>CM053626.1:120860019-120892809 GCA_028646595.1 Phalanger gymnotis | reverse complement strand
AGGGAGGGTGGGTGGGAAGGGAAGAAAGGAGAGAATTTGGAACTCAAAGTTTTAAAAACAGATGTTCAAAAACAACAAAACCATTTTTGCATGCAACTAGAAAATAAGATACACAGGGAATGGGGCGTAGAAATTTATCTTGCCCTACAAGAAAGGAAGGGAAAAAGGGATGGGAGGGGGGTGGGGTGACAGAAGGGAGAGCTGACTGGGGAACAGGGCAACCAGAATATATGCCATCTTGGAGTGGGGAGGAGGGTAGAAATGGGGAGAAAATTTGTAATTCAAACTCTTGTGAAAATCAACGTTGAAAACTAAATATATTAAATTAAATAAACCATATATATATGTATATATATATATATAAAATCATGTAAAACGCTTTCATATTAGTCATGTTGTGAAAGAAGAAACAATACAAAAGGAAAAAAAAACTACCAAAAATTAAAGTGAAAACAATATGCTTTGATATGCATTCAGAGTCCATTGGTTCTTCTTTGGATATGGATAGCATTTTCCTTCATGAGGTTTTTGGAATTGTCTTGGATCACTATGTTGCTGAGAAGAGCTACATCAATCATAGTTGATCATTGCACAATGTTGCTATTACTGTGTACAATGTTTTCCTGGTTCTGCTCACTTCACTTTGCAGTAATTAATGCAAGTCTTTGCAGGTTTTTCTGAAATCCACCTGCTTGTCATTTCTTATAGCACAATAGTATTCCATTACATTCATATACCACAACTTGTTCAGTCATTCCCCAATTGATGGACATCCTGCCAATTTGCAATTTTTTTTGCCACCACAAAAAGGAGATGCTATAAATATTTTTGTACATGTAGGTATTTTTTCATTTTTAATGATCTCTTTGGGATACAGACCTAGTAGTGATATTGCTGCATTAAAGGGTATGCACACTTTGATTACAACAATTAATAATTTTAGTAAAGTAGCAGGATATAAAATAAACTCAAGAAAACATCAGTATTTCCATGTATCATTAACAAAACCCAGTAAGAATAGATAGTAAAAGATAATTCATTTAAAATAATCATGGACAACATAAAATACCTTGGAGTATACCTGCAGCTAGATTTTATAGTGGATAGAGTGCCCAGGCTTGGAGTCAGGAAGACCTGGGTTTAAATTCAATTTCAGACAGTTATTAGCTATGTGACTGGGCAAGTCTTTGCTTCAGTTTCCTCTTCTGTAAAATGTTGTAGAGAAGGAAATGGCAAACCACTCCAGTATCTTTGCCAAGTAAATTCCAAATGGGGTCATGAAGAGTTGAGCATGACTGAAATGGCTGAACTTTTAATGCCTGCCAAAACAAACCCAGGAACTATATGAACATGGTTATATAACATTTTTTTTAATGCAAAAAAAGTCAGATTTAAATAATCAGAGAAATATTCATTATTCGTAGGCAGGGCCAATATAACAAAGACAATTTTATCTGAACTAATTTATACATTCTATGCCATCTCAATTAAATTACCAAACAATCATTTTACTGAGTTAGAAAAAATAATAAAATTCAGTTGAAAGAACAACAGGTCAAGAACATCAAAGGAATTAATGAAAAACAATGTAAAGGAAGGAAGTCTAGCAGTGTCAGATCTTTAACTATATTTTAGGATGATAATTATCAAAACCATCTGGTACTGAGCAAGAAATAGAATGGTGAATCAGGGTAATAGAATGGATATACAACACAAAGTACTAAATTATCATAGTAACCTTACCTTTGGTAAAGTAAAGATTTAAATTCTTGGAACAAGAATTCACTGGTAAAAATTGTTGGGAAAATTGGAAAGCAGTATGGCAGAAACTAGGTGTAGACCAATATCTTACACTATTTACCCAGATAAAGTCAAAATGGATAAATGACCTAGACATAAAGGGAGATATCATAAGTAAATTAGAAGAACATGGAATATCTTACCTATCAGACTTATGGGTAGTAGAAGAATTTGTGAATAAGTAAGAGATAGAGAGAATTGTGAAACATAATTTGATTATGTTAAATTTAAAGGTTTTGTACAGATAAAACAAATGTAGCCAAGATTAGAAAGAAGGCAGAAAATTGGGGGAAAATTACAGTTTCTCAGATAACATTCTCATATCTCAAATATATAGAAAACTTTGTCAAATTTGTAAGAATATTAGCCTTTCCTCAATTGATAAATAGCCAAAGCATATGAACAGGTAGTGTTCAGAAGAAGAAACTAAAGCTATATAAAGTCATATAAAAATGCACCAAATCATTATTGATTAGAGAAATGCAGATGAAAAAAACTGTGATGCCATCTCACATATCCTATCAGATTGGCTAAAATGTAGAAGGGGAAAATGAAAAATGTTGGAGGGGATGTTGAAAATTTGTGACACTAATACACTGCTGGTGGAACTGTGAACTGTTTGAACAATTTTGAAGAGCAATCTGGTATTATGCGCAAAGTGTTATAAAACTGTGTATGCTCTTTGACCCAGCAATACCACCATAGGTTTGTTTATCAAGGTGATCAGAGAAAAAGGCAAAGAACCTATATATTTATATAGGTTTTATATGTAGGTACCCATATAAAATATAGCAGCGCTCTTTGTGGTGGCAAAAACTGGAAATTTAACAGATGCCCATCAATTGGGGAATGGCTAAATAAGTTGTGGTATATTATTGTGATGGAATACTACTGTGCTGTAAGAAATAATGAACAGGGTGGAGCCAAGATGATGGAGAAAAAGCAGAGATTTGCTTGAGCTCTCCCCCAAACCCTCAAAATACCTGTGAAAAATGACTCTAAAAAGTTCTGGAGCTGCAGAACCCACAAAATGACAGAGTGAAACAAATTTCCAGCCCAAGACAATCTGGAAGGTCAACAGGAAAGGTGTAGTGCACCAGGCTGGAAGAAGGAAGTTCAGTGTGGGCTGCACTGGCACAGACAGGATAGAACAGGCCTGAGGGCACTGAATCATTGGCAACTGGTGGTTTCCACACTATCCAACCCACAAACGCCAAAGACAATTTAGAAGGTCAATGGGAAAGGTCTGTCAGACCTAGGTGAGAGAGGAGTGGGGTGTGGCCCCAGCCCTGGGGCAGCAAAGACATCACAGGCAACAGCAGCAGCAGGTGCCGCTTCAGGAGCTCTCAGCTCACAGACAATGGCAGGATTGAGCAGCAGAACAGTGTCTTTGCTGCTACAGAGGATTCTTTTGCTTTGCCCTGCTTGGATCTGGGTCGTAGTCCTAGGTGGCAGGCCTGGGGTGAGGAGGAGTGATGGTGTTGTGGAGCTTGTGGCTACAGTGGAGAGGTAATCCTCCTCACAGTTCCAAGGTGGAAAAGAGTGCTTGTGGCCACTCACAGATCAGAGCATAAGCCAGGAAAGGAGTAAATACCTCTTCTTAAATCATACTACCTTGGAATAATTGAAAATTTACAGGCCACTATAAGTAACTGAAAACAGCTGCACAAAACCCCTGAAGTACACTTTCTACACTGGAGGCAGCGTCTTACCTTAACAAAGAGCTAAAATGTCAAGTATTTGGCTGGGAAAATGAGCAAATAGTGTAAAAAAGTCAGGCTATAGAAACTTACTTTGATGACAAAGAAGATCAAAATATACAATTAGAAGAAGACAACAAAGACAAAGCTCCTACATTAAAAGCCTACAAGAAAAATATGAAATGGTTTCAGGCCATGGAAGAGCTCAAAAAGGATTTTGAAAATCAAGTAAGAGAAGTAGAGGAAAAATTGGGAAGAAAAATGAGAGTGATACAAGAAAATCATGAAAAACAAGTCAGCAGCTGCTAAAGGAGATCCCCCAAAATACTGAAGAAAATAACACCTTAAAGATAGACTAACCCAAATGGCAAAAGAAGTTCAAAAAGCCAATGAGGAGAAGAATGCCTTAAAAGGCAGAATTGGTCAAATGGAAAAGAAGGTCCAAAAGCTCACTGAGGAAAATAATTCCTTAAAACTTAGAATGGAGCAAATGGAAGCTAATGACTCTATGAGAAATCAAGAAACTACAAAACAAAATTAAAAGAATGAAAAAAAATAGAAGACAATGTGAAATATCTCATTTGCAAAACCACTGACCTGGAAAATAGATCCAGGAGAGATAGTTTAAAAATTATTGGACTATCTGAATACCATGATCAAAAACAGCCTAGACATCATCTTTCAAAAAATTATCAAAGAAAACTGCCCTGATAGTCTAGAACCAGAGGATAAAATAGAAATTGAAAGAATCTACCAATCATCTCCTGAAAGAGATCCCAAAAGGAAATCTCCTAGAAATATTGTAGCCAAATTCCAGAGTTCACAGGTCAAGGACAAAATATTACAAGCAGCCAGAAAGAAACAATTCAGGTATTGTGGGAGTGCAATCAGGATAACACAAGATTTAGCAGCTTCTACATTAAGAGACCAGAGGGCTTGGAATATGATAATCCAAAGGTCAAAGAAACTAGGATTAAAACCAGGAATCACCTACCCAGCAAAACTGAGGAAAAATGGACATTCAATGAAATAGAGGACTTTCAAGCATTGTTGAAAAGACCAGAGCTGTATAGAAAATTTGACTTTCAAACACAAGTCTTAAGAGAAGCAGGAAAAGGGGGATATTAATTAAAAGATCTTGTAAAAGCTATGCTGGAAGAGAAAAAAGGAAAAGAAGATGTTCCCCTTGCTAAAGAGTACTGGGGATCAACAGTCAAGCAGTGAGTTGAGAAGCCCTTATGTGTGATGCAGACATTCCTGAATGAACCAGTAACATTGAAGTCTGAAATCTGAGTTGTGTTTCCCTAAGTACATGAGTTTTCTTCTATCATGTTTTTTTGTTTGTTTTTTTCTCCCAAGTTCCTAATAAGTGTGTGCTCATTCTTTACCATTGCTATAGAGTGCATTGATCAAAGACTGTGATATAGATTTATATATGCATCATGATACATTTTATTATTTGTATATTTGCTTTACTACATTAATAACTACAACATTCTTTCTTTTACCTTATTGTCTTTAAGATCCAAGTTGTTAATGATGAATTGTATGAATATTACACACTGTGTGGATACAATACCTTATGAGTGACTGGTTATATAGGTAGAAAAACATCAATTGGGACTCAAGAGCCAGCATAGTGAATAGGAGAAGCCTATTTCCTCTGTATCGGGGAAACTCCACCCTGAGAGAGTTTCATTATAGCTGTGTGTTGGCATTCTAGTTCTGGGAACTCTGATCTGCTTGTGGGAAAACAAGTTGGAATGAGTAAGTCAAACTCAGAAAAAGAGTGGAGATGTCTAATAATATTCTGGTGAAAGATGTGAGGCCCTCAAATATGACACTGTGGCTTCCATAGACATCTCCATAGTATTATAGTGATGTTCTCACTGTAACACACTTTCTGGGTGATAATGTGGGGGAGGGGCATTGGAAGAGATCGCATGTATTTTTGGGAATGCGTTTAAAAAAACTCTAAAAATCAAAGACTTGGTAGGGTCCTTTTAATTTTGCTTTTGTTGTTAGTGCCTTTTCTTTTCACATCACATTAATTTCCAAACATTTTTCTTCTCCTACTAATACAGTAATCCTTTCATTATATTTTTTAAAATAATATGAAAAATGAGTCATTTTTGTAAAAAAAAATGATGAGCGGGTTGACTTTAGGAAAGCATGGAAAGATTTAGATGAAATAGTGAAGAGTGAAATGGGTAGAACCAAGAGAACATTATATACGCTAATCGCAATATTGTTCAAAGAATAAATGTGAATAACTAAACTATTCTGAGTTATATGAATATTCAAATCAACTACAAAGGACATACAAAGGAAGATGCTCTCCACCTCCAGAGAAAGGACTGATATATGTATAGGAAACAGCAATTTAGTTCCTTTGGCTCAAATACAGAGTGCTAGAAGGGGAGTAATTTGAAATCATTTTGAAGATAGATTGAAGCTAGACTGCAAAGGGCCTCATCTTAGGGAGCTACTGAAACTTGAGCACGGGAATGACATTCCTCTCATTCAGGGAAATGCCATGGTCAGAACTATATTATAGAAAAATCAATCAACAGTTGTGTGGATACTAAATTGGAGATGGGGAGAGAAGGGAAACAGGAAAACCAAGTAGAGTACAGCAATAATCTAAGTCAGAGAAGTGATGAGTGCCTGCATTAGTGTAGTGGGTTTTGTTGCTTTGTTCGAGAACAGAGAGAAAGGGAGAGATGCCATATATTTTGTGAAGGTGTTGCAACTTATTAGCTATGATGGTATGAGAGAGAGAATAGTAGAAGATAACTTGAAACTTAGGAAACTAGGTTACTGGAAACAGTTGGTTTAGGGAGAAAGATAATGAATGCTTTAAAAGATCCCACTAGCTATTCCTCAAAATGCTGGTTACTTTGGAGAGAGTGGTTTAACCTAACAGCTTTGGGAATTATGGTTTAGACTTACGGTATTCCATGGCAGTATATATTTTCTCAGCAAACGATGCAGTTATGTTAAGGAACTAGGTCATGTTTTTTATAGTAATTCTCACAGAATAACAAGATCCTTAAGGTAAATGACTAATAATAGTGTAGTAATACTGATTAACCTTGTTCCACCTGATATCTGGAGGACGGTAGCAAAACAATGAGAATAATTGAATTAATTACATAATTATAGTAATAGAAAATATTAGGTCTTACCTATAATGTACACATGAACAGCTAATCACCTTAAACTAAGAGTTTTAAGGTCAATGTCATGCTTTTGAAATATGGCATATAACACATTATGATTAGATTATGATAAAAAAAACCACAAAGTATATGTGGAACTCTAGGAGATGGGGATATAGATTGATTAGTCAAGTGGTATCTAAACTACCCAAATGCAAACTTCCAAAACAAATTATTTTAGACCAATAAAGTCAAAACAATTCAATATGCCTTCATGCCCATCACTCCCTTACACATTGTAAGGAAGAGTAGGAAGAGCAGATTAAGAAACATTCACAGCCCTCAAGGAACAGATTGTAGTTGGAGACACAAAACCACTAAAAATAATACAAGACAGTGTAGTATTTAATGTTGAAATATAGTTGATAAGTATGCTAGAGGAATATTTAATAAATGTATTACAAAATTATATATGAATGTGTATACAAATACCATGTATTGTAATATCAAAGTACTACTCTGATGCCTCATCATGGTATGACAGTGATGCTGAGGTCTTGAAGGATATGTCAGTAGATCACAAACTCTAACAAATCCCACTCAGCCTGAAAAAATTTTGAGTATAAAAGCCATTGTGACTTGTCCCAGTAAAAATTCATTTTATCTAACCTCAAATGGTTTTCATTATTGCATGATGATTCTTTTTTTGGTATCTGATTGATTACTCTGCATACTTCTTACAACAGCTGTTTCAAACCTCTTCTCTGCTAAAACCCCAAATCTCCTTCCTCCCCTTTATCTTCAGTAGATAACCTCACCTCCTATTTATATCCATTCTCCACTCCTTTAAACCATCCTGTATCCTCATCTATTCTTTAGTTATTTCCTCTAGTCTCACAAAGAGAATTAGCCTTCCTTTCCAAGCCTAATCCCCTTACTTGTGCCCTTAATCCATTCCTTTTCCTTTTTTCCCCCGGGATCTTTCTCCATCAATTCCTTTTCCCATCTTAATTACTTCCAGGGGACCTTCCCCTCCATCCTTAGTGTATTAGTGTGCCTGTTCTCCCACATATCGGGGGTTCTCATCCTTCTTAATCTCTCTGAATCATTTGACACCATTGACCTCATCCTTTGTTTTTGTACCTTTTCCTCCTTAGGCTTCTGTGAAGCTGCACTTACACTTTTGTAATATAGTCAAGGCTTATGTATAAGTAAATTGCAAATCTTCCATTTTACTCCCTCCATTGATTTCTTCTCATTTGTCTACAAACATTCTCTAATCTCTCCAATTCTAAATCTTCCATTCACCATTCTTCCCAATTTAGATATTACTACATGACTATCTTCTCTTTCACAGTCAAAAGCCTTGAAAAAAGTAGTCTATACTCAATGGAATGAGATGAATTAGAGTTGTTTATCCTGAAGAGGAAAAAGCTTGGGGAAGGGTTTAGGAGGGAAGAAGGAGAAGAGGGAAAGGACTCATATGTACAAAACTATTCATAACAGCTCTTGTTGTAACAAATAACTGGAAACAAAGAAGATATCCATTAATTGGAAAATGACTAAATTGTGATGTTATTGGAGGTCTGGCCAATGAGAGCCCAGTCCTTAGGAGCATGCACAATGTGCTCTGCATGACAGAATCCTTCATGTAGAAGCTGTTTCTGGAAATCTATAATGACATGGATGGAATGGAAGGGCCTAGCTTTCCATTTCAGAGCATGCCCAAAAACTTTGTTACACTTCCTATCTGTTTACTGTGTGGTGAAGAAGAGGACTTTTTGTTGGCTACTAAGCCAGAACTGAATGTACATACAAAAGGAATTAACTGGATAGATTGAGCTCTCTCTTTCCTGGTGTTGATTGAGGCAAGGACTGCTCTCAGCCAGTCCTGTTTGGGACTCTCCAAAGGCGAGTTACTTTTGTGGAGAGCACCCTTTAAGTTCTTGTTTGGGGACTCTTCAAGCAGGAGTCCCCTTTTGGACTCTCCAAACCGGTCTTCTAGTGTAGCATTACTTCTAGCTTCAAGAGAGAAGATGGAAGAGTCCACTTCACTTCAGAGTGCTTAAAGAAAAGACTCTGTGAAGAAGCAAACATGAGAGGAGCTAGTAGACTCCTTTATATTCCTTTTCCTAGTTGGCTACTCTAGATACTTTGGAGAGTTTCTCCTTGAGTGGGATTTAGGACCCCCTCTCTTGGTTGAACTGAGTTACCTTGCTTCCAAGAGAGCCCTTTCATCCTGTATTGTCTGGTCTATATTCTCCTATGTTTGCCTTCTCTAATGTCTGTTTTGCTATGATTTGGATAAATGGATTTCTTTACTATTTGCTAAGTGTGTTCCTTGTGGAACTGGTATTAGTGTCATGCTTTGGCTATAAATCTTAAAGTTCCTCTTCTACCTTGAAATGACAGTGATCAGAAGTTAGATAGAACCTGATCATATGGTTTAAATGAACAATATTTAAGAGAGCAGATGGATGTAATCCTCACTTAGTACCTCTCTGAAGTGAGCAAAGTCGCCTCCAGCCCCAACTTTCTACTTCTCTTGGCAGGAATGAAAATCTTCCTTGGAGATGTCTATTCTGCCTCCTTTTGAGCCATGTACAACAAAAAGCCTTGGCACAAGTGGGCCTCACTACACATGTGGGGGCCATTCCTCCCCTTCTTTACACATTATTCAAAGTACAATGGGAAGATAAACGATGGATATTAGTCTGTTGCAGAATATTATTGTTCAATCGAACATGCATTTATTGTCTTCTATAGGCCAGGCATTGAGAATGCAAATTCAAAAGTGAAACTACCTATACTTAAGGAGCTACTAAAGGGAGTAAACATATTCACAGATAAATAAATGTAGGACATACATTAAAAATACAGTGATGGTAAAGAGTACTAAAATTTTATGATGTGCACAGAAGCTGAAGCAAAAGAAAATCTTGAGAACATAACTAAAAATGGAGGAGGGATGCTTATCTCTTTAAAATGAGAACTGAAGTAGTACTTTGGTATCTTTGAGTTATCATTGGAAGGCCTCTTCTAACACATTGGATGACTATTATGAGGCTACCATACCTATGGAACATCTATGGAAAGTGATAATAATTACAGGTGCTGAGAAAGTATAGAAAGGGTGTAATCTGTATTGGTGAAAGTAGTCAATTAAGACATACATCTATCAGAGTATCAGATTAAGTATGTTTTCATCATCATAATAATTTGCTTTAATCCCTCATCACTTTCATCTGGATTGTTGCATTGGATTTCTAATTGGTCTTCTCATCTTAAGTCTCTCCCAATGTTATCCATCCTCTGTACTTCTGCCAAAGTGATTACTGTATGTACATACTGATCTAATCATGTCCCTCCCCTGCTCAATAAACTCCAGTGGCACCCTATTGCCTTTGAGATCAAATGTCAGTTCTTCAGTTTGGCTTCTAAAGCTCTTTACAGCCTGCCTTTATAGCCTTTATCTCTATAGACCCCGTATTAACTTAGAAAATGGCGTATGAACACTAGCTATGTACTATTGCTTTCTTATTTATCTTGTTATATATTTCTTATTTACATTTTAATATGGTTTCACCCACTTGGGAGTGATTAGGACAAACATCACTGTTTTATGTCATTCTTCTTCTTGTGCTCTATAGACCAGCAAACGGCCTTCTTACTGTTCCCCACACAGGACACTCCACCTCTTTTCTTCATGTCTTTGCACTGGCTATCACCTTTTCTGGAATGTACTTCTTCCTTAATTCTGCCTCATGTAATCACTTGCTTCCTTCTAGTTTCAGATCAATTCCTTCTCTGAAGTCTTTTCTGATGCCTCCAACTGCTAGTACTCCCCTCTCTAAACTACCTCATACTTATTTCATATTAGTTGCACATATATGTACATATACATATATACACACATTATATATAATGCTGCAATTAAATATAATATCCCCAAGAACTAGAACTGTGTTTTTTTTTGTATTCCTAGTACCTAGCATAACACCTACATAGTAGGTGTGTAATCAATACTTATTGATTGATAGTCATTAGAAGCATAAAGTAGATATTCTTGTCCTCTATGTTTCAAAGTTAATAAAGCTTTTGAAAAAATATAATTAAGTGCTGAGTAATATTTTGTTCAATAAAAGCTGATTTAAAATTACTTTTAGTTTACTTGAATGACACCGCAAGTGCCAGGTCCAGTAAGAACATTTTTCTAACCTTCAAACTTATGTAACAGGCCTTGTTGATTTATTGGAAAACAGTGTTTACAAATAACAAAACCTTGGAGTCACGATAGTATTTTTCTAAATAAAGAGATAAAAGAAAGGTAATGGGTTGATGTTTTAAAATTAAAAAAATATATTCACACATAAATATACACACCTATATGTGTATATGTGTATATACTCATATGAATGTATATTTGTATGTATTTTTCATAAGACTTCATATCTTTAAGTAGACATTAGTAATCTGTTAGCTGACTAAAGAGATATACTACTCATCTCTCCCATAAGATTGCTATGTGTTCTTGAATAAGTCACAGTCTCCCTCAGCTTCAGTTTCCTCATCTCTAAAATGAAGAAGGTAGGTGAGATTAGCTGTAGGTTCCCTTCCAAGTTATCTGATCCAATAAGTATTTTTAAGAATCCTATAGACACTATTCTTAACTTTGGCAATGGGGATCTGATAACCTCTTTGAGGAAGAAATTCATCAATCTAGCACTGGAAGAGACCTCAGAGGCCAACTAGTCTGAAAATTTCAATTTATGGTTGAGGAAGCTGAGGTCGAGAGAGGTTGCGACCTTACCAAAGATCACATAGATAGTATCAGAGTTGGTTGGGATTTGGACTCAGGATCTCTATCTCCAGAGTTATTGTTTTTTCCATTCTATAATACTGCTATGTAGACCTGGTTCCAAAATTCCAGTTTTGTTGCTACCTTGATAACTAAAATGACTTTTATTAAAAAAAAGTATGGGGAATAGGTCAAGAATTGACCATGGCTGATCCTTCTTGCCAGTGAGGGAATCCTTTAGCTAGCAAGACAGAATTTGGATGTGATTATTTCACTTTGTTTAAATGCCTTCAATATGCGTCAGTAGTTGTATTATTTATCCTCACTCAATGCAGGCCTTTCATTATATGATTATTATCAGTATTCATGAATCATAGGTCATTAACTGTTCACTAATATAATACTTACTTGATATGATTTATAGCAATAAGATTCTTTCAAGTTAAAAATAAATATTTCTTTTGGACTATTGAAATGAACATTCCCACCAATAAGTAGGTCTCTCTGGAGTTAGAAATAATTACCCAGAAATTTTGTTTATCAGTTCTAGGGCTTAATTAGCAATGGGATGGTCCATGGATGACTGAGACTGGTGACTAGGCAAACCTGCTTTGATGGAATAGGAAAACAAGCAAGGGCCCAGTCGTATTTAATCAGAGGACATCAAGATATGTGGGTGGAGTATCTGGGGATTTATTTCAGGTAACAGATGGCTATTCAACTACACAGTCACATTTGGGAGATCTAGAGGTAGGCGTTCTGTCAGTCAGTTATATGAGTTCATAACCTTGCCCTACAAGCCTGTTCTTCTACCATCTTTGTTTTGTCAATAGAACCATCACTTATAATTTATCCATATTTTTAAACTTAAGCATCTTTGATTTCTATCTCTCTTTTGTCTACCATATGCAAGTCCTCTAGGTACTATGTCTAAAAGAATTCTATCCCTCACATCTGTCTCACCAGCTCCTCAACGTGTCTCTGATTTCCAACTTGCTTCCCTAAAGACTTCGGGGAATTTCTTCTTGGGTGAGATTGGGGCTTCTCTGTTAGCTGACAGTTAGATATCTCATTCCCAGAGGGAGAATTCATTCACTCTGTGTATTGTCTAATGTATTCTAATCTGTATGACTCCTGATTTTCATTTGTCATTTTGCTTGGATAAATTGGTTTAGTCACTAGTCACCATTTGTGACAATCTTTTTTTGTGTAACTTGCATTGGTTGGAGAAAGCCAGTGAATGTAGACTGTTTCCCTTCCCTCTTTAAGATATGGTGCCCAGGGAAGCTAGCGGCTTTTTGTTTTGAACCAAATGTGCACCTAGGCCACCAAGATTTAAGGGGATAGATAGAGATAATTTTAGTTCAGTATCCTTCTCTGAGAGGATATCACAGAGGCCAGCCTTGTAGCCTTTTTCCTACTCCTCTCAAGGTAGGAATCACAGTTTCCCTAGGAGAGAGGTCAACAAGATTATAGAGATATCTATCCATAACTTACCTCAAGACACCTTTCTATATGTTTTTCAACCCATGTAGATATATACCTCTTACATGAGCAAACATACCCTATAAATCATTATATCATCTTTACTCCCAAACCCAGCCCTTTTCTGCATTTCCCTATTCCTATTCCCATTACTGTTACCATCACCCTTCTTATTCCCTAGATTCGTAATCCATGCATCTTAAGGATGTCTGGAGACAGACACCTTTCATCTATCTAAGAAAGCATATGGGGAAGTCTGGTAGAAAGTACAAGAAAACCAAAACCTGACCTGGGATTCAGGGAAAGGAATGATGAGATAAATTTGTGTCCCAATCCAATAGAAAGTGTGGTATAGGGAGAATACCAAAGAAGAGGCTCAGACTCAGTGAGCAAGATTTAGTACATAGCAAAGGAGCTTGGCTACAAGGAATAAGACAAAAGTATAGTTACCAGCTTTAAGGTAGCACATCATAGTAGGATTAGCTATGAGGTTTAGGATCCTTGAGTCTCTTGATTTATCTACACATCTATATTTTCCCTGCCTATCGGTCCTATAGATCAGATTGGGCTTAAACCCGTAGGTGGGGTCAAGAGGCCCTAGCTGTGGCGATTTAGCAGGAAGGGTAGGGAACTAGATGATCATTATGTTTTTGGTAAAGGATCCTCAAAATGAATTCAAGACTTTTAATAGGTAATAAAGCAGGTTGTACTGCTGACCATATCTAAGTGGTAGGGATATGCACCTGCTGTGGAGATTACACAGACAATACATGGCAATGAGTCAGTAGTTCCCTTGGAAACAAACAAAGTTTATGTGACTGAAGGAAATAGGACCTTGCACTTTGGGATGACAAAGCATTTTCCTTATTATTCCCTTAACTCCATGTTTGTAACATGGGTACAAATGCGTCAGTTTAGAAATGAGAAACGGTTTTCTAGCTTGATTGCTCCTTTTGATTCTCCATTGCAGCAAATAGTCTCCCTCCCTGGACTTCCTGTTAAGGAATGGGGCAGGTGTGACTTTTTCTCCAACTCATGGAGAAATGATGACTTGGGAGCCCACGGCCGCTAAAGAATGGACTTAGATAAATCTGAGCGTGGGACTTGGGCCCCTTACTGTTTTTTCTGGGTTGAGTTTACATCCCTGAGCATAGGTGATTAAAGGGTGATCCCATGATGGGCATGTCACACCCAAGGCTAGATAGGAGGCAACCTTTGTGAAACAGAGTTTCTTTGGAGCTGACTGATGGGAGGAGTTTCTGCTTCCAAAAGGAAATATCTCTGACAGAGGCAAAAGCTTAAACTCTGGAATGACTTTGCAGAAAACATTAATATGGAGGGAATGGTTTGGACAATGTAGAACACTAAAAATGTAAAATGCTTACTCTATAATTCCAGAAACTTTATCATATCTTGTTGTTTTAAGTATCAACCTCCTATGAGAACCTAAAAGCAATTGTGTTAATGCTGATGTTTCTTTAATTTTTTTTCCCTGTCCATTGATACTTGTGATTTTTTTGTGGTTTTAGCATTTCTTTTGTGTGAAGGAAATAAATACTCATCCTGTAACTGATCTACATAGCATATACTGCATATCTTTATGTTCTCCACTTTGGGAATAGCCTAGACATGAACTAAAGTTTAAGCTTTAGGTAATTTTCCTCAAGGCTCTAGGATAGGCCTGTAAAGAGCCAAAGAATAGGAGATAAGGAGCCTAAACTTTCCTTTAGAGGCCAGGCTTCCCCTGGATTGATATGATCAGTTATTGAATGCATGAATCCAGAGCAGAAGATCTCCTTAGTGGAGAAGGAGAGGATACAATCTTCAGCCCTTGTACTCAGCAACAATTAATCCATTTCTCTGCCTCACGTTACTTTTCAATTTGAAGTCTTTGTGCCTCCATTTGGGGTTTTCTTGGCAAAAATACCAAAGTGGTTTGCCATTTCCTTTTCCAGTTGATTTTACAGATGAGAAAACTGAGGCAAACAGGGCTACATGACTTTCCCAGGGTCACACAGCCAGTAAATGTCTATACCAGCACTTATTAGGAGATTCCATTCCTGGGTACCTGCCTATCATTCCTATATTTTAAGCCATGATCCAAAAGTGATAAATGCATTTTCAAGTGCCATTTTTAAAAGTCTGGGGCCCTGTAGCTCACGGAGACTATAAGCATAGTTAACTATTCATGGTCCCAGCCCTCTACCAATTGGCTTGGGAGTTTTGACCTTCTCCATTTCAGTCTTGGGCCAGTTTCCCTCTCTATGGTTAGCTTGGTGGTCACCTGCTCCACTGGGCTTTCCATCTTAATGCTGAACTTAGTGTGGACACTGAAGCTCAGAGCTCTTGGGCTCAGTCTTTTTGAAGTAGTTGAGATTGTAGGTTCATCACCACCACATCAAATTCAAGTACCATCTTCTTAAGGAGCTATTTATTTTCCAAATTTTCCTTTCTCTTCTCAAAACTTTTTCCTTCTATTCAATCCAGCAAACATTTATTAAGTACTTATTATTATAAGGCACAATTCTTGTTTTGGCAGCAGTGATGCAAATACTTGTGTCCACTAGGATCCTCCGTTCCTAGCCTAAGACTTTATAATCCTTCAAAATTTTTCTAGATTACTTCTGGCCCTACCATCTATGCCTATTGATACTACTAGAAGGGGATAATAGTCATCAAGTTTGATAAAAACACCTTCCTGGGAAGTTTTCCATCATGTCCTGGATCCATGCCTCAGGAAAATGGTAGACCCCGCTGTTGCTAATATCAAATAAAATAAAATGTCCAAAAGACAATCAAGTCCATGAGCCCAAGATTAATAATTTGATGTTCTCCAAAATGATCTAACTATGCATTTTAAAAAGTAAATGTGTGGCATCAATGGAATTAAGATCAGAATAAATTAATATTAACAAAAATAGACCAGAATTAATGGAGCGTAAATATCACTGTGTCTTTTCAAGAAGTGAGCTCCTTAATAGTGCTTTGAGACAGGAGGGAACCTGTAGATTTCTTAGACTCATCCACTAAATTTACAATTGTGAGATCATTAGTCAGATGTATTATTTATCTCCTACACAGAAGTATTTCAAGGCTTGTGGGAGTTTTTCTGTAGCCAAGATTGATAAATTGTTTTTCTTGCTTAATTCATAGTTCCTTTAACACCCAAGCAAGTGAAAAAAGACAACTTTAAAAAAAAAGATTTCTGATTCATCTTTCATTATTTGATGTCACAAACAACTACAAATTAGGCAACCATGTAAAACTATTAACTTTGAGAGATTTTCTTCGAAGGACTTAAATGTTCACAGAACAGATGTACATAGAAGTATGATAAAGTGGGAGTCAGTGGAAATGCTAATGCACTGTTTTTCATAGGTACATTTAATTAGCAGTTGAACTGCTAATTTCTCTATAACCTTATTAAAATCTTTCAAACCTTCTTTCATATTCTCCCAAATGAGCTAACTATGCATCAAAAAATAAATTGAAATGATGAGTTTTCATTTTGTCAGATAAAGGGATCAATCATTGGCCATGTGGGACAAGAAATATTGTGGCAAACCATAACTCGAGGTAGAACAAAGATCTTTCAATCTCTCAAAATTAAATTTGTGACCCAAATATTATTTAAGCTTCATCATAAAATCTAATCATTCTTAGGTTCTAATTACTTATGAAGTCTAAGTTCTTCACTTGAAACATACTACTGTTCTCAGTTCTTTAGCTTAAAAAGGCCAGGGTCTCCCACTGTATCCTGGGCCATCACCAGTCATCCTGACCTATGTCTTGCCACTGGACTCATGACTTGGAGGAGAGAGTGAGGCTGATGACTCTGTACAACTCTGACTCACTTAAATCCAATTCATTTGCAAGTCAAAACACGACCCTCCTGATGTCATTAATTCTCTTTGAGAGTGAAGGACAAACACAACAACAACAACCCTTCAATCCTAAATCCCATGACCCTTTTCTGTTATCTTTCTCTGCCTCTGCTTTTTCCTATAGTTTACCATTAGTGGTATTTCCTCCTCCAGTAGCCTACTGGATAATGATAAAGGAGCTAATTATTTATGGGCCCACACATTAGAGAATAGAGGATGTGACTAAATTAAGAAATAATTTGTCATTTATGTTTTAAAGCTTCCTGTTAATAGAGATACCTACAAATATCACATTATGAAAATAAAGATTTTTGAAGGGTAAAAACAAAATCCCTCTAAGCTGAAATTGGGAGTAAACTGAAAAATAATGCTTCACCTTAAAAGGTTTTTAATTTTATTATTGTGGACACTCCTCACAGCAACAGAAGTTGCAACCCTTTCATATCTCTGCCTTCTGTTTCCTGAATTGCTATGCCTCCAAAGAATACATGATCTAGTGGATAATCATGTGGTGACAAACCCTCAATAGAGTAAGTTAGGCTAGTCTATCCATGACATTCTGTTGCCCAGCGCATAATCAATGCCTCTAGCTGTGTAAGACCTGCCAGGGCATCAGCTTCACTGGAATAGCCTACAGACACTCAGGGTCATAACCACAGTATATCAGGGCATCAAAGTAGGACTTCGGGGGAGGATCCTAGCTAATGCATCATTTTGTATCCAAAAGAATTTTTCACACGATCAAGGAGCTCCCAAACAGAGTAGTAGGGTAGACACATATAGTAGGTATTGTTATGGCAGCAAACAAATTTTGTCCTGTCATTGGAATATATGTTTTTGCTTTCTGAAATATTTTAGCAAAGCTTGTGTCTTAAGGAAGAATCAATAGCTTCCCTGGGTAAGCTAGTTCACAAGACTATAGATTTTGAGCTAGAAGGAAACTTAGAGGCCATCTTAATCTAACCTCATTTTACAGATGAAGAAACTGAGGACCAATGACTTTCAAACTATTCATATAGTTCATAATATCTGAATATCTGAGCCAAGATTTGAATATAGATAGTCTGATTCCAAGACTCAGTAGGAAGCAAAGGTTAAGCCTTCCTGTGATGCCACCTGCTATGGTCCAGGGCAATACTTACTGCTTACCAATGCCAGATAATGCTATGTAACACCTCTTCTTTTTCTCTGATATGCAAACTTAACACTCAACTCCCCATTCTTGTGTCTGTTCTCCAAACCAAGCTTGTCTATAGGGAAAGACTCAAGTGTCCCTCCTTTCCTTCCTTCTCTCCCTGCCCTGACCAAACAACTACTTCTATTTTAGGTATTTATAAAGGGGATTATTATAAATCACTATGGGAAAACATACATGAAGATATAAATAAAACCAGGAAAAAGAATCTGTTGTGCCTTTGGCAAGATTTGAAAATTTCAGCCCTTCTGTGTTACTGTCTGTTAGAGACCTTAAGCTTCTAAATGTAACTTGATTTATTAAATTTTATATCTCTGCATCATGAAGAATGGAATGTTGTAGCTTTGAAGTATACATCTAGATCTTCTGGGGAGATGGAAGAATGAGAAGGTTAAAAAGGATCCAAGCCTCTCAAGCTTCCCTTTAGGGAAAGGCTCAAGTGCCTCTTACAACCATCTTAAAAGTAACAGTAGAAAAATGGAGAATGAGCAAAATTGCTAAAAATTTTCTTAAGAAAATTAATATTTACTAAAATGGAAAAGGAGCAAAAATGAGCTCTGATATGATATTTTAAAATATATGGAATGATAGAGGCAAAGGCCAGAACATCAAAATCCATACAGGTGGAGAAAAATGAGGTAGGATATCCTGAGGGAGAGTCTTAACTAGAGAAGTAGAAAAATTTGAAAGTTCAAGAAAGAATTAGCTTGGGAAATAAAATTATAGGAGGAAATAAAAGAAAAAATATGGAGCTGAAAAGATTCTGATATTTAAAAAATCCCAAAATAAATTTTTAAATTAAAATTCTAAATTAAAAATCCTGAGAGAAACTGAAGCAAGAAAGGAATAATGATTTTTAAAAGATCAGATAAAATAATGAAGAAGACCCTTTATTAGGGAGAATATAATACAACATCTGAAAATATCAGTAGATAAAATCAGTGGCACAATTAATATACCTGAAAGTGAAAATCATAGCTGCCACAGGAAAAATAGGAAAATACAATTAGAAAATAACTGGAAAGAGATTTTAAAGTCATTCAGCTGCTTGGGGTAAAACTAGAGCAACAGTTCTCAAACCTTTTGGTCTCAGGACTCTTTTACAACTCTTAAAAATTATGGAGAACTCCCCCACCCCACCCAAAGCTTTTGTTTATTGTAGACTATTATCTATTGATATTTACCATATTAAAACTTAAAATGTCTTGGTAAAATTATAAGAACTATCAAGTTTTATCAAAAATTATCAAATACTAAGTCACATGATGGTTATAGGTAAATTTAGAAAAGTAGGAATTAGATATGATGCAATTATAGAATTTAGAAAAAGAAGACAGCAGACAAAAAGAAATCAGAAAAGGGAAAATACCAAGATCACTATAGAGATAAA
The DNA here is from genome assembly GCA_028646595.1 of Phalanger gymnotis. Classification (NCBI taxonomy): domain Eukaryota; kingdom Metazoa; phylum Chordata; class Mammalia; order Diprotodontia; family Phalangeridae; genus Phalanger; species Phalanger gymnotis. The sequence continues at coordinate 120,873,396 of CM053626.1, read as the reverse complement.
TATAATTGAAAAGAAAAATAAGTTACCAAGATAAATAAAACTAGGTCTAGTGTAAAGGTCATAAAAATTATAACAGGACACACAACTCAATGCTCATAAATTTCAACATCTATTTTAAAATAGATGAATATCTGCAAAAACAAAAACTACCCAAATTATCAAAAAAAGGAAAAGGATAATATAAATAGATCAATTGAAGAAAGAGGAATTGGACAGTGCGTGAATGTGCTAATATCTAACTAAGTGGTACAATAGATAAGCCAAGAAGATCTGAGTTCAAATTCAGCCTCGGATACTAGCTATGCAACCCTGGGCAAGTCACTTTAATATTCAATTTCTGTAAGTGTAAAATGGGCATAATTTAGTAGTATTCATCTCCCAGAGGTGTGAGGAAATGAAATAACATTTACAAAGTGCTTAGCTTATGGTTGTACAAACGTCAAGCTATTTGAAAAACATGATTGCTTTAAAGCCATGATTGTTTGAAGCCATCAAGCACTATCACAAACATTCTGCAGAAAACAAACCTTAAAGTGTCTCTCATTACAGTGTTAAGGCTGTTTTCTGATTTAAACTAATCCTCTATTTTACTCTTCTTCTGTCTGGGGATTTTCAGAAGGACCTTTTGGAAATATTGGTCAGTTGTTAAGTAGGTTTTTTTTTGTGAGAGTATGGTTGGTGTGTCATTGGTGGAAGAGAAGAATTGTGTCTGAAGAGATGTGGGTTCATAGATGTTTGTTAGTGAACCCACGTAGGCCACAGTTTTTTCTACTAGAACCAAGCTTCAGGACCATTGCTGATTTTTATCTATTATTACTTCCTCTCCAGACTGGATGGATAATTTCAATACCCTGATCAGCTAGTGTTAAGCTTTTTCTGGCTCTGTTCCCCGAAAAGAAAACACTATACTTATTTACAAAGTACTACAGGGAAGCATACAGGGGATTTCTATAACAAATAAAAAAGGAAGTTACAAAATAACCTAGGTCTTCTTAGTTGATCCTAGTATTTCAAAGAACAAGATCTGAAAGAAATAGAGGCCACATAAAGATCTTGTCCCAGAATAAGCTGGCTGTGTGTTACCTCAATCCTCATCCTTTGGCCAGTAGGTTCATTTTTGTAAAACTATAGATGGCTGAATCTTTCTGGAATTCATGTGACTTCAACCTTTAGTCCTGGGTCTGAAAACCCCCGATCTTGACAAAAGTACTTCCCTTCTCAGTGTCCCCTTTGCAATATTTTTCTTGCTGAATTTGAGCACACCTGTCAGTGAGTTTTGGTCAGAAGTGCTGTGCTAGGCTGTTATTTTCAATTTTTTATGCTAAATTTTGTTAAATACATGTGTATGAAGACTTTCACATAATTTCCTATGGTGTTTCACTCAAATTAGAAAATATCTATTTTTGAGCCGCTCAGAAAGCTTGCTAATAATTGTAGCTCTCCAGATCTAAATCTGCTCATTGGAAAAACTAGTTTCTGAAGCCCCACATGTATACTCTGAAATAATTATTTGTGAAAAAATGTTAATATCAAAACTCTTTCTGTTAGCTATTAAAGTATTATTTGATAAAGCATTTATTCGCTTAATATGTTGTACTTGACTTGATGCTAAGGTGGAAACATTCTCCTCAGTTAAAATGATTGTTTTAATTATATTTTGGTAAGATAATTGGGGCAAAGATTTTTTTTTGTGACAGTGAATATGACCTTAGAATTTCTAACTTTAGGAAATCAATACTCTATCTGACCTGAAAAAAATCCCTTAATGAAGTTAACTTTAAAAAAATTGGGGGGGGGCATAAATAGTCTAAAAATTCAATGCTAAAAGCCCCAGAATGATTCTTTACTCCATTTACTAGAATTGAATAAAACACATAGAAAATGCTTGCCAACTTTTATGATATGTTAAATTGATGCATGCAAAGTGATACAATGATATCTTTAGGGATCCCTATTGCCTATTGGGTCAGCTAGGTAGCAAATGGATAGAGGTCCTGGAGTCAAGAAGGCTCATTTTCCTGATTTCAAATTTGGCCTCAGACACATACTAGCTGTGCGACTCATGGCAAGTCACTTAACCCTGCTTGCCTCGGTTTCCTCATGTGTAAAATGAGGTGGAGAAGGAAATGGCAAACCACTCCAGTATCTTTGCCAAGAAAATCCCCAAAGGGGTCACAAAGAGTTGGATATGACTGAAATGACTATACATCAGACCACCTACAGGATAAAATACAAACACCTCTTTTTGGAATTTAATATCTTTCACAATATGGCTTTAACAAATCCTTCTGGGATCATAAGTTTATTGCAGGCTATTTCTTGGAAAATGTGACTAACCTTTGTTCTCATCCCTTTTGGTAGGCCCTATGCTCAGGCCTCTTGCTAAAGGACATGTGTGAGAAAAAGCTCCTGTTTGGTCCCTATAAACCAGGGGCTGTGTTGAAGATTATCAGTGACTAGGCAGTAAGAAATACCCTCTGGGCAGGTTTTAAAAGAAGAAATGACTTTTATAAAGGGCAGCTAGGAGGCACAGTAGATAGAGCACTGAACCTGGAGTCCAACCTCAGATATTTATTAGCTGTATGATCCTGGGCAATCACTTAACCTCTGTTTGCCTCAGTTTCCTCAATTGTTAAATGGGGGTAATAATAGTACCTGCTTTCAAGGGTTTTTGTGAGGATCATAATATTTGTAAAGTGCTTAATAGTACCTAGTATATAGTAGGTGCTTAATAAATGCCTGTTCTCTTTCTCCTTCCTATTTTTGACTGTGTGGCTTAGAACTCCAACCGCTTTCCTTTAGGTCCTCTTTTATATCCTGCTTGTGATAGCTGGCTGTTTTTCCTTTCCCTCAGACCTTTCAAGGTCTAGAGCACTTGAAAATCTGCCCCACTTTGCAAGTCCAAGACCACTGGAACCTGAGGGGATTTCTGGGAAAGAGAGAGAGCCTGTACCTTCCTACCCCACTTTATGGCTATGTCTCCATGGCCAAAACCCAAGAGATGGGATACATTCCTCCCCATCATTCCAGGTAATTACCCCTGGTATCCACACACATACATACCAGTAGACATAGCATAATATAGAGCGTTGCTTAATAGGCTGAATTGACCTGGAGCCAAGAGAAACAAGGTGAAGGAATCAGTGTTCTTAAGTTCTTAAGTTCACAGAAACTTCAGGGACCAAACATCATAGATATTCCAAGACAACCTTTTTAGAAAGATATTAGAAGAAAATGAGGTGAGACTGATGAGTTTTATGGTTACAGGAAGAAGCTAATTTAAAGCTATTGATTGGCAAGTGCCAGTTTTATAGAGCCTACAGCAATTATATGGGTCACATAGCATCCCAGCAATGCGAGTACTGATCTAGAGAAGATAGGAGTGTTCTTGAATTGGCCATGCTCCCAGAACCTTCAAGGTAGAAAGACTGATAGAATTAGCATGTTAGTACAATTTCATTAAGAATAATGCTATCACTAGGCCACAGAATGACCTCACTCAATGTATGCAAGAAACAAAGTAGAAGAGGCAGCCAGAGACTTTCTATGTACTGTCAGGCTCACCTAGTCTAGCAAATACTCTCTCATGTGTATATCTGTGCCATAGCCGCTGCTGGGGATTTCTATTCCTTCCCTATCTCTGTCACCTAGTCCAAGGGAGAGCTACTAGGGTCTCAAGCCACATATTCGGAAAGAGGAAGAATAGACCTTGTTTGTCTTTTTAAATCCTGTTGAGTGAAAACTCCCTGCTCTGTCTCCAATCATTTTTGACCCAAACCGCAGAGATGGGGATTATGGGGGCCCACCTGGAGCCTCTGGTTACAAAATACATTTAGCAAGAGACTTGAGAATGCAGCCTCTGGAAGAGCCAGGGCACAAACAAACTTTGTCCTGGACCCAGTCTGTGAGAGGACCCCTATACAAAACAGTGCTCTCCAGACGTCTACAATCAAGCCGAACTGTCCCGCTTGTTGTCATGTCTAACATTTCATCTTCCATCTCTGTGCCTTTGAACAGGCTGTTACCCATTCATGGAATATACTTCCTTCTCACTTCTCCTTTGTCATAGGATTGCAGTTTTAGAGATAAGAGAACATTATAGATCATTGAGTGCAATGACCTCATTTTACAGATGAGGAAATTGAGTGACTTGCTTTATTACACAGCTACCAAGTGTCTGAGATGGGATTCAGACTCATCTTCCTAATGATAAGATAAACCTTCTATCCACTGCACTACACTGCCTTTTGTTGCTATGACTTCCTGTTCTATGGCCTTGCCTGGTAACGATAGCCATGGCCAGAGACCTAGGGTGACCTTTACCCATCCTTGTAACCAAGGAGGCACCAAATTGCACAGTGTGCTAGATCCAAGATTCAACAGACTTACCATTGGTGAGGCATAGATCCCACTCAATTTTAGATTGTCAGGGAAAAGAAAATGTTTCCCTCCTTTCTGTTGCTGAAGAAAGGTATCATATTTTCTTTTCACACTCTGATTTCACATCCATTAACACATACAAATGTGTTTTGCACTTGACAAAATTGTGGCTGTGAACTCCGGAAATTTACATTCCAAAATTCTTCGTATTTGCTCTTGAATTGCTAAGAGAGAGAAGAGAGCAGAGGGAGTAAAAAGGAAGGAGGGTGGAAAGAAGAGGAGGAAGAGAGACAGAGAGAGACAGAAACACACACACAAACACACAGAGAGGCAGACAGAGAGAGACAGAAAGATGGAGAGGGAGATGGAGGAGACACAGAGAGAGACAGAGGAAGAGAAAGATCCTTTGCAATCTTCTATATTTGCTATGCATCAGTTAAAAGGCAGGGAATAAAAAGTATTTGTTTATCTTCTTTTAAAGATGCATATTAAGGGTTTAAAACTAAAAGCAGGAGATTGCAGATTTGGAAGTATTTTTGTTTTATGAGAGAGGGGATGGGAAAAGGAAAGACATTGGTTTTAAACTGGGAAAGGAGATCATTGTATTTTTTTTATTGGAGAGGTGGGAGAAATTGTAATTATCAGCAAGGGGAGAATTAAATTTATTTTATTTATTTGTTATAGTGGGAAGATATTGAAGTAAGAAGGGAGGAGTTTACTTTAAAAGGAGGGGCAAGGGAGTAATTTCAGTAAGGGGAATAGGTAATGGAAGTCTTTTTAAGATTGGGGACACAAAAAAGAAATCTGAGTCAGGAGAGAGCAGGATGGGGAAGACTTGTGGTTCAGTGGATAGAGCCTGAACTGGAAGTCAGGGAGACTTGAGTTCAAATCTAGCCACAGACACTTACTAGCTATGTGTACTTGGCAAGTTACTTAACCTGTGTCTGCTTCAGTTAACATATTTTTAAAATAAGGATAATAATAACATCTTCCAGGATTGTTATTAAGTCAAAATGAGATAATGTTTGAAAAGATCTTTGCAATCTTAAAGCACTATATAAATGGTAGATATTAATTGTAGTAGTAGTATTGTTATATTTTATTCAAAATTGATAACAGATTGAAATATGAAATTTACTTTTTCTATAATTTTTTTCTTTCTGTTAAACAAGGGAGATCAAGGGAGAAATCAAAGAAGAAACCTGCAGCCCAGAAAGAGGAAAAATCTGAGGCGTTAATTAGAATAGTTTAGAGGAATTTAGGAAATTGTAAGGAGGAGCAGATATGTTGTTTCAAGATAAATTAATTCATTTATCCTGTCCAGGAGTGATTAAATGCTTCCTCAGGGAGTAACATTGATAATGTAATCAGCAGTTTTTGATAACCAGCTTTCACACAAAGTAAGAAGTAGGGGGCCAAGATTATTTTAAAAGGAGGGGCAGGACAAATATTAATCAATGATGAATGGATTTATTAAAGATTACTTAGGAAATATGAATTACCAATGAAATCTCAGGTTCAGTCTCTAGTATAATTCCTACTTTTTTCCTCCCATTCTTTGCCTTGTTCCCTATGTTGATGGAATTTCCTCCTTTGGGTTGTGGAATATACGTTCCAAACCTTAATAAAATCCTGAGAGTATTTGAGGATTTGGAATCAGAGGGGTTGGGTTCAAATTGTGGTCCTGACACTTAGTACTGTTGTGATCTCAGTCAATGACTTCAACTCTCTAGGCCTTCATTTCTTTATCTGTAAAATGAGGGGGTTGGGCAAGAAGACCTTTAAGGCCCCTTCTCTCTCTATTCCTATGATTCTATTAGCCAACTTGGATACTTCATCCTTGTGTGGAGTTGAATCAGTATTCTTTTAAGCTATGTCAATAAAAGACTAACAGATCCTAATGAATTGGAAAGACTTGCCATGGTAGGGAGAAAATAGACTGTACGTTACAGTCCTTAGACAATTAGCTTACTTAAGTTCTGATCTTGCCATTCAGTTGAGAGATCATGTGTATGAGAGGACAGGGTTGAGTTGGGGTCATACTGCCAGGAACGTATGGCCTAAAGCAGGAGTGAGCTCTAAGTGATTCCTAGAGCCAATCGTGAAATTTTCAGTGTGAACATCTACACCTCAGAATTGTCAAATGCTGCAAATCAAGTCTTGATTATCATTTTCTTGATTGTCTAGGCTTATGAAAGTGATGGAGAAAATGTTTGTGATGGACAAACTTAAAAGTGTGTTTTGTGCACATTTTTTCCTGGAAAGTCATTTGTTAAAAATTTTCCAGCACACTGCTAGCCACAAAAGTTTCTGTTTTTGTTATGGTTCTCCTGAATTCTGAATTTGATAATATAAATAGGAACCTTTCATCTGGGAACTTCCTTGAGTACTCAGACCAACTGGAATTGATGAAAGAATTTCTGTACCAAATGGAGAGATACATTGAAAAGCAGAAAGAGGTACAGAGGAGCTGAGGTACTTAGGGTTAAGATCGTTTGGGGCCTCCATTTAAGACAAAAGAGAAGAACTCAAGAGTTGGTTAATTCAAGGTCTTCAAATATCTGTATTTCCTGGAGCTTGGTCAGGAAACGAGAGCCTAACAAGAAGGTGGCTATAGTGGTTTGAGATAACACTAGTTTGAGATAACACTATTACCCTGACATGGCAAAGAATTTTAAGAGCCAGTTGAGGGAAGTAGTAGACATGACAGTACTCAGAGTAGTATTTGAGATCTCATGGTTCAGATAATTTAACCCCATTACTGAATGGAGGTCAGGCCATTGTAGATTCCACAAGTATGACCTTCCTGGGCAGGCCCAGGTGGTATAGAACACTTTTTTTGCTATAATTCTCTCCCTTAAGGGGCAGATGGAAAGGACACTCACTGATAACTAGGACTTACTGGCATTTTCTCTTGTCCTCTCACATCCTCTCTCTCTCTCTCTCTCTCTCTCTCTCTCTCTCTCTCTCTCTCTTTCTGTCTCTCCTGTTTTCATTTTTATTGCTATTCAATACTTCTTACATAAGCGAAACTAACAGGCAAACGACTACATCTGACAGCATAGACAGCATACTATATCCATTGTCCCCCTCCTATTAGTAGAAAAGTGTGTGGTTCATCTTCTGTTCTCTGGAACCAATGCTGTTCATTGCAATTAAGCTGAGCTCTGCTGGAGGTCTTTAATCAAGAACTGTCAGATCAGCTGCATCCATGTTACATTAATATTTACTGTATTGCCCTATTGATCCCTGTTGACCAGGGATACCAATAGTTTGTAAGATCTTTGAGGGAGAAGACTGTTTCCAAAAAATTTTTTTTGGTATACCCAGTGTCTGGCATATAATAAATTCTAAATAAATGATTTTTGAATTTAACTGAATTGAAGATCTCAGTTACGTGGACAAATTTACTCATTAAATGAGAGGCACAGATGCTATTATGGAGATACATTCAAGCAAACGTCAAAAAAGTGTTTCTCAGACTTTCTGGACACTATTAGGAGTATCTCTTTTTTTTTTTCCTCAAAGGGAGTCAAACTGCTCAGTTATGTTGACAATGCTATATAATTTATTATTCATTTCAGGTATTTCAAACGTGGTTCAGAAAGCACAAATCTCTGCCATTTTGGACTTGTGTGAGGCCCATCACCTCCCTAGAATTAGGGCAAGGGACAAAGACTTTTTTGTTCTTGTTCAGGTGTTACAAGTACTTGGCTATGCCCTTTGTGTAGGCTAATGTGCTGGCAACCTTCCAGCACTTAATTAGTGAAGAACCTATGGATCTTCTCCATCAACATGTTGTAGCCTGCTTAGATAACATTATAATTTTTTCCCCTCACAGTTTGAACAAGAGTGCCCTTCAAAGTACTTAAATGACTTCTCACCCATGCTTATACAAGCCTGTAATTGTATTTTTCCAGCAGAGGGAGGTAACTTTGCCGAGATTTGTGCTAGGGCCAGAAATGGAATCAATGTATATATAAGCCATACAGGATGGGGTTCCACCAGCAGGAGTTGAATCTTGTAGCTTTTCTCAGAGACAAAAAACTTTTGTTGACAGCTTAATCCTACTGAACTTGCTAGAACTCATTCATTTACTCTGAAAAGGGATGTCATATGAGAAAGACTTAAACAGAAATATCCTTGGAGAACTTTCATGGCATCACTCTTGCTAAAACACTTAACACCAGTTATCTGTATTTTGTAGAGGTAAATATCTCAGGGGTTGCTACTAGGGCTAAGCCTCAAGAACTATCAGAAAGAGAGGATGGACCAGTTCCTGAGGCTGTATGCCTCTTAGTTGTACATTACTCCTATTAATGGGTTTTGGGTAAAGAGGAATTGCATCTTGATAAGTTGGGCGATTTTCACTAATAGGGCTGCCCAGGAGATCTGTCAGCACCATTTGGAAGGAAAAAGCACTAGATTGCAAGAATTTACTCCAATTTTAGGAAGCCTAGATCTTACTAGTATGCCATACCCCAGGGGCGTTATTATTTTTTTCATTTTTCTCCATGTGACTGGAAGGAAAAAAAAGTACTCTTGTGGACATACTGTCACGAAATTTAGTACCCAGAGGAAGAAACTCAATGGCAGCATTTTTTGCCCCTAGAGTATGCTTAAGAATAGTAAAGAAGCAAAATAGTCTTGCTTGCTCTGCTTTCAAGAGTGGGTTATGGTGCCACTGCACTACAGAAACGGCTGGATGTCCAGAGGAGGTGAGGAACAAGAATATAATCTGACAGCATGATCAGTGCTATAAAACATGGGATATCTAACATTACCTTTGAGGTCTGGCCTGATGCCAGCATACTGAACCCTTCCCTGCCAAATGGAAGCCTTGAGATCTTCTACAACTATAGGCCAAATTTCCTCAAATTATAGTATCAGGAGGGGCTTGACTTTAAAATTTATACCCTTCATAGGAGAACACCACCATTATCGTGGCTGGAATCTATTTCTTTAGAATGTGCCATGTGGTTCCATGTCTTAAATTGCCACTTGCCCCTTAGGTCAAGGTACAAGGGACTTTTTTTTTTTCCCAAGGAAGCTATTTGTCTGAAGGAACTTGGTAAGCAGATTGTTTTGGATAGTTTAGATAGTTAATCAACAATCCACAACTGCCACCCACAGCATCATAGACATGCAAATTGAGCAAACCGGACATTCAATAGTATCTATGCTGCTATGCAACATACTTGGAGTAGAACTGGATCTGCTTCCAGTCAATTACAGTTTGCTGACAATGACAATAATAAGAGCCACCATTTATATAGCCCTTTAAGGTTCTACAAGCACTTTACATATATTATCTCATTTGTTTACCACCATTTGAAGTAGGTGCTTTTATTATCCCTATTTTACAAATGTGGGAACAGAGGCTGAGAAAAGTTAAGTGACTTGTCCAGGTGATATAACTAGTAAGTGTCTGAAGGAGGACTTGAACTGAGGCCTTCCTGACTCAAGGTCTATCAGCTATACTATATAGAGCAAACTGCCCTTGGGAGCTTTCTTTTTCAGATAACCTGTGGATTCTCCCCATGAATCTGAACATATGTCAGACAAAGCATGCGCCAACTTTGCTGAACTGGGAATCTGCACTTGTAAAGGGAATAGCTGGATCATCTGCTAGGTGTTGAGTTAGGCATGGAAAGAGAAGGAAAAAAGTCCCAGTTATGGGAAGCCAGAGACCAGGTCTGTTTAGACCAATATAGCTACAGGTGTTCAAGTTCTTTTAGGATTTAAATGATAAGTGTTCAGGACCCTTCCACACTATATAACCACTAAGCCCAGTGATTTACTAAAATTTAGAATGGAAAATTTATGAAGAACTTTTATGTTTCATTCTTCAAGCCAGTATGTTCCACCAAAACTACAGAACTACTTGGAACACCTTGCCTTCTTGTGGGTGTGGTTGAAAAAATAAATGAATCATGGGGAGATCTTGGGTTTCTGCCAGAAGTAAGGGAAGTGCTATGATATGATTAGCAAGGAGGGGTACATTCTCCCACAGGAACATCCATGTCCTCTCTGGAAGGTGTAGGTCCGGACCTAATTTCTTCCAGACTACATTCCAGTTTTCCTAGCAGTTTTTAAAAATTTTATTGTCAATTTTATTTAATATTTTATTTTCCCCAATTACATGTAAAAACAGTTTTAACATTCCTTTTTGTTTTTCGAATTTTGAGTTCCAAATTCTCTCTGTCCCACCCTTCTCCTCATTGAGAAAGCAAGCAATTTTGATATAGGTTATACATTTGCAGTCATGCAAAACACATTTCCATGTAAGACATTCTGTGAAAGAAAACATAGGCAAAAAAAAAAAACCCAAGAAAAATAAAGGAAGTAAAGAAAAAGTATCTTTGATCTACATTTGGGCACTATCAGTTCTCCTTCTGGAGATGGACAGCACCTTTCATCATAAGTCCTACAGAATTGTCTTGGATCATTGCATTGCTGAGAATAGCTCAGTTATTCATAGTAGATCATCATACTCTATTGTTGTTATTGTGTACATTGGTCTCCTGATTCTGCTCATTTCATTTTGCATCAGTTCACATAAGTCTTTCCATGTTTTTCTGAGAACACCCTACTCATCACTTCTTAAAGCACAATAGTATTCCATCACAATCATATACAACAACTTGTTTATCATTCCCCAATTGATGGGCATCCCCTCAATTTCCAATTCTTTGCCACCACTAAAAGAGCAACAATAAATATTTTTGTACAGATAAGTCCTTTTCCTTTTTGTTTTTTAATTTCTTTGGGATACAGGCCTAGTAGTGGTATTGCTTGGTCAAAGGGTATGCATGGTTTTATAGTCCATTGGTTATAGTTCCAAATTGCTCCCCAGAATGGTTGAATCAGCATACAACTTCACCAATAGTACATTGCTGTTTTAATTTTTCTACATCCTCTCCGATAATTGTCATTTTTCTTTTCTGTCATATTACCCAACCTGACAGGTGTGAGCTAATAGCTCAGAGTTGTTTTAATGTGCATTTTTCTCATCAATAGTGATTTAGAGTATTGATTGTAGATAGCTTTGATTACTTTGTCTGAAAACTGCCTGTTCATAGCCTTTGACTATTTATCGAGGAGTGGCTTTTATTTATATAAATTTGACTCAGTTTTCTATGCATTTGAGAAATGAAGTCTTTATCAGAGAAACTCATTGTAAAAATTTTTTTTTCATAGTAATGATTACCAACTATGTATTTCTCTCTATCCTATTTTCTCCCTGTTTATCCTACTCTCTCCTTTTACCCTGTCCATTCTCAAGTGTTTTGCTTCTGAGATTTGCCTCCCCCAAACTGCTCTCCCTTCTGTCAGTCATTCTTTCCCCTCCCCCTTACCTACTTCTCTTCCTACTTTCCTGTATGGCAAGATAGATTTCTACACCCAACTCACTGTGTACATTATTCCCTCTTTGAGCCAACTCTGATGAGAGTAAGGTTCATATGTTCTCCTGCTCACTTCCCCTGTTTCCTCTTCCACTGTAAAATCTCTTTTAGCCTCTTTTATGTCAGATAATTTATCTCATTCCCCCTCTATCTTTCCCCTTCTCCCAGTGCATTCTTCTTACTCATCCATTAATTTTATTTTTTTTAGATAGTCATACCATCACATTCAATCCACATCTCTGCTTTCTTGCTTTGTATACTCCTTCTGACTGCCTTACTAATAAGAAAGTTTTTAGCAGTTATAAATATCATTTTCCCATGTAGGAATATAAACTGTTTAACCTTATCAAATCCCTTATGATTTCTCTTTCCTGTCTACCTTTTTATGCTTCGTTTGTATCTTATATTTGGAAGCCAAATTTTCTATTCAGCTCTGGTCTTTTCATCAGGAATGCTAGAAAGTCCTCTTTTTCTTTGAATGTCTATTTTTACCCCTGAAGGATTATACACAGTTTTTCTGGGTAGGTGATGGTTGGTTGTTATCCTAGCTCTTTTGCCCTCCAGATTATGTTCCAGGCCCTCCAATCCTTTAAGGTAGAATCTGCTAAATCATGTGTTATCCTGACTGTGGTTCCACGACATTTGAATTGTTTCTTTTGGGCTGCTTGTAGGTATTTTTTCCTTCATCTGGGAGGCCTGGAATTTGGCTACAATATTCCTGCTATTTTTGGATCTCTTTCAAGGGGTGGTCAGTGGATTCTTTCAATTTCTATTTTCCCTCTGGTTCTAGAATATCAGGGAAGTTTTCCTTGATAATTTCTTGAAAGATAATGTCTAGGCTCTTCCTTTCATTGTGACTTTCAGGTAGTCCAATAATTCTTAAAATATGTCTCCTGGATCTGTTTTCCAGATCAGTTGTTTTTTCCAGTGAGATGTTTTACATTTTCTTGGTTTCTTCAGTCTTTTGACTTTGTTTGATTGTTTCTTAATGTCCCATGGCTTCCATTTACCCAATTCTAACTTTTAAGGAATTATTTTCTTCAGTGAGCTTTTTTTTTTTATCTCTTTTTCCATTTGGCCAATTCTGCTTTTCAAGGCATTCTTCTCTTCATTGGATTTTTGTGCCTCTTTTCCCATTTGGCCTGTTCCATTTTTTAGGGTGTTATTTTCTTCTGCAATTTTTTGTGCCTCCTTTATCAAGCTGTTGATTCTTTTTTTCATGATTTCTTGCATCATTCTCATTTCTCTTCTCAATTTTCCCTCTACCTCTCTTACTTGATATTCAAAATCCTTTTTGAGTTCTCCTATGGCCTGAGACCAATTCATATTTTTCTTGGAGTCTTTAGATGCAGGAATTTTGACTTAGTTTTCTTCTTCTGAATGTGTGTTTTGATCATCCTTGTCATCATAGTAACTCTATGGTGAGAATTTTTTTTTGTTGCTTGCTCATTTCGCAGCCTATTTCTTGACTTTTAATTTTATGCTAAAGTAGGCTTCAGCTTCCCAAATGGAGGGGGCACTATCCTAAGCTTCATGTTTTTGTGTAGCTGTTTTCAGAGGTAATTTTAGAGACCTGTAAGTTTTTGGTCTT
>CM053626.1:120815232-120859519 GCA_028646595.1 Phalanger gymnotis | reverse complement strand
CTTTCAAGGCATTCTTCTCCTCATTGGCTTTTTGGAGCTCTTTTGCCATTTGAGTTAATCTATTTTTTAAGGTATTATTTTCTTTGGTATTTTTTGGGGTCTCTTTTAGCAAGTCATTGACTTGTTTTTCATGATTTTCTTGCATCACTTTCATTTCTCTTCCCAATTTTCCCTCTACTTCCCTTACTTGCTTTTCCAAATCCTTTTTGAGCTCTTCCCTGGACTGAGACCAATTCATATTTTTCTTGGAGGCTTTTGATGTAGGCTCTTTGACTTTGTTGACTTCTTCTGGCTGTATGTTTTGATCTTCTTTGTCACCAAAAAATGATTCCAAAAGTCTGATTCTGAATCTGGGTCCGTTTTTGCTGCCTGTTCATGTTCCCAGCCAAGTACTTGACCCTTGAGCTTTTTGTAAAGGTATGACTGCATGTAGAGTAGAGAGTACTTTGTTCCAAGCTTGAAAGGCCTTGTGCCACTGTTTTCAGAGCTTTTTCTACTCAGCAAGCTCTGCCACACCAGCACTCCTCCTTCCCCAAGAACTGCCAACCTAGACCTCAACTCAGATCCAAGCAGGCTCTGCACTCCAGCTCTGATCTGCCACTTAATTCCTCCCAATTGGTGGCCCTCGGCTGGAAGCAACTGCAGCTGGAAGCAGCCCCAAAGCTGCACCACTTCCGCGCCCCTGGGGCTGGGGCTGACTACAAATTCCTTTCATTCCGTTCTAGCAGTTCTACCCACTAACCTTCTCTGTTGTCTTTAGTGTTTGAGGGTTGAGAAGTCTGGTAACTGCCACAGCTCAATGATTCAGGCCTGTTCCTCCTGACTCCTGGTCTGGTTGGTCCTGGTGCAGCCCACGTTGGACTCTGCTCCTCTCCCAGCTCTGTACAATAGACCCCTTCCCACGACCATCCAGGCTTTCCTGGGCTGGAGCCCTGCTTCCCTCTTTTATTTTGTGGGTTCTGCAGCTCTAGAATTTGTTCAGAACCGTTTTTTACAGGTGTTTGGAGGGATCTGGGGGAGAGCTGAGGCAAGTCTCTGCTTTCCACCTGCCATCTTGGCTCCGCCCCATACCCCCACTTCTCTCTTTTAAAACATTTATATGCTTTGAAGGAATTGTCTTTATTTTAATAAGTGTTTGAAATATTCCTGAGTCCCACAGTTCAACTCTGAAACTAGATAAACAGCTATTTAATGTGAGATTGTACCTACAAACATAGTATTAAGTAGAAAAATGAGACAATTACTTCAATCATTCAAACCAAAAAATGCTTCCATTGAAGTGTTAAGATAATTGAGCCTGAGTATATACAATGTAAAATGTAGGGAGAATTGGAAATTATCTGGGAAATTTAAGATATGAAGACAGTAAAAACTGATTAATCAGGAGAAAAAAAATCTGGTTCAGATTATATCTACATAGAAAACAAAGCAGGCAGATTTTGCCAAAAGAAATATTCATTTTCCATGTAACTTTTAGGTCATCGACAAACACTTATTAAGTATCTACTAAGTACTGGTACTAAGTACCAGACATTATATTAAGGACTGGGAATATATATAAAAAAGGCAAAAACAGTCCTTGACATCACAGACCTCACAATCCAATGAGGGAGATAGTATGCAAAGAACCACGTGCAAACAAGATATATGAGAAAAATTGGAGATATCTCAGAAGGAAGGTACATCAGCAAATACTTCTTGTAGAAGGTGAAATTTTAGATAAGATTTGAAGGATGTCAGGAAATGCAGGCAAGGAAAGAGAGTATTGCAGTCATGGGGGACAGTCAGTGAAAAGACATGGACTCAAGAGATAGGGGTTCAAGTTTAAGGAACAACAGCAAGGAGTCCAGTGTCACTAAATCTTAGGGCATGTGGAAGGTAGGAAAGTATAAGAAGACTGAAAAGACCAGAAGGGGCCAAGCAATGAAGGGCTTTGAATGCCTAACAAAGGATTTATATTTTATTCTGGAGGTAATGGAGAATCATTGGTGTTTATTGAATTGGCTGGGACAGCGGGGTGTGTGACATGGTCAGGTCTGTGAAGATCACTTTGATAGTTGAATGGAGGATGAACTGGAGTGGGGTTAGACTTCAGGAAGGGAGGTCTACCAGAAGGCTAGATCTAGCTGTTAGATCTTGAGTTCCTCCACCAGGATGGAGGCAATGTTAGAAGACATAAGGGGATATCAATAGGTGGAGGTGAGAGTGAAGAGCTTTGGGGTGAGGACTTTCAGCTTCTCTTCCTTCTCCTCTGGGGGCTTTTCAGGAATTTATTTTCTGCCTCTTTTTTCAAGTGCTATTCTTTTTAGTTAACTTGGCACATATCTCACTATTCTGAGGGGGAAAGAGCAAGCTAGGATAAGTTGGAACCTTTCATGTTGCTATTTTTCTAGAAGTCTATAACCTTCTTCTTCAAGATGTTTGGCCATGGAGCAGAAAAGAGGGATGGGATGGCATCTAGATGAGGGGAGAAGGGTCATGGGAAAGGTTTTTCTGGGACTGGGGAAACCTAAAAAAATTTAAAGACAGATGGGATAGAGCTATTGGAAAAGGTGAAATTGAAGAAACATATTTGACTACAGCCTAACTCTTAATTGTGCTAGAGAGCTAGGAGCAAAGCCATGAGACTATAGTTTTATAGAAGCCAAGGAAAGAAAGGATATCAAGAAGGCAGGGATTGGGGCAGCTAGCTGATGCAGTAGGTAGAGCGCTGATCCTGGAGTCAGGAGGACCTGAGTTCAAATCTGGATTTAGACAATTGACACTTACTAGCTGTGTGACCCTAGGCAATCACTTAACCTCAATTGCCTGAAGAAGAAGAAGAAGAAGAAGAAGAAGAAGAAGAAGAAGAAGAAGAAGAAGAAGAAGAAGGAGAAGAAGAAGGAGAAGAAGAAGGAGAAGAAGAAGAAGGAGAAGAAGGTAGGGATGATCAAGAATGTTAAATGCTAAATTTTGTTGCTGTTGAGACATTTCAGTTGTGGCTGACTCTTTGCGACTCCATTTGGAGTTTTCTAGGCAAAGATACTAGAGTGGTTTGCCATTGCTTTCTCCAGCTTGTTTTACAGATGAGGAAACTGAAGCGTAGAGGGTTAAGGGACTTGCCTAGGGTCACACAGCTAGTAAACATCTGAGGTAGGATTTAAACCCATGAAGAGGAGACTTCCAGATTCTAGGCCTTGTGCTCTCTCCATTACCCCCTAGCTGCTTCCAAAAGCTAAATAGAGGTCAAAAGGTGAGCACTAGAAAAAAGCCATTGAATCTGGTGATGATGAGGACATTGGTGACCTTTGAGAGACCAGTTTTAGTAGAGTGATGGGGTATGGATAGGGATGGATTCCTGGTGGCCAGAGCCATAATGAGCATTTGAAAGGTAACAGAGAGAGAAATCCAAAATGATAGTAGGTTGGTTGACAAAGACAAACTTGGGACCATATTAAAGAATTTTTTATAGTAAGCTTACAAATTTGCAAGGGTCTAGGCTTGCCACTTATACAGAATTAGAGAGACAGCTCTCATCATAGATAAATTAGACACAAAACATTTGGTTTAAATTGTAAAATTTACATTAGCAATCTGGTAAAGGAACTCTAGTGTTTTCATTAAAGAAAAACAATTTTACAGGTTTTTCTTAATTTGAGTCATATTGCTATTTTTTCAAGGTAAAATGATCAGCTAATTGCAAGACATTTGTCCTGTACCATTACCCTTTTAATCATTTTAAAATGTACACACTATAATTATATAATCAGAGATTAAGATGTCAGTGTTCCAACTTTAAATATATTTAATTAAACCCAATAAAAAGAAACTCCACAGATTTTATTTATTACTTCTCATTTAGCACTTTGCTAAACCAAGGTAATTTCTAGTCACATTATATAAGCTTCCTTTTGTATTCTGCTAAGAGAAGATGAGGAAAAAACGGATCCTCTGGCAACTCTTCTGATAATCTCTTTAGAATATTTCAAAGCCTTTCTACATGTCTCTCCAAGGTGACTCTTCTGTTTAAAGAATCTGAACCTCGCATCCCTGAATATCTCAGAGCCCAAAGTACTTTGAGATCTATTACCAGATGACCCAGTATCTAAACATGAATCATCTGTCTCCTCCCCTACCCTTACCTGAACATTCATGCTTACTGTGTCTTATTGTATTTTGACAATTCTCTCCTAGTTGACCTTGCATACACTAGAGTGTGACTTCTTTCCAGTTTAATTTAGCAATTGAGCAAGAATCTGCATGGGGTATGTGGAAGAGATAACAGCAATTACAGAAGGAAGCCCAGGAACTCTCCAACAAGTATGAATCACCTTAGACAAATAACAAGAAAAGCCTTGGCATACACAATGCATTCAGAGGGTCAATGGCGAGCTGCCATAGCATGTTAAAGTATTTAAATGGTATTAATAACTGGCTGAGAGTTCAAGATGGGAATTGACACCACTCATTGTATCTTGATGGATAAAGAAACCTATCATATTTTCGCAAGCTTGTTGAGAATACTTTATGTTCTTTAAGATTTCTTTATTTATGTCGAAAGCTATTTCAAAATATGCAGTATGCCTCTTTTCCAGAGACAAGCCTTTTGAGAGAACTAGTTTATGCCACAAAGAATCAATGTCTATGATATTCTTCCCATGAGAATTCCCTCCCTACATACAATCATCAGATTTCCAAAAACTGTCTTTAAGGAACTGGAACTGGGCAATGGAGGAAATTAGGGGCAAAGTTATACTACATAGCAATAGGGTAAGAAGGGGAAGTAAATTTTTGTGATAGTTTCTGAGGGAGAGCTATGTGCAAATTATATGCAAGAGTTCACTCAGTGTTGGGGCAACTGTTGCCTGGGTCACTACCATATGCCAACCATCTCTGTGACCTCCAAAAAAGCTATAGTGCATTCATGCACCAGAGATCTAGTTTAAGAGGGGGAAATGAAAACCTTTATTTCAGTTTACTTGTTTTTAGGTCTTTTGCAAGGTGTTTGGTCATCACTTGCACAGCATACTAGTGACAGAGTAACATTGATATTCTGCATGTACAAATTCAATTCGAGAATTTAGTAAACATTTATTAATGGAAGGCGAAAAGGAATAAACATTCATTAAGCACCTACTATGTACCAGGCATCATGTTATTTGGTCCTCACAACAATCCTATGAGGTAGGCACTATTATGTTCCCCATTTTATAGTGGAAACTGAGGCAAGCAGAGGTTAAGTGTCACACTGCTAGCAAGTGTGTGAGGCTGGATTTGAACTCAGGTCATACTAAATCCAGGCCCAGATCTCTATGTACTGGGTCACCTAAGTATGTATAGTTGTGTTAGGTGCTAAAGATACAAAGACAGACCATAGAACACACCTCGTCCTAAAGGAGCTTCCATTACAGGGGGGGATACATCATGAGTAAATGTAACTCACATTTTGAAGCAGTTTGTATTTAGCTCTCTATGATTCTCTAGATTTTAGAGACAAAAAAAAGAACAAGACACGCCAAGCGAGAGTTGCATTACCTCAATGTTGTCATAAAATAACACACTGAATTGGGCTTCTTAAAACACAGTTATACAGATATAGACTACAGATTAGATTAGAATAGACCAGAAAATACACTAGTGAATGAACTCCTTAGATGGGAACAAGATGAGATCTTGTCTAGTTCAATAAGTATTTATTGTGTCTAAAGGCCAGACAGTGGGTTAGCAAGTGCCAACACTGCCCCCTACTGCTTCTTAAAGCAGAGGAAAGCTTTCCTAGAATCAAAGCTCAGCAGCTGGAAGGGACCTTGAAAGTCCCACATTTTGAGGCCCAGACAGAGGAGATAGTTTGCCCAAAGTCTCACACAAGAAGTAAATGGCAGAGCCAGGATCTGAGCATAGGCTCCCGGACTCCAAATATAGCATTCTTTCCATATGTATTACTTTTCTTTCCCATTGGATGACAGGGCCACTGTTGTCCTAGTGGATAGCCTGTTTATTCCTGAATGGTAGATTTCCCAAGAGTTACCTCTATTTAGCACAGGTGGGTAAGGAGACTGGGTCTGCCTTTCAGGTTTCATGTTGGCTGGCCAGAAGGGTTGAGACTAGGCTGAGGGGGAAGTTAGCTGTGCCCAGCCATCCAGAACTGCTTTAGGGATATTTTAAAATAAGATTTCCACGCTCTATAACTTGAAAAATCTATACTGTGTAAGTTTATTTTCTTTTACCTATGTTTCCTTAGTTGCTAGTCAAATCCATTTGAAAAGGTCCATCTGTCTCTTAGACACACTAAGAGGAACATAAGACATGTCCATGATGAGGCTCTGGAATCCCCCAAGGCCAGGCTAGGATGGGTAGTAGCAGGAGAGAGACAAGAAGGCAAATTGTTTCAGCAGCTCTGGGGTTCAGGACCAGATTGAGTCCAAGAATTATATTGCCATACCATCTGGCAAGGCGTTTCAGTATAGAGACCTGGAAATGCCTTTTAGCTGCTAAATGAAAAAACAACTCAGGCAGAAAGGGGAGCAGCTCCCAAAGCCATTCCCCAAGCCGTAGTGGGGATTCCTTCTTTAACTAACAAGGAGAACTCTGCTCAGTTACTTGGCTCAGTGTTGGAAATAGTCCCTTTATTTCAGGTCGTCATTCTGCCCACAAAATTGAGGAGATAAAAACTAAAAAGAGACAAAACATCAGCCTAGAGAGTTTTACTATCACTTCACAAAAAGTGTACCATCTGAATATCAAACTCATGACTCATCCCAGCGTTCTCACACTTTTTGGTCCCAGGACTCCTTTACACTCATAAAACTATTGAGCCTTCCTTCCCTCCCCCCCAAAAGAGTTTTTGTTTATGTGGGTTATAACTATCAATATTTACTGACCTAGAAATTAGAATGCCTTGGTATTATTATGAAGATTTTTTTCTTACCCCACAGATACCTTGAAAGGGTCTTGAAGATCCCTCCTCCCCTACCCCACCCAGAGTCCTAAGGCCAAAATTTTAAAACCACTGACTTACACCAAATGCTGAACTCTCCCAGCAAAAAAGAAAATAAACAGTTCTTTGGCCCTTGCTAAAGGGGTACCAACTGGCATTTCTATGCCCACTAAGACAACAATCTCATGAAAGGTTACCCATAGCTGCTTATTAGACCATGTTACTAATCGGGATCTTTGAAGTTAAAGCCAGAAGGAACCTTACAAGTCATTTGGTTCACACCTTGCATTTTATTCTTGGTGAAACAGACCCAGAGACCTGAAAAAATTTTCCCTCCAAGGACATACAGCAAAGCAGGAATCTGAATTGAAATCCTCCTACTCCAAATCTCATGTTCTTTTTACTACAAATTGCATAGGTATATTATGTATGTAAGCCAGGGGGCACTGTGGGTATGTGGTAGTGACTCTACTCCCTTTGAGTTCCTTAGTGTTTAGTACCCTTTGGGTTACTGTAGTTATGTCTACAGTGATTTATAGAATAGTTTTTGGAATCATTAAGTCTGGCAATGTTGAAGGTTCTTTGTCCTTCAGTAATACCTGACATCAAAGATAGAACTATCATGGAATGACTGGCTCTTTGTCCCAAGATAACTGGCATCATGAGGGGAGTGATGGGTTTGCCTCCTTCCTTTCTCTCGTTAGGTGGACTTCTGGTCCTCCAGCCTCTTTATCTTAGCCACCCCTAGGATCCTGTCCAAAGGGTACTTAACTTCCTGGGTCTGAGAAACCATCTTCTTTTCAGACATCCCCAGAATATCTTCTTTGAGCCCTGTCCTCTTTCTTCCCCACCTTGCCCTGCTTTCTGGATATCTCTGTCTTCCCTCTGCCTTTTTGTCCTGAGGATTGCTGGGTTGGGTACCATCAACCAACCTGTAGGAATGTGGCTCAAACCCTGAGAAAAGGCTTTCCCTCTTCTTCACGGCTACACGTGGATGCATAATCATCTGTGTTGCCAGTCCCTATTCAAGTACTTTTGCCCTTAAAAGCAAGAACTTCTAATTATGGCTCTGCAGGATATAGCTTCTTATTTAGTCAGCCTTGGGAAGCCTTGTAAGTATGGACTCCTATTCTAAATCTCATTCCGTCTATATTCACCCAGATCTTAAGTCTCTTCAGATGCTGAGTGTTAGCTTTGTATCCTAAGCTTTTCCTTTATGCATTTTTGCTATTGTGATCCTCCCTACCAGTAGAATGAAGCCTCCCCTACAAAAGCACAGTGATGGGCACAATATTCCCGGCCCTTCCTTTCATTGGCTAGGTCAGATAATTTCAAAAAAATTAGCACCTAAAAATAGAGAAGACATTTTAATTAAGCTATCCTCGATGGAGCAGTTCAGCATAAGCTAAGAAGAAAATCTGATTGTTTGCCCTCTAATTTCTTTCCGGCTTGCCTATCTATTTTACCACCTGTGTTTAATTAGATACCAGAGTACGGCTGTTTTTTCTCCCCTTTTTCTTGGTTTAAAAGAATATATAGTTACCGAACTTCGGTCTTTAAAAATGACTACCCAATTCTGAACTCCACATTTCCTTTTATCATGTTACATAGCCTTAAAACCAAAACAAAGCAAAACAAAACAAAACACCATCTCTTTTCTGGGAAGCTGTTTTCTTTTCAGACCTTTAGATGTCCCTCTGCTCCTTGAAAATACATGGGCAAGGCAGAATGATTGATTGCTGAACTCTGAACAGTAATAGTACAGGCCTTCAAACACGGTTTATTTCAAATTATTTACCTTAACTGATTGTGATTTAAAAATATTTACAAAATCACATTTCGGCCTTTGTATGCTCTTCTCATCATAAATTCCTTTAAAAAATTCAATATAGTTCAAGGCATTTAAAATCAATGTCTCTTGATAAAGCTAGAATTTTTTTTTTAAAATAATATAAATAATATAAAAAATATAAAAGTGGCAGGACGGGGTAGGTGCCTTTTGTGTGTAAAGAAATTGAACAGTTCCTTAAAATCTAAGAAATCTCTGAATAGTAGAAGGCAGAAGGGTACAGTGGAAAAAAATGCTGATTGTGGAGTCATAGGAACTGAAGTTCAATCCTGATTTAACCAATACTGCCTGTGCAACCCTGGGCAAATCCCTCTCTGGACTTCAGTTTTCCCATTTTAAAGATAATATTAATACTAATGACAGATGGCATTCGTATAGTACTTTAAAGTTTGCAAAATACTTTACTCATGTTATCTTATTCAGTCATCACAACAATATTTCCATTTTGTGGATGAGGAAACAGCCTGAGAGAGAATAAGTGACTTAACTAGAGTCACAGAGCTAGTAGGTGTGTAAGGCAAGATTCAAACCCAGATCTTCCTTACTCCAACTTCAGAGTTCTATCCACCATTCCATTTACCTGCCTCTTAAATGAAGGTATGATGACATCTAAAGTCTTTTCCAGCTCTAGAAAGATGATCTTAATAGGTTTTACCTTTAAAATAAAGATTTATTTTAATTTCCTAGGTTTGACATCTGTAGCCATTTCAAGTCCAGTTTTTGAATCTGAGAGAGAGACATAGGGAGAGGCATAGACAGAGAGACAGAGAGAAAGAAAGAGAGAGAGACAGAGACAGAGAGATAGACAGAAAGAGAGAGACAGAGACAGACACACAGAGTGAGGTTGAACAGACATGCATAGAGGAAGATTCCTAGAAAAAAGGAGATGATTAGGGTAGAGGAGAGGAAAAGTAGATGGAGTAACGGGGTAGGTAGTGAATTAATGTAGTATAATCTCAGGGGCCATGGGAGAGTGACTTTATTTGATTACTGGTGTGAGTGACAAGAAAGTGAGAATGTGTAGGTATTTCTACATATGCACAAGTTTCTTTTTCTTTTCTACATTGCAAAAGCACATAGTTTTGAGGTTCCATCTACAGGTGGAAGATGTGAAAGCATAACAACTCAATACCTTGAGGTGGTGGTGGTGGATTTTTGTCCTGTTTTCAAAGTGGTGACATTTAGCTGAGAACAAAAAAAGTTATCCATTATCCATTGGCTTGCACAAAAGTCCTACTATGGTCTCTAACATAGTGAGGATATAATACAGGCTTCTCAGAGGTTATGCCAGCATAACACAAGCTCTGACAGGACATACCATACTAGAGAGGATTTGAGTGCAAATGCAGAAACAGGCAGTGTCTCAGGAGGGGCTCACCACTAGAAGGCTGGCCCCTAGATAAACAGGCTCTGGCAACCTATGAAACAGAGAGCAATACAAAATGGCTCCCAGTTCTATGCAGCCTCTTTGGCAGAGTATTGGAACAGGAGACAGGGGATGCTACGAATCAGATTTTAGAAGCTCTCTAAACATTAACTTAGTTATTGGTACTCTAAATATGAGTCTTATCCAATGATCAATGAGTTGAAATATTAGTAGGTCAGGGATTTCTAACTTTTTCTGTGTCATGGATTCCTTCTCAGAAGAATGGTTTTAAATAGTTGAAGGGCCTATTCAATTTTAGTTAGAGGGTGAAAATAAAGATGTAATTTTTTTCTTATTTATGTTTTTTGATTCCCTGAAATTGATCCACATATTCCTTGTAGGTCTGTGAACCCCAAGTTAATTTTATATGGAGCAAGCAATTTCAATGTCGACATTTTCGCTATGAAGGAAAACCAGAGACAAAAGTAAGTAAATTGTGGCCAAATTGAAAGGTGTCTCACAGGTTCTCCTTGTAGAAGTAAATAAAGCAAACAAGTGAGTTTGTTTGTGCACCCAAAGGAAATAAAAGGCATCATTGCACAGGCAAACTGGTCATCTTACTTTGTAAATGGATCCTTTCTTACATAAGGACTTTACACTCCTTATGATGACAATAAACAAAAAGACTCCCATGAAAATAATTGCCATTTACATTCCAACATCAGTTGCAGAGCATGGAGAGGAAGAGGAAGTCTACAAAGAATGTAGTAAGAGTCTGCAAACCTTACCCCATGCACACTTGACCTTCTTGCCAAGGAAGTAGAGAGATATGGCAGCCAAGACCCAAACTAATTTAGAATATAAACTATTTGTAAAACGTTACAGCAAAACGTTGAGCACTAGCACCTGTCAAAAAGCATTTATTAAGCTCTTACCATGTTCCAGACATTGTGCTAAGCACTGGAGGTGTGAAGAAAAGCAAAATAAAAATCCCTGTCCTCAGGGGCACACAGAATCATGAGAACACAACATGTAAAGAACCATCATCTTACCAAACAGCAAACCGCATCAGAGGGGAAATGAGCTTGCAGAAAGTTTGAAATAAGAGCCAATTCATTCACATCATCTTGAGTATATTTAGATGAAACTGGAATGAAGACAACAAACAGATTAAAAATGGAACAGATATGTCAGCATTAGTACAACAAGCTATTTTCATAATCAATGAAACCATCACATTTGAATTCAATACCTCAGAACCCAATGTACCCAATGGCACTAAAGAATATGAAGATGAGAAATACCATCAGACTAGACAAAGAACACACAGAAAATACCTATTTTGGTGGTGACACAATTCTGAAAGCATTGAGAGATAGCTTCTTCAGATAAACGAAAGAGAAAAAGATACTAAACCATGGGAAAAATCACAGTCAATATTATTATTTAAGAAAGACAACTAAGACATCAGTTAACTACCAACACATGTGCTCACAGTCTCACCTCTCTAGGATTTTCATGAGAATGATCTATATACATATTGAGAGCACTTGTGATAAGAAGCAAAAGAACAAAACAGGCAGAGTTTTATGAATCCATTTTGCTGAACTCTTAAATTCCCCCATCTGCTCATAATGTTCTGTCCTTCCAACTCTCTGCCTCACTCCGCCCAGACCTATTACTTGTCATCACCTCTACCTCCAATTATTCCATCCCACTCTGTCCTCTAATTCTACCATTCCTGCTCTGGTCTCCCTTTATCATCTTTACCCTAAGTGATGTGTTTAACTGTGGCTGTCCTCCACCCTTAAATCTTCTCCTTTGTCCTCCTGTCATTCACGCTTTGACAACCCTCAACTCTGGGACACCCTTACTTTCAGGGTTCTGCATTACCACCATTGAGTTTCTGAAGACCTCTGTGAAACTTTGTTGACTGTGCCTATGAGTTCATGTCATCTAAACTCAACTGATGACATAATAGTCTTCTTATTTTCCCCTGATGACACTAAGGATCAAATCTTTTACCTTTGATCTCTTCCCATCTATTTTCTTTTTCTCATCAAATTGCCATGTAATATTTTTATATGTGTATAAGTTTTATCCTCTTAGTAGAATGTATTTTTATCTTTGTATATCCCATACTCACTCTCCCTCACCCTTCTATTCAATATTTTGCTAAACCTTATCAATTCCACTTCCACAGCATCTCTCACACCCATCTAGTTCTCTCCACTCACGTGGCCACCACTCTGATTCAGGCTTTGATTGACTGATAAATCAACATTTATCAAGTTTCCATTTTGTGCTAGGAACTGTGTTAGGAAATGGGGAAACAAAAAGCAAAATTGAAATAGCCTGGCTCCTAGATTTCTGCACCCATAAGGATCAGAGAAGTAGATCACAGAGGCCTGATGCTTAAAATCTGGCTGGTCAAATCCACAGCATAAGCTAGAAGGAAACTAATGTCAAAGTCAAGACCTGATAGCAGGTAAGTGGGAGCTGAGCATCTTGTAATTAACTGGTGTTTATGAGTAGGATTAAAATATATCTACTGATGCAACATGTGAAATGATTACTGTAATGTTTTCCTACACCAACATTGTGTGTATGGTAGTGTCTCCTTTTAAAGCACCTAAAAGGGTGGAGCACTGTTTCTAAGGAGCAAGAGAAAAGGAAGGAGAGAGAGAATATAAACCTCATACTACCTCATGGCCAACTCATAACAGGAAATCTACGAAATAGAGGCATGGTGATGACCACTAGAACAAGGCAGATAGGTTCAAAGTTGACTGGTTTGAAGTGTTAGCAGATTCTCCAGTGTTAGGGAAGTACCCAAAAAGTGGATTTATCCTCCTAACTCTTCCCCCCAACAATATCCAGGCCTACTCAACTAGACAGAACAAGGATTCTTCCAATGTTCAGTGTTGTGAAACAAGATGGAGAACCATCAGATCATAGACTCAGAGCAGGAAGCAGCAAGTGCAGGTACAGGAGCTATCCTGGGAAGAAGTATTTTTTTCCTTTGCTGGGCTAGTTGAAGAAATGATACCTTCCATTTGTAGCATGTTTACAGCTTTTCAATGCGCTTTCACATACATTATCTCATTACATAGTCACAACAAACCTGTGAGCTAGGCAGGGCAGGTATTGTTGTTTTTGAACTTTGATGGGCATTGGTTCAGGAAATTATTTGCAGTAGAAAAGCAAAGTGACACACGAGTATTGTCATTCCTGTATCTTGAGGCATTTTATACACTCTTAACTGAACTTTACAGTTGCATCAATCACACTGTGCAGATGGTGATAGCAAGTTGTTAAATGAATTGCCACTCGGTGAAATAATGGAATATCTATTGAAATGAAATTTGAAGTTTAAACCTTTTGCTAAAGCTCAAATTACTTAAGAAGTACTGAAAACTTGTGAGGTTGAAGCTTTTATTTTTGTCTGGAAGAGTGAGTCCAAAAACATTCAGCTTCTTTTACCAGGATATGTCTCCTGTTGTTTTGATTATCTATTTATCCGTGATGAAATGAATTAAAGAGCAAAAACAATCCCATACATTTTGGCTCTTCTTGGTTGAATAATTTATCTCTGGTCCTTTAGCAGATGTTTCTTGAGGGGATTCTGATCACAGGTCCATTGGAGCCAACTTTAGGTTGATAGCTAGCTTTAAGACCAAACTGAAGGTTATTCTAGAGGGATGAGGAGTACTGAGCAGAGACAGAAAAAAGAGGCAAAAAAAAAAATAGGCTGAGCACCAGGTTTAACAATCCGAAAATTGTCAGGGGCCCCAGGGAATATCTGCTTCACATTGGTCCTCCTTTCTCCCACTGCTTCAGACCTTTCTCCTTGTATCTCTTTTCATCTTGCTCAGTCCTTTCCTCTCTCCCAGTCCCAAATTATTTAATCACACTTTGAAGAAAGCAGGTACAGTCATTAATTAACAAGCCCTTATTAACTAAAAATTGTAACAAAGTGGTTAGAGTTGAACATTTTCAGTAGCCACAGGCAGGCTTTAGTTGCAAGACAGTAGCTAACGGAATTGTCTCCTTGAGAGCAGATAATATCAATCAAGATTACCAGTGTTTCAGCCCCAAGCCTTCTTTTACAAATAGGTTGACTTTTATTTTCTTGGTTAATAAAACCATCCTTCCCCTTTCCCAAGAATTATTCCTCTTGCTTGTAGAAATCTTTTTATTTTATTTCTCTGTCAGAGAATAAATGTCAGAAAATGTCTTCTACACTATTAGTTGAAACTGTCCTACATCTGTTAATCAAATTAAATGACAAAGGATCCATACTTGGCTTGAATGTGAATAGAATGTCCTAGTATACTGTAGTAAAGGATAACTTTGCTATTAGATGTTTGATTTTAATTCAGAAATTACTCCAATGACATGGTACTATCAAAAAAGGCAATAATTAGGGAGAGCAGAGGGTCAGCCTGACTTGTAGCCACTGTGCTTGAAAGAGTGTGAGTTCTTCCTGAGTAAGGACTAAGGAATTGGTCCTTAAAATAGAAATGTCCATGCAGGACAACACTGTGGCCTAGTTTATTTGAATCCTATGCACTGTATTGAAAACTCAATTTGATATTCCAGTGCCTCCTACCAACTGTGTTCTCAGCATACTGACCAATTTAGCATTTGAAAAAAAAAATCAGTATCCATGACAAGGCAAGAACATTCTTACACAGAGATGAAGAAATTAGTTTATCTCAAAGAATTCCCTCCATTTGTTACCCCCTTTTCTTTGATACACCAGAGGATACTTATTGTTACTGATAGCTTAGTGTTATCCAAGTTACAAAAATAAAATGCAAACTATATTCTTTAGAAAAAAAAACACATTTCCAGTTATCTGATCAGTCATCAGGGACTTTTCCCTGCCTTGTGTGAGTTTTAAGAGTTATATTTCTAGGAAGCTTCTAAACCTCTAGCAGACCAGCCCCTAGAAGCTCTGACTCCCCAGAGCATCCTAGAAGCAGATGGCCACCAGTGGCTAGCTAACCACAGGCTCACCAAATATCAAACCTTGCTCTTAGATACCCCCGACCTAATTTGGATGTGCTACACACTTCTGGACCCCAAAGCAGTATGGTACACAGAACAAGTGGTTAGGGGAGCTAGGTATGAAATAGTAATCTTTAATTCCCTCTGGGGAAATTGTCTTTTATACCAGGGAAAGCATCTTTTCTCTATACTCCTATACTTCCTGTTTGCTGCTTGTTTGCTTAACCTCTTTGCCAAGTTTATCTCCTCCAGGCTCCAAGCCATTACTCCAGATGACTGCTCAGACCAGGACCCAACAAGGCAGGGACAACTCTACGCCCCTTGCCAGCAGGAAGCAATTTCAGAAGCTGAGACCTTCATCCCTTACCCCAAAAGAAATTGGGTCCCGTTTGTTTGAGGGGGGAATGATGAGATTTAGACTGTGGGAATCTCCTTGGACCCCAAAAGAATTTGGGTCCTATTTGTTTGAGGGGAGAATGATGAGGGCACAGTCTCTGGGAACCCCTTGAACCTTTGAATTCTCCTTGAATCTTCCCACTTGATCTGGCCTGAGGCTATAACCAAATGCCTACCTTACCTAGCCCTCTATTGTCCAGCTGTTTCCCACCCTGATAATCCTGATCAAAATATCTATACCTAATAGCTAGCTCTGTTACCCCAGCCCTCAATTGTCTGTATGTCTCCATGTAGCCTTCAGCTATTTCCCACCCTGGAGTCTGACCTCATCTCTGTCCCATTAAGGTCCTCCTTAGACTCCTCAAGTCCCTCCCTAAACCCCTCCTCTAGTCACCCCAGACCACCCCTCAATCCCGCCCACAATCTTTGTGTATATAACCTCCATCTTGCCTCCATGAAGGTGCTCAGATTCAATCTAATTCAGTAGGCTGAATCTGGCCCGCTTGTGGAAACAGGCGTCACAAAGGGTGGGATTTCTTAAGACAACCCATTGTGGTGAATCCCTAATAAACTTTGTCTTTTCCCTTGAAAAAAAAAGAGTTATATTGCTTACTTACCTTTCTGAACCTACTTTTGCCCAAATTGAAAGAACCAGGTGGGGGTGGTGGCAGCAGCAATGACTCTTCCCTTAGTCTCCAAGCCTACCTAAATAAAAATGACATTTCCTTATTTTGTCTCTCCTCCCTATTTGTAAGGAAGTAATGCTGAACTGTACGTACATATATATATATATATATATATATATATATATATATATATATATATATATATATATATATACACACACACACACATATATATACATACACATATATACATATAATACATAGTAATAGTACCATTTAGTGTATATATACACATATACACATGTGTATGTATATGTATGTATGTATATATATATATACACATATATGTATGTGTATTTGTAAAATGCTTAGCACACTGCTTAATAATTGTTTCTTTCTCATTCCTCTCTTCTCATCCTATCTCTTTACCCCACATCTACCTGCACACCACCCCCAGGCCCAGAGCAGTACCCTTTAACTAAATGGGGCACTACATATGAAGAGACATTTTTATTTAGGTAGTCTTAAAAGCTATGGGGAAGGGTCATTGCACCGGAATTAACTGATGCTCCTAACTACACTCAAATGTGTGGTTTGGCTGAAAGTAGCGTTAATCAGGCAGGTGTAGTTATACTTGACCTAATAGGAGAAACAATGCAGAACGCTGTTGTTTCAGGTTGGCCTCTTACTGCAAATAGGTCTCCTCATTTAGATTTAGAATCAGAAAGGATCATCATATAACCCAACTCCTTCATTTTATAAATGGAGAAGTGAGTCTTAGAGTCAAAATGACTTGCCCATGGTCACATAGATAGCAGAACCAAGATTTGAACCTAGCTTCTCTATTTCTTGATTGAGTTCTTTTCCATATTGTACCATATTGTGTATCCATTCCAATCCAGTGAGCAGTTACTAATTGTGTTATGTATTATGTATACATATGTAATATGAATTATGTACATGTGCCCATTATGATGTTCCTCCTCTTATCTTCCACATCTTGTAATCCTTACTTCTCTTCAAGGTTTAGCTCAAATGTTTCCTCCTTCAAGCAAGTTTCCTGATCTCTCTCTCTTTTTTTTTTTTTAGGTTACACTCTCCCTACCCTATTTACTTTCTATTTACTTCGTGTGCTATATATTCTTGATATTATTGCATTTTATATTGTAATATTTTGTAAATACCTTTAAAATCAAAAGCAAGGCTTTCCTCCCTACTCTATTGTTCAGTGATTTAAATGATAATCACTATTATGTCTCCTTCCAAGGCAAGGCAAAAAACACTTATTAAGCACTTAGCTCCATGCTAGGCATTACTTTAAGCACTGGTGATATGACTAGGATCAAAAATAAAGATAGTTCCTGACCTTAAAGTACTTATATTCTGGTGACAAGGAAGGAAATAAACATTTATTAAGCATCTATGTACTATATTGTAGGCACTGAGCTAAGCACTTTTACAAAATTTCTCATTTAGTTTTCCAACAACCCTGGAAGGTAGATTCTATTATTATCCCCATTTTAAAGATGAGGAGACTGAGGCATCCAAGTGACTTGACCAAGGCCTCATAGTTAGTAAGGAATTGTGGCTGGATCTGAACTCAGATCTTCCTGATTCCAAGCCCAAAGCTTTATTTGCTGCTATGCCACCTAGCTGCCTTTAGGAAGGCAACACACAAAGAGTAGCTGAATAATGAAGGGGGAAAGGAGAAGCTACCTGTGTTGGGGGTATAGTGTCAAGCCCCTCCCCTAAATGAACAATTTGTGAAGGGATATTCCAGGGTAAAAAGGCTGTAGGGGTGGATTGATGTTCCAGGATGAGAAGACCTCAGGTACTGAGGGAAATTCTGGGTGAAATGGCAATTCCTAAGGCATGTTGGAAAAGTCCAGAAAATCAGGAGTGGAGGAAAGAAATCCCAAGATTCCTTTTGGGAGTAGTCAGATTCCTATATCAAGGCTGCAAGGAGTTTCAGCACACTTTCCCTTCCAGTTTAAAAAAAAGGAATAATATGTCTCTTTAAGCAGATTCTCCCCATTTTTCACTTGCCATCATTGCCAGGGTCTTTGTATATAAATGGAAGCTTCTCTACAATCAGTGTGATTCCATGAATGCTCTAAGTACCAGAGGATTTGGGGCCAGGGATCTGAATTGCTGCAAACCTGGCAGCTGTTTCCCCTTATTCCCCCCTCCCTTCTGGTTCCTCTTCTTCTTCTGTTAGAGAACTGTGATTAACTCTCATGAGCAATTTCTAGATAAGAGCTTTCTAACGAGAACAGGGAAAATGAACCACAAGGACTATTTCTTGTTTTAAACTTGAAAAGCTACTGCCCTCTTCTTCTGCCCCTGCCCCAACCCTGGCTTCATCTGACCTCCTGTTTTGGATACTTTGATTAATCAAATAAGCATCCTGGCCTAAGGCCCCAGAAATGAGCACTGATTTTTGGTTGTAGTCCTAGGCTAGTGTAGACACTAGTCTATGTAGTGTAGATTATGTAGCTAATCCCTAGGCTACATAAAACTGACAGGGATTTAAGTATGTGACACGACTATCTATACTAATTTCATGACCTCAGGTTCTATTCCAGGGCACGCAGGGCTCTGTGATTGTGTTAGAAATACATCAAGTAGTGGTTCCTATGGTGCTCGCAACCTTCTTGTCTGTGGCATTTATCACTCCTTGAACTGGCAGGATACTTGGTCATATCCCTATGGCACAGGCACACACTGTCCTTTGGCTAATGGATTTCTTATCTAAGTCAGAGGCAGTGAGGTAATTCAGTGTCTGGGCAAAGAAATTGGAAATCTGGAGGCTTAAAATTCTTAACCTTGCTTCACTATCAAAGCTTTCTTACTTATTAAGTATAAAACGCATGTTCAAAAAATGCCAAATCTTGGACTTAAGGAAGGGTGAGTTTCTCAAACTAATTGGTGCTGTAACTCCCAGGGTTTTGTGGCAAAGTTTTGAGGGGGGGGAGGGGCAAGGATGGGAAATCAAAGAGCATGAGTTTGGAGATAAGAGGAAGAGGCAGACGAGTTATGTAGAACTGCATATGTAGAACTGCACGAGTTATGTAGTAAACTGCATAACACGTTCCATGAAATGAGGGCTAACTTTCATTCTGTCCTACATAGCGCTTGATTTTATACTGCCCCTTCTGAAGCCTATTGCATTTATTCCCTTCTCTGCCTCCACTTTTCAAGCATCAGGACTGGACAAAGCTATGACAAAAATGAAGTTTATCTTTGTTCCTTTCATTTTTGGCCACCAGCTCACTCAAACCTCTCTCCTTTTCCTTTTGGTAGCTCTAACGAAACGATAACTGACATTCGTCACGTCCCTAGAGAGGTTATTATTTGAGGACTATACTTCTGAATATAGTTCTCAGGGTAGCTAGGTAGTGCAATGGATAGAATGCCAGTCCTGAAGTCAGGAAGGCCAGAGTTCAAATCCGACCTTGGACACTTACTGGCTGTGAGACCCTGGGTAAATCACTTAACTCTGTTTGCCTCAGTTTTCTCATTTGTAAAATGAGCTGGAGAAGGAAATGGCAAATCACTCCACTATCTTTGCCAAGAAAACCCAAATGGGGTCACAAAAAGTTGGACTCGATTGAAACAAACGAAAAGCAACAACAATAACATACTTCCTAGCCCAGATCCTGTCCACCACCCAGGGCTGTAACTAAACATTTAATAACTTAACCAAAAAGTATTTATTAAGTACCTGCTATATGCTAGGCACTGTACTAGGGTCTGGGAATACATTCATTCACATTCTCCTTCTCTGTCTCGTTGTCTCTGCCTCTTTAGGTCTCTCTTTATGTCTCTCTGTCTCTCTTTGTGTTTGTCTCTCCCCCCAGTCCCCCAGGCTGGAAGTATAGTAGCCACTCCAAGGCCCAATCTCAGTATTGATTGGTTAGAAGCTAAAACCTGTTCAGTTTTTTTGACCTGGGCTGATTCACCCCTCCTTAGGCATCCTGCTGGACCTCCACATCCCAGAAGGCTTACCATATTGGTGCCAGACTTGGTTCAGACACCCAATCAGCTTTCACCCTGCTGCAGATCAGAACTCAAGCAACCCACCAACTTCAATCTCCTTAGCAGCGGAGATTACATGGGTGTGTACCACCATGCCTGGAAAAGAATTTATATTTTCTTAGATGAGACAGAATGTATGTGTCCACATACATCCACAAGGGACTGTCTAAATGTAGCTTTCTTGGAGGCATGAACAGATATCTCTGCTATCTTGTCCATCTCTCTTCAAGGAAGACCTTCATTACTGCTTGAAGGGAAGGAGGAGATTGGCTTCACAAAGGTGGACCTTTTGCTGTCCTCAGAGAGGTGGTACCAAACTAGAATTGTATCTCTCTTCACCTCTAAATTTTAGTCTAGGGGAAAAATTTTTTCAGGTTCAAGCCACTTTTCCTAGTCACTATTCACTCATGGGGAACAAGTACCTCTAAGCTATATATCTGAAGGCTTGTCTCTCTTCTCACCAAACATGAATTACACAAAAAACATCACATATAGTGCATAGCAAAAACAAAACAAAAAATAAAAGCAAAAAACCAAGACAATTTATCCAACATCATAGCAAAACAGAAATCAGATAAGTTATATAGATTAGAATATATCAGACAATACACAGAGTGAATGAGCTTTCTTACC
Source organism: Phalanger gymnotis (assembly GCA_028646595.1). Taxonomy (NCBI): domain Eukaryota; kingdom Metazoa; phylum Chordata; class Mammalia; order Diprotodontia; family Phalangeridae; genus Phalanger; species Phalanger gymnotis. Next base: position 120,838,682 of record CM053626.1, on the reverse strand, counting down.
GGCAGCGAAACAGCTTAACTGAACAAGCGGATATTTGATCTCACCCAAGGGGAAATTCCCCAAAGTCTCTAGTGTGGCAAGCTGAGAATAGGTACATGCTCAAGGCATCAGATCCTCTTTATGTGAGCTTCTCCCTGAAGCTTTTCACTACCTCTAGGTACCTCTCCCTGAAGAGAACCTGGTACTTTGTGGGTTGCCTATTGAAAATGGAAACCAGAAAAGCAATTTTTCTTCCTGTAAGCTCTATCCTTCATGTAGACATAGAACATTGAATAATTATTCATTCCATCAGTGAGGAGAGTCATGCAAAAGTTTAGGCTTTAGCCTTTGGTTTTAGATATACATACATACACATGTATCTATATCTATGTCTATAGTCACAAACAAAATATGTATAAGTGGTGAGATTGGATGGGGAGAGTACTAATAGTAGCTGAACAAATCAAGAAAAGCTTCTTAAAGAAGGAGGCATTTAAGCTAAGTCTTAAAGGAAATTAGGGATTCCAAGTGATAGAAATGAAGAGGGAGTACATTCTAGACATAGTGGAAAGCCAATGCAAAGACACAGAGATGGGAAAAGGAGTACTACATGTGAGGAACAGTAAGGGTGAAGTATAGAGCATTTGAAAAAGGTAGCAAATAATGAGGATGCAGTTAGATGGAGAACAAATTGCGAAGGGCTTTGAATTGCAAACAAAGTTTATGTTTACTTCTAAATCCAACAGGGAACCACTGAAGTTTATTAAGTAGACAAATGACATGGTCAGACTTATACTCTAGGAAAATCAGTTTTTGCAGCTATATAGAGGATGGATTTGAATGCGGAGAGTCAAAAAGGCTACCGCAGTAGGACAGGTGAGAGGTAATAAGGATTGAGTTAAGAATTCTTTCAACTTATCTGGAAAGACTTACATGAACTGATGAAAAGTGAAGTGAGCAGAACCAGGAGAACTTTGTACAGCAACATTGTGCGATGACCAACTATAAATGACTTAGCTCTTCTCAGTAATACACTAATCCAAAGACTCATGCTATCCACATCCAGAGGAAGAACTGATGGAGTCTGAATGGAGATCAAAGCATACTATTTTCACTTTATTTTTTTGTATGTTTTTTATCCTTTCGGCCTGTTTCTTCTTTCACAACATGACTAATATAGAAATATGTGTTACATGATTGCACATGTATAACCTATATCAAATTTCTTATCATTTTAGGAAGAGGGGAGGGAAGGGAGGAAGGGGGAAAAATTGAACTCAAATTTTATAAAATGAATGTTTAAAATTATCTTTACATATAATTAGAAAAAATAAAATACTATCAAAAAAAGAATTCTTTTAACCAGACCCAAAACTTTTGAGGGCTGGGGAGTAGTCAAATGACAAGCATTTATTAAATGCCTACTTTGTGCCAGGACTATGCTAAGTGATAGGGACACAAAGAAAGGCTCTCAAGGATCTCAGTTTAATTGGGGAGACAACATATGAACAACTATGTATAAACAAGCTATATCCAGGATGTATTCGAGATAATCAACAGAGATTAAGTGACTTGCCCAGGAGGACATCACTAGTAAGTATCTGAGGCTGTATTTGGACTTAGGCCTTCTTGACACTAGGTCCAGCAGTCAATCTAGTGTGCAACCTAGCTGCCTCTAGAGACACATCCTAACCCTGTGGTTCCTTAGGGCTTATCATTATAATTCTTTTCTCTCTCCTGTGAGGTTTTACCAGAGGGGTGTTATAATATGTTAGCATTTTTATTCCTTATGAGTTCTTATCAGCATTTTGTTTCTTTTTTTGGTTCTTGTAGTTTTATGCATTAGTAAAGTAGCCTAGCTCAGAGAAATTAGTGATAATTAAGCCATCAACAAACATTATAATGGACCAATTACATGCAGACAAAGTACAAGATGTTGGCTAAAGAAATGTAATAAATGAAACAATCTCTACTCACAAGAAACTTGATAATAGGGAAGACAACAAGGACATATATAAGGATATAAAGAATAAATAAGAAGAGAATAACACACACACAGATAAAGAATAAATACAAATGAATACAAAGTAGTTGACTACAAGATAGTTTGAGAGGAAAGGTGCTAGCAGTTGAGGGGATCAGGAAAGACTTCACTTAGAAGGTGGTGCTTGAGTTGCATCTTGATGAATAAGAGAGACTCTATGAATTAGAGGTAAAAAGGGAGTGTATTCCAGGTATTCGGAATGGCCATTGCAAGGGCATGTAGGTAGGAGAAACTGTGTCAGATATGAGAAACAGAGAGAGCAAATCTGGCTGGATCATAGAAGGAAAGAGTGAGAGTAATGTATAATGAGGCTGGAAAGATAGATTGTGGCAAGGTAGTTGAAGGGCTTTAAAAGCTAAACAAAAGAATTTAAATTTCCTTCTTGAGGCAATAGAGAACCTTAATTATCATTATATTATTATTTTGATAAATTCATTATTTATTTTAATTAATATTATTAATAATTATTAATTAATAGGGAATGTTTATTGAGTAGAGGAGTAAATGCAGTGTGGAGGATGGCCTTGAGTGTGAAGAGAATTACGGCAGAGAGATGATGCCCATTGTTATAGTGGAGGCAAGAAATGATGAAGGTCTGAACTAAGATGGTGGCTGTGTGAGTAGAGACAAGGCATCAGGTGCAAGAACACTGTGAAAGTAGAAATGGAAAGATTTGTCCTCTTTGTCATTTATCTATTCTGTAGCTCATAGATATGAGAGAGAAATGTGAGCTCTATGGTAACATATATATGCAGAATTATAATTGTTTGAATGGTCATGTCAAACCAGTGAAGGAGACATTCTTGAACAACCTTGTATGATATCCAACTAATTGTACCACAAGGCAAACTACCTACAGCCTTTACTTCACCTTTCCATTGTCCTTATTCGTTTTCCTCAATCCCTTTAGAGTCAATTAGGTGGTGCAGTGGATTGAGTGCTGGGTCTGAAGTTAGGAAGATTTGAGTTTAAATCTGGCTTCAGACATTCACAGGCTGTGTGACCCCAAATACGTTACTTAACTCTGTTTGCTTCAGTTTACTCAACTGTAAAATGAAGGTTCTCTTCCCTTCCCTTTCTACGTCAATTCTAGCTTTTTACTAAGACTTACCTTTTCTCATCTTCAATTCGATAAGCACTATTAAATGCCCATTATTCTTTCTTTTCTTTCTCCAATTTCTATCTCCATTCTCCCTCTATTTCCTAATTAATTTAGCACAAGCTAAATGGTTAAGCAGTTACAAAATTAAACACACTTTTATTGCAGGTATAGGCTAAGGAGGGATGAGAATAAAGAAGGGAAAAGAAGTTTAGCAGTGATTTGTGATATGGGATCCCACAGATGAGAAAAGCAAGAGAACCACTTGTAAGTATGCTCTTGTGGATCAGTGAGGCTATCGCTGGGACCTTGCTGCTGCAGGAAATCTCAGAAATCAGTCATAGTTCATATGCCTCTTAGACAGAGGCGCCCTGGAGGATGTCACAATGAAGAGATAAGGCAGGGGAGAAAGCAGGGAACCAAAGTGCAGGGACCCTGACAAGAGAGATCCAAGAAGTTATCACCAAGGAACTGGAACTGAGGGTCATATAGAGATCAAGCCACATGGGAACCCGACCCACTCTGTGCTCATGGGCTGCTATGCTCAGTTGCTGCCTCCTCCCAACGCTGCCTCTCTTCATTTCCTGCATTTATACTGGCCCTGACATAAGTGACCTCTCAAAACCTCATCCAGCTCTGTGATTCATTGCATAATGTGCTAGTTATAGAAATGAGACTGGGTTACCACTCTAGCAGGGAGTTCGTCAATGAATTTTCTTCCTTTATATCAATGGTGTTATATAAGGATGCAATGCAGCAAAAAGAAAATGAGCTGTGAAAACACTGGGTACATTTTAGAGGTGTGACTTTTGCTAATGTTTGTTAAATTGTTCATAGGGAAAGGGAAGCCTGGAAATTGGAATTGAGTTATATAGTCCCAGGTAAAGTAACCAGGATTGCAGCTGTCCTACTACACACAAAAAAATATTCAGTCCAGTGCTTCCATTTTGTCATTGATCTTTTCTTGTCTTATATTGGATTGGTTTTTTGTTGGAGAAAAATACCATTCCAATATAACCTCTGGGGTTTATCCTTCTTGCATGTGGACCACGCAGAAAAGTTATCCCAGGTTCACCATGCTCTAGGTCTTCATCACCTCAAAAACAGATTACAAGCAACCTCAGATGTGTTTACTTTGACTAGTCAGCAAGAGAACATAGTTGGTTCAATGCAAAAGATTTATTGAGATAATACAATAAGAAAAGCATCAATGGAAAATTCCTGTCAGAAGTATAGGAAGTCAAAGTCTAATCTTTCATCTGTGCTATGGACAAACTCTATGATCAGCAATATTCGTGTTGAAAATAAATGGAATCAAGGAAAACTAAAAACTGCATCAGCCGTGACAATAATCAATGCTTTATAGCAACTAAATGTCCTCTTCCGTATTCAGCACCAGAGAGTAATTGTGTTAGCAAGACTGTATGAAATAATGTAATCAAATGAATTTGTATAACAATGGACTTGTTATGAAGATGTATGAAATGATGTAATCAGGCAGAACTGTAGAACAATGAAATCTCTTGTAACTTGGCATAATTTATAAAGAAGAGAACAGAGGAGATGGAAATCTGCCAGTCATTGCTAGGGTGTTATCTTCTTAGAACAATCTATTATGAACTTCAGTTGGGGTAATCTGAACATTAAATTGACTTCCTTTTTTGTTGCTATTCCTTAAATAACAATTTCCATAGTATCTATTTCCTAGTTTTTTTCCCCATGTTTTTCCTTGACTGGAGTGGGGGATATGTAGTTAGCTAAAGGTTATGGAGTAGTATGGGTGAGCAGTTTTCTTGGCTGGTTGAAAGTAAGCTCAGTATTGTAAGATGTGTGAATGAATTTGATTTAGCTCCTTTAGGTGGATGAACCTCAAATCTGTCTTTGCCTGTTCTGGAATTGTAGAGATTAGGCTTATTTTTGGACAATGAGGGAGTCAGATGCTCTGGCCTAGAAGGTATCTGAAAGGAAAAATAGTTCAGGATTATATTTAGGAGCCATTCAATCTCCAACGAAGGATGTTTCCTTTTTGTTCACTTTTGATAGCCTTACCCTAGTGTATTATTTCTGAATTTGCATATTTTCTCTTCTTTTGTCAATAAATCCTAGAAAACATATCGTTTGAGTCTGGAGAGTATCCTGGCACATAGCAGAGGAGAGAGAAATTGAAGTATGGTAACCACAACTAAAGAAGATGTTAAAATGAACCAATTACAGAATGCCTGTTCATATTCCAATTTTTTCCAACATATTTCCATTACAAACCATTATAACTCTCCTAGAAGCAGGCTTTCCATCCTCTTTCACATGGAGAATTTATATCAGCCTAGGATGTTGATGCCAGTATCTTATTTCAGAAAGATATCTAAGATGTGATAGAGAGATCTATAAACAGACCAAGGAGGGTCCAGGAAATATGGTATTTCAAGTTAATACTGGGTCATTCAAGAATACTGCACTATTCAAAAATACTGTTCTTGTCCAAATATCAGCTCCTCCACTAACTAGCTCAGTAGCAGTCATAACACTTGACCTCTTCAACCCTCAATTTCCTCATCTATCAAATGAAGGTATGGGTTAGATGATCTCTAAGATTTTGTTTAGATCTAATAATGTATGAGTTAGGTTTGGTGACCAGTTGGGTTTTAAAAAATAGTGAAAGGTAGGGTTGGTGGCAAAATTTGCCTGAGACCAATTCCAAGTAGAAGAGCTACAGGAAATTTCTATGATGCAGAGAGACCTCAAGCCTGGTACTGGAAAGGATGTTCATGAAGTATGTCCAACATTCAGATGCACAGACTCTCAGTACTTTGCATCTCAGGAGAAGACACTGAGACCAAGAGGTGGCTTCCTCAGTCATCCCCAAGTCTTATTGCCTCAAAGTCCCTTCAATCCCTAGGACTTTTGGAATATTTGATTATCAGGAATGATCAAGTTTTGGTAACCAAATACTTCAGGATCTTCATGAGCCTTTACAAATATTGTACAAAATGAAGTTTTAGAAATGTCAAAGCATTAATTTTTGGGGAAATGTAAAATGCTCTGCAGACCCAACAGTTTTGTCAGATGTGCAGCCCACATTTCATGGAATCCAAGTCAATAATAACTCTTACGATGCTAAAATGCTTTTGCTGAGGCTAAACCAAAGATGAAGATACAGAATTTCAGGTGACCCAAGGGACAAAGGAGAGACACAGAGTGGGTCTGAATTGGTTTTAGGATTTTGCCACCATGTTACCAACATGACTTGTGCACAGAAGGGACTTGAGACTGTTTTTGGACTGATCCTGTGACATCAGTGTAAGGAAATCTTGATGAAGAAACTCTCTCTACTGATACAGATTTGTGTCTTTTCAGAAATTTATAGTCTTAGAGATTGCTTGTCACACTGAGAGATTAAATGACTTTCCTAGGGTCATAAATCAGTATGGACCAGATGCAGGATCTGAACTCAAGTATTTCTTACTCCAACACAAGCTTTCTATCCTTTACATCATGCTGCTTCTTTGGCTTGAAAAAAATATCCAGGAAATGTATGATTAGTTTGGTGCAATGACCAATAATTTTTTTTAAATTTAATTTTAATTTTCAGTTCCAAATTCTCTTTATTCCTTTACCCCTCCCCGACCCATTGAAAAGGCAAGAAATATGATAGCCACTGTACATATAAAGTCATGTAAAACATAATTCTACATTAATCATGTTCTTTAAAAAGGCAAGAAAAACAGGAAAAATATTCTTCAATCTACACTCTGAGTCCATCAGTTCTCTATCCTGAGGTGAATAGCATTTTACATTACGAGTCCTTTGGAGCTGTGGTAAATCATTGTATTAATCAGAGTTACTAAGTCTTTCATAGTTGATTATCTGTGCAATATTGCTATTACTGTGGAGATTGTTCTTCTGGTTCTGCTCGCTTCACTTTTCATCAATTTGTATGAGTATTCTCAGCTTCATCTGAAGCTGGATCTTCATCATTTCTTACAGAATAGTATCCCATCGCATTCGTATACCATAATTTGTTCAGCTATTCCCTAACTGATGGGCATCCTCTTAGTTTACAATTCTTTGCCATCACAAAAAGAGCTACTCTTATATGGATACTTTTCTTTTTCATTTTTTCTCCTTAGGATGTAGATCTAGTAATGGCATTGCTGAGTCAAAGGGTGCACACAATTTTATAGCCCTTTGGGCATAATTTCAGATTGTTCTCCAGAATGGTTGGACTAGTTTGCAGCTCCACCAAGAATGCATTAGTATACCTGATTTCCCACTAGCATTTTTCTCTTGCGTTTCTCATTTTCCTTTTCTGTCATGTTAAACAATCTAATGGGTATTAAATAGTACCTAAGAGTTGTTTTAACATGCAATTCTCTAATTAGTGATTCAGAGCATTTTTTCATATAACTATTGCTTGATTTCTTCTTTTGAAAACTGCCTGTTCATTTTCTTTGATTATTTATCAATTGTGGAATGACTCATTTTTATAAATCTGTCTTAGGTCTCTATATATTTGAGAAATTAGACCTTCATCAGAGAAACTTGCTGTAAAACTTTTCTCCCAGGTTCCTGCTTTGCTTCTAATTTTGATTGCATTCTTTTTATTTGTGCAAACCTTTCTAATTTTATGCAATCAAAAGTATCCATTTAAGTTCCTGTGAACCTCTGCCTCATTTGGTCACAAACTCTTCCTCTAGCCATAGATATGATGAGTAATTTCTTCCACATTCCTGTAATTGGCTTTTGTCAGCCTGTATGTCTAAACCGTGTTCCCATTTTGATCTTATCTTGGTATATGGTGTGAGATGTTCATCTATGCCTAATTTCTGCCAGGCTACTTTCCAATTTTCCTAGCAGTTTTTGTCAAATAGTGAATTATTGACTCAATTGCTGGGTTCTTTGGGTTTATAAAACACTAGACTACTGCGCTCATTTGCCTCTGCATGTTGTGCACATAAACGATTCCATCAATCATTCTTTTATCCAGTACAAAATTGTTTTGATGATTAACACTTTGCAATATAGTTTGAGATCTGTTACTGCTAGGTCCCCTTTCTTCCCTTTTCTTTTCATTGTTTGCCTTGTCCTGACCTTTTATTCCTCCAGATAAATTTTGTAATTTTTTTCCTAGCTCTACAAAGTTATTCTTTCATAGTTTGATTGGTTGGACGCTGAATAAGTATATTAACCTAGGTGGTATTATTACTTTTATTATCTTGGCTTGGTCTACCTTTGAGCAATTAATATTTCTCCAATTATTTAGATCCGTTTTTATTTGTGTAAAGAGTGTTTTTAACTGTGTTCATATAGTTCCTATGTTTGTCTTAGCCAGTAGACTCCCAAGTATTTTATACTGTTTGTAGTTGTTTTAAATGTAATTTCTCTTTCTATTTCTTCTTGTAGGGTTTGTTGGTAATATATAGAAATGCTGATGATTTGTGTGGCTTTATTTGATATGCTGCAAATTTACTAAAGTTATCAATTATGTTGACTAATTTTTTAGTTGACTATTTTGAGTTCTCTAAGTATACCATCATATCATCTACATAAAGTGATAGTTTTTTCCTCATTGCCTACGCTTATTTCTTCAGTTTCTTTTTTTGTATTGTTGCTATTCCTAGCATTTTAGTACATTATTAAATAGTAATAATAATAGATATGTTGCTTCACCCCTCATCTTATTGCAAAGGTTTTTAATTTATCCCATCACAGCATTAATCTTTAACAAACAGTTTTAAGAAAAATCTCTTTTTAAGACTAAATAGATTTATCTTCTCTGACTCATTATATAGTCTGTCAAATAAATATTTATTAAGCTTTCATAATTGGCAAGGCGCTAGGCTAGGCACTCTGGGGGGGGGTACAAAGAAGAGCAAGTGCTGAATTCTATCATGGCTTTGACAAGAAACCTGTCCAACAGATAATGTGGTGTCTTTGCACATTCATTTATGAGAACTCTATGCAATTAAGTTCCATTTCCTCAAATGATTTTTAAAAATATGATGCTGCTGAGCTCTATACTTGATGTTTAAAACAAGGGATAGGAGCCACAAAAGACGTGGGTAACAGGATCCCAGACCTCGAGAAGCTTACAGTTTAGTTGAGTTAATAAGGCAGGCACTCATCTAACAACAGCAAACACACTAACGTAAGTAACCTAGTGCATAGAGCTCTAGATTTAGAATCAGGGAGGGCTGAACACAAATCCTTCCATGGACACTTAAGAGTTGTGTGACGCTGGGTAAATCACTCAATCTCTCCCAGCCTCAGTTTCGTAAACTGCAAAATGGGAAGAATAGACTTGTTGGTTTCCGAACTCTTTTCCAGCTCCCAATCTATGGTCTTACAATACTAAGTAAGATATCCAACCATGTAGAATAAACTATAAGTGCTGTAGAAATGTCAGATAGAATTTCTGCACCAGGATAGTGGAAAGAACATTGAACCTGCAGCCAGTCAAGAGACTTGGATTTGAATTCAGGCTTCTGTGCTAGCTGTATGACCACACACAAGGTACCTAAATTCTGAACCTCATCTTCCACATCTGTGAAATGAGGATAATACTTGAAGTAACCACTTCAGAGAGCTGTTGTGAGGTAAAGCACTTTGTAAACCTTAATGTTCCATATAGAAATGTGAGTCATCATTATTAGGAGTTCCAGGAAGTGAGAGATCAATGTGGCCTCCAACAGTTTCATTGTGAGTTCTCGTTGATTCATACAGATGTCATGGGAGCCTAGTGGTAATGCAACTACCTTAGATATGCTGTTCCTTCAGTTATGGTGTGTTCTCCATTTATAGGCACTAAGATACTTATTTTTATTTAAAATCTCAGCCTTAGAAGTATACTTTTAATCTGTTGGACTATGGGGCTTGTTTTAGCTTTCAGACAGAAGCTATAGGCCAGAAAATCTCCAGGTGGCTAGTGTTTGCTTCTAACTTAAAGAAAAAATAAAGGAAGAAAATGAATTTAATTCCACTGCAAAATGTGGAGCAGCTGCTCCTTGCAGTAAGAGCTTTGGCTCCAATAGCCCATTATACTGCAGCATAAGAGATCAAGATTGGAATTCTGAAAGTTTGTAATTTGGTGTGTGTGTGCGTGTGTGTGTGTGTGTGTGTGTGTGTGTGTGTGTGTGTGTGTTTGTGTATGGTTTTCTTCAATCAGCCTCCTTGCTGAATCACTCACCACAGAGCTGTCATGGGGAAAAGAAGGCAAGATGATTCAAATGGTGCTGCTCCTTCAGTAAGGAATGTTTTTTTCATAAACCTGCAGCATATCAATGCCTGTGTATTTCCCCAACATCAAACATCTTTTTTCCTCCTGAAGGAGTTCACACTAGCCCACAGCAACACATACACAAGGTCTAAGCAGGATTCAGAATAGGGTCTATGTCAGGCTTTGGGGAGAGAAATGAAGAATTAACTCTGCCATGGTACAGCTTTTAACAGAGATTAAGAAACTAGAGTGCAAGGAAATGCCTTTAGTTGAGGTTATTTCCCACCTTTGTCTGATAGGGGAGGGCTATGAGTTCTTCCAGGGGGCTAATTTGTGGGACTTCTACAAGTAGGATAACCCATAGTAGCAGCTTAGCCAAAGAATAGCAATTCAAAGTAAAGTTGTGCCTAGTAATTCTGGCATCTATTCTAGGCACATAGCCTAGCCTGGCACAAACAACCTGAAAGACTCCCCTCAAGTTTAGAATCATTTCATTTGGGAGAAGGAACCCAGAGAAAGACCTAGGACATTGGGACTTATGAAGGGAGAGACTCGGGCAGTTTTATGTGCGTGTGTGTGCGTGTGCAGGGTTGGGGGAAGATACAAGCTGGCTTCCCTGAGACACTCCAAGGTTGCTGCCAGGGATGGGGCATCATGAGGGAGAGATGCTGAAGCCGAGTCAGTCTATTCATATGGGGTGAGGTCATGGAATTCCACTATCTGATAGCTTCCTATTTTAATTATTCTGGTGAACTATGAGTTAAGGTGACCGTATTTGCTTTGTATTTACCCACTGAAAGAGCATAATTGCTGTCAGGACCCTCTAAATTTCTGCACCTTGGGGCAAAACCCCAGTTACCTCACCCTACAGAGCAATAGTTTTGGGTAAAAGACAAGGTTTGTGAGGCAGACAAGGTCCCATCCCATTAGCCATTAGCACCGACAGATCTATTGGATTGGGGAGATCAATTCTAAAGCCCTTGAAACAGGGGGAGGCGTAGTATCAGGTAAGCAGGCAGTAGTGGTGACTTTATTAAATGACCAAATCCAAAGGAAGAGTTCTATAGTTTGGGAAGGGACTGTCTCTTAAGGAAGAACCAAGTACATGGAAGAAAAGTAATGAGATAGAATCTATGTGTTATGATTACAGTTAACGCTTTGTCATCAGCCATTGGGAATATGCACTCATTGATAAATCAATAAGCATTTATTAAGTGTCTATGAGTGCCAGATTCCAGGGATACAAATAATGAAATAATCCCTACTTTCAAGGAGCTTATACTCTGTGTGGGAAACAATGTGTCCAGATATAAGGATATACAAAATAAGTGTTGTTTGTCCTTTGTTCTCCAAGAGGACCCTGACATCAGGAAGGAGATGTCATGATTTGCAAGTGAACTGGATTTAAGCAAGAGATGGTTGTGCAAAGTCACAAGGCTCACTCTTTCCTCCAGAGCCATTTGGGTCCAGTGGCAAGATATAGATCAGAAGGACTGGAGATGCCCCTGGATGCAATGGGAGACCTTGGTCTTTTTAAGCTAAGGTCTCTCCCAGGTCTCAGTTTGACTGAGGCAATGACTCATGCACGAGGAACAAAGAAGACAGCTTGGTTGGACTATGTTATATATGAGAAGACAGGTTGGGGCCAGGTTGCAAAGGACTTTAAAAGCCATATGGAGTGAAGAGTCATCAGCCACATCTCTTGACTCAGTTTTCTCTTGTTGCAAGGTGATTGTGATTCTGGCCAGTTCCAGTAGGATCCCAGCAAAAGGATGAAGTAAGACTGTATGTAGTTCCTTGTCCCTTGACATCTGACTCACGCCACCACTGGATAATATCACTTCACTTGTAACAAGTACCCCCAACAGTGCGAAAATGTCAATTAAGGCCAAACATGCCATTTAGACATAATTAGCATTCTGGTAATCATTGTGATTAGAGAAAGCAAACTGCCTTTTTCCTGGGTAGTTCTTCGCGCTCACTTCCCTCCAGAAATACTTGATTTGATTTGTTACTTTGATTTCAATGTAAACTTCTACAAATAACCAGACACTCTCGGTGTAGCAGAACACAGGTATTAAAAGGCAATAATTTTTAATGTATGTTTTCTTCACATTTATTAAAGTGATACGTTGTCAGAGCTGGAAGGAACTTCAGTCTAATCTTTTCATTTTACAGATGAGGAAATTAAGAGTAAGTGACTTGCCCAAGGACATGCAGCTGATAAGCAATAGAGCTTGGATTTGAACTGAGAACTTGTAATTTCAAGTGTCAGGTTCTTCCTAGAGTGCCATTCTACTCTGCCCCACCCCCCAAATCTGTACAGATCTACTGCTTAGATAATAAAGTTTAAAAAGCAGTCCTCAAGCTCTTTTAACTTAACCTTATGATAAACAAATACGGTAGAATAATGCTTCTTTTGTAAGGTCCTTTCTTATCCCAATCTATTGGAATAAATAAATTCTGAATATGGCCAAGGCTCTCCACTTACTCTTTAGATACGATTCCAGTGTTATTAGACATGATATATGATGCTAACAGAAGTTTTTTTTTTTTAATTAAGAAAATAATCCGAAAATGCCTTTAATTTTCCCTACTGAAGAAGGCAGTATTGCAATAAAACCTTACTGTGTGAGCAATGTTATAGGGCATTTCTCATCCTTTTGTCTCTTTATTCTGTGTCCTCATGATTTGTGCTGGTTTTTTCGGTAGACCAGAGCTTAGACATAAATAGTGTCCTGGTTAAACTATGAAATAGATCCTAGCCACATGTGTATGTGGTACTCAGTCTACTGTTTTATGATTAAAACTTTTATTGGATTGCTGTAAAAATTTCTGCATAATTTGCTGTACAGATAATATGAATGAATGATGAAACATGTATTAAATATTTAATATGTGCCAAGCACTGTGCTAATCACTGAGGATACAAATATAGGAGCAAAGGCAATGATTTAATTATTAAGATGCCTTCATATAGTGGACACATGGATTGATAATTTTTATACCAGTGTGTTTTTTCACATGAGAAAATTATGTTAAATTTTTTGAAAAGTGTTTTCCCTAACCACCGTAGAAAATGCTTCATTATTTTGTTCAGAAAATTTATTATATAGTTTAAATCTAACTTTATATGACTAGAGTTTATTTTCACCCAGAATTTTGCTCTGACCTCAATAACTCTCCAGGAATGCCAGGAGATGGAGCCAGTCCTGGATCCAACCAAAAACCTTCTTGTTTTGAGTCCACTCACTTGGGTCTTGTTTTGGGTTCACCTAAGCTTGTGCTTTGGCTTTGCTCAAATTTTATTGAACGTTTATATTTACCGATGTCTATCTCAATCTACCTTGCTTTCAAGCTGCCCTCTCTGGCAGTTCATGTGAAGGTACTCTTGTCTAAATCCTATATGATGTAAATCTCCTTGAGCCTAGAGGAGAGGGAGCTGTACCTTCTTCCCAGCTTGCTCTCCATTACCAAATGACCTAATAAATGTCTTTCTAAACTATTTGGGATTTTGGGCTTTGTTCCTACAAATGACACCACAGATATGTAATATTTGAGATCCAATAGATGATGGCACACTTAGAAATGATAATAAGGTAGAAAAATAGCCTATGTAAGAAATATTGTGTTAGGAAATGGCCAACAAAAAAGTGAACATTAATTAAGGACTGATCATTGGAGAGACATCATGGTGCAGGGGAATGAGCACTGATCTTAGAGTCATGGGACCTTAGTTCAAGTCTCACTTTTGCCACTGTCTGGGTGACTTTTGGCAGGCCATTTAGGCTGTCTAAAACTCAACTGCCTAATATATAAAATAAGGAAGTTGAATTGCTGACCTCTGTTGTCCCTTCCAGTTTTAACTCTGTGATCCTAAGATAGTAAAATGCCACAAGACGGCATTGAGGGGAGACAGAGCTAAAGGAATAGAGGAAAGGAGCGAGTGGCTAGAAAAGAACTAGAAATCCCATAAAACATCAAGCACAGTGCTCTGCACAGAGGAACAGGGACTGGATCTATGATTTCATTGGTAAGGGAAACTATCTGGTGAGGAAATTTTCTCTCACAATGCAGATTATCACCCTCACTGTATCTTAATACTCTTAGTTGCTTAGAAACTTGAGAAGTTAAGTTACTTGCTCAAGGCAAAGCAGCCAGTATGTGTCAGGGGCAGAGCGTGAACCCAGGTCTTGGTATTCAGGCAGGTTTAATATTCACTATGGCAAGCTTTATCTCATTTTGTACTTGCTAAATAAATATTTATTCAATAAATGAATTCCCCTATCATCAAGAATCTTATCTATTTGGCAAGATGGGAAAATGCAGAAAAGTGTTTCTTTTGAAATTAATATATTTTTTTAAGATTAGATCTCTCTTCCTTCCTCTCCACCCCTCCACCTCATTCACTGTCACACTTAATGAACCGGTTGCTGACTTGTGGCTAACTACAGCTTTGGAGAAATTAGGAAATACTGAGTCATTAAATGGATGTGTGTAATAATATGCTAGCACGAGGCGAATGCCCATGACACAAACTCTTCCTAGTACTAAATCTCCCGCGTGGATTTTTTCCGTTTTGTCCCACCAAAGCCTGATGCCTCATCAATGAGAGACTGAAACTAAATGAATTCCTCTATCAAGAGCTACAGAGATGTTAAGAAGGATAAGACTTGAGGGAAGCTTATGGGTTTGGCAATTGTGAATGATTTCACAATTGCCAAATCTGTTCATAATTGCCAGACCTTTAGGCCTCTCTTAATTTCTATAGTTCTTGACATTGTTGACCACCATCTCCTACTAGATAATCTTTACTTTAGGACTTTTTTTTTCCTCTTGGTCCTGATCCAATTTATTTCTTCCATTTCCTTTGTTGGGATATCACCTCACCGCATTGCCTAACTGTCCTCAGCCTTCTACTTTTCTCTCTATATACATTATTGGTGAACTCATCAGTCCTCATGGCTTTAATGATCAACTCTGTAGATGGCTCAAAGAGAAGTGCATCATCAATGGTGTATTGCAGATGTCCCTGGATCTACAGGGCATCCCTGGATGTCATCTGAAACTTCACATGTCTAAAACAGAACTAATTATCTTTCCCCCCAAACCACTCCTTCTACTGAGTTTCTCTTTTTTTTGTCAATGACACTCTTATCCTTTGAGTAACCCAAGTACGTACCCTCAAAGTCATCCTTGAATCCTTATCACCACTTACTTGGTCATTCGGCAGTTTTTTACTTCTACCTTCACAATGACTCTTTTTTAACATCTCCTTCTCTCTATCACACAGTCACCAACTTAAACCTTTGCCACAATCAAATGATCCTTTTTGGCAATCAGATCTGCTGTGCATTGCTATTCCATAAGGGCTATAATATTTCTTGAGTTATTGTAGAACTAGTGCTCTCCCTTAAGAACCTTTACAGCTGCACTGGGGTATATAAGAAGTGTCATTTACTGATAAATGGTGAGGGATCACCAGGAAGCATCTGTAATTCTGACTTTAATGTCATGCCACAGACTTAAGTGGATAATACTTCTGGGTGCCTTAGTAAGTATATGTCTTCCATTGTTACACTCATGGCTATCTTGGACACAGAAATCCCATAACTAATCAGCATGGGATCCTGAAACAATTTTTTTTCATACTGTGCGTCCTTCAACAGTCCAAATAAGATGAAATGGTGGATAAGCATATACAGAAAACTCATCTACTTTGTTATACGTATGCCAGGTGTTTACAAAGTACGCACTTAGCAATGGTAAAGCATCACCAAATCTTACAGGACTGAAAAGTTGTCTTCTTAATGGTCTAAAAATCAATTGTTAAATGTACCAAATGTTATTATAGCATAAGGTGAGAGCAGCTGATTTCTGTTTTGGCAGAGTATGGATAAATTAATTAGTATCTTTTAAATTTATTTAATTAAAATCCCTTCTTTCACCAACTCTGATTATAGATAATTGGATACAACTGAGATATTTAAAGGGACAATAAAATGAAGTGTGAATAATGAAAGCTCTTACTATGAAACAAATGTCCACCAACGTAACTTAAGTGTCAGATTCCAAATGTAGAAGAAACAGAAATATGTTGATAACAAGATAATAGATTCAGAGATAGAAGAACCTTAATAGGTCATCTAGCCCAGACCTTCTTAAACTTTTTCCACTCGCAACTCCCTCAGCTCTTCTTAAACTGTGGATTGTGACTCACGGTTTATGAAGCACTGAAGGCAACATTCCCCAGTTTTATAGATGAGGAAACTGAGGCGAACAGGATTAGGTTGTTGTTGTTGTTGTTGTATTTGTCCTTCCTTCTTGAAGAGGACCATGACATCAGGGAAATGATGACAGACTTGCAATTGACTTTGATTTGAGTGAGAGAGGGCTATGCAAGGTCACCAGCCTCACTTTTTCCTCCAGAGCCATCTGGGTCCAGTGGCCTGATATTCACCAGGACGGATTGGAGATAGCCTAGGATGCATCAGGAGACCCTGGCCCTTTCAGGCTAAGATCTTTTCAGGTTCTCACTTTGAGTGAGGTAACGCCCATTCGGTGAATTCTTTAAGAAGTTAATCAAGGGATGGCCCCTTTAATCAAAACTTAAAAAAAATCAAACTGGGAGAGGAAGACGCTCAGGGTTCCTGGTCAAAAGAGAAATAGCTATTATTTAGTATTTACAACAGGATTAAATGAGTTGCTGAAAGTATAAGTTGTAGAATTTGAACCCATGCCCTTTGACTCTAAATCTAGTATTTTTCCAACTATGCCACACAGACTGTGGGTAATTAATATGTATGTTACAGCCAATTGATTTTTCCTAAGTATATTACTGGTGATAGAATTATAGTAGTGAGAGCTTGGCTTCAGAGGTATCCAGTACAACATTCCCATTTTACACATGAGGAAACTAGGAGCCAGAGAAGTTAAGTGACTTATCTAGTAAGTAACAGAGCAAAGATTTAACTTGTTTTGAGTAAGTCCTCTGACTTAAATCTGGTACCCTTTTCTGTTGACCATCCATTTCTTTTGAGTGGCTCTGAATGTCATGGAAGCCCTGCTGTGTTTCAGGGCTCAATACAGACAGCAGAGGAGCATCTGAAGGACCTAATTCTCCACAGTAATTCTCTTATGTTCAGATTTTGAGCAATACATTCTCCACATTTGATGAATATATGTCTTCGCGTTTTATGCCTGCTTGATATTGGTAATCATTGGTTTATTTGTTATCGTCCCTATAATAAAAGTACCAAAAAAGTACTGTGTACTACTTTCATTGAAGATGAGAAGGGCTTTTTGTGTCACAGCTATTTTGAATGTACTTATCAGTGATACTAGAGCAGCTAGGTGGCACAGTAAATAGCATGCTAGATTTGGAGTCAGAAAGACCTGAGTTCAAGTGCCTCAGACTCTTATTAGCTGTATGGTCCTAGGAAAGACAGCCTTCATTTCTTCATTTGTAAAATGAAGCATCTACCTTATAAATTTGTTATGAGGATCAAGTGAGATAGTATTTGGAAAGCATTTTGTTAACCTTAAAGCATCCTATAAACGATGATGATGATGGATTTATTATTTCACAGCATATATTACCAAATTTTTAAAAAAGTTCCATGTGTAGTGACTCAAGAGAGTTCTCAATGCATTTGATGAAATAATAAGACTTCAGCCTTTGTTAGAAATATTTGGTTGCCTTGGACTTGGACATACACTCTGATCTCTTACTGAAGAGAATGTTTTGCCAGAATGACATAGTAACACCTAAGTGATATCTATGACTGGGAAGGGGGCTGGTGTACATTAAAAGTCATTCTCCATGGAGAGTTAGGAAGATGGACTTTAAATGGGCTAGAATACTATAGAAACAGTTCTTTCTTGTCTTTGGGATCCTTCTTTTTGGGACTCCTTTCTGGTGCTTTTCTTCCTTTGGCCTTTCAGTAAGTGGGAGAGTGAACTTATCTCCTCTTCTCCATCTCCCATCTTCTACTTAGGGCTGTGGTGGCTTTCAGCTCTAACACATTTTAGTAGGAACCTGTGTTTGCTCAGCTGAAACCTGAATCTCCTATGGCTTGAGTCTTTCTGCTTTTTAATTAATTTTCTGACCAATGATCCTGAGAAATGGTCATTTCCAGCCTTGGTGGCTCCGTCATCAGCTTGAGAACTCCTGAGTTTGGCTTCTGCTGCCCAGTGGGAGGTGATTTTCATAATGGCATGTATCTCTGAGGAGAAGATTATCACTGCTAGGACGATCCTGAAGCTGAAGGATTAAGAAAGTCGTGGTTGTCCAGATTCGGTAGTGTGGGTCCGAGGTAAATGTGAATATGAAATATATGTCTAGCTATCCCTATCCCATAATGTTGTTTTCACCTTTCTTGGGTGTATGAGTATGATGAACTATTTAGAATGGTTTCTATTTTTGTTTTTGATGATGTATGCTATTAGTCTTTAGCATTTTAAAGCATTTTCTTTGGTAGAGGAAATAGCTATTTTATACCTTAAACTCATGTTGTTCATTGAGTATCTTTTCTAAAGAGGATCCTATTACTTACATTTTAGGGAGACCCTAGACATGTTTCATGTTGTTGTTGTTCAGTTGTTTCAGTCATGTTCGACTCTTTGTGACCCCATTTGGAGTTTTCTTGGCAAAGATACTGGAGTGGTTTGCCATTTCCTTCTTCAGTTCATTTTACAGATGAGGGAACTGAGGCAAATGGGATTAAGTGACGTGCTCGGGGTCACACAGCTGGTAAATGTCTGAAGTCAGATTTGAACTCAGGTCTTCCTGTTTCCAGGCTTGGCACTGTATTCACTGTGCCACCCAGCTGCCCTAGACATGAGTCAGACTTAAATTAAAAAAAAAAAAGATTTCCCTAGTGGCAGGATGGGAGCAGAGCCAAGGAGAAGAGAAAACAGACTATTCTTTTTCCTTTGGGGATCAGACCAGCCAGAATGAACTTGGGCCCATGTGAGCTCAGAGCCCCTTCCTTGTTGGGGTCCCTAGGCCACAGAATATACACAGTCCTGGCAAAATTACAAAGGCTTTTACAAACAAAACAGTAAATTATAAGCAAAATCCTTAGGGTTTTTAGGCAAAAAAGAGTATTAATTAGAAACAAGTGTTTTCAAATAGTGGCTTATGAAAAAAGAGAGGAAAAAGAAAGTTGTTGTAAAGCATGCTATGTTGTTTGGATTGTAGATCATTTAAATCATAGCCCTAGGGCAAGAGGAACCTTAGGGGTCATCTAGTACAACTTTCATTTTATCAGTACAGAAATTGATACCCAGCAAGGTTAAGTAACTTTCTTAATATCATTCAGGTAGGAAGGCACAAAGCCAGCTTAAAACTCAGGTCCTTCACCATGCTGCTTCCAACATATTCCATCCAATTTTCCTGATCACAAAACTTAATGATGGCAAACAATCTCATTCTTCTCACTAGATAAGTTTGTGATTATCCTCAATTTGGAATAAAGTTGACAGGAAAATAGAAGTCATCTCAAAAACTAGCCTCATGTTATTTTGTACCATTAGGAGTTCCCATTTAAGGAAGTCATCTTAAAAGATGTTCCTGTAAAGGGTCTGTTTTGTGAAAAGTAAAGAATTCAGTCAGTGTAAAGGGCTTGAGAAGTACCATCGTAGAGGTATTTTCTACCATTAGAGGAAAGGCTCATCAGAATAATGAGCTGAGTCCTATAGAAAGACAAAGACATTGAGTTCTGTTTTGCTGGGGGAGCTGTGGAGTATAGGAGAATATTGCTCCTGTATTAATTCATAAAATGTCTTTGTTTTACAAACAACCATTTTTCTCTTAAAGTTTAGAACAGGAAATCACAGGCTGAATTACCTTTGGGAAATTACAAAGCTCCTTTAATACTTCCAACTTTCCCATGGAAACAATGACCACATTTTTTAATACCGAACTGTCAATGTGTACTGTTTTTCCAAGACATAGGATACAACAGTTTCAAAAGTAATAAAAATGAAAATTATACAAAGGGCAGAGGAGAAGAGCATGGTGTGTGTGAGCACACTGTAATGTAGAACCAAAGAACAGCTCTAAAGAACAATAGGAATAAATATGTTGTCAAGGAAATGGAAGAGAGGATAGGCTACTGGCATGGCAAGGAAAAGGTATGACAGAGGGACAGCCACAGTACTGTCATGGGACACTCCAAATATCAGGAAAAAGCAAGGAAGACTTTCACCATGATAGGTGGACACCCTCTGTCAAACTTATGGGAGGACATGAACAAGTCATTCAAGTTGGACAGGCATGGATAGGTTTTGTTCCTCATTGTCAAAGGGAACTCCCAAATCAATGAGATTATAGATCCATTTGAGTATCTTTTGAAGGTTTGAGATGATGGTTTAGTGAGGATAGAGGAGAAAACCTCTTACTACTCTTATACCAAACATGCAAGATTGATGCGTAATGTCTACCTGTTGCTAGATACTTGGTTTTTCCTACCCTTTCTAAGAAAATCTATTTCTTTGTAGAATAATATTCTAGATTCTATTGTAAAATTCTTCAGATTTCTGAAAATAGTAGCTGTAGAGCTGCTACTAATTCCTGGAGGCGGGGCTGGAAGGCAGATCAAGCCTAGCTGGTGGGGTAGGTGAAGGTATAAAACATATATACTTCCACAGGAAACTGAGTGCAGCAAAGGGTGTCAAATCTTTGTTTAAGTTGTCTTGATGACTCTGATATTGAATTTTTCAGCCTGCTCATTCATCATATAACTTGACATTTTCCTAAGGAAAGAAATACTTTAGGGATGCTGTCTTACAATCTTACAGAATTAAAACTAGAAAATTTTGTGCCCAGGTCCAGTACCACAAACTTTGCCCAAGACTAGTAATCTAAAATATGCCTTCAGTGGAGTGAGGGTGGGGTGGGTCATGGCTGGAGATAATGAAACTGCTGGAAGCCACTATTGACCTGCTAAACACTAAATTTTTTCATTGGCCTTTTTCCATTCCTTACTTATCTTAACCTCTCTAAAAGTGATGCTGCTGGCCACTCCCTGTTTATGTACATATTTTCTCTTCCTCTGATTTCTGTAATAGGGGTCTGGCACATGCCCAGACCACCTGAGATAGTGTCTATGTATGTGGAGGATGCTAGGGAGTTTCTTCTAGGAGAATCATAATGACATATGAGGGAAATGCTATGGAGAAACTGGAAGATTATATGGACCTTCTCTAACTCATTCTGGTTGGTTAACCACATGAAGAAAGGGAATCTCTTTAGCTCCTGAGGTATTCAAAAAGGTCTTTCAGCTTTGGCAACTGCCTCTTTGTCTGTCTTTGCTGCATTTGCAACTGGGGGAGCAATCACAGTGCATCCAGTGAAAGACTATATTACAAGAAGAAAGGCCTTGGGTTTTTTTGAGCCTCAATGGCCCTGAGAAATGTTAGTTTGCTCTTTTCTGTTCTAGGTACAATGAGTAGATTCTCTGGATAATCTGTTTTGGAAATGTGAATTATAGGAATGTGGGAGTGAGAATTCAGGCTGAGTACTACTGTTAGTATAGCATCTATGCCTGAGGGAGAAAGGTATACTCTTTGGGAGTGATCTTCTAGACCCCAGTCCAATACAAGGATTCATCCAGCAGTGATGTGGCCTTTGGATGTGAACTTGTGTGACCAAAGCTATATAGGAACTGAGCCAAGTTATGAGGTCAATTGCCCCAACCCCTTTCTCTCACTAAGGTGGTGTAGGGACAATTATGACCCTGAAATTTGGGGGAAATGTTTGTATTTTTGTTCTCGATATGTCCATGAAGTAAATAATCTCTTGTAAAAGCCGTATATAGGGGAACTAGGGTGCTAGTCACTGGCTCCCTGAACACAGTAGTTGGGGCCCAAGCCATTAGTAGAGGAGATACCCTAAAATTCCCTCAGACTCCCTGAGAACCCTGAGGGGATTTGTAGTAGATCAGGTTCTTAGAGAGTAGGGCCAGATGATGTATGTTATACTTCCTTGACAGCACAGAGACAGGCTTCTTCTTCTATTTCTCTAAAATACTCTTTGTTTCTGTCTAAGTTCTTAAGGCAGGTATTTCCTAGGGGTCTATTCTTGGCTATCCTCTCTCTACACTCTCGGTCTCATTAATTTCCTTTCTTTTGATCATCATCCTTTGGAAGGAGACCACCAAACTAATAACTCCAGCTCATTCCTCTATTGTCAGCATTAAGTCTGTCTTTCCTTCTTGCCTTCTGGACATCATTTGAACTGATCATCTCATATGCAAATGACAAGCAAAATTTATACAAGAAGGCAATATTGGAGTGTTGTGTTACTGTTGTCATTGTTCATCTCATCCTTGAATTTTTATGTAGTCCGGATGGAATAACCCCAGGACAAATTGTTATCCTGAAAGTATTCTCTTATACTTAGGTGGACTATTGCACAGGTGGATAAAATAACTGAGTGTGTTTGTGTGTGTGTGTGTGTGTGTTTAAATAAAACTATTGGAGTTTAGACTCCTCTTCTGTAGGCTCACTAGAAACATCTTTGGGCCAGCTTCAGCAGTAGGCAATATAACTGATGATATATGCCTCATCTTGTTCCCATGGAATTTTGATCTCTGTGGATAAGTTTCTCCATTTTGGAAGCTCTTTGCTCCATATAACTTAGAGTTTATGACTGTTATCTATCTTGTTTCATTTTTTATGAGATTATTATTATTATTGGATTAGGGATGCTCAGTGCTATTCACCATGTATCCTATAAGTACTGTCTTTTCCAAAAATTTCAGTAATATGTAATATAGTCCTTGCTACAGTGTTATGAACCTATTAGGGTTGGAATAAACGTTAGCTGATGACAAGAATAATGATAAAGTGGCAACAGTTTGACTATGACTGAGTAATATCCCTGATTTTCTTCTTCTGCTGACATCCAGCTCTGTTACCTCTGAATTTAGCTATCACAGGACTATGCATTAGAAATATTTAATATTGGGGGTGGAGCCAAGATGGCGGCTGGGAAGCAGTGACTGGCGTGAGCTCCCCACCAAGTTCCTCCAAAAACCTATAAAACAATGGCTCTGAACCAATTTTAGAGCTGCAGAACCCACAAAGTGGCAGAGGGAAGCAGGGCTCCA
>CM053626.1:120778108-120814732 GCA_028646595.1 Phalanger gymnotis | reverse complement strand
ATGTACGCCATCTTGGAGTGGGGGGGGGAGGAAATGGGGAGAAAATTTGTAATTCAAACGCCTGTGAAAATCAATGCTGAAAACCAAACATGTCAAAAATAAATTAAAAAAAAAAGAAATATTTAATATTTATCAAATGTTTGCATCCTGTATGTTCTGTAGATTCAGAAAGCTATAAGCAGTATAGATATTGTGTTCAAATATTTGGCCTACACAAAATAACATCTGCCTCAAAAAGAGCTCTCTTCGGACAGGGTAAGCATTTCCATTTGATATCATTCAAAGATAGTGAAGCAGTGAATTCTTTTGTTTGAGATTGACCTCCATTCCCTTCATGCCAATTAGGACCACAGTGTGGTCTTGAAAAGTATTCTTTCCATGATCGAAAAGTCTTTCAAATTGTCAATGTGGGGTCAAGGGACCTTAGCGGATAAAAGGGCACGTATTTGACAGGAATGAGGGGATGAAGCACAGAACGAAGGAAGGAAGGAATTGGAAAATAAAAAAAAAAATCAAAGCACCATTGGATCATAGATATAGAGTTGAAAGGGACCTTAGTGAGGAATCAGAGGTGTCAAACTCATTCCAGAGGCTTCAATCAGCTGGCAAAATGCTAGAGTCTAGCCTCAAACAGATTAAAATACAACTGAGAAGTGTTTAACAAAATAAATAAAACATATATACAACATGTTATTAATTGTGGTTTTATAAGTCCATAAGAGGCCCAGGGGGGGCCACTTCTATTTGATTTTGTTATCACTGAGTGCCCTCATTTTACAGGAGGAGGCATGGAGAGGTTAAGTGACTTGACCAAGGTCAGACACTGAGAAATAATGGTCAGGATTATGAACCAAAGATAAAACCAAAAAATAGCCTACTAATAAAGTGATGTCTATCCAAACTCTTCATCTCTAAATGAAATAGAATTACAGAATCATAGATTTAGAGCTTCTAGTTACCTAAGAATCTAACATCTTTTTTTTTTTTTTTTTACAAATGAAGAAACTGGGATCCAGAGGAATTAAATTACCTGTTCAAGGTTCCATACTGAGAACTAAGGATCAGGATTGGGGTCTAAAGAAAAAAAAACCTTATGAATAAGGTGAATTCTACCTAACCTTCTACTTTCTGAGCGAAATGGGGTTACAGGACCCTATAGATCTAGAACTGGAAAGATATTTCAGAGTCTATATAATCCAACAGTATCATTTTAAATAAAAGGAAATCGGGGCCTAGAGAAATTTATTTGCCTAATGTCACACAGAGATAATTAGGGGTTGTGACTGAAAACTGAAGACAAAACCAAATATGGACAATTGATAAAGCAAGTTCTATGTACACATCTACTTTTTGAATGAAATCAAGAAGTATAAATTTTTTTGAGGGGGAAAATATTCATCCAGGAGGAAATAAATTCTTCCCTTTTAAGGACTGAGAATGCTATATATCAAAATTATAAACCCCTCTTCTAAATCAATAATTCATCTAGGTGTTTTAGCTCTCCAAAAAAAGAGGGTTGGTATATTGGAAAACTCATTCTACAGAAAAAACCCAAGGAAAACACAAAATTTAATTCTAATTCAAATTTCTAACTCCATCTCCGGTTCTTAGACCAGAGATGTCTGTATGCTAAAAGGAAGCAATAATTAAAAAAAAGGTTGAGGTACCTAGTCTAGATGAAATCTCCAAGAGAATAGGGAGATATTTTTTTTTCCACTCAGCCCTTCTACACAGAGGATGTATAGAAGAAGGACCACTCAAGGCCAGCTTGTCAGGCCCCTTGAGATCTCTTTAAAGAGTTCACTCTAAATAACAAGGACTTACTGAAAAGATGGACTTTGTCTTTTTCCTTAAATTCACAAATGCTGCCTAGAAGCCTCTTTTTCTTTTTAAAAGAAAAAAATTTTATTAAAATTTAAACAGATATTTTAACAATAATTGCCAAATACCACAGTTTCTATGAATAAACTGTGGTATTTGGTAATTATTGTTAAAATATCTGTTTAAATTTTTATTCTGCTCATTGTTGTAATCATTAAATGGAGTTACTGCTTCTTTCATACTTTTTATATTTGTAAATCTGCTCCAACTGTTAATCTTGCTTCCCGGAATGCATGGTTAACCGTATGCTGTTTCTATGTGATGTTCTTTGATGGCTCCTTGAGGATTTTTTGCTGCTTATCTTTTCAATAATTCCTCTTCTTTAGTTCATCATAGAACTACTACTTTAGCATCTTACTATTGCTCACTGTCCTCTGATTAGTCTGGTAGAGAGGAATCCTGAGTTCTAATTTAGAATATGTGATTAAATAGTGGTGACTTTGAGCAAGGAACTGCAGTGTCTGTACTTTGACTACAAAACTAAAGTTAAAAATATGTTTCAGGTTCCTCTTTAATAAAATGGGCATAATTATATTAATTGTATGGTATCTATCTCAAGACTGTCGTGGGGATGCATATGAAAATTAATTAAAAGTATAAATACTTCAAAAGGTTCTTGATTTTATCAATGGAATCATTCCCTCCACTCACTTAGATTCCAAATAACCTCTCTATACTTTCATAAATGATTTCATGAATTTTTTGTACACCTATTACCTGGCGACCAATCACCTTATGATAAACCTTTCTGAGCTTAGTGAGGGCATGTCTCAGACAGTCCATTTCCAGGCCTATATTGAAAGCCTTTCCAATTTGGTAGGATTTTTCCAGAGCTTGTGGTTCAGGTCCAGTGGCCACAGTTATTGATAAACTAGGATCATAACCAGAGTCTGGGATACCAGAGAAGTATTTTAGTACATAAAAATATAAATCCCATTATAATTATTACTGGATTCTCTATTACTATGAAAATGTGTTTTTAATTTCTATGCTAGCTTGTAGCTGTTTTTTAAAATATGGTGCTGAAACGCTTATTTAAAAAATTCGTACTTTAAAGGAGACCTACTAAATTCATAAATTTATAAAATTCAGCATGTATTCCTTTAGAAAATCGTGCTCTAATGAGTATGGTGGCATAGGGATGCCCCTAGGTTCTGAGTTAGAAAGACTCATTTTCCTAAGTTCGAATCTGACCTCAGACATTTACTAGCTTGCGACCCTGGGCAAGCCACTTAACCCTGTTTGCCTCAATTCCTCATCTGTAAAATGAACTGGAGAAGGAAACGGTAAACTATGACAGTATCTTTGCTAAGAAAAACACAATACGGGGTCACTAAGAGTCAGACATAACTGAAATGACAGAATAACAACAACAAAATAATTGACACAATTCTAAATTGATCTATTTAAATAGCTCTGTCGATGCTGAAAAATGGGAAGTGGATAAGTGGACAGAAATCAATACATACTATCACTAGTTCCTCAGGAGGACTGACCAATGTAAATAAACTACAACAAATGAGGACCCCCAAAGTGTCTAAAAATGTCTGAACCTCAAACTTATGGTATATATGGATGAGGTCAGAGATATCAGCTAAGGAATGTCAGATTATCATATAAATTTATCTGCAAAATCTTGTAGAGGCATATAATAGGAGATTACAGACAATATTGACTCACGAAACCTCACGAATCAATACAAAGAAGAACAGATTTTAAGAAAGCTTGGCAAAAAACCCAATTAAATAATACTATCCCAAAAGAATTTGAAGATGATTAGAAGGAAGAGAACAAACATAAAGGTAAAAAAGTCTTTTAAGATTTTTGTAAGACAGATACTTTTTTTTTTTTTGCTATCGATGACAGTAGAGCTACCACATCTGGATTTTGACATTATTGTATCTGATGTACTGCACAAAGAAATAAAAATGACATTAAAAACAAATGGGAAGAGTAAATGGATTGGACAGAGGATGTCTGTTCCAATGATAATGTGCTTTGCAGGGCACTGAGCTCACCAAATCTAAGTTCCTTAGATATCTGAAGGAGCAGAGGATGCCAAATACTGAGAAATGGAGAGAGGAGTATCAAACTTTTTATCACCAAAAAAGGGTTTCAGAGAAAATATCAACCTCCCAACCTATGTGCCTGTTTGCCCATTTCTACAAAATATGAGATCTACGCACCCATAACTGATGATAGGATAAGGAATGAACAGTCAAACTTTCTTTCACAAACAATAGTCTATAGCCCACCACCTCTTTAAAGTCATATAACTGACTGACAGATTTAGAGAATATGAGATACCACTATTTATAATGGCTATTGCCTAAGAAAAACAATATAAACAACTTTTGATTGCCTTAAAGGCTCTTCTCCAACAAGATGTCTCCCATTAATTTATTAAGATCATGTAAGAGTCCATGAACTGTGTAACGACAGAGATAAGCGTTTGCTTTTTTTTTTGTCAGCTCTCTGATTACTAATAACGAGGAAGGTATAAAAC
The DNA here is from genome assembly GCA_028646595.1 of Phalanger gymnotis. Lineage (NCBI taxonomy): Eukaryota > Metazoa > Chordata > Mammalia > Diprotodontia > Phalangeridae > Phalanger > Phalanger gymnotis. The sequence goes on along the minus strand of CM053626.1, from coordinate 120,810,345 downwards.
AGGAAGACATATGTTCTCCACAGGTGTGTGTGTGTGTCACTATCATGGAGGAAGTCCAGCACAGAATCCAAAGTGAAGAGAGTTTCCCTGTAGAAGGTTAAATCCTCCAGGTGTTACCACTGGCAAATTATGTGGAGATTATAGAAAGCCCTGGAATACTGAAGGACCTCCCAAGTGAAAAGCCTATTAACTCAAAAAAGTTTTACCTAATTACTGGGGCAGCTAGGTAGTACAATGGATGGTGTGCTGGGCCTGCAGTCAGGAAGCCCCAAGTTCAAATGTGACCTCAGATCATTAGTAGCTGTGTGACCCCGGGCAAGTCACTTAAACTCTGTTTGCTTCAATTTCTTCATCTGTAAAATAGGGATAATAAAAGTGCTTACTTCCTAGGGTTATTGTGAGGATCAAATGTGATGATAACTGTAAAGCACTTAGCATAGTGCCTGGCACATAGTAAGTGACATATAAATGTCAGTTATTGGTAATAATTGATATGAGGATGATAATTGATTGATAATAACAACCACAACCATCATTATTATTATCCTTATAAGACAAACCAAGTATATTATTACATGTAATTTTTTTTTAAATTTGGGCTAGTTATGTAGCAAGAATTATAGACAGTCTATGGTTGTTTCCATACTTGGTATGTCCAGAGATCTTAGATCAGTTAGCTTCAAACTCAAATAGCAGTGAGGGCCACTAATCCATACATCAGTATGAAGTCTATAGGTTGCATATTGACTTAGTTTTAAAATGATGTTTTATTATATTTTCATTAATGTTATTAAATATTTTTCCAATGACATTTTAATCTGATTTGAGCTTTATTCAGGACTGTTGTGGGCCACATGCAGCCAGCAGGCTGCATTTCTTATACCTGTGATCTAGATGAAGCCCCCCCCCCCAAATAGTGGGTTGACCTCCTCTGGAAGATTTACAAGAGATCATGGACAAGAATTTCGTGGGATAAAAAGACATGGGAGTGGTTTCAATCTACACTGTTGCACAGAGGACTAATACTGATGAAATCACAGGTAAAGTGAATGATCATATTATGGATCTTCCTGACTGCAGGCCTAGCACACCATCCTTTGCACCACCTAGCTGCCCCAGTAATTAGGTAAAACTTTTTTGAGTTAATAGGCTTCTCATTTGGGAGGTCCTTCAGTGTGGGAGGGCTTGCTATAATCTGCACAATATAATTTGCCAGTGGTAACACTGGAGGGTTTAACCTTCTATAGGGAAACTCTCTTCACTTTGGATTCTGTGCTGGACTTCCTCCATGACAGTGACACACACACACACCTATGGAGAACATATTATGGAGATCATAATAATATGACCTTGATGGCCATAGTCATAATTACATAGAATTCTGCCAACTTCTGATGCAGTCTATACAACTTTTGAACCCCTCAGTTTGTGAGGAAATGTTTCCTTATATCGACTAAATTTATCCCAACTCAACTTCCATGCATTGTTCCCAGTTCCTTCAAAAACCAAGCAGAAGAATTCTTAATCCTCTTCCAAATGGCAGCCCTTCAACTACTTGAAGATAACTATTATGGCCTACTTTCCCCTCCTTTAGTCACCCTCCAGCCCCAGGCTTCTCTTCTTCAGGCTAAAAATCCATAGTTTCTTTATCTGATCTTCATATTGTATAAAATCATGAACCCAAAGTCTTTCACCATTTTTATTCCCCTTCTTTACATACTCCCTAGCTTGTCACCTGAACTTGACCGTATCCTCTGTACATGTCTCTAAAATTTAAGTTGATGGTTGAGTTTCCTGTGTATCCATATTAATTTATTTAGACAATTCCCCATTTTTCCTTTCATCAGGATTGTTTCTCTATCTCTAGAATTTCACTCTTCAGAGTTTCCCAAACCTCTCAGGCCAATTTCTTCTAGAGAATTTTTAGTCCTTGGAATCTTATATATCCTTATTCTGAATCCTTGAATTCAATTCTCTCCAAAATCCAGGGTGCTTGTCAGACTATGGCCAGCTACGGTATATTCTTCTTTCTATAACAAACTCTAAAAGGAAGTGGTTGCTTCTCTCCAAGGTTCCCAACATTTCCCAACACAGCAACCACATCCTCCCCATTGGTGAGAAAATAGTTGACAAGTACTACTTATGTGGCATAAAAGATATTATCTGAGAGAAGAAGCATTAGAAACTAAATTAGGCTGGCCATTTAGCCAGAGCAAAGGATTACAGATTGACAACTCCAGTGCTGCAATCTGGTGGACCTGGAGGTGGCCTCTAGTATTTTGGATATATCCTCTTGAGCATTTATAGTTGAATGTTGACTAGAATCATGGCAGATGAGAAGCTTTTAACAGATTGTGATCTGCACAGTTGGAGAGACTACCTACATTAACAATATCATGGATCCATTAAGAGTATTGACATACGAATTTATTAGATACGTTGCTTTTTTGAAGGGCAGAGAAAAAAGGTGTGGCATAGAGCTAGAAGCATTCCCCAAATGGACTCACGGAGTGAGAAATTTGAGAATCTCTAGCCTAATTATCTCATGTTATTTGGAGGAAAATTGTGGCATGAACAATGGAATCTGCTTTGACACAGTTAACAGGCAATAAATAAAATAGCCTATTCTAAATATTTAGCTAAAATCATCCTCACCCTCTAAAAACTTTCCACTTTATTTGTGAATTAAAGCTCTGCACAATAAAAATGATGTTTGATTTTTATATGTAAGAAATTTGTGGAGTTTGAAGAAAATCCAACTTAACTTACTGAACATGTAGGTTGTTGATTCTGAAGTACTATATCTCAGCGTAATTTGTTCATGAGTCAACATTTAAGGAACACTGCTTGAGGGTTTGTGTGGGGTTTTTGTTTCACTTTTTAATAAAGATTTTCGTTAGGATGAAAGAAGTCTATGACTCATTTCCCTGAATTATACATATTGAAGAAATACATACATACAATTGGCCTTGTTGAAACTGGCATTTCTTAGTAATACTGAAAGAAAGATTTCATGGTGGCATGCATTGTCCCTCACAGATATTTCTTACATCCCTCATCAGGTTTGAAAGAGTCTCCTCTTTTTTTTGTCTCTTCAGACCTTTCATTTAGGGGTGGGCGGATCTCCTATAATAATGATGTAGAACTATGCATACCCTTGGAGGAGAAAGGAATTTCTTCTCTGAGCACCGTTGGAAATGAGAAAGAATCAGAAAGTTACTGAATCATACACAATCATAGGACCTCGGAATTGGAAGGGACTGCAGAAGTCATCTACTCCAACCTGTATTTGAACAGAAATATTTTTAGCAATATCTCCTAAGACCAAGGTTTGAATCTTGGATCCGCTATTTACTCTCTTTTTGAACTTGGCAATTAATTTAAATTCTCTGGACCTCAGACATGTGTGTGGTACTGGACTAAGCTAGGTGCTTGAGACACAAAGACAAAAAACAAATGGTCGCTGTCCTCAAGAAACAGTCCTTGTTCTCAAGTATCTTAGGTTCTACTTGGAGCAAACAACATGTACATAGATAAGTACATAGAAAATGTGTACAGAATAAATCTAAGGCAATTTTGGAAGGGGCAAAGAACTCCAACAACTGGAAGAATCAGGAAAAGGTCTCTTGAGGGAAGTAGCACATGAACCAAAGGAGGGAATTTTAGGGAGGGGGAGCAGTGTGTGCAAAGTCATAGAAGCAGAATTTGTAATGCCATGTATGGGGAATAGAAAACAGGCCATTTTGGTTGGAATATAGAGTTATGAAAAGTGGTAATGTTTCCCAGTAAAAGAAAGATTGGTTGGAGCCAGTGTGTGAAGGGCTTTAAATGAAAAGAAAATAAGTATTTATTAAGCTCCTACTATGTTCAAAGCACTGGTTAAGTGCTTTACAAATATCTCATTGGATTCTCACAGCAACCCTATGAAATGAGGAAACTAAGGCAGACAGAAGTTAAATGATTTTCCTGGGGTCACATAACTAAGTGTTTGTGGCTGGATTCGAGCCCAGGTTTTTCTAATTCCAGGACAAATAATCTATCCACTGTACCACCTAGCTGCCCCAGACAAAGACAAATGTCAAACAAAGGACTTTGTATTTTGTCCTAAAGGCAACAAAGAACAACCGACACTTCCTGGGTAGAGACTTCGAGTGACAATGTTGGATTCGTGCATTAGGGATATCAATATGGCAGCTGTGTAGAGGATATATTGGAAAAATGAAAAACAAATGGACTCAAATGGAACCATTAGGAAGTTATCACGATAGCCAGTATAAGAAGTGATGAACTACAGTGATGTCAGTATACATGGAGAGAGGGAATAGTTATTAGAACTGTTGTGGACCTACCTGACAGAATTGGACAAGAAGGTAAAGGAGAATGAAGAATTAAGAATGACTCCAAAATTGTGAAACTGAGTGACTGGAAAATGATAGCCATAGCAGAAGTAGGAAATTTTGGAGGAGGGGTGGATTAGGAAGGAAGATAATAATTTCTGTTTTGGACGTATTGAAGTGCCTTTAGAATGTCCAAATAGAGCTGTCTAGCCTTTGACAATTATGTATGATTGGAACTTGCTTAGGAGAGAGATGTGGGCTGGATATGTAGACTTGGAGTCATCAGCATGAAAAGGTCATCAAACCCATGGGGCTGATGCAATCACTGAGAGAGGGGGAGAGTGAGAGAGCGAAAGAGCATGAGAGAGAGAGAGAGAGAGAGAGAGAGAGAGAGAGAGAGAGAGAGAGAGAGAGAGAGAAAGAGAGAGGGAGAGAGGGAGAGAGTGAGAAATAAGAAAGAGCCCTAAACTTGGAGTCAGGAGAGAAGATCTGGGATGACTTCTTCCCCTGGTGTTTACTAGCTTTGTGATAATGGGGATGTCACTTTAACTCTCTGAGCCTTAGTTTCTTCACCTGTAAGAGATGATGATAATACCTATTGTACCTATTTCACAGAGTTGTCCTAAGGACCAAAATTATATAATTTATTTAAAGAGTTTTGTAAACCTTAATGGGTAATAAAAATGTCAGTTATTATTATTATCATTATTATTTGAACCTAGAGTACTTCACATTTGTTCCTGTTTTAGTTCATCTTCCCAGCTTCAGACCATCATTCTAATCTCTCAAGAATATTCAGTCTTGACTCCTCAATCCCTGTTGCGTTTAGAATCAAATATAAGACATCTCAAAACTTTTGGGACACCATTGTATACATTGCTTTGTTTGTCTCTTATAGCCCTTCACCACTTGACCTAATTCACTCTAAGCCAATGGTTACTGTTTCTCTTTGGAACAGCAAACCTGAGGGTCTTCCCCTCCCAGCTTGATTTTTTTTTCCTTTCTTTTTCTAATTAAAGGGGACATCCCTTGACTCACTTTTTAAAGAGGCCTATTCACTGAATGGACTTTACCTTACTCTAAGTGAGTACATGAAAAGGCATTAGCCTAAAAGGGCCAAGGTCTCCCATTGCATCCTGGGCCATCTCCAATCATCCTGATGAATATCAGTTCACTGGATCCAGATGGCTCTGGAGGAGAAAGTTAGGCTGGTGACCTTGCACAGCCCTCCCTCACTCAAATCAAAGTCAACTGCAAGTCATGTCATCGTTTCCCTGATGCCATGGTCCTCTTCGAAAATGAAGGACAAACACACAACTTGACTTAATCTACCTTTTCAATCTTAATATTTCCCACAAACAATGATCTAACCAAACTGTCCTTCTTGTTGTTCCTCACATATGACCCTCTACCCTTCTCCCATTTCCATTTCCAAAGGCATTACTGTTGTCCTTTTTGCCTAGAATGCACTCCCCCCTCAACACTACCTCTTAGAACCTCTTACCTCTTTTTAAAACTCTGTTCAAACACGACTTTTCACACAGCCTTTTTTGATTCCTAGAGACTTCCCCACCAAAATTCTACTTTGTATTTGTGAACATTTTGTATACACTTGTTTATGTACTGGAGGATGTAGGGGCTTTTTTTGTCTTTGTCTCCCTAGAGCCTAGCACAGTGCCTGGCATCTAGTAGAAGCTTTATAAACATTGCTGACTGACTGGTCCTTTTCACTTTGTATTACTCACAAGTTTGGTAACCATCTAGAAGTACTAAAGATTGCAGGTCCAGCTATGGTACTTTGTGCCACATCATTTGTTATTGATTTACTAAATGGTATTTGTTTGAACTGTGTTCCATCAGTTATGAATTCACCTAAGCATAACCTTATTCAACCAATTTTTTCCTACTTTGCCCTCAAGGGTATTTTTTTTACAGGATCTTGAAGTAACATAGGAAACTGATTGGATATAATTCACAGGCTATATATCACAGTGCAGGAGCTATAAAGTAATAAAAATAAGCTCATTCTTTTTTCCTGCCTTTAGTTGTATTATTCCCCATCCCCTGGAGTATCCTCTGCCTTATTGCCTTCTACATTTTGGAATCTTACTCATCCTGCAAGGCTCAGTTTCTCTAAATGTTCTAGCCAATATGAATTTCTGTCCTCTTTGAACTATTATCATCAATCCAAAGATTTAACACATGATTGTCTTCAGTTTCTTCTTGTTTTCACATTATTTTATCTATCAATCAGCAGGACCTGCCAGGTGCTCAGCCTTGTGTCAATATGGTGTTGTGGGTGTAGATGAGATTGGCCCTTGACCCCAAAAAGGATTAACACATGGAAGCTATTAGAAGAGAATATAAGCTAGTATACAATGAGGTTGTGTATTGCATTGTGTACACAGGAGAGCTAGAATAGTGGGCACAGAAGGCTTCATGGAAGAGGTATGGCAAGAGCTGAACCTTGAAGGATGTTGGATAGGTGAAAGGAAATAGAAATAGCATTGGCTTTTCTCTCCAAGGCCAAAATCAGTATATATTCCATGATCCCATGCTCTACTACCTTCTCTAGAAGATTGTAACCTGAATTACCCCCTTCTTTCCAATCTTCAACCTTTGCCTGTCTACTGGTTTCTTCCACGTTGCCTTTAAACATACCCAAAATTCACTCATCCTTAACACAAACAAGTGAAAAACACCTTCACTAGCCCTCTTGTCCCTCATATTATCCTATCTCTCTACTCTGTTTTTCAGTCAGATTCCTAGGGGGTGAGAAAGCTATCTATACTCTTGGTTTCCATTTTCTTTAGTTTACTCCTTCACCCTTTACATTCTGGCTTCCAACCTCATCACTCAACAGAAATTTCACTCTCTAAAAATCACCTTTGTTAAAAAATTATTTATTTTAAACATTCTTTTCTTTTTAAATGTTAAGTTCCATATTCCCTCCCTCTCACCCACTCCTCCCCCACCCACTGAGGAAGGAAACAATATAATACATGTGAAATCATCGATGAGTGAATTTTGGGTGTGTTTAAAGGCAAGGACCTAGAAGGCCACATGTGACCTCAAGGCTGCAGATTTCCCACTCCTGATTCTAAGCTTTAATTAAGCAAACTGCTCATCTAGCATCAGGACAGCTACCTATTTGTATTCATTCAGGTTAGGAGCATGTACAGAAAAAAAGATCGTGCAGATGTGAAAAACCTTCTAAATTCTTTGGAATGTTAAACGATCAAATGTTGTAACAGTACAGACAGGATCTGGGGGAGGCAAGAGGACAGAAGAGAGAGAATGGCAAGAAGAATTGAGTGATGAAGAGAGCTCCCAGAGTTTTAATTGCCTCTACTTTCTACTGTTCTGTTGATTCTGAAAATAAAAGAATAATACTAAGCAGCAGTAAGAGCAAACACAAATGATGTACTCTCTTGGCTGCTGGATTATTATCATTCACAAACGTTTCAATTCAGTAATCCAAGAAGCATTTATTAAGTACCTAATGTTTGCAGAGTACTGTGGTTGGTTAATAGATGAGTCAAATCAGATGGAGAAACATTTATTAAGTGCCTACTACATTCAAGGCACTGTGCTAAGTGCTGAGATTCGAAGTTTATAGAACATGTAGTATCTATTCTCCTAAAGCTTACAGTCTATTAGGAGAATAGGACACATGCACTTCATGTGTTGATGTTTAAAACTGGTTTTTTAGCATTCTTTGCCTCTTTTATAAGCTCTCTGCTATTATCACTGTAGAACTAGAGGGCTACATTGGATTTTACTGTTTCCTAGGTTCATAGGATCATAACTTTACAGTAAGCGACCCTGGAGGCCACTGAGTCCAATCACTTCATTTTGCAAATAAGGAAACAGTGAAGTCAAGTGACTTACTTAACCTTTAGCTTTTGTTCACCAGGCTAAAAAAATTATTATCTAATTTCTAACTTCTTGGTGATCAGCCTCCCTATATTGAATTAGGCTGGTCTGAGCAAATCTCTTAACAAACTCTGCTTCAGTTTCCTCATCTATAAGATGGGGATAATATTAGCACTTATCTCCCAGAGCTGTTGTGAGGAACAAATGAAATAATAATTATAAAATGCTTAGCACAGTGCCTGGCACATAGTAGCTGTTATATAAATATAAATATTATTCAGAAGCTAGACAATCTGTCCCTAGGGCTCATGTCTTTCAAGCGTTAGTAAAACTTGCTAGAGGTTTTAGTCCACTGGCACAGCTCTCAAAACCCTAGGCTCATCTTTATGCTACAACAAGGCGTGGTAGGACACATATACAGATAATTATAAAGCAACACAAGTTTTGTTGAGATTGTGTTTCAAAAGTTAATCCTCAATAATTAGGCTGTGAATTAATCAATGGATTCTCACCATATCATAAGCTAAACATGAGTGTGATTCAAAATAATCACCATGAGAGAACCTAGAGAGAGCTGTGATAAGAGATAAACACATTCTGGGAAATAAATATTATGCTCTTTGATAAACTTACAGAAAGAGCTAATCTTCTTTATATTTCTGTTTCACTGGGCAGATATCTCCAAAGAACATATACAGATGTAACCATAATGCTGCTTGCTGCTAATGTGGCTATGTAATGCCAATAACACCAGCACACAGGAGGGCTTCTAGCACAGGTTCTTTGAGCTGCTTTTCTAAGGAAAGCAACTTTAAGGGGTTAACAATCTCACTTTAAACATACATATATCATTCACTTAGTTCAGGGGAAAAAATCATCACCCTGAACTTCAGAGCAGATACAAATAGGATCTACAAGCAGATCAATAGACAGGCTTTGTCCGATCAAGACATCACATATAGAGTTACCAAAAAGAGAAGCACCAACATCTGGGTTTTGAAAGCTGGGGGGCTCTTAACAATGGCTACCCAGAGTCTCATCTGGTCAAATCACACAACATTCTTCCAGTGAATGAGAGCCCCAAAACAAAATGCTAACCTCAGATCTTATATATATGTCTCAAGGTCAGAGAGCATCACAACCATTCCACTCAAACCTATGTGAACTAGGCTTTCTTGTTTCTTAAGCAGGTCAAAGACTCTTGATTCAATCAAAGAAACAAAAGACAACAAAAAGTCCACTTTGCTTGCCTTTACATTTGAAAAGCAAGACTCATCAAAGGTACTTGATTACCTTAGCATTCTAAAAGAGAAAACCAAAAAGTCCAACCCTAATTGCCATAACATCAGAGAAGATAAGATGGCTTTGGTAGAAGAGTTAAAAACAAACAGGGAAATTGAGGGATATTAAAGACAAATTAATTATTTTAAAGACTCAGTTTGTTCCTTCTCCCTCCTATATTTTTATAGTTGAGCTTTTTAATCCAAGTGAAGGATTTCCCATTATTCCAATTAAGTTTCATTTTATTATATGTAGCCTATCATGCTGGTCTGTCCAGATCCGTTTGGATTCTAACTCTGTGTGAGGCCAGCATCGAACTTATCATAAAAATGGTTTCCCCACCCCAGCTAATAGTGGTATAGCTGTATACTCAGACAGTTTCTCTTCCTGATCCCATAGTTTTGATATCTTTAGCTCTTTTTCTCTTTCAAAATTCTCCCCTATCAATCTTTTTTAACTCCCACAGATTCAGCTACCATCTCTATGTAACCCCATGGCTCTTTCTCTTTCCCTTCTCCGCCATGTACAGTCTTTAGTTCTAAGACTGCATCTCCAGCATTTCCAGCTCCCATTCCATCTCTAGTGCTTAATAAATGCTTGTTGAAGAGCCAGAGGACACATTAGTTCAAAATAAGAGACATCAAATCAAATAGAATAGCAAAAAATAAATAAAATAAAAGACAAAGAAAAGGTCCTCCCCACCTCCCCAATGCATACATGGGAAATACTTTCCCACAGGTTACTGTATTGCCAACGCAGGGAGGGCACAAATGAAGGAAACTAATGTGTTCAGGGAATATATATGAAGGGTACAGATGTTAGGATCATATATGACTAGGACATATCCCTAGAGGGTACTCATATTCAGAATCTATATGGCCAGGGTTCATGCATATGGATTTGTACATATGAAGCAACTCATAACTCTGACACTGTAAAGCTCATGATGTCCTTCAGTTATGTCATTGTGCTACTTCTTCTCTGCTGGGTATTATATCTTTGCCTCCCTCTGTATCTTTTTGATACATTGCAAATCTGTGCCAACTACTGCTTTCTACTGCTGTTAACTGAGCTGAATCTAGAAAAACTCTCCCAGATATGGAGTACTATATTGCATTCTCTCGCTGCATTGTCAAGGGCTACAGGCTACTGCACCCACCTAGGAAGCAACAAACAAATTAGCAGAACGTCCCATGTGACAATCATTCGTTTTTTAAAATGATTGTGCCTATTGTTGATTTGAAGCCCATGGTATCAGACAACTATGCTTCAATGTTAGGAAATTCTTTTTAACTCCTGTCACATCTGTGATTGGGAACCTGTGTCTCCAAAATCTATTTCAAGTTGTCTTCCCCCAAATTCCACTGGAGCTGGATGAAGGCCAGGGTGAAGAAGCTCACTTCACTGTTAACATCCTCTTGGTTTGGCATACAAATAAAGTTGCATGAAGTAGAAAGGGTTCGCTGTCCTGCCTTTATTATTTATATCTAATGACAATAACAATGTCAACATCCTTCTTGGTTTCCCTACAGATGTATTCTAGAATTCCCCTTTCCTCTGCCACTGAAGTCTAGTTCACTAGGCTAGTGTGAATGATCTACCCTCTTTTTGGAAAATCAGGATGATTCCAGGTCTGTGGCACTTTTCCGTTTCTCTAGAATATTCCAATGATCACCAAGAAGTGATTTAGAGATAGAAACCACCATTTCTTTCAGGGACAAACTCATTAAGTGCAGTTAAGTATGTGATTTCTTAAAATCTCACTTATCTTGGCTTTCAAATTCTACAAAAATAACCCAGAATATTTAAATTTCCTCTTTGATAAATAGTTTTTTTTTAGCAAAACATTCTTTCCCTGTCTTTCTAAATCCAAAGACCACGCTTACTAGTAGAAGAAACAGAAACAAAGTAAAATTTGACTATAGTAATTCCACCTTCTCATTGTCATTTGTAATCATTGCTCTAGTCATCCCAAATCCTAATATTTTGAACATAAAATATGCATATAGGTAAAAATAAAGTTCTCTGCTCCTTTTTTGTTCTTAGCATTGTCAACCTTTGCTCATTCTAACCTATTCTTTATACAACTATCCCTTCTTGGACTTCCTTTACCAGTTTGTTATCCAAATCCCTTCTGCTGTGGCTGATTGCACTACAGACCTCAATCATGGGAACTTTCCTATTATCTCTTTATGTTTTCTTTTGTGATTTCATCAAACTATACCAATAACTCCTAAATCTATGTATCTAGCCCTGATCTATTTCCTGAGCTTCAGTCCTACTTCTCCTGCTTGACATCTCCACCCAGGCACCCCACAGGTATCTCAAACTCAACAGGTCCAAAACAAAACCAATGCATTGTTTTCACCCCACTCTCATTTAACATCTCTATTTCTGTTAAAGACTTGACCAGGTTCACAACCAGGAATCTAGTTATCTTCAACTCTTCACTCTAGACACCCCATCATATGTAATCAGTCTTCAGGCCTTATTGATTTTACCTCTTCAACATTCGTAGGCATCCCTTCTTGCTCTACTCATACAACAACTGTCTTATTCGAGACTCTCATCACCTCACATCTGGAATCTTGCTATAGCCTCCTAGTTGGTTTCCCTCTTCAATTTACCCACACAACTCCATTCTACCCTCCACACAGTTGTCAAGTTGTTATTAATAAAATACACATCTGACCATATTACTTCTCCTCAAGAAGCTTTAGTGGCTCCCTATTGCTTTTAGGTTGAGTTCCAAAGTTCAAGATTTAAAGCCCTTCATAATATGGCTTCAGTCTATCTTTCCAAGTTCTTTAGAAGATACATTGATCTTCTTGATGTTTCTTGTATAGGATCTATCTCTAGCCTCTGTGCCCTCCACACCTCTATCTCTTAGAACCCTTAGATACTGTTCCATTGCCACTTCCTTCAACAGACCTAACCTTATCTCTTCACCTGTGACTGTCACACCATCCCCAAATCACTGTGAATTGATTATTTATATATATATGTACATATACATACAATACCTATATACACATTTATGTATGTATATATAGCTATATATATATGTGTGTTCATATATATTTGTGTGTGTATGCATAGATATATATCCATATATATGCCTATCTTTCTATCTATTTATCAATCTCACATTTACTTATCTGCAACCTTATTTATCTTTTATCCTTCAAATGCAATGTAAGCTCTTTAAGCCTGAGTACTACCTTATTTTTTATTTATACTCCCAGCACCTAAGATAGTATCTGGCACATAGTAGGCACTTAACAGGTGTTTGTTGATTGATTTACTATGGACTCTTCATGTTTATCTTCAACTAACTGTCTTTACTTCCATGTTCTGGGCCTTAGCAAAATTAAGATCCATGAGGTTCCTGTGCATCCCTATTCCTCTTTTTAGGCAGTTTTACTTTTTATTCCTTCTTATAATTGTTTAGTATTTCATATTGGCAGCATTAGAAATTGCCTTTGTTAGGAAGGCTGAGTTTTCAGAGTCTGTCATCAGTTAGTTCTAACCTCTCCACAACAATTTGAGTGAGAAATTATTCACGCTTGTGTCAGAAATCTACCAGCGAATAGTTGACACATACCTGTAATATGTGTCATTATAAAAATGAGCTGGGCCATGCTTTTGAAAATTTTATTACTTGTTTTCCTGAAGCAATACTTCACTGACTAAGGATAGATTCATCACTTATTTTCTCATCTTAATTAACACACACTTCCATTTCCCCTAGTTACAAATGCGTCACAGAAATTAAAAGAATGCTGAAGTTGGATCGTAGGATTACAGGGGTAAAAGAGATATTAGAGATCATCTAGTTTACTTCTCTCATTTTGCAGATTAGGAAATTGAAGCCAAGACATTAAACGCCTTGCTCATGGTTGCACGGGCAGTAAGTAGTGGAGTCAAATTTGGAACACAGGTTCTTTGACTCCAAATCTAGAAGACCGGATAAATTAAAAAAATCGAGAACTTAGAGAATTATGTGGACACCGAAATTCTCCATGATACCCATCAGTGGGAAATATGGAAAAGAATGGGAAACAATCTCTCTTTGGAGGCAGTTAGGTAGTGCAGCCGTATACAGCACTGGATTAGGAGTCAGGAACACTCGAGTTCAAATCTGCCCTTAAATACTTAATGGCTGTGTGACAATAGTCAAATCTCTTAACCTCAGTCTGCCTCCCTTTCTTAAATAGTAAATTGTGGACAATAATAGCACTTACATCCCAGAGTTGTTGTGAGGAACAAATGAGATGATAGTAAAACACTTGGCGTGGTGCCTGGCATATGGTAGAGTTTAATAAATACTTATTCCCTTTCCCAACTCCCATAATAGAGGATGCTATTAAAAAGAACAACTAAGAAGCCTTTTCATTTTATTGGACAAAAGAAAATATTTGTTGTTCAAAAGATTCTTGTTCTAACACAGGGATTCTCAAAACTGGGTCCACAGACCCCTTAGATGTCTACGGATAAATTTAAGAATGTCAAAGGGCTCATGATTTTCACCTATGTGGGAAAACATCACAGATAGCATTTATGTGAGAATCAAAGAAAGGGGCAACAGTTGACATAATTATTGGAGAAGACTGTGGACCATTAGGTAAGCTAGAAGATTTGAATAAATAGTTCTGAAACAGATAATAAATTTTTTAAAAAAACCAATATAAAATTGTATTGAGGAACTTCCGCTCTCTACATACCTGCTGAAAATCTCCCATGGGTAAATAGCTAATAGATTCTTGATTTACCTTCGTAGAGCTGCCAAAATAATCTTTCCAAGTCTAATCATGCCATTCCCTTGCTCCCTATTGCCAAATGGGATAAACTATAATCTCTTTAGTCTGTGTTTAAGGCCCTTGATAACCTTTCCAGTCTTATTTCACATTGCTTCCCTTTGCATACTCTATATTTTATTGGATTGTTAATTGTTTCCCAAGCTCCCTGCTATAAATATATTGGCACAAGTTCTTGCTTATGCCTGGATTTTGGTTCTTTATCATCTCCGCCTTTCAGAATCCTCTTCAATTCAAAGGCCATCTTCTTTAAAAAGCTTTCTCCAATCTTTCTAATGTAAAGTGTTTCCTTTCTTAAAACAATTTGCTAGAATACTTCATTTAAATCTCTTCTTTGCCTTTATCACTCATGTTATATTTATCCGTATTACTTTTTATACCTCTCCCCCAAACAGATGATAAATTCCTTGAGTTCAGGGACTATGACTTAAAAAAAAACCCAACCTTTATATCCTCAGCACCTCCTACATAATAAATGAGTGTTTAATAAATGTTTGTTGAATTCTATTTCCATGATCATTAATCACTCAGAAGGTAGAGGAAACAACTAGGGGGACTGCTATTCTGGATCTGATTCTGACTAGTAAAGTGAAAACAAACCCTTGGCTTTAGAACATTTGAAAGAGTTTGGAAATATGACTATTAAGAACTGTCTTGAAACCATAAAAAGAGTTATGGAAGGCTCAAGAGATACGGAAATCTCCCAAGCATAAAATTTCGGTGATGCGAACACCATTGATTCCAGTGAGGAAGGAAAGGGAGAGCTATCTGAAGAGGGAGATGACAATGCACAGAAAGTTCACAAATAAATTCATCTTAGAAGGATTGGGACAAGAGATTGTAGAATTGAAAGCTGGGTGTTCCTTTGAGATCATCTAAACCAATTCCATTCATTTTACAGATTAGGAAACTGTGGATCAAAAGGATAAAGTGATTTGCCCATTTGTTGCACAGATAGTAAAGAGCAGAGATGGAGTTTGACCCCAGATACAGACCCTAAATTCAGCTCTTGTTCAACTATTATAACAATCTTGTTTTGGAGGTGTGACAAATACTATCTTCCCCATTTTCAGATAAAGGAATTATGGCTCAGAGTTTAGATAACCTGTGGAAAGTCTCATAGCTAAAAATAATAATGATAGCTCACATTTAGGTAGCATTTTGTAATTTACAAAGTCCTTTCTTCACAACAGTACCATGAAACAGGTAAGTACAAGTGACATTTTCAATTTTTTGAAGATGAGGAAACAGGTTCAGAGTCCAAATATCTTGATAAAGGTCACATACCCAATATGCAGCAGAGTCAGGATCCCAACTGAAATCTGTTGGACAACCTGTCCAGTGCTCTTTACACTACACCATTATTTCCTCTTATCTGAAAATAACATTAAGTACTTTCTCTCAAACTGACATCCACAGAGAAAAATACATTTCACTGTTATTTGGCACAGATTGAAAGTTTAATATCAACCATGCTCCTCAGCCCTTTCATTTTATGTTTGTCCAATCAGGTGAGAGATTGGGCAGAAAAGGGCAATTAAGTAGCAATGAATGCAAAAGAGTAGCAAGGTCCTGTATGATGAATGCTAAGAGGACTAAACTCAGTAGGAGTCAAAGCTGGTGATAAATGCTGTGGAGAGCAAAAAGCATTTCAAAAAGATATATTGGAAATGGGATGAATAAGGAAAAGAAAGGAACCCTGCTTGGGAGAAATGGAATAATGGTAATTTACAAGAAACAACACTCAACTCCTATTTTCTCTTGAATAACAACTGGCATTTTTGTGGCATATAAAGTTTGCAAGGTGCTTGCTATAACTCTTAGCTCATGTGAGCCTCACAATAATTCTATAAATTAAATGCCTATTTCACAGATGAGGAAACTAAGTCTGAGAGAGGTCAAGTGATTTATTTGCCCATGGCCACATGCCTTCTAAGTGTAGGGGATTGATCAGGAGTTTCTTTCATCAACTTAATAAGCTTATAAGGCAAATGAGTCTTTGTTTGGGATTTTAATTACATCATGAATTGAGGATAGATTGATTGTAGATTAATTGGTTGTTTTGGGCTGTAGCAGAACTACCCTTTACAGACCTATAAAAAGGGGATATATTGCAGAGTTTTCCTTTTCTGGCTTTTTTTCCTTTTTCAGAGGACAACCAGAGAGCTTCAGGCTAAGGGCGCATCTGGATTTTGGAGTTGAGGAAAAGTCTTTGCATGTGCAAAGGCTTCCCATAATGTCCCAGTAGTGGCTACCATGGAACAGAAACATATGGGAGTTTTATGTGCTCTCACCCATGCAGACTGAGAAGAGAATTTGTGGACTCCAGTATTTGAAATATCCATCTGGAGAGAAATGACAAGTTACTAGGCATCTATAATCTTCAGGTTGCTTCTTTAGTAGCCCTAAGTTAAAGAATTTTGGAATCTAGTCTTCAAGAAGGAAAAGAGTCATTCCCTAGGCAACACCAGCCTGTTGAGGGAGAAGAATATCCTAGTCTCTAGGTTTTTAGAGAGAGAGGTGACTTCTGACATAGCACAGACCCAGGGGAAAAAAGAAGATTGATTATATGGCCCTGTAGTTCAAAGATGTTTAAAAGACTGAGCTAAAACATAGAGGAACAAAAAATATGGACCTATCCCTTTGATAATTACTGCGAGTTATTTAGGCAGTGCAGGTTCTACCTGATGTGGGGTCAGCTCCCTAGACACTTGTAAATTCATCTTCCTTCCAGGAAGAGTACAGCCTTTAATAAAGAAAAATAAGGTTTGAAATCTATATAGGTCCCTGGAATGCTGCCCAAACTGGATTAAAATGTAATTGGGAAATATTTAATGAAGAAAAAATACAATAAAACATAGATATTTTTACTTTATTCAGCTAATGTTTAGGTAGATGGATTTATGGATAGTTTTGATCACATATTTTAAATACATTTGATCTCAGTCAAAAGACTGAGAAGCAAAACTGTCTGTATGAGGCCCACAGGGATCCTTATGTACAAAGTAGAGACTTCCGTGTCTGTTTGAATTTGACACTACTGGTATAAATCAAAGGGTGATAATATGAGCATGAAGTTCTCATTGGACAGGGGAGAAAATTATACTGATTCTTTATGACCCTATTAATAATTGCCCTAACAAGGTACTGTGAATCCTTTATGTATTTTCTTTTTTAAAAAAGTATAATGTGGAGGACTTCTGGAAGCCAAGACGGCAGAGCAAGCAGCAAATAGCCATAACTCTCCCATATTTAACTCCAAACAACTGTAAAATAGTGCCCCTAAACAAATCCTGGAACAGCAAAACCAGCAAAAAGATGGGGCAGAGCAATCTTTTAGACCAAAAAACTTGGAATATTGGCAAGAAAGGTCTGTCTCACTTGGGTAAAAAAGGAACACAGTTTAGGACAGGAAGCCCTCCATCAAGCCAGCAGCAAGCCCCACCTCAGCAAATCGGTAGGAGATCCTGAGCCCCAGTGTAGCAGAACAGGCAAATGCCAACACCAGGACCCATCATGTGCCTCAGCATAGCCAAGGGAACAGGCAGGCTCCAGCTCCAAGAACCACCACCTGTTTCAGCATGGCCCTGGGAAGACAGGCAACTGCCATTGGCCAGACCTTTCGGTGTTTCAGCATAGCTCCAGGGAAACAGGAAGCTTCCAGCAACCAGACCACCAAGTGCTTCAGTGTAGACCCCCAGGAAATGCAGAAATATGTCACCAACCTCAGCATACACCAGACACCAGCACTAGGACCCTGACTCAGCACCAGGTAAGCTGCCAGACCACTACAGCTTCCAGCAGCACCAGCTACCTACCACCTCAACTCCTCAGCACAGTACCAGAGAGAAGGGTCTCGAGTGGGCTTCAGGGCAATATCAATGTAACCCCAGGTAAACAGCCAGGGCCTGCAGCCCTTGGCACAAGAAGCCTGAGACAGTGCCCCTTCCACCCCAGAAGCAGGACTCAAATTTAAAAGGGAGGAAAAAGGCCAAAAAATATGAGCCAAAAACAACAAAAGAAGAATCTGACCATAGAAAGTTATTATGGTTACAGGAGAGATCAAGACACAAACTCAGAAAAGAACAACCATGTCAAAATGTCTATGAGCAAAGCTCCAAAGAAAAACAAGAAGTAGTCTCAAGCCCAGAAAGAACTCATGGAAGAGCTCAAAAGGGAGCTTAAAAATCATATAACAACAGTAGAAGAAAAGTTGGGAAAGGAAATGAGAGAGAGAGAATTGTGAGAAAAAAAAGTCAGCAGCTTGAAAACAAGTGTTTAAAAAGAAGAACTGGCCAAATGGAAAAGGAGATACAAAAATACACTGAAGTAAAGAACTCCTTAAAAAGTATAATTGATCAAATAGAAACGGAAATACAAAAACTAACTGAGGGAAAAACCCCTTAAAAGTTACGAGTTAGGCAAGTGGAAGCTAATGACTCTATGAGACATCAAGTATCAATCAAACAAATTCAAAAGGATGAAAAAAAATAGAAGAAAATGTAAAATACCCCATTGGGAAAACAACTGACCTGGAAAATAGATCCAGGAGAGAATGTCAGTATCATTGGACTATCTTAAAGCCATAATCAAAAAGAGCACCTGGATATCATCTTTCAAGAAATTATCAAGGAATATCCTGCTCTAATATCCTGGAAGCTGTAATTTTAGTGGGATAAGATCTTCTGTGCCCATTAATAGGCTTTCTGCTTTGAGCTCCAGCTCAGCTGTGATACATCTTGAATCATCTAGAGCTCTTCGGGGGAGGAACTTGAATAAGGAAGAGCTTGCTTAGGGGGATGCTTACTTGTAGGAAGGCTTTCATACCTTTTGCTAATTTCAGATGGCTCTTGAGGAGAAAGTGAGGCTGGTGACCTTGCACAGCCTTCCCTCACTCAAATCAAAGTCAACTGCAAGTCAAGTCATCATTTCCCTAATGCCATGGTCTTCATCAAAAATGAAGGACAAACACAACCTGGGCCATCTCTTGACTCACTTCTTAAAGAGGCCAATTTACTGAATGGGCATTGCCTCATTCTAAGTGAGTATGTGAAAAGGCCTTAGCCTAAAGGGCCAGGTTGCACCTAAAAGGTCCTATTGCATCCTGGGTCATCTCCAGTCAGCCTGATAAATATCTGGCTATTGGATTCAGATGGTCAGGAGGAGAAAGTGAGGCTGGTGACCTTGCACAGCCTTCCCTCACTCAAATCAAAGTCAACTGCAAGTCATGTCATCATTTCTCTGATGCCATGGTCCTCTTCAAAAACAAAGGACAACACAATTAGGCAGAGTCACAAAGGTTGTGAAGCCTTCTGGCTCTGAGAAGTGTATATATACTCTGAGTTGGTATTTTACTTTGGGGGCTCACTTATGAGAAGGACCTTGTGATTCCCTGGTTAAGACGGCCGTATGTTCAGAGCTTCCCAACTGCTCAGATGTAAAGGCTCTCTTGAACCAGGGATGTATGTGAAATATATAGTAATATTGCTTTGATTCAGGCAGTCAGAGCCCTGTCTGTTGGTCTTTATTGCTCTACTTGTACATTTTCTCTGTATTTTCTCTGTTTGCATTTCCTCTGAAGTTCAGATTGCTGACTTTTCCCCTGAACTAGTGGATGTAATTAAAGGAGATTGTTGACCCCTTAAATAGCTATCTTTTCTAGTAAAGCAGATCTAAAAACCTGTGCTAGCAGCTATTCTGGGTATGCCAGTGTGGTTGCCACTACAGAAGCACAGAGCAAAATAGGCATTGAAAGAATCCACTAGTTAGCTCAGGAAAGAGATCCCAAAATAAATATTCCAAGGAATATTATAGCCAAATTACAGAACTATCAGGTCAAGCAAAAAAATATTGCAAGTGGCCAGAAATTCAAATATCAGGAACCCATGATCAGGATTACACAGGACTTAGGAGCTGTAAGATTAAAGGATCAGAGGTCACGGAAAATGATATTCTGGAAGACAAATTAGCTAGGACTATAACCATTACCTACATGGTATAATTAAACATAATACTTCAAGGGAAAAAATGGTCATTCAAGGAAATAGAAGGATTTCAAGCTTTCATAAAGAGGCCAGAGCTGAGAAAAAAATTTTCTCTCCAATAACAAGACCCAAAAGAAGCCTTAAAAGGGAAAAAGTGAAAAGAAAACCCAAGAGATTCAATGGTGCTGAACTGTTTACATCCCTACATAGGAAGATGATACTCGTAATTCTTAAAAAAAATTGTACCACTAATAGTACACCTTGAAGAAATATACATAGACAAGAGTGTACAAGAATAAGATGAACTTGAGGGAATGACATAAAAATAATTAAGGGATGAGAAAGATGAGTATAGTGGGTGCAGAAGGAAGGGAGAGGTACAGTGGGGTAAATTATTTCACATGAAGAGGCATGAAAAACCTATTACAGTGGAGGGAGAGATGGGAAGGGGAGAGATGGGCATTGTATGAACCTTACTCTCATCATTATTGTCTCAAAGAGGGAATAATATACACTATCAATTGAATATAGAAATCTATCTTACCTGACAGAAAAGTAGGAGGGAAGGAGATTAAGTAAAGGGGGAGTACTGACAGAAGACAGGCCAGATGGGGGAGGTGGTAAACAGAAGTAAGATACTGTCGAAGAGGGAAAGGGTGAAAGGAGAGAAAGGACAAATAGGAGGAAAAATAGGATGGAGAAAAATACACAGGTAGTAGTCATAATTGTGAATGTGAATGGAATGAACTCTCCCATAAAACTCAAGTGAATAGCAGAGTGGATCAAAAGCCAGAATCCTACAACACGTTGTTTACAAGAAATTCACTTAAAGCAGAGACACATGCATAGAGTAAAGGTAAAGGGCTGGATCAGAATCAATTATGCTTTAGCTGAACTTAAAAAAAAAAGTGGGAGTAGCAATCCTGATCTCAGAAAAAGAAAAGCAAAAATTAAATTAATTAATTAAAAGAGATAAGGAAACTACATCTTGCTAAAAGGTACCATAGACAATGAAGTAATATTAATATTAAACATATATAAACCAAGTGTTGTAGCATCCAAATTCTTAATGGAGAAGTTAAGTGAGTTACAGGTTCATGAACAAAGAAAAGATAGAGAACGTTACAAAATGTAAAATAGATAATTTTCATTATTTTAAATTAAAAACTTGCACAAACAAAACCAATGTAACCAAGATTATAAGGAAAGAAGAAAGCTTAGAAGCAATCTTTATAGCAAGTGTTTCTGATAAAGGCCTCAGATCTCAAATATATAGAGAACTGAGTCAAATATATAAGAATACAAGACATTCCCCAGTAGATAAATGGCCAAAGGATATGAATAGATGCTTTTCAGATGAAGAAATTAAAGCTATTTATAGGCACATGAAGAAGTGCTCTAAATCAGTTTTGATTAAAGAAATACAAATTAAAACAACTCTGAGGTACCATCTCACACCTATCAGATTGTCTAATATGACAAAAAAGGAAAGCGATAAATGTTGGAGAGGATGCGGGAAAATTGGGACATTAATGCATTGTTGGTGGAGTTGTGAACTGAGAGCAATTTAGAACTATGCCCAAAGGGCAACCAAACTGTGCACACTCTTTGATCCAGCAATACCACTACTGGGTCTGCATTCCAAAGAGATCATAAAAAAGGAGAAAAGTACCTACATGTGCAGAACCAGGAAAACATTGTACACAGAATCAGCAATGATCAGTGATGAGCAATTATGAATAACTCAGTTCTTCTCAGTAACACAACGATCCAAGATAAGTACAAAGGATTCATGAAGGAAAACACTATCCACATCAAGATAAAGACCTGATGGACTCTGAATGCAGATCAAAGCATCCTTTTTCACTTTATTATTTTTTGTGTTTTTCCCCCTTTTGATCTGTTTCTTCTTTCAAAACTGTGACTAGTATGGAAATATGTTTTATGTGATTGCACACATATAATCTATATCAAATTTCTTACTGTTTTAGGAAGAGAGGAGGGAAGGAGGAAGGGGGAAAAATTTGGCCACTTTCTGAAAACCAAGGGAGAAGTTGCTGGGACTTTAGTCATTGCTGCTGGAAGATGTGAAGACAGGTCTTGACATCACCTCTGATACTCTGTCCTTTGTTGCTGGCAGATGGCCTTGGAGATCATGAAAGATATACCAGTTTGAAATACTTTCCTCCTTTTTGAAGATATAACGAATCATTAGTTCATTAACACCAAACTCGTAGCTGACAGTGACTGCAGATATTCTGGAAGTTTATCTAACACCTTTGTTTTCTCACTAAGCTTCGTCACTGACTTTGCATGCTTGGGCTTAGAGCTCAAAGGACTTACACTATGCTTTGGGGGCATAATCGCAACACAAAACTTGAGTTTTAAAGGAAAACAATGAACATATGTGATGAATACGCTGGGAGCTCTTTACAAGACCAGTGAAGTACCTAGTAGGATACCAGCCACTGCACAAACTTGTCATTTCCCCTTTTATTTTTTTCTCTATTGCACATAGTTTGTGAATGTGTGGGGTTGCCAACAGGAAAGTGAAAATGAGGTTACTAATAAAATCAGGTGAATGCTTGAAATCGAGATAATTAAATGTGTGAATGTTGAGGATTGACTGTATGTACTGTTACCTTAAATGCACACATGCTTACACAGCAGATAAACATCTTTTTACCCACACCTGTGAAAGCCTAGACACAAGTTATATTTGAACTACATTCAGAAATATAGCCCGGAAGGAACTCTTAGTGGTAGCAAAACAAGCCAAAGAGAATGATTTGATAGATTGTCCTCAAGAGTGAACCTGTCCATGTAAGCATAGGATGCTGGGCCATGGATTACATAAGCTTCAGAGTTGAGATTCAAACTCAGATTTTCTTGATTTGAAATCTGTAACTCTATTATGTGATGAGTTCTCTATTAAAGAGAAGGATCTTCAGACTGAGAAGGAAAAACAAAAATTATTAATAGGAAATTAAAATTCTCTCTAACTGAGGAGCTGCTTGGAGCATCTAGCTACTCTCAGTGAGTTTGCCGCCTGGCCCAGCTGGCACAGGATTTTGTTTTACTTTTGAATTCATTTCTGATTTCATTGGTAAGGAGTTCCTGGTAAGGAACTTCCTCTACCAGTGCAGATTGGCACCTGTTCTGTAACTGATAGGTCTTACAGTATTGCCTGGTAACTTCAAAGATTGAGTGACTTTGTTCAAGGTTATAAAGCCAGAATTTGAACCCATGCTCTTTTTTTTAAAAATTTATTTATTTTATTTTTAATTATGAAATGAAACAAGCATTTCTATAACATAGTAGAACAAAAATAATTTCACATGAAACTGAAAATCTGGTATGTACAACTTGCCATTCCTTTTAAATATGTAATAAAGTTATCCTACTTTTCTTACTTTGAGGCCACACTGATTCACACAACAGAATGAGAAGCAGGCAAATATCTGGATGTTCTAAGAGATGGATTCTTCAAATTACAGGCCAATAATCTTGATCTTGATTCACTGTAAACTTTTAGAATGCATTATTATTAAATGAATGATGTATAAACGCTTAAAAAGAAAAGAACTTATCACTGTAAGCCATCATGGGTTCACAAAGAATAAGTCAGAGCTGACAACTTCATTTCCTTTTTTGTGACAGTTTTGTTAGGTTACTTTATTATGGGAAGGTTTGAGACCAACTGCACCTGGATTTCAGAGGGGCGTTTGGCAGAGTCTTTTGTACATCAGGGAACAGTGAAAAGAGAAGGGGAGCTGGAGTTAGTCTTGATTCGAATCCCAGATCAGCCACTTTATTACTTGTGTGGCCTTGGGGAAGTCACTTTACCTCTCTCAGCCTTAGTTTTGTCATTTATAAAATAAGGGGTTGGAATGGATCATTTCTAAGATTATCGCTTCACATGGCTCAATGGACAGAGCAAGGGGAATAGAGTCAAGAAGACCTGAGTTCAAACCCAGCCTTACTTATGTGACTCTGAGCAAATCCCTTAACCTCTTACTGCTTCAGTTTCTTCACCTGTAAAATGGGGCTAATAATAGCATCTACCTCCTAGGGTTATCGTGAAGATCAAATGAGATCACATTTGTAAAGTGCCTGACATATATATGAGGTGCTTATTTCTTTCCCTTTCCAATATCTAAATCTATGAGCTTGTTATCCTTATTTAAAATAACATTTTGGTTTTTTCCCAATTACACATAAAAACAATTTTTAATATTTGTTATTTTAAGTGTTGAATTCTAAATTCTCTCCCTTTCTTCTTCTTTTCTGCTTTCCCTGAGATGGTAAGTAATCTAATATAGATTATATATGTGCAATAATGTAAAATGTATTTCCATGTTAGTCATTTTGTACATGAAGACTTGAATGAATGAAAGAGAAATCGTATGCTTTGGTCTGTATTCAGACTCCATCAGTTCTTTCTCTGAAGGCAGATAGCATTTTTCATCATGAGTCCCTTGGGATTGTCTTGGATCATGGTATTGCTGAGAATAGCTAAGTCATTCACAGTTGTTCATTGTACAATATTACTATTACTGCGTACAATGTTCTCCTAGTTCTGCTCACTTCAGTCTGCATCAGTTCATATAAGTCTTTCCAGGTTTTTCTGAAATCATCCTGCTCATCATTTTTTATAGCACTTTCTTATAGTATTCCTATAGTATTTCATTGCAATCATATACCACAACTTGTTCAGCCACTCCCCAACTGATGGGCATCCCCTCAATTTTCCAATTCTTAGCCTCTACAAAAAGAGCTGCTATAAATACTCTTGTGCAAATAGGTCCTTTCCCAACCCCATTTAAAAAATCTCTTTGGGATATAGACCCATCAGTCCTTTAATCAACTCTCTTTGTACCCAGTCAGTCAACCAATTCAATTCAATAAACATTTATTAATCACCTATAATGAGCCAGGCACTGAGCTACATTCTGAGAATATAAAAAGAGGCAAAAGATTGATGTTAACTTGAAAGCACATTTTAGGTGAATGTTGTAAGATCCTAGCCTTGGGTCTGTTCTATCCAATACCTATTTCCAATAACTTAGATGAAGATATAGAGGGCATTTTTATCAAATGTGCAGATGACATGAACTGGAGTATGCTAGTGAATACATAGGATATCAGATTTGGCATCCAAAAGGATCTAGACAGGCTGGGCTGAAGCTAGCAGAAGAACTTTAACCTACATTTGGGTTAAAAAACAACTGTACATGCACAGGATGAAAAAGATGTGGCTAGAATGTGGTTCATCTGACAAAACCTTGAAGTTTTTGTGGAAGGTACACTTATTATGATTTAGACCTGGAAGTGATGTTCAAGATCTTCTAATCCAATTCCATTTTATAGATAGATAAACTGTGACTTCATTTTAGTAATAATAGCTAATATTTATGTAGCACCTACTATGTGCCAGGGAACTGAGCTAAGCTCTTAACAAATACCTCCTTTGATCCTCGCAATGAGCCTGGGATGTAGATGTTATTATTATCTCTATTTTACAGTTGAGGAAACTGAAGCAGAGGTTAAGACATTTGTACAAAGTCACATGGCTAGTCTGAGGCCAAATTTGAATGCAGCTGTTGGTACCACCTAGGTGCATTTTACTAACAAAGAAACTGAAAAACTATAGAAATGAGATGACTTTGAAGTAGGAAATGAAGTAGGAAATAGGAGGGAGAGTCTGATGTAGCAGTCATGAAAGCTAATTCAATGTTAGACCATGTTAGTGGAGAACTTCTAGAAGGAAGGAGATGAAAATTCTACTGTAATCTACCCTATTGAGACCATATCTAAAGTACTGTGTGTCTGTTCTGGATGTTATTATTTTTGAGGGGATATTGACAGACTTAAGCTCATCCAGAGCAGAAAAAGCAAGATGATGTGATCCCCACTGACCAAACCATACACATGAGGATTACGTGAAATATCTGTAAATCTGTCAGTGTTTAGCCCAACAAAAAGATTTTCAAGGAAAGGGGATGGCCATGACAGCTATCAAAATATATTGGCTTGTGGAAAAGGCATTTGGTTTGTTCTTGAAATTTTATTTTATTAATTTTTACTTAATGTTTTATTAATATTTATATTTAATATTTTATTAATAAGCCCTTTTCTCTCCCTATCATCTGTCCCCACCCCATTGGAAAAAGAAAAAAAGAAAAACAAACCCTTGTAATAGATAAGCATCATCAAGCAAAACAAATTCTTACATAGATTTGTTCTCTATTTGTCCCCAGGAGGAAAGTCGGATAAATTAGTCCATTTCAATGAGGCAGATTTTAACTCAAAGTAATGAAAAGCATCCTATGAATCAGAGCTATCCTCAAATGGAAGGGGCTATCTCATGGATGCAGGGAATTCTGTTACAGGACTTCTTCATATGGAAGATGAATGGACACTCACCACGGATGGTGCTATCTCTGTTCAGGTTATAGTTTGACTAGACTCTCTTCATCTCACTAAACTTATATAATTAAAAAAAAAGAAATAATGGATCTACAGTCCCTGACAGGAGGAATAAGAAGGTTAACAGGAATTGTGCTTTGAAGATTGAAAGCTGTTCTCCTCTGTTTTATGAATGAACTGAAGAGAACATATTTGGCATTTTATAATTTCTCTTACCACTTCTATTATCTTTTCTTTAGTTCACTTTTCAAGTGACAAAGTGATTTATTGACTGTCTTTAAAAAGTTCCATTTCACTGAACAAATGATGAATGTAGAAACCTGCTGCCTGATTTAATACTGACTCATATATTCACAAGCTCAGCTTGATCCTTAAAAAACGCCACCAACAAAACCAAAGTGGAGGTGAATAAGTGATAGAATTTAAGAAAATTGATACACTTCCAAGATTTTTGTCTTTCATGAAGGCAGAACCTGGCAATCCGAGTAGATGTGACCCTGGAGCTTCACACTTAGAGTAGAGGAAGGGCTGATGCCCCTGAAGCCTCTTTGTAGTGTTTCAATTTTGTGATTTTCTCTTTCCCCATTCCTTAACCTTAATTCTTTGAGCCATTACCCTCTGCATCCCAAAGGGTGAAGGCAGCAACTCTCAGCAACTTCCTTTTTTTCTCTCTCCCCAGCAGAGTTCACACAGGACAGAGTGGGGATAACATAAGGGAGCTAGAAAACAGATGGTGAATGCCCCTTTGGTTTTGATGGCAATTGCCCCAAAGCCAGTAATTGTTTTGTTTGGCCTGGGTAGTCAAGGTGCTGGAGCTCTCCACAAATCAGAAGATGGAAAGGATGTACACCCGAAAAAATCAGCCAAACAATAGTACAGTAGCATTTCCAATGTTAAGGTAGGTTTGGACTACAATGTATCAGCAATATTGTGTCAAAATGACATTGTTTGGGAGTAATTTTATATGGGATATGCCTGCAGTTGGCAGAAATACTTAATGGTTGTGTGCTTGTGTTGAAGACAGGAAGCAACATCACATGGTGGAAAGAATCCTGGATTTAGAGTTAAAAGGACCTAGGTTTGAATCCCATTTCTGCCACTTATGACCTGTGCAATTATGGACAAATTTTTTCATCTCTCAAGACCTCAGTTTCCCCCATCTGTAAAGTGAGAGAGTTGGACAAGATGATTTTCAAGGTATCTCACAGTTCTTAATCTTTTCAGAAGATCAGATTGGGGCATCCCTTTGCTGGGAGAGAGGGATAGAGCACGAGCCTGGGGAGAAAACGATGGTGACCATGCTATCAAGGCCACAGAGGGTCAAGCTCCGGGATCAAAGTGAGATAGAAACACAGCTCAGAGAGTCGACTTTGGACTGAGAAATGTCTCTGGAGATGCCACACACAAAGAGGTCTGAGAGACCACATATATTCTCCTAAGGCCTATTGTTTTTCTACCTTCTGTGGTAGCAGTTAGCTAATCTGACAATTCAGTTCTTATTATAGAACTAGTAGAAGCATATTCCATTGAGAAAAAAGCTCCTCCTTGCCCTCCTAGGATTGATATCTGCATTTTAATAGTTGCCTTCTAGAGATAATGTTTCTGCCTTTACTTAGACTCATAAATAAGCTTCTGAGTTTCTTCATTTTTACAACAGTGGGCTGCTAGATAGTGCAACAGATAGAGGGTCAGGCCTGGAGTCAGGAAGACTCATCTTCCTCAATTCAAATCTCACCTGAGATGCTTCCTAGCTGTGCAACCCTGGGCAAGTCATTCAATCTTCTTTGCCTCAGTTCCTCATCTGTAAATTTAAGTGGAGAAGGAAATGGCAAACCACTCTTTGCCAAGAAAACTCTAAATGGGGTCACACAGAGTCTGACATGACTGAACAACAACCAAGAAGCCAGGGCCATACTTATGTAATGTATGGTGTATGCCTAGAGATACTTATCCTGACACTGTGGGATTCTATCATGACTACAAGTTCCATTTTTAATAACCCCCAACCATTATGATCCTCTTTCACGGAGTCCAATCATTTAGCAAACGTTTATTAAGTGCCTACTGTGTACAATATCCTTTATATTGTACCCTGGGTACAACTGTATTGTACCCAGGGTACAATACTCCCATACCCTGCTGGGCATGGGAGAAGATAAAATGATAAATTAGACATAGTTCTTGCCCTCAGGTGCTTACCACCTCAACAGATTAGCAGTAAAGGGCAGGAGGCGGAAGAAATTGTAAAAAAAAAAGAAATATCCAGGGGCAGCTGGTGGCATAGTGTACTAGAACACCGGCCCTGGAGTCAAGAGGATCTGAGTTCAAATCTGTCCTCAGACAATGACACAGTAGCTGTGTGACCTTGGGCAAGTCACTTAACCTCAATTGTCTTGCCTTCCTCCCCGCTCCCCGCCCCCCTGCAAAAAAAAGAAGAAGAAATTATGGAGTGGAGGAGAGATAGTTCATAATTAAACTTCCCATATATGGTGCTAATATCTAAAGATACAAAAGAGAAAAAAGAAACCTTTAAAGTCAGTGCAAGACTCTGTCAGAACCTTCAGTAAACCTTTGCAGGCAGATCTATTTACTGTCTATTATTCTGCAATTTACCCTATTAATGGTGGTAAGTTGATTTCTAGTCATTTAAAAAACCTGTGAGGTCCCAGAGGAGAAATTACTCTCAATCTGGTATTCAGCTCTAGAGATCAGGTATCCTTCCAGGGCCACCCTAGATTGCTGACCCAGTGAATAAGAGTTTCTGTCAGAGGAAAGAACATGCAAAAAGCCTTCTGTCCAGGTGCACCAGCTGGCTTTGTTCAAAGCACTCATTTTCTGTGCATTCCAAATTTTGGGATTTACAGAGACAGGACAGCATGTAGGGCTAACCCTAGACAAAATGGTAAAGCAGGGGAAATCTGTCTTCCAAAACTCCTTTCTTTCCCTTCTGTCCCTCCTCCCATTCCCTGTGCCTAGCTTGGCTTTTGGCACTCCTCTTCCTTCACTTTTCTCTCCATCCACAGCCCTAAAGCTTGCACCTGGCTGCCTGTTTTCTGAAAACATAGTTGCTTTATCTTATCTTACATTCCCCTAGGCTCTTCATCGGGGAGGCTAGATAATTTGCTTAACCAATCTGAGCTACAGTGTTAATGGGGTTTAATTGGTTAATGTGTTACTCTTCTAGACAACAGATTTGCATCTTAGGAGCCTTCTGGATGCGTTGCATTATCTTCAAATGTTCACATGGGTATTTTAGATGCTGTGGCAGATGACAGGGTTGATGTTTTGAAGTAGAAAGGTGGTGCCCTTTTCTGCCCCTCACATCTTACTAAGTATCACTCACTCTACTGTGTTAACCCAGAGGAATCTTCTACTTCTGAGTAATTCATTCCATTCCAGTTCCACTGCCAACAATGCTGCTTACTGATGTCAGCTGTGAGGGTGTGAAAGTGCTTTTTCTTTATTTAAAAAGTGTAAGGTGGGATTAATAATGGTTTCTATAAGAAACTGTGGGATTTAGTGTTAAGATGTCTAATGCATGTCAACAAGGTTGAAAGCTGCTAAATTTGACTAAAATTAGTGGTCTTTGTTTCTAAAGTTTACCCAGAAGAGAAAATGATTTTAAACTCTTCTGTAATAAATACTTTCATTTTTCAGATTGCTCTTTTCTGTTTATTGGTCAAGAATGTATTATATTGTTCCTTTGGAACATTAATCTTGCACATGAAGGCAAGGTGCTGGATAAAACCCATGGTAAAGCCCATTTAAATGTAACACTTTGGCTAGGAGGAGGATTGTTATTGATTAATTATTTGGGGGTTTATCGAGTTGTTGCCTTGATATTTCACTATTTAAAATGACAGGTGCTTATCTTATGATAATATCGCCGAAGTATTCAAGTTTACTGTTAAGTGATGCTGTAGTTGGTGGCATAAGAGCCTGAGTTTAGACTTGAAAGGGACCCGAGAGGTATTCTACTACCACCCTCTCATTTTACAGAAGAGAAAGTTGAGACTCAGAGGTGTTCAGTGACCCTCTCAAAGCCATACAGAGAGCAGATTGGGTATTGAAGCCCAGGACTTTTTTTCTCTCTCAATTCCAGCCCTCTTTTCACAATATCAAAAAGATAGAGATTTTGTTTAGTGAACTCATTTTAAACAATAAATAATAGTACCTTACTTATCTGAGATTCTGAAGGAATGATTTTCACCTTCTGACTTCTTAGGGAATGAGTTTCATCATTCTTCACTTCAGGCTCTCCTTATCAATCCTTCAAAACTTAGAGGGAAAAAGTCATTTGGGATCAATATTAAGATTAAGACTGGAATTATTCTCTAGGCAGCACCCTTATTCCCCACTTTGAACAGGTTGTACCATACTTCAGTTCTCACACTGAAATCTCTCACACTAACTAATAGTCTCTCTGGTAACTGATCAAAGCCAACAGAGGGAGTGGAGACTGAGGCTGCCTAAGGTCCAGCTGCCCTATGTGCAGATGAAGATTTCTGATTTCAGGTTCTGCAGACTGAGAGGCCTTTATAAACAGATAACTGCAGCCCACAATCTTTTTGACAAGTAACAGGCTGAGGCTGAGGCACTGTGTTTTAAACTGTTATCACAGTTTAAAAGGCTGTGATTTCATTGTATTCCCCAGAAGGAAAACTGCCAATTGACCCTTTTTAAAAAAATTGCAGAAGCCTATTGTTGACTGAAAATTGCACATACAATTGGCTGAGAACACAAGCTAGTGATTGGTTATTTAGGGAAGGGTCCAGCCTCCCTTTCTCCTCTCACATCTGGCAGGACTGTGTGTTACAACAATCTGCTAGCAGCTGCTGTAGGGGTGTAAGACCCACCAACATCTAGCACACAGAAAGCTGCCAACGCAGGTTCTTTGACCTGCTTTACTAAGGAAAGCAACTTTAAGGGGTTAACAATCTCAGTTTAATTAAACATACATATATCAATCACTTAATTAAGGGGGCAAAGATCAGCCCTTGGAGCTTCCAGGCAAATACAAACAGAAATTACAAACATCAACAGACAGACTTTTGTCTGATCAAATCACAATACATAGTTACCAAAAGAACCAATGAGTCTGGGTTACAAAGCTGGGGGCAGTTACCGCTTGCCCAGAGTCTCAACACTCCTTCCCCAAAAGTCGAACAAGAAGCTCCCCTCAATTATATCCTGAGGGCTCTGACCTCCCCCAGGCTGGGTGTGTGAAAGTTCCCCATCCCTAGTATCACATGATATACAAGTCAAAGACTCCTCATTGTCTTAATGCTGAAAAATAGCTGAGAAATATTCCAAGACAAAGACAGTAAAAGGTTTCCCACCAATTCAAACAAAGGGGAGACTTGATAGTCTTAGCATCCCAAAAGGGAAGAACTGGGAAAAGTCTGATTGCCATAACACTGTGTTGTTGGGAAAGGCTTGAAATGTAGGTCCAATATCAGGTCCCTGATTGGACGTGTAACTTTTCCCCTATGCGTGAATTCTTTTTTTTTTTT
>CM053626.1:120756951-120777608 GCA_028646595.1 Phalanger gymnotis | reverse complement strand
AAAAACTTTGTTTTTTGTTGTTTTTGAACATCTGTTTTTAAAACTTTGAGTTCCAAATTCTCTCCCCTCTTCTGTTCTCGCCCACCCTCCCTAAGAAGTCAAGCAATTCAACATAGGCCACATGTGTATCATTATGTATAACCCTTCCACAATACTCATGTTGTGAAAGACTAACTATATTTTGCTCCTTCCTAACATATCTCCCTTTATTGAATTTTCTCCCTTGACCCTGTCCCTTTTTGAAAGTGTTTGTTTTTGATTACCTGCACCCTGATCTGCCTCCCTTCTATCATCCCCCCTTTTTTTATCTTCTTCCTGGATAAAGGGCTACCCTTATAATTGGTTATTGCATTGTGCTGCAGATTTCAAATGGAAACCCAGAACTTTGGGTTATATTATGTAGAATTTTGTCTCTTTGTACACAAGAATATATAATGGGATTAACATTTTTGAAGGTAACAATTTACATACCTGAATGTAGTAAATTTAAAACAAAAATATAATGTGACGTTATTAATACTATCAATAGTTTTGAGACATTAGGCTGAATCTGTAGGGACCTAAGGCATGACTTAGAATTTTATTTCTGGAATTAATGCCATAGGTCCACTTGATTTCTTATCATTTATTTTTAATAAAGGCAGAACTCAGAAAATGCAGATGGCAGACCTCCTGATTTAATTACAATTAAAGGCTCAAGCAGCTTCTACATTATTTTTTTGCCCTTGAAAGGTATCATCTTCTTTATCAATGTCTGTTGACTTTTCAAAACATTCTCATTTGAACATCAATAACCATTTCAACAGCCCAGTCAACTTCAACCCACTCTTATCCCCATTTGCATTCACTTCATGTCCTCCATTACTGCAAAAAAAATCCCCAAAAAACCAAAACCCAAACTATGAATTCAGTTTTTAAAAATTTGGACTCAAAAATGTTTACTGAATGTTTACTGTGTACAAAGTACCATGCTAGACTCTGAGGAGGATATGAAGGAAAATTAGAACCTGTCCATTGCTAAACAGATCCTAAAGAAGTTGAGGCTGGTAGGTCTCTAGCCAAAGGGAATTTGGGAGGCTGGAGTGCAGGACCTGACCCTGTATGTACCTTCCAGTCTTAAAAACATCTCTGCACCTTTGAGACTGATGAGTCTCAAACACATCAAACTGAAACTTTTTTTTTGTCCGCTTGTAAAACCCGTAAGCACCCTGGGGTCAGTGACCATTTCCTTTTTTGTCTTTGTATTCCCAAGAGATAGATAGCACATTACTTTGCACATAGTAGGAGTTCAATATATGTTAGAATTGGACTGAGTAGCTAGAACTCTTACTTCTTCCATGTTATTCCCGTGTTGAGATTTCCAGTTTGGAATCTCCTTCTGAGACAACCTTTTGCCTCTGGTTTTCCAGCACCTTGACATTTTCCTGGCTCCTGATTTTGGTTCAGTGGTACTTGGTGTCAAACTTACACCTGTGCATGGTATTCTTGACTCTCTTACACCCTACTTTCCAAGTTGGGTGAGGTTCTCTTGGCAGTAGGAACCCTACTCAGTTCAAGTCCTCACCAAGGTAAGACCAAGTCTTCTCCAGGTCAAATCAAGATCATTTCAGTCTATGTCCTCAAAGAATTTAGCCTTGGATGCCAAATTTGATCCCCAAATCCTGCTATTTTACTGAAGCAAATAGTTGGTGAGAAAGATATGTAAATAACTAATATGAAATAAAATGCAAAAAATGTCTAAGAAAGGCATAAAATGATTAAGCAGGCAAGTTAATTCGTAACAAAGAGGATTAGGGAAGTTTTCATGGCAGAAAAGGTATTTGGTATTGTCACTAAACAGATGATTTCAAAAGGAAAAATTGGAGAGGAGGGCATCTCAAGCATGGATAATGGCTTAAACAAAGGCACAGAGGCAGGCAGGTGGGAGCATTTACTGGGCAGTGAGAAGCTCACTTTTATAGAAGAGAAAAAGAAGTAATATGGAGGGCCTTCGCTATTGTAGTAGTATACGAAAGATGGGTTGGAAATGAGAAATCCTGGAAACAAGGAGACTTGTTAGGAGACTATTACTGTAGTCCAAATGTGAGGTAATGAAGGTCAAGACCAGGCCTGTGGCAGTGGGAAGAGAAAGACTATATAGATGAAGAAGATATTATAATGCTATCTTTTGTTTTGGCATCACCTTCATTTCTGAATATATCCCTCACCCCTCCCCATTCATTGAGATATATGTTATATGAAAGAATTAAAAAGAAAGAAAGAAAAAGCAAGTGAGTAAAACTGACCAATATATTAACTTAATTTGATGGTCTACACCTCTGCAAAGCTGAAAGGGATGTATGTTTTCTTAGCCCTCTCTAGGGCCTAGCTTGATCATAAAATGATGACACACCACTACATGGTGTTGTTTTCTTTTGCTATACTTTCCATTTATGTTTTTGGAATCATTCTGTGTATTGTTTTCTAGATTCTGTTTATTTTGCATTAGTTATGTTTTCCTATGCTTCTCTGAATCTTTTATATTCATTATTTCTTGTGAAACAATAGTATTCCATTACATTCATGTACCAGAAATTGGTTGAACTATTCTCCAATCAATAAGCATCTATTTTCTTTGTTTCCGGTTATTTGCTATAACAAAAAAAAATACTTCTCTGAATTTTGGGGAATATATGACATCTTCATTTCTGTCTTTGGCCTCTGGAGTATATGCCTAGCAGTGGAATCTCATAGTTGAAAGGCATGGGCATTTTAAGCACTTTTTAAAAAGAAAAATTTTGCTTATACTACTCCACCAACAATGTATCACTGTGCCTGACTTTCCTGAGACCCTCCGACATGTGCTATTTCAATTTTCTGACAAATCGATGGGGATGAAGTGAAACATAAAGGTTGTTTTGATGTACAACTAGCACTTAGCACAGTGTCTGGCACATAGTAGGTGCTTAATAAATGCTAGTTGCCTGACTGACCTTTCTTTTATTAGTAGTTAGTACCAGTCTTTCATGTGATTAATAGTTAACAATCCTTCTCTTGGGAACTCTTTGTTCATATCTTTTGAGAACTGTTTGAGGCTACTATAATGCTTCAGGTTAGCAATCTTGGTTTTTGGGGCGCCCAGCTTTCTTCCGGCCTGTCTCCCACATGGGTTTCCTGGCCAGCCACTTCCGCTTTGGTGCTGTCTGGAGAAGCTCCGCATGCTAAGCGCTCTCCGAGCCTATAGATTCGTTCCTTTGGCCTTTCGCACTCTCCTGGCTTGGAAATTTGCCCCACGCAGACTGCTTGCAGTTTCTAACTCTCTCAAATCTTCTCAAATTCCCTTTTTTATAGGAATCTGGCAGAACTTGTGAGAGAGCTCCAGGTAAGGCACTGTTTTCATGTGGCCATCTTGGCTCCGCCCCCTTTCCCCTCAATCTCTCTCACCATAAATATCAAATGAATTACCAAATCTTATAGTGTTCACCTCCACAAAATCTCTCATAAGTCTTCTTGCCAGGACCACTGTAGAAGCCTCCTGATTGGTCCCTCTCAAGTTTCTCCTCATTTCATTCCACCCTTAACACAGTTGCCAAAATCATTTTCCTCAAGTGCAAGTCTAACCATGTCACCCCAACCCTCACTTGATTAATTCCAGTGGTTCCTTGATTCCTCTAGGATCAAATAAAAGTTTTTAATAAATAATAAATTAATAAAATGATGAGAATAATAAACAATAAGTCTTTCTGCAGAACCTGACCTGAGCATATTTTTCCTAACTTTATTATGTCTTACTCCTTTTACCATATTCTACAATCCATCCAAACCATCCTCACCATTTCTCACACATAAGATTCTGTCTCTGTGTCTTTACATTGGCTGTTCCCCTCGCTGGAATACACTCCCGCCTCACTTCCATCTCTGAGAATCTCTCGTTTTCTTCAAAACTCTATTTGAGTAATACCTTTAACATGAAGTGTCTTATGATCTCCCTGGTGCTAGTGCTTCCTTCCTGCCCCTAAACCACTTTGTATTTATTTTGTATGTAATTATTTATGTCAACACATTTTCCCCTGATTTTTTTTTGGTTAAAATTAGTAAAACTTTATTTAAACTTCAATAAAATAAACTAGACAAAACTGAGAAGAGCATATGATCCCATGGACAAGTACTACCCCTCCTCTTCATGCTTTAAAACCTATCTTTGCTTTCCCCACTGCAATCAAACTAATTGTAAGGGCACTATTGGGGATAGGCCTAAGGGTGTGTCCTTGGTCACTCTTTCCACCCTCATTCTCTAGGGAGCTGGGTAGTGGGGAAGGTCAGAACAAATAGATGATATCAAGAAAGCACAATAAAAAAAAAAAAAACCAAAAAAAAATACCCATCTAGAATAAGATTAAAAATCAGGGTAGGAACTGGGAAGTCATTGGGGGGTCATTTGGATTTAGCAAGGACAGAATGGAAATAACCTGGCCTTGAACTCTCCGGCTCTCTGTCTTGAAGACATGGAGTATCTCAGTTATGCTTTTTATATAGCTAGGTCTGATTAGTGCAAACAACGAATCTCATGAAGTGGTAACAATATTGGAATTTGTACTTTTAAAAGTTATAATTTTATGTAAAATATGGTCATTGGTTCCAAACTAATGGAAATATTAAATGAAAATTCAAATAATGTAGGCACCTCATGAGATTCATTACTTGCACCAGTTAGGACCTATTTGTATACCTAGAACCTAGCACAATACAAACTGAAGCATGCTATTTCTCTCTCTCTCTCTCTCTCTCTCTCTCTCTCTCTCTCTCTCTCTCTCTCTCTCTCTGTCTCTCTTTCTCTCATTCAAGTCTTCTAGTACAAAATGACTGATGTGGAAATGGTTTACATGATTTCACACATATAATCTATATCAGATTGCTTACCATCTCAGAGAGGGGGAAAGGGAGGCAGGGATAGAATTTGGAAGTCAAAACTTTAAAAACATGTTAAAAATTATTTTAACATGTAATTGGGGAAAAATGACATATCATACAAAAATAAAATAAAAAGAAAGAAAGAAAATGAGATGGAGAAAGAAAAAAAGCCGATGCCTGGCATATAGAAGCTACTTAATAAATTTTTGTCAACAATAACAATACTAGCAACATAATAATGCTAGATGGGACCTTAGAGGTTATCTAATCAAGTTATATTATTTGCTATTGCTTGCTCATTTGATCCATACAATGATATATCACAATTCCAAAGGATTCATGATGAAAAATGCAAACATCTTATTTTGTAAATGAGGAAAAAGAGACCAAAGAAGTAACTTATTCAAAGTCATATAGCCAAATTAACGGTAAAACATATTTAAACCTAGCTAGAGTTTTCAATCTATCCTTACTTTCACCTTACTCTTGTTTCACCCTGTCTCTAGTTTTTCTTTACTTCTGAATTTGTTGTGGTGCCGGATAATTGGAGCGACTATGGCAGATTTTGGGTATTTGAGGTTTTGTTGTTACGTATAAAAGGATTATAAATGACCATTGCACTACATAAAAACTTAAAAATAACAAGGATATTGAAACTTTGTATTAGATTTCTATAAATAGGAGCAGCTAGATGTCTCAGTGGGTAGAGTACAGGTCCTGGAGTCAGAAAGACCCGAGTTCAAATCCAGCTTCAGACACTTACAAGCTATATGACCCTGGGCAAGTCACTTAACCCTGATTGCCTCCCCAAATAAATAAATGAATGAAAAAATTTCTATAGATGCCAGTAATCAATATTTGCCATTTGATATTAAACTGCATGTGTTCCCAGTGTCTTTTTAATTTATTTTTGGCCTCTCCTTATATTTTGTATTTAATTTACCTTATCAACAAAACTAAACAGTTATATCTCTAAATCACTCTCTACATTTTCCCCCTATCATAGGTTAGTTGCAAGGTTAAATTCAAGTCACAGGATCAAATCTATCCCATAGGGAAATTTTCCAAGTCTATTGGGAACAGGCATAGTATGGTGGAAGAGAGAGTTAAGGGGGTCATTCTACAGGGAGTCAGGAACAAGTACTTGTCATATCAACTGTTCTGGGCTCCTTGAAACCTAGGCTCTTTTCTTGCACTCTTTGCCTTCTTTTGGTTTATAAGTCACACCTCTCCCCCCCCACCCCAAGCTTGTTCATGGCTCTCTGACCTCTCCTATGTACTTTCTCTATTCCAATTTGTAGTTATTTGCATGTTTTATTCCCCTGCTAGATAATAAGATCCTCGAGGCTAGGACAATGACTTTTGAATTGAATTGACTAGAATTGGATTGTTGAATTGAATGGAAAGTTCAAGATGTTTAAATCCCATTTAATTTGCTTTGGAAACTCACCTTCTTAAGTGAATTAAAGTGAACTTGTTGCTGTAACTTTGATAGTGTAATGTTAGTGATTCCATCATATTTCCAATTTTCCATTTAAATAACTATTCATAGATTGAGTTATCTAGTTTTTCTTTTATTCTTTCCTCCAATCATTCAACCTTAATATTTAAGGGCCTGAGGGTAACCAACAGAGTTAGGGGAATGTCTAACCCAAGCATGTTCCAATAGCCATGAAGGCAGCTGAAGCAGGTGCTGTGGAGCAGTTAGAGCTTGGTGTAAGACATTAACAACTCCAGGAACATCCATTGTATCCTGGACCATCACCAGTTGTCTTGACTTTTATACTGTCTCTGGACTTTAATGACTCAAGAAGAGAGAGTGAGGCTGATGACTCTGCCTCACTTAAATCAAATTAACATGCAAATCAATACATTACCCTTGATGTCACTGGTCCTCTTTGAAAATGAAGGAGTTACAACAAAAAAGGTCTACTATGTACAGTTTTTCTTGACTCTCTCATATCTTTTAAAAAATCTCCAGACTTCTTGTAAAAAGCCTTGGCAAATTTAAAATACCTCAATAAGCAAGATAATTCAGTGAGTTTTTAAAAAATTGTTTCCTTTCTGTCCTTCTAAGTACTGTCACCAGATGTTATAGTTAAGTACTACAGTTTCAATTTTCTAGTCTATTCTTCAATATGAAAATAAGAATGTATTTTGGCTTTGAGAATATAATGATTTTAAATCCCTTGAAGTAAATATTGGGCTTGTCTTCATTTTCTTTGGTACAGTATTTATCACTCAAGTCATTAGAACAAAATGTTCATTGCAGCGGAATTTAATGCCTATGAACATGAACTACTGAGAAGCCATAAAACTGATTCAAATAGACAACAGGGTGAATAAGAACTGTAAATTTGTTTGTAATTTAGAAATCTCCCACTTGTTGAAAAGTCTCATTTATAAGCTATGCTGAAAAGACTTCTTAGTCTGTCTGGTAATCAGTTAATTACACCAAAAAGTGCCATTGACAGGGCTCAGAAACAGGGAGATTTAAAGTAAGTTGAAAAAATACTAATGAAATATAGCTGAGGTTCTACCAAACCACACCAAACCATCAAGTGTAGATAGGTATTTAAGTTCATATAGTCATTTGAGACCAAGAGGTATTGGAACACCCAGTTTCTTCTCTCTATCTTACATTTTGTCATTTCCACTATGGTGTGGAGGGATAGTTATGTCTTGGTAATATGTCAATGTTCCCAGGACCCATAATTTCATGATGTAGGGCAATAGGCCCTTAAAAAACAACTACTTAAAATATCTGAAACGGTGAGACTTTGGAGAAAATGTGACATTGATTTCATGTGATAAATCAACTTATTACCAGGAGTTTATTAAGCACCTACTATATTCCAGGCACTGTGATGAGCACTAGGGATTCCAAGACAAAATTGAGAAAATAAAGCTGTGTGTTAAAGTCATATTTGCTGGTCCTGAACTAGGCCCCAGAAAATCAATTAATAATCAGTTATCATGTGCCTAGTACTATTTTAGGGATATGAAGAATGTAAGAGACAAGTAACATATTTTCTGCCTAAAAAGACCTTGCAATATAGTCCTTATCTAGTGCCAGTCCATAGAGTGTGAGATCAGATGATTATAGAAAAAAAGTAATTTATTCAGTTCTTTGGACTAAAATGCTACTTATAGCTTTTGTTTCACAAAAGGAGAAATGATTCATCTGCCTGTAATTAACTGAGGTCTGACAGCTCATAGTGCCTCAGTGACTTTAATTTTATTCCATTTTCTTCTTCAGGTTGAACACATTTTAAGTTTTTTTTTCTTTTGGGACGTTTTTCCAAAAGGGACATTGAGATTACAGCTGAATAGACTTCGATGAACATATACAAATTTGGTGCTGCTGTAATTTGACATTTCTTGAAAACCTCTATTATTATAAAATATTGTGATGCACTCCTACGATCTGGGACCCTCTCCGTATTACAGTCTCCAATTTGTCAAAATAAACAGTAGAATTTAACGTCTCTCTTGAATTTATAACTATATAGTCATAAAATTGGAGGCTGAAAAGACTTGTTGACTTGTCTTTTAAATAACGGTACCCAGCTATAGCAGTCTATCAGTGTAGACACAAAAGTGATAGATTCTATAGAAACTCAAAGATATTCTGACATGTGCAAACATACCTGGTAATGGAATTCAGTTATTTACATGCATTCCACAATGAAAGAATGATTCACTTCTTGCTGAACTTCATGTATAGCAAAATTCTTGTCAGGAGCTGAATTCTGTTCTTTAATTAGTCATCTGTTAGCAAAATTTATCATGATGTTTGGCTGTTTTTGAGATAGTGTCATTGACTTTATTTAATAGCAAATCTAAGGGGAAAGAATACAGGCCTTAAAAATTATAAGACTTGATTTCATAGGATCTCAGAGTTAGAAGGGACCCTAGAGACCATCTAGTCCCAACATACTTATACAAAAGTCTCTATTATAACATCTGGCAAATGGTCATCCAGTCATTGCTCGAAAAGAGGAAGAATCTGCTACCTTCCAAGCAGCCCACTCTATTTCTACATAACTATAATTAGGAAAGTTCCTCCCCCTGCACCAAATCAAGTTTAAATTGACCTTTTTGCAACAGCCACTCATTACTTCTAGATCAATCTGTTGGGTCCAAGCAGAACAAGTTCAATCTCTCCCAATACTTAATAACAGCTACCATTCTCCAGCCATAATTACAAAGATAAAGGGGAGAGACCACTAATAAAAAAAAAGCATTTTCCAGTCAAGCACCATGAATAAAGTCTCAGAATCTCCCAAGCAGGTAGAGGGGTCAGAGGAGTTTGCTGGAGTAGTAAAGGGAAGTTTTGGTATCATGCTTATATTTTAGCTGAAGAGCAGCTCAGTATATCTCAGTGTGAAGAAAATAGGCATTTTTGATTTCAATAGGAAAGGGTTATACTCAGGGCATCCAGAAGATATTCATTTTTAAACTAGAATTAGCATTAAGGGCTAGGGGTTTCTTCTTGGCATCCACATTTAAAAAATCTCTCTTAGCTTTTTGGATACATTTGGCCAAATCTTTTCTCCAGGCTAAACATTCCCCAACCAGTCCTCAAGTGGTATGATTTAGAGGCTCTTCACTGTCCTATGGATGTTCTTTAATTTATTAATATCCTTAAAATGTTGCATCCTATACTGAGTACGATGCTCCAAATGTGGTTTGACTAGAACAGTTGGTCTATGAGTTCCCTAGGCCTAGGTATTATGCAGACAAAATAAACAGCATCAGGTTTCTTATCTTTTATGTCACATTGTTGATTCAGATTGAGATTGCTGTCTATAGCCAAAACTATGAGATCTTTTCCAGACAAACATCTTCTGTTTAGTGACACCTCCCTATTGTGTACTTATGAAATTATCTTTTTTTAAAACTCAGTATTTTACATTAACCTTTATTAAATTTCACAATCTTAGATTTTGCCTAATGTTTTAGCCTGTCACAATCTTTTTGGATCCTGGCTCTCATCCAGAGTATTAACTTGGGGTCATCTCCCAATGTTATAAACATACCAGCTTTGCCTTTGTTCAAGTCATTGATAAAATGTTAAACAGCGCAAGTCCAAAGTTTAATTAGGATTTTTCCAGGTGAGAGGCCCTGCTTTGTCATGCATTAACTGCATGGGTAAGTCACTTCATGCTATCTGCATTACAGAGTTATTGTGAGAAAGCATTTTGCAAACCTTAAAATCTCAGCTATTATTATGAATTTCTTTATGGCATTCCTGTAAAATGAGGAATGGAGGTATCATGGTTACTGTTTTTCAGATGAATTTATTTATTTTCTTATTCATTCATTCATTTATTTTGTATCAATCTTTCATTTATTTTTAATAGTATTTTTCCAATTATATGTCAAGACAATTTTTAGCATTCATTTTTACAAAATTTTGAGTTCCAGATTTTTCCCTCTCCCTCTCTCCTCTTCCCTCTTCCAAAAAGATTTGATATAGGTTATACATGTGCTATCATGTAAAACATATTTCCATATTAGTCACAGCTATGAAAGAAGAAACAGATCAAAGGGGAAAAACTATGAAGAAGAATAAAGTAAATGAAAAAAGCATACTTCAATCTGCACTCAAATTCCATCAGTTCTTCATCTGGATGTGGATAGCATTATCCTTCTTGGGTCTTTTGTACTTGTCTTGGATCATTGTGCTGCTCAGAAGAGCTGAGTCATTTATTGTTGATCATCACACAATGTTGCTGATACTGTGCACAATATTTTCCTGGTTCTGCTCACTTCACTTTGCATCAGTTCATTCAAATCTTTCCAGGTTTTTGTGAAATCTGCCTGTTCATCATGTCTTAATGCACAATACTATTCTGTTACATTCATCTATCACAGCTTCTTCAGGCATCCCCCACTTGATGCACATCCCTTCCAATTTCCAATATTTTGCCACCACAAAAAATGTTTTTTGCACATGTAGGTCTTTCCCCCTTTTTTATGATCTTTTTGGGATACAGACCTAGAAGTGGTATTGCTGGATCAAAGGATATGCACAGCTTGGTTGCCCTTTGGGCATTATTCCAAATTGCTCTCCAGAATGATTCAATCAGTTCACAACTCCACCAGCAATGTAACAGTGTTCCATTTTTTCCACATCCTCTCTAACATTTATCATTTTCTTTTTTTTGTCATATTAACCAATCTGATAGTTGTGAGGTGATACCTCAGAGTTGTTTTAATTTGCATTTCTCTGATCAAGTGATTTAGAACACTTCTTCATAAGTCTATAGATAGCTTTGATTTTTTGTCTGAAAACTGCCTGTTCGCATCTTTTGACTATCAATTGGAGAATGACTTTTATTCTTATAAAGTTGACTCAGTTCTCTATACATTTGAGAAATAAGGATTCTGGTTTTTGATCCACTCTGCTGTCTTCATTTTTATGAAAGAGTTCATCCCATTCCCATTCAGTTATAATTACCAACTGTATATTTCCCTTCCATCCTATTTTCCTCCTGTTTGTCTTCTGTCTCATTTCATCGTTTCCCTCTTTGACAGTGTTTTGCATCTGTCTAACACCTCCCCTCTTCTGTCAGTCCCTCCCAACCCCACTTTATTTAATTTCCTTTCCTCCTACTTTTCTATCAGGTAAGATAGATTTTTATATTCAACTGTTTTTATTATTCCCTTTTTGAGCTGGTCAGAAAAAAGGTTCAAGAGAGGCTCATTGCCCACTCTCCCAACTTTCCTTACATTGTAATTGGTTTTTCATGCTTCTTTATGTGAAATAATTTACCCCATTCTACCTCTCCCTTCCTTCTGTACACAGTGTACTTTTATTTCTCATCTCAATTTTTTTTTCATTATACCCATAGCCTCTATCTATGTATATTCTTTCTAACTGTACTGTTAGTGGTACAATTTTTAAGAATTACAAGTATCATCTTCCCATGTAGGGATGTAAACAGTTCAGGTCCACTGAGTCCCTTATGTTTTTTTTCACTTTTTACCTTTTTAGACTTCTCTTGGGTCTTGATATTAGAGATAAAATTTTTTCAATTCTGATCTCCTTATGAAAGCTTGAAATCCTTCTATTTCGTTGAATGACCATTTTTCCCCTTGAAGTATTATGCTTAATTTCACTGGGTAGGTGATTCTTGGTTGTAGTCCTAGCTTCTCTGCCCTTCCAGAATATCATGTTCCATGATCTCTGATCATTTAATCTTGCAGCTCCTAAGTCCTGTGTAATTCTAATCATGGCTCCCTGATATTTGAATTGTTTCTTTCTGGCCACTTGCAGTGTGGTTCCTTGTCCTGATAGTTCTCAAATTTGCCTA
This sequence comes from Phalanger gymnotis, assembly GCA_028646595.1. Lineage (NCBI taxonomy): Eukaryota > Metazoa > Chordata > Mammalia > Diprotodontia > Phalangeridae > Phalanger > Phalanger gymnotis. The sequence continues at coordinate 120,765,396 of CM053626.1, read as the reverse complement.
TAATGTTCTTTGGGGTTTTTATTTTGGATCTCTTTCCTGAGGTAATTAGTGGATTCTTTCAAAACATATTTTACCCTCTGGTTCCAGGATATCAGGGCAGTTTTCCTTGATAATTTCTTGAAAGATGCTGTCCAGGTGCTAGTTTTGATTATGGCTGACGTTGTCTCTCCTGGATCTATTTTCCAGGTCAGTTGTTTTCCCAATGAGGTGTTTTACATTTTCTTCTATTTTTAAATTCTTCTGAATTTGTTTGATTGATTCTTGATGTCTCATAGAGTCAGTAGCTTCCACTTGCCCAGTTCTAACTTTTAAGGAATTGTTTTCCTCAATTAGCTTTTGTATTTCCTTCTCTGTTCAGCCAATTGTACTTTTAAGGAGTTGTTTTCTTTAGTGGATTTTTGCATCTCCTTTTCCATTTGGCCAATTCTTCTTTTTAAGCAGTTGTTCTCTGTTTCCAAGCTGTTGACTCTTTTTTTTCATAATTGTTCTGCATCACTCTCATTTCTTTTCCCAATATTTCTTCTACCTCTCTTAGATTATTTTTAAGCTCCCTTTTGAGCTCTTCCATGAGTTCTTTCTGGGCTCGAGACACTTCTCATTTTTCTTTGGGGCTTTGCTCATAGGTATTTTAACATTATTGTCCTCTTCTGAGTTTGTATCTTGGTCTTCCCTGTCACCATAATAACTTTCTATAGTCAGATTCTTTTTTTGTTGTTGTTTTTGACTCATCACTTTTGGTCTTTTTCCTTTCTTTTAAACTTGAGTTCTGTTGCCAGGGTGGAAGGGGCACTGTCTCAGGCTTCTTGAGCCAGGCTATTTATTTGGTGCCCTGAGGCCCACTCTGGACCCTTCTGTCTGGTCCTGTGCTGAGGGGTTGGGGTGGGGGTATATCTGGTGCTGCTGGAAGCCATAGTTGTCTGGCAGCTTACCTGGTCCTGAGCTGGGATCCTAGTGCTGGTGTCTGTTGTGTGCTGAGGTTGGTAGGGGTGTTTCTGCATTTCTTCAGGGCTACATGGAAGCACATGGTGGTCTGGCTGCTGGTGGCTGACTGTTTGCCCAGGGCTTTGCTGAAGCATGGGGTTGTTCTTAGAACTGACTATGCAGAGGCACATGGGGGCAGCCTTGTGTTGGTGTTTGCCTGTTCCACCACACTGGTGCTCAGGATCTCTTGCTGGTTTCCTGAGGTGGGGTTTGCTTCTGGCTTGCTGGAACACTTTCTGCCTTAGACTGCACTCTCTTTTTACTCAAGGGAGGTAGACCTTTCCTGCCAATCTTCCAAGTTTCTTGAGCTAAATGATCGTTTCACCCTGTCTTTTTGCTGGTTCTGCTGTTCCAAGATTTGTTTTGGGATGCTATTTTATGGTTCTTTTTAGAGGTGAATATGGATGAGTTATGGTGATTTATTGCTTTTCTACCATCTTAGCTCCAGGAAGTGAAATGAGTATAAAGTATAAGTATACCACCATATCATCTGCAAAGAGTGGTAGCTTAGTTTATTCTTTGCCTATTCTAATTCCTTCAATTTCTTTTTCTTCTCTTATTGCTAAAGCTAATGTTTTTAATACCATATTGAATAATAGTGTTTTCACTCTTGATCTTATTGGAAAGGCTTCTATCTTATCTCCATTACATCTCATGTTTGCTTATGGTTTTAGTAGATGCTACTTATCATTTTAAGGAAGGCTCCATTTATTCCTTTACTCTCTAGGGTTTTTAATAGGAACGGGTGTTGTATTTTTGTAAAAAGTTTTTTCTGCATCTATTGTGATAATAATATGGTTTCTGTTAGTTTTATTGTTGATATGGTCAATTATGCTGATAGTATTCCTAATGTTGAACCAGCCCTGCACTCCTGGTATAAATCCTACCTGATAATAGTGTATTTTTCTTGTGATAAGTTGCTTTAATCTTTTTGCTCATATTTTATTTAATTTTTTTGTATCTATATTCATTAGGGAAATTGGTCTATAATTTTCTTTCTCTGTTTTGACTCTTCCTAGTTTAGGTATCAGTACCATATTTGTATCATAAAAGGAATTTGGTAGGACTCCTTCTTTGCCAATTTTCCCAAATAGTCTATATAGTGTTGGAATTAATTGTTCTTTAAATATTTGATATTGGGGATTTTTAATTTGTTCTTTTTCTAGCTTTTTTAGTTGCATGCCCAATTCATTGAGCTCCTCTTTCTCTATTTTATTCATAGAAGCATTCAGAGATATAAAACTTCCCCTAAGAACTGCTTTTGCTACATCCCATAAGTTTTGGTATGTTATCTCATTGTTATCATTCTCTTGAATGAAGTTATTGATTGTTTCTATGATTTGTTGTTTGACCCACTCATTTTTTAGGATTAGATTATTTAGTTTCCAATTAATTTTTAGTCTATCTTTCCATGGCCCTTTATTACACATTTTTTTTATTGCATCATGATCTGAAAAAGATGGACTTAATATTTCTGCCTTTCTGCATTGGATTGTGAGGTTTTTATGCTTTAGCACATGGTCAGTTTTTGTGTATGTGCCATGTACCACTGAGAAAAAGGTATATTCCTTTCTATCCCTGTTCAATTTTCTCCAGAGGTCTACCATATCTAACTTTTCTAAATTTCTATTCACCTCCTTTACCTCTTTCTTATTTTGAGGTTAGATTTATCTAGTTCAGAGAGGGAGAGGTTGAGGTCCCCCACTAGTATAGTTTTGTTGTCTATTTCTTCCTGTAACTCTCTTAACTTCCTCATTAAGAATCTGGATGCTATACCAGTTGGTGCATATATGTTTAGTAATGATATTACTTCATTGTCTATGGTGCTCTTTAGCAGGATATAGTTTCCTTCCTTATCTCTTTTAATTAGATCTATTTTTTCTCTTGCTTTGTCTGAGATTAGGATTGCTACTTCTGCTTTTTTTTTAACTTGAGCTGAAGCATAATATATTTTACTCCAGCCTTTTACCTTTACCATCTATGTATCCTTCTGTTCCAGATGTGTTTCTTTTAAACAACATATTGTAGGATATAGTTTTTAATCCATTCTGCTATCCACTTCTCTTTTATGGGAGAGTTCATCCCATTAACATTCACATTTATGATTACTATCTGTGTCTTTCTCTCCATCCTATTTCCCCTCCTGTTTATGCTTTTGTTTTTCCCTTCTCCCTTTCCCTCCTCAAAAAAAGTTTTGCTTTTTACCACCATCTCTATAAATCTTCCCTCCCTTCTTTCAGCTCTCTCCCTTTTCTTTCCCTTTTCCCCTACTACTTCTTCCCTCCGTTCTAACCACCCCTCCCTTTTCTTTCCCTTCTCCCCTCCTACTGCCTGTAGGGCAAGTTAAATTTCTATACCTAACTGAGTATGTTATTCACTCCTTGAACCAAATCTGATGAGAGTAAAGTTCAAACAATGCTCATCTCCCTCCCTTCTTTCCCTCTCCTGTAATATATTTTTGTGCCTCTTAATTTTCTGCCAGTTAATTTATACCCACACTGTCTATGTATATCTCTTTTAAATGTTGTAATAAAGATACAGTTCTCAAGATTTACAAGTATCATCTTCCCATATAGGGATCTAAACAGTTTCCCCTTATTGAATAACATATTTTTTTTCCTTTCCTGTTTGCCTTTTTTATGCTTCTCTTGAGTCTTGTATTTGAAGATCAAATTATCCACTCAGCTCTAGTATTTCATCAGAAGGTCTGGAAATCCCCCATTTCATTGAATGTCTTTCTCCTTGCCTGAAAGATTATGCTCAATTTTTGTGGGTAGCTAATCATTGGTTGCAATCCAAGCTCCTTTGCCTTATGGAATATCATATTCTAAGCCCTCTGATCTTTTAATGTGGAAGCTGCAAGGTTCTGTGTGATCCTGACTGTAGTTCCATGATATTTGAATTGTTTCTTTCTGGCTACTTCTAGTATTTTTTTCCTTGACCTGATAATTCTGGAATTGGGATATAATATTCCTTGGGAATAATATTCCCAAATTTTCAGTTTGGGATCTTGTTTGGGAGGTGATCAGTGGATTCTTTTGAGGACTATTTTACCCTCTGGTTCTAGAACCTCAGGGTAATTTTCCTTCATGATTTCTTGTAAAATGTTGTCCAGGCCTTTTTTTCATCATGGCTTTCAGGTAGACCAATAATTCTTAAATTATATCTCCTGGATCTATTTTCCAGGTCGGTTGTTTTTCTAATGAGGTATTTTATGCTTTCTTCTCTTTTTTCATTCTTTTAGTTTTGACTAATTCTTGATGTCTCATAGAATGATTAGCTTCCACTTGCTCAATTCTAATTTTCGACAAATTGTTTTCTTCAGTTAGCTTTTGTACCACCTTTTCCATTTGGCCAATTCTACTTTTTAGTTCTACTTTTTATTTTCTACAGTTAATTTTTATCCTTTCTTTTCCAAGCTATTGACTCTCTCTTGCATACCTCTCATTTCTTTTCCCAATTTTTCTTCTACCTCTCTTATTTGACTTTTAAAATCCTTCTTGAACTTTTCCAAGAAGCTTTCTGGGCTTGAGACCAATACATATTGCCCTTTAAGGTTTCAGATGTGGATATAGTAACAATGTTGTCCTTTTCTGAATTTGTGTTTTGATCTTCCCCGTCCCCATAATAAGAATGGCCTGTGAAAAGGCACTTGCTAGTCCTGGTGTTGGTGCTTGCCTGCTCCACTACTCTGGGGCTCAGGATCTCTCACTGATTTGCTGAGGTGGGGCTAGCTGCTGGCTTTCTGGGACACTTTCCATCCTGTACCGGTCCCCTTCAGTCATAGCAAGAGAGACCTTTCCGATTAATTCCTCTAGCCTCATGAACTAAAAAATGCTGTACTCCATCTTTCTGCTGGCTCCACTGTGCTAGGATTTTTCCTCAGAAAGTATTTTCTGGTTTTTTCAAGGTCAGTAAAGGAAAGTGAGAGCGACTTACTGCTTAATCTACCATCTTGGCTCCTGGGACTACTTTATTTGTTTTTTTTTTTTTTTGGAGGGGGGAAGGCAGGGCAATTGGTGTTAAGTGACTTGCCCAAAGTCACACAGCTAGTAAGTGTGTCAAGTGTCTGAGGCCGGATTTGAACTCAGGTCCTCCTGACTCCAGGGCAGGTGCTCTATTCGCTGTGCCATCTAGCTGCCCGCAGGTACTACTTTAAAAGCTATAGCACTTCAAATAATTATTATTCTTGCTTACTAGATTATATCTGAGAATATTTTTTTACATTGCTTCAAAAAGATACAGTGAGTGATTATAGAACCAAAGGCTCTGCTAGGAACTCTTCCATAATTCTTACTTCCCTTTCTTCTCCCCCACAATGCCCAACAAATTGCTTATATAGAAATAGTTATAACGATGGGGGAAGAATTAACTTTATTTCATGACAGTGAAATCAAACTCGAATCATCTAAGGAATTCACCCAGATCTTCACTCCATGTAGTTTTTAATGGAGAGGTAAGTTGTGACAAAACATTTAATGCTTAATCATTGTCTAGTTGTCTAATTACAAGTGGACTTGATTATTATGATGTTATTTACACATGCCTTATTACTACTGATGGGTATAATCTTTAGTGAATATGAAATATATCAACTAGAAACTACAAAGTCATCAGTTGGCATTTTTTTCTGTGATATTTAAAAGTAGCCGAATTCTGTCCATGGGCACTCTGGAAATGAGCTCTCTCTTCAGACCGACTCTCCAAGGGTAGACTTTGTCCCATGGTTTAAAGGCTGACTCTTAGGTTTCTTTTACCTAGTCATCACAATAGGATGAATAGTTGGATGAAACAGAACCCTAGATTTGGATTTAGAAGATCTGGAATCAAATCTCAGCTTTGCCACTACCTTGGTCACCTTGGGAAAATCACTTAACCAACATTGCCCTTTGTTTCTTCATTTATAAAATGTGGGTAGAAGGAAGGTTAGACTAGTTTTTTGCTACTTCAGAAAGTTCTACCATAAATATGTTGAAACTTATGGGACCTTTTATTTTTCTTTGATCTCCTTAGGATAGATTCCTGGGTCAAAGGGTATAGACATTTTCATCATTTTTTAAAAAAGCATAATTCCAAATTGCTTTCCAGAGTGGTTTAAATCTGTATTAGTATGCTTGTCTTTTCATAGCCCCATTAGAATTGACTATTCCCATTTTGTCCTCTTTGCCAATTTGATGCATGAGAATTGTACCGATTTGCATTTAAAAAAAATTAGTGATAGTTGGACCAGAAGACCTCTAAGGTACCTTCTAGTTCTAAACATATAATATTATGCTTTATCTCTAGTGCTTCAAAGTGTCCATGATTTCACTTTGGCAGACACTCTTTTCAACCACAAAATCATAACCCCTTTATGTGTTAATGGGCAATCTTAATTAGTTGCTATGAAGAAAACATTGAAACAAAACAAAAACAGCAACAGACCTGTCTTGTGACATAAACCTCTCAAAACCTGGCTCCTAAAAGAATAAGCATAGATTTTCATTGGGCCCGTACTCAAAACCATACCAACTTTTACAGGATAAATCAGAATCTGCCTGTGCTTTGTCCTGGCATAAGCTTTAAGAAGTCAAGGTCACCAAGATCAGAACTGAACTTTATTACAGGCACAATAAGCTGAAATGGGTTTAAATTGCGTGTGAGGCAAATACTTGCTGATAGGACTTACTGAAGATTCAACTAGGTTACCAAGAAAGATTATGGAATTTCTTTCCCAGAAGATCTTTAAGAAAATGATAGATAATATAGAGCTATCTCTTTGTGATGATTAGCAAGCCATAACTAGGTGACATTTTCAAGGAGCTCCCAGCACCTCATTTCTAATTTTTTAACAGTAGTCAGTGAAAATAGTGGGTGTATTGTTATGAGTTAATAAACACCAGTCACTGCTTATTTTTAAGGTAGAAACACTTGTTGTTATTCAGTCATTTCGGTCATGAGTCATTTCAGTTGTGTCCACCTCTTTGTGACCTCATTTGGGGTTTTCTTGTCAAAGATACTGGAAGAGTTTGTCATTTCCTTCTCTAGCTCATTTTACAGATAAGGGAACTGAGGCAAACAGGGTGAAGTGACTTGCCCTGCATCACACAGCTGGGAGGTGTCTGAGGCCAGATTTGAACTCAGAAAGATGAGTCTTCCTGACTCCAGGTCCAGTGTTCTGTGCACTATGGCATCAGCTAGCACCCTAAAAGCTCTTAACTAGTAATAAAAAGGCTCATCAAATGGGGAGCATGTTATCAAGACAATCAGCCAGTCAACAGGCCCATACTAAGCACTTCCTACATCCTGGCATTGTGCTAAACATTGGAGATACAAAGAAAGGTAAAAACAACATTCCTTGTCCTCAAGAAGCTCACATTTTAATGGAGAAGATAACATTCAAACAACCACATACATAGAAGACACAAATTTTTATGGGTAAATGGAGTAATTGAGTAAGATTTTAAAGACCTTTTTTTGGGTGGCTTTCTTCTTCTTTTTTAATTAGATTTTTTTATTTTTAGTTTACAACACTCAGTTCCACATAACTTTGAGTTCCAGATTTTCTTCCCCCCTCCCCCTCCTCCCTCCTCAAGATGGCATGGAGTCTGATATATCTTCTACATATAACTTCACACTGAACTTATTTACACAATCGTCAAGTTGTAAATAAGAATTATTACAATGGAATGAATGATGAGAAAGAAGAAACAAAACCAAAAAAAAAAAACCCAACAAAACAAAGACAAAAACAAAAGAGAAAAAAAAGGGGAAAAAAGGCAAGCATAAAGTATGCCTCAATCTGCTTTCAAACTCCATGGTTCTTTCTCTGGATATAGATAGCATTCTCCATCATGAATCCTTTGGAGTTCTTTGAACCTTGTATTGCTGAGAAGAGCGAAGTCTATCAGGATTAGCCATCACAGAATTCATATATCTGTGGTTGTGTATAATGTTCTCCTGGTTCTGCTCCCCTTGCTCAGCATTATATTGTGTACATTTTTCCAGGTTATTACTAAGTCTGTATCATCCTCATTTCTTATTGCACAATAGTATTCCATTACCTTCATATACCACAGCTTGTTCAGCCATTCCCTAATTTATGGGCATCCCCTTGATTTCCAATTCTTTGCTACTACAAAAAGAGCCACTATAAATATTTTTGTACATATGGGTCCTTTTCCCATTTGTGTGATCTCTTTGGGATACAACCCTAGAAGTGGTATTGCTGGGTCAAAGGGTATGATCGTTTTTATAGCCCTTTGGGCATAGTTCCAAATTTCTCTCTAGAATGGCTGGATCAGTTCGCAACTCCACCAGCAATGTAATAATGTTCCAATTTTCCCACATCCTCTCCAGCATTTATCATTTTCCTGTTTTGTCATGTTAGCCAATCTGACAGGAGAGATGTGGTATCTCAGAGTTGTTTTGATTTGCATTTCTCTAATCAGTAGTGATTTAGAACAGTTTTTTCATATGCCTATA
>CM053626.1:120685559-120756451 GCA_028646595.1 Phalanger gymnotis | reverse complement strand
ACTCAGTTGGGTATCTTAGCCCACAGGAAAGAAGGAGGAAGAAGATAAAAAAAAGGGAGGATGATAGAAGGGAGGGCAGATGGGGGAGGAGGTAAAAAAAACAAACACTTTTGAAAAGGGATAGGGTCAAGGGAGAAAATTGGATAATGGGGGATAGGTTAGGAAGGAGCAAAATATAGTTAGTCTTTCACAACATGAGTATTGTGGAAGGGTTATAAATAATGATATGCATGTAGCCTATGTTGAATTGCTTGACTTCTGAGGGAGGGTGGGTGGGAAGGGAAGAGGGGAGAGAATTTGAAATGAAAGTTTTAAAAACAGATGTTCAAAACCAAAAAAAAAGTTTTTGCATGCAACTAGAAAATAAGATACACAGGCAATGGGGCATAGAAATTTATCTTGCCCTACAAGAAAGGAAGGGAAAAGGGGATGGGAGGGGAATGGGGTGACAGAAGGGAGGGCTGACTGGGGAACAGTGCCACCAGAATATATGCCATCTTGGAGTGGGGGGGAGGGTAGAAATGGCGAGAAAATTTGTAATTCAAACTCTCGTGAAAATCAATGCTGAAAACTAAATATATTAAATGAATTAAATTTAAAAAATTTGTTTATTTTTAGTTTACAACACTCAGTTCTGCAAGTTTTTGAGTTACAAATTTTCTCCCTCCCCCCAAGACAGCATGTAATGCAATATAAGTTCTACATATACCTTCACATTAAACTTTTTTTTCACAATAGTCAAGTTGTAAAGAAGAATTATAGCCAATAGATTTTGCTTTTACATCACCTACATTCCTATATTTCCCACTGTACCCTTCTTAGAACTCTATCTCTTATAATTAAGAACAAAAAGGAGAGAAATCCGTTCAACAAAACCAAGCAGCATATCGAAAAGGTCAGATACTCTGTGCCATGATCCATCCCCTTGTCTCTGCAAAGAGGTCTCTGCAGAGAGGTCAGGGAGATGTTTTCTTGTCTCCCTTCTTAGAGGCCAAGTTTAGTCATTACAGTTTCAGTGTTCAGTTTTCATTCTTTCATTGTTCTTTTCACTTACACTGTTGTAGTCATTGTATATATTGTTTTGTGGTTTTGCTTATGTTCCCTTATTGTTTCCAATAAAGTTTTGTGAAAAATTCAAAAGTTAAGGACATTTAATGTTAGGGTACTTCAGCTATTGATTGTGAGGGTCCCTTGATCTCTGAAACAGGCAGGAAATAGGCAAGGGCTTTGTAATGGGCAGGCCTGACTCAGATTTGATGGTCAAACAGAAGGAGATGGGTGTAGATCATTTAATAGTTAAGAAAAAAAGGTTTACTTATCTCTAACATAGAAAGGATATTCGACAATGAAACTGTAGTACTTATTTTGGGTAAATGTAGTATCCCACCCCTCCAAACCCTGCCATTGAATCAATTACAAAGATAAGAGCCACCGTGGTATTATGGATAGAGCACTAAACTATATCAGGACAACACTGGTCCAATTGTCCCTCATATACTTATTAGTAGGGGAATATTGGTGGCTAAGTGGATAGAGCACTAGGCCTGGATTCAGGAAGATCTGAGTTCAAATATGGCCTCAGACACTTACTAACTGTGTGACCCTGGAAAAGTCACTTAAACCCTCTTTGCCTCAGCTTCTCATCTGTAAAATAAACTAGAGAATGAAATGGAAACCACTCCAGAATCTTTGCCAAGAAAACCCCAAACTGGGTCACGAAGAGTCAGATATGACTGAAAAGACTGAACAAAGAAATACTTATTAGCAATATGACCCTGAGTGAACCCCCTCCCTCCACTGGGGTCAGCAGGGTAGGTTACGGTGACTTGGGTAGGTGGATGGGTAGGGGTTTGGGGAAGTCTGTCAAGTCTGAAGGGCTTCAACTCCATTGGTGAGCCTTTTATGCCCTCAGTGGGACTAAGAGGCTCCTAGGAAGCTCAAGGGAAGGGGAACTTGAGCCCTAGTCCCCTGAGACAATGAAGGGATCAGGGACAGTGAAGGCCCCAGACACAACTCTGTTATCTCAGGCAGTAGGAGAAAAACCTGTCCAATCCATATGGATGAGGGTTGGTTTTTTGGAAGGTGTTAATAAATAGACAGTTTTCATTGGCCTTGAGTTGTAGAATCAAGTCTTTCATACCTCAGACAACTTTTAGAACAGCCTACCTACAAATATTTCCCAGAGAGTGATTTATGCATAAAGACATCGAGCATAATAAACACCCAAAATTGTACCGCTCTGCTACAAAGAGGTCTTAATTGGATATCTTGGTGTCCTTCGTATCAAGACAATCAATTCTACACCCACAGTACAAGTTTGGGAATAACAGCCCAGCAGTTCTGCCTTCTTGCATTCACCTACAAACTCAGGGTAGGTGAGAGTTTCCTGTCCTCATTAGGGCTATTGACAACAGTTTCTGTCTTCCAGTTCCTGACATACAATTTTCTTTCCTTCTTGATTGTGACACCTAGGTCAAAAGAGCTGTGGGGATCAGAATGCCTCTCTAGGCAATGTATAGTATAGACAAAGACTTCCCCAGTCACAAGAAAAAAAACAGGTGGACCTGGACAGAAAGAGGTGAAAATTCTGGCTAGTGAAAGCTAGGGGATAGTGATAGAGTGATCCCTTCCCACCTAGGTTATTCCCTCACTGTTTAAATTTATATAATCAATTATCTAGCAAAAAAAAAAAACAAAACTCAGTTGATATTAATGACTGATAACAGAGACTTTGTTATCTGTCATTTCTCAGAGATAACGTGGTATAGCGTAGGGAACACTAGATTTGGAGTCAAAAGACTTAGTTCAAAATCCCATATCTACTGCAATGAACCATGAACTTTGGTACATTGCCAAACCTCTGGGCCTCAGTTCCCTTATCTGCAAAGTAAAGGCCCTGGGCTAGATGATCCTTAAGATTTCTTCCAATTCTCGGTGTCTGGGGGCAGCATACAAATGTAGTAGGTCTATGTAGTACTGCAGCCTTGTAATAAGAACAGCTCACATTTATACAATTTAGGGTTTGCAAAATGCCTTATTGAATGCATTATTGCAGGTGTTTCTATTGGCCTAGTTTAACAGACAGGGAAACTAAGGTTCAGAAAAGGCTAAGTGATTCACCCAGGGTCACACTGCTTGTAGGTAAATGAGGGACAATTGAGCCAAGGTCACCCTAATGCAGTCTAGTACTCTATCCAACATGACACCCTGCTTCTTGTCCTTGTGGTACAATCAACAATACATTGATGAGCAAGGTCCTGTGCTAGAGATCTACTCTATCCCTCTTTGTAAAGGTACAAAAAGATGTCAGAAGTGTTTTTGCCCAGCTTCATGACAGGCCCCTTGATAGGGGATAGAGAATGAGGGGCAATAGTTTTTTTAATTATTAAAAATAATTTAATGAGAGCATATGGCATCCCATCTAGGGTATTTGTATATTTTCAAATATTCACCACATTGCCATACTTTATTATTATGTGTTTTTTTTGCAAGGTCACCCCTTTTTCTTGATGAATTCTCATCACATTTTTCTTCCTAAGAGCTCATTAAGTATTCATCATTCATTTGAGATGTATTGATTGTGGGAAGACTATTGCTTATACTTCTATTGTTTTTAGTTCTTAATCATTGGGTCTCTGATAGGGGCATTTCTTAGCTGTGCCCAATGAGCAGACAGGCTATGAATTGGAATGATGCAATTTAAAGCTGGGATCTAGCCCAATTTGAAACATTTACTAGATTCAAAGATGCTGAATTGTTGAGAAAATAGTCCTCATTAATTTAACTTTCCGTATATATTATGTCCATTATATCCTTTGGTGCTTAGATCCATTTTTGGAGTATAGGCTATTGGTGGAATGAGGGGGAAAACTGAATGCTTCCTGGCAGAGAGCCTTCTTGTTCGGGATGTGAAAGATTTCGGGAATAGAAAAGATTGTGCTGGCCAGTTACAGAAAGGCAGGGGGAAATTGTGTTTAATGCTGTAATTATTAGATAAGGGACAGGACTAGACTTGCAAAGTGAAGTGGGTCTCCGAGTGCCTAGATGTCCAGGGCATCCTTGACTACTCTGATACCAACAAGAAATATATGTATGTATATATGATGTGTGAATATGTGTGTGGTCTTCCACTCTCCATTTGATGAGAAACTGCTGTTGATAACATGCTTAAGTCCCACCTCTCTCCAAGTGGGCGAAGAACTGAGATTGGCAATTGGGGGAAGTGTCAGCCCTAGAGCCAAGGAACTGACATGAAAGCACTTTTAGATATATGTGCAAGTGTGTACGTGCATGGACATATGCAAGCATGTGCTTGTGCCCGACTTGGTGGGACTTCTGCTGCTTTCCTAGCTCTGCCAGGCCCCTGGCCGCTTCTAAAGTGTAGATCATAACTTAGATTAGCTGCACCTGTCAGGGAGCTACAACCATTCACTCAGAGCTCTTCAGGAACAAGGTACCCATAAACCCCCTACATCTATTAGTAGAGCTGATCAGGATCATAATCTGTCAATCAGCCAAATCGGTAAGCATTTATTAAGTGCCTACTATATGCCAGTCATTGTACTAGGAGATACAAAAGGCAAAGAATAAAACAATCCTTGCTCTCATGTCCAAATAGCCAGAGGAGAGGTCCCGCCTTTGCTTATGAAATGGCTATATCAGAAAGCTGTTGTTCTGGCTTGTTTGGAGAGAGTATTCTTGTGAAAATGGCTATATCAGAAGGCTGTTGTATAGCTTGTTTGGTGAAAGTATTCTTATGAAATGGCTATATTAGAAGGCTGTTGTTCTGGCTTGTTTGGAGAGAATATATTTGGCAGGTGCCTTCTTCCCTGTGCCATATTGCTCTTGCTCCAGTGTGTAAATCGCCTCCTTTTCCTATGTCATCAAGTTATGGTGCTTAATATTAGGCAACCTTTTCTAGGGAGAGAGGTTAAATTTTGTTTTGCTGAATCAGATCTAGAGTCTTAAGATAAATCTTTTTTTGTAAATATTTTATTTTTTTTCCTAATTGCATGTAAAATAGTTCTCAACATTCACCTTTTTATAAGATTTTGAGTTCCAAATTTTTCTCCCTCCTTCCTTTGCCTCTCCCCCTCCCCAAGATGGCAAGCCATCTGATATAGGTCATACATACACAATCATGTTCAACACATTTCCACGTTATTCAGGTTGTGAAAGAAGAAAAAGAACAAAAGGGAAAAGCCACAAAAAACAAAACCAAAAAAGTGAAAATAGTGTGCTTCAATCTGCATTCAGACTCCATAGTTCTTTCTCCGGATGTGGGTAGCATTTTTCCCTTATGAATCCTTTGCAATTGGCTTGAATCATTGCATTGCTGAGAAGAGCTAAGTCATTCATAGTTGGTCATCTCACAATGTTGCTGTTATTGTGTACAATGTTCTATTGGTCCTGCTCACTTCACTCAGCATCAGTTCATGTAAGTTGAAAATGAATTGTTAGGATGTATCATTATATCTCAAATCCCCTCTTGAATGTACTTTGCGTCTAGGTTTCTAATCAGCATAGGACCTGACCCTACATCCAGATATAGACTATTAAGGAAATACAAACAAATGATATCATGAGACTCCTGCTTGCTACTCTTTTCTTTTAAAATGTTTTACTCATGCTTTTCAATTCATAAATGCAGAGCTGGAAGGAACTTTAGTAATTCTCTACTCCAGTTTCATTATACAGATGAGAAAACTGAGGTCCACAAAAATTACGTGATTTGTGCAAGGCTACATAGGTAGTAAGTAGCAAAGCTGGGACTTTCTTGTGAGTTGTATATTCCTGGTTCTGTGGTAAAGGCACTCTCTAGCCAAGGGCTGGATTTCTGTGTCTTTAGTGTTTTCAGAGGATTGGGTTCTACTTTAGGACCCTATTAGTTGACAGGAGCTAATGGGAGTTGCAAGTAGCCAGGGCACCGACCTTGAATTTAAGCAGAGCCCAACATATTTGTTATGGGAGAGTTGCCTTGAACATTTGTGCCTGAGTCTTAGAGATTACTTTTACTTATGTCTTTAAGCAAATGGGATGGTAGTGAGGTTAGGAACCAGTGTGCCACAAGAGGAAGCTGGCCAACTACTCATGTGGTGTGATAAGGCAATACATATTTTTTGACAGAAATAACAAAACGGGAGGAGAAATATGTAGGGCAAAGGGGGTTGAGTGATGGAGTCTTTTAGTGCCTGTATTCAGCTTAAATGATTAATTAGCTATCACATTAAGAGCAGTCTAAGGGTAATTTTTGAAAAAGAAGCTCTACATGTTTTTAGGAGTACAGTATATCTTCAAAGATGCTATATTAGTGACAGTAGTAATGCATGCCCTCCCACATAAAATGAATTTATTATTTCAATAGTAATTTACAAATACTCTCCCAAAGCTTCTGAAATCACGTCCTTGATGTAAAATTTCATGATAAGGATTTCTAAGGGTATCAACATTTCACCATGCATTGAGATTACACAGCAAAGACGATTATTTAGACATTTCAGGTGAATCATCCCCGCTTTGGTGTAGCATATTTTTGCTAAGAGTGTTTTCTTTTCAGATTTTGTTACTAGAACAGCACATTAAGTTTGAAAACTTGCTCCCGGTATATTTCTAGCATGTCAATCTACTTATACGATTACTGTGCTTTATTTGTAATATGCTTAGGAGGCTGTATGGTATAGTAGTAAGAGTGCTGCTGGCCTTGGAGTCAGGAAGACCAGCATTCAAGTCTCACCTCTGACACTTCTTAGCTATGTGACTCTTTTTTAAAAAAATAAATTTATTTTTATTTTTAGTTTACAGCACTCAGTTCCATAAGTTTTTGGGCTCCAAATTTTCTCTCCCTCCATTTTCTCCCTCCTCCTCCCCAAAATAGCACGTAATCCAATGTAGGTTCTACATATACCTTCACATTGAACTTATTTACATAATAGTCCAGTTGTAAAGAAGAATTATAACCAATGGAATGAATCAGGAGAAAGGAGAAATGAAACCAAAAAAGAAGGAAAAAAAGAGAGCAAATAGTTTGTCTCAATCTGCATTCAGACTCCATAATTCTTTCTCTGGATGTGCATAGCTTTTTCTATCATGAGTCTTTCGGGGCTGTCTTTGAACCCTGTATTGATGAGAAGAACCAAGTCTATCAAAGTTAGTCCTTACAGATACTGTGTGTCTGTAATCATGTATAATGATCTCTTGGTTCTGCCCCCCACCCCACTCAGCATCAGTTCATATCAGTCTTTTCAGGTTATAATGAAATCTGTCTGTTCCTTATTTCTTACAGCACGATAGTATTCCATTACATTTATATACCACAATTTGTTTAGCCATTCCCCAATTGATGGACATCCCTTTGATTTCCAATGCTTTGCCACCACAAAAAGAGCTGCTAGAAATATTTTTGTACGTACTGGTCCATTTCTCACTTGTGTGATCTCTTTAGGATACAGCCATAGAAGTGGTATTGCTGGGTCAAAGGGATATGTGCATTTTTATAGCCCTTTGGGTATAGTTCCAAATTGCTCTCCAGAATGGCTAGATCAGTTCACAAGTCCATGAACAATGTAACCGTGTTCCAATTTTCCCACATCCTCACCAGCATTTATCATTTTTTCTGTTTTGTAATGTTAGCCAATCTGACAGGAGAGATGAGGTACCTAAGAGTTGTTTTGATTTACATTTCTTTAATCAATAGTGATTTAGAGCATTTTTTTCACATGACTATAGATATCTTTAATTTCCTCCTCTGAAAACTGCCTGTTCATATCCTTTGACCGTTTCTCAAATGGGGAATGATTCGTATTCCTATAAATTTGACTCAGTTCTCTATATATTTTAGATATGAGGCCTTTATCAGAGATACTTGCTGTAAAGATTCTTTCCCAATTTTCTGCTTCCCTCCTAATCTTTGTTGCATTGGCTTTGTTTGTACAAAAACTTTTCAATTTAAAATAATCAAAATTATCCTTTTTGCATTTTGTAACGTTCTCTATCTCTCGTTAGGTCATGGATTCTTCCCTTTCATATAAATCTGACAGGTAAACTATTCCTTGCTCTCCCAAATTGCTTATAGTATCAGCCTTTATTCCTAAATCATGAACCCATTGTAACTTTATTTTGGTATACAGTGTAAGATATTGGTCTATGCCCAGTTTCTGCCATACCATTTTCCAATTTTCCCAGCAGTTTTTGTGAAACAGTGAATTCTTAACCCAGAAGCTGGATTCTTTGGGTTTATCAAAGAGTAGATTACTACAGTCATTGACTCCTGCATCTTGTGTACCTAATCTATTCCACTGATCCACGACTCTGTTTCTTAGCCAGTACCAAGTAGTTGTGATGACTGCTGCTTTATAATGCAGTCTGATATCTGGTATGGCTAGGCCACCTTCCCTAGCATTTCTTTTCATTAATTCCCTAGATGTTCTGGACCTTTTGTTCTTCCAGATGAATTTTGTTATTATTTTATTCAGCTCTGTAAAATAATTTTTTTGGTATGGCACTGAATAAGTAAATTAATTCAGGTAAAGTTGTGTGACTCTTGGCAAGTCACCTAACCTTTCAGATCCTTAGTTTCTTCATCTGTAAAATCGGGATTATAATACCACCTATCTCACAGGGTTGTTGTGAGGATTAAATGAGGCCATATACATAAAACACTTTTCAAGCCCTAAAACTCTATGTAAATGTTAGCTGAGGTCCAGATAATTTAAGTGACTTGTCTAACATCACTCAGGTAGTAACATACAGAGAGAGGATAGTCTATATAGTCAATATATTATGATAGTTGTATCATCAACTCTTACTTCAATACTTGAAAGGGCCATGACTTTATTGGTATGGGTACCATCAAGATAAGCCACAACACTTCTACACCTTCACATATGATTTCCAACACTTCCGACAAATCACACCAAAATGAGTCTGTCTGATCCTTAGGCAAAGTATATGTAAACCATTGGAGTTACAGTTTTGCAACCCAGGGACATTTCAAATTTCATGTAGATGTCAAATAGAACTTTATAGGAGGCATGTAGGTATGCAGTCTTAAAAGCAATTTCCACATCTCAAGCAATTATATTGTGCCACACAAATCCAGACTACAAGTACATAAAAAATATGGCATGATGGGACACTTTTAAATGCCAACTATCTAATTTCTCTCATCAGAAAATTCTGTTGCAAAGAACACATCAATAAAATTAGTTCTAAAAGAACTCTCTCAATCATAAAAGTATTTCATATTCAATTCTAGTTCTTTTGAGATCAACTGTAGTCTTGGCAAATTCAGTAATATACTTCAATGAATTATAAATATAATATAGAAGGTGGCACTATCTAGTCTATTAGATAAACTACTGGTCTGAAACTTTAAAAAAAAAACCTTTTTTTAAATTTTATTTTACCAGAACACAAACACAAAATAGAGAAAAGAAGCAAAAACATATCATAAATTTAAATATTGAAACTTAAATATAAAGTAAGAAAGAAAAAAAGCATGTCATGTACATAGCAGAATGAAGGAGAGGATTCAAAATATGTAACAATAAATTTTCATTTCAAGAAAGCCTGTATGATAAATAATACACCTTGTGTTGAGAATTGTCCATCTTTTCTTTGCTTCCTTGTGTTTTCTTTTGTTCTCTGCTGTGAACTTTTTAACTTTGTTCTTTTTTCCCCTTCCCCCACCCCCAGAAGGCTACAATATAATTTAGATATTTCTTAATATATACACATACATACAGATATGTACATACACTTATACAAATATGCATGCGTATAAAGACATGTAATTTCCCAAACATAATCTACTCCTGATTTTTGTTTTTATGTTTGTACGTATCTTTTGTTTCCTATCCTTCCTGCCTCCTCTACTTTATTTCTACCCACTACATGGCCTGCCTATTACTTGCCTTCCCCCCTCTAAGGATCCCTCCCCTCTTCTCCCATTCTCATTAATCTAAACTCCCCTTACCTGTTCCCTCATTCTCCCCTCTAAAAATCCCTCCCTTGTCCTCTCCCCCTTCAATATACCCCTACCCTTTTATTTCTTCTAAATTTAGAAGACTTTTATAGTCCTCTAAATATATATGTATTGTTCCCTCTGAAACCCATTCCCAATGAAAGTGGGTTACCAGGACTACCAACCCTCCTGCCCCATCTAAATCCTCTGTATCCTTTCTTCTTCTTGTAACTCTTTTGTATAAAATAGTTACTGTTTTTAGTTGTTTCTAAATGGTTTTATTTTTTAAATTCATATCATAGTCAGCTTTATCCCCCTCTTTCTTGCGAGCTCGACAATTATTAATAAGAATGTTAGTCATACATTTTACATTTTGTGCTATATAAAAGGTAAGCAGTCTGTTCTTATGAATCCCTTATAGTCAGTCTTTTGTGTGTACCTTATGTTTTTCTTGGTTCTTGTATGTCGAGTCTTCTATTAAGTTGAGGATTTTTTTTAACAAAGTCTCAAAAGTCTGAGGGTTTGTCAAATGTCCATTTTTTTATTCAAGATAATACTGAAATTTGAAGGGCATGATATTTTCAGCCGCAGCCACCGGTCTTTTGCTCTCGATATGTTGTGTTCCATGGTCTAAAACTTTTTAAAAAAAATTTAAAGAAAAAATGTCAATTTTGACTCAACATAAAGTTGTTGCATGTCCTTAAATTTCCACGGTCCATATACATGCCTATTTCCCAAACTAATTTAGCACTTGACTTTTCTTAATGCAATGCCACCTTCCCTTTACTTCTGCTTATAATAATCCCCCCAAATGCTCCCCTCTTTCAAAATTTTCTATTACTGTAGAGAACACCATCATCCTACCAGTAATTCAGCCTCTCAACCTCAGTGTCATCATCAATTCTGCACTCTTACTTACCTTCCACATATAATCTATTGCCAAATCCTGTCATTTCTACCATCACGCCATTAGATATCTACATAGGTATCTATCTATCTATCTATCTATCTATCTATCTATCTATCTATCTATCTATCTATCTATCTACCTACCTACCTACCTACCTATCTACCTATCTAGATTTTACCTTCTCTCTATTAACAAAGCCACAATTCTAATTTAGGCCCTTTTCACCTCTCACCTGGACTACTGCAAAAGCTTTCTAACTGGTCTCCCTTCCTCAAGTCTCTCCGAACTCCAATTCATTTTCTACTCTGGTGTCAAGGTAATTTTTCTAAAATGAAGTCTGACAATGTTATCTTGCCAAATTACTACTCAGAGAGTTACAGGAGCTTCCCCTTCCCCCTAGGATCAAATATAAAGTCCTTTGGTATTTAGAGCTCTCTTCTTAGCTAGTTATCTTATATTTGACTCCTTTCCTTGTACACTGTGATTCAGTAAGGCTGGCCTTCTTGTGGTTCTTCGAACCCAACACTCCATTTCCCATTTCCTTGACTTTTCAATAGCTTCCCTCCAGCCCCTGTGCCTTTAATGCTCTGACCCTGACTCTGGTTCTTAGTTTTCCCTGGCTTGCTCAACTAAAATCTCAATTTCTGCAGGCCTTTCCTAGCCCTCCCAGATGTCAATGCCTTCCCCTCTTGGATTGTCTTCCTGAATATATCTTATATGTACTAATTATTTATATGTTGTTTCTCCCATTATAATACAAACTCCATGAAGGGAAGAAATTCTTTTACCTTTCTTTGTATCCTCAGCACTTGGCACGGTGCCTGGCATATAGCAAATGCTTAATAAATGCTTGTTGATTGATTTTTGTTTAGCCCCAATTCAAGAACCAATGCTATATAGACAACCCATATTCCTGCAGGGGTAGCATTTATTATCTTGATTGCCTATTTAGCAATTATACACTCATTTTACTGCCCTATATCATTAGGTATCTTTTAATAAATTAATATGTGTAAAAGGAGTATCTATGAAATAATGAGATAAATTTCTATAAAGTACTGTAAGGGGATGCTCACTTTCTCAGATGCAGCTCTCAAGTGCAGGAACTGGGAGCTTTCAGAACATTATCTTATACATATTCACTAATGAAGACTATTTTTGGATTTATCACTTCTCCATATAGCAATCTCCAGCAAGATCTATGAGTTATTCTTTTTGTCTCCTGATAACAGAGACCAAGAGACTTTGGACCAAAGAAATAGCATCTTCCCTGAGTATGGAA
Source organism: Phalanger gymnotis (assembly GCA_028646595.1). NCBI lineage: Eukaryota > Metazoa > Chordata > Mammalia > Diprotodontia > Phalangeridae > Phalanger > Phalanger gymnotis. The sequence continues at coordinate 120,744,298 of CM053626.1, read as the reverse complement.
GTACAGCACAGTTTTTCAGAAACAGTTTGGTTATTTGGACTCCCAATGAGACATAAAACTCACACTAAAGGATAGATAAGAAGGGAACTTCCTGACAGCTATGGTTAATGGGCCCTCATTCCTGTGGGCTTGCTATTATAGATAGCCAATAATTAGAGGGACGAACCCAAATTTATCAATAGATCAGGCTTTACATAGTACTTCTTTGCATCCTGACACTTAATATGGTGCCATTTACTTAGTAAACATTTTGATAAATATTTGTTGATTAGTTTCATATAATGTAGGACATTAGAATTGTAAGGGATGTTTTAGGATGTTACAGGTCACAGAGTCCAATCCTGTCTATAAGCTACTTGAAGCCATTCAGCCTCTACTTAAATATTTCAAATGACTGGTAGTTCTCTGCTTCATTGTTGGACTATTTGTCATTATGTTCTTCCTTTCACTGAAATCTATCTCTCTGTAGCTTGCACCCATTGCTCTACCTTTTCCCCATAGAGCAATGTAGACTAAATTTAGTCCATCTTCCCCGTGACAGCTCTTCAGATAACTATCGTGTTCCTACTTAACTGAGTTGTAAGTACATTGGAATATTTGGGGTCACTTTCCGATTTGGGGATGCCCAGGTCCCAGCTGTGTGTTCCCCATTTCTTCCACCCCTGTTTACTTATGATAAAGGTGATATTAGATTGATCAGGTAATGGATGCTGTGCTTTATTTTTTTCAGAGCAGCATTATGTAATTTGTATTTCCTGGTTGTTGCCTAGGACTTTATTTTTGTCCTGGATCAGTGGAACTGGGGTGGGACAAAGAGTAAGGAGTTGGGTGAACTTGGTATCTTACAGCATTTCTGTATCCTTTGATGAGTGTGGACAGTTATTCATGAACATCAGAGAAGCAAGTATGGTATAATAGTATGGTAAGGCTGCTGAGAGCTGACCTGATACTGATTGACAGCTCAACCAAGCAGTAACACTGCTGAAAAAGGGAGAGGGTCTATTTTTACATTTGTATGTCACTCATAACTATTTTAGGGCTCCGTGAATAAAGAAATCCTGCTTAAAGTCCTGCCCCTAAATATTCACAGTTTCTGTAAAAATTCCTTCTTTGCCAATATTTCTATTCCTATTTCCATCCTGGTCACTTTTTTTGGGGGATAAGATAGAGCATGGAATTAAACATATGAGTTTAATTGTGGTTTGACTTAATGGAAAAAAACACCTCATAAAATTATTTTTTTATTATTCACATAAGTGTTATCTCTTACTCCTCACTCTTTCTTACTCTCTGTATTCGACCTGTTGCCATTTCCTATTGATTTTACCTCTGTAACATCTATGTTCCTCACACCTCTGACACGCTCTGGTGCAAAGTTTCATCACTTCACAATGAAACTATTATCTGATTGCTTTCTCTGTTTCAAGTTTCTCCCCACTCAGTTCACCTTCCACTCAGCCATCAACTTGACCTTCCTAAAGTACAAGCCAGATGACATGGCACTGGCTGCCTAATGTCTCCCAGATTAAATGTAAAATCTTTTTAGGCTTATAAATTCCTCCACAATCTAGCCCTTTCTTACCTTTCCAGTTTTTTTTTACCCTTTACATTCCTCCATGTACTTTGCAATTGAATGACACTGGCTTTCCTGTTGTTTTTTGTCCATGATCCTCCAATTCCCAACACCAAACATTTTCAGTGGCTAGCTCGCTCCTTATCTCTGCCTCTTAGCTTCACTGGTTTCCTTCAAGTCTTAGCTAACATCCCACCTTTTACAGGAAGTCTTTCCCAGACCTCCTTAATGCTAGCCCCTAACCCCTTCCCTCTGCTGATTATCTCCATTTTATAAACTGTAAGTGCCTTGAGAGCAGGGATTGTCTACTGCCTTTCTTTGTATCCCCAGTGCTCAATACCGTGCCTGGCGCATAAGTGCTTAATAAATGCTACTTGATTGACCATATATAGCTGTTCACATTCTTCCTTCTTTCTTTCTTTCCTTTGTTTCTAGGGTCAACGAGATTTATTGGATATTTATACTGAGGTAGGCTCTGAGAGAAGATACAAAGATGAATTTAGCATGCTTCATGACGCTATGGAGTTTAGAATCTCATAGTATTTTCCATCCCTTTCCGTTAAAGGTATAATCATTGCCTGGGTCTTCTTTATAAACTGCCATCTTAGAGTCAGCCTTGCCTCTGCCCTCCCTCTCCTCCTCCATGTTCAATGAACTAATATCCATGAGTTGCTATGTCCACCTCTCACGTTCACACCCTTCTTTCCACTTAGATGGCTTCTTCTTCCCTAGTTCTGGTCCTCAACACTTCTTTCCTAGAACTCTTCTAACAGTCTCCACACAGCTGCCAAGTTTATATTCCTAAAACATATACCTGACCACACCAAACCTCTGATCTAAATTTCGATTTCCTCAAAAATATCAAATTCTTAGGCTTATGTTTCAAGCCCTACATAATCTGCCTCTTACTTTTCAGACTGGTTTTATATTAGTCTCCTTTATGCATTCTCTGTTCGGGTCAAACTGACTTGCTAACTCTTCCCTCTATACAACATCCTACTGCCTATCTCTATGCTTTGGCATAGGCTGCCCTCGATGTCTGGAATCTATTCCCTTGCCACCTCTACCACACAGAATTCCCTAGTGTTCTCCAAATCTCAGCTCAGGCACCCTCTCTAACATGAGGCTTTTCCTCATCCCTTTACTTACTAACACTCTCTCCACTTTGAAACAACTTCCTACTACTTTGTATGTACTTTGTTTTTTCCTATAGATTTATGCGGCCTATCCTCCCGACAACCCCCAGGAGAACACAAGCTCCTTAAGTGCAGACACTGTTTTGGTTTTATCTTCATATCTTCAGTGCCTAGCTCAGTGCCTGACACATAGTAGGTACTTCATCAATGTTTCTTATATTGAATCTTGTCTTTATCAGGGCAAACAAAGGAATTGATATTATACTGTCACAGGAGAATGGGAACCATGCTGCTGCCAGGTCATAACACTAAAGAATCACTGTACATTTGCATGCCTGCAGCCATTGGCTTTCCTCTCAGCTTTCCTACCCCTTTTGGGGCTGCTTGGCCAGAGCAGAGTGCCCCTGCCTGGGGCAGCACACCAAACATCAGGGCAGAGACATTCTTTCTCCAACATACAGCTATACAGAGGCACTGAAGGTAAATCTTTAAAGATTTATGATAGCAGGCTTCTCACTTGATTGAAAAGGGCAATGACCCAGGATCATTGCCGATAAAGATTGTAGGCATATCAGAGTTACTTCTCTAAACAGGAAAGTCACTTCTTCAGTGCCTGGAAAGTTCAGTGGTGTTCTCCCTGTACACTTCCACTCGACCAGAGCTCTCCTACTTCTGCATTCTGTGCACCTGTTTAGTTGATGTCTAGAGTTGGACTGGCTTGGGTTCCATAATTAAATTACTTCTGTTTTTGGCTGAAACGACCATTAACTCTGAAGATAGGAGAAGTAAATCAGCAAATTTGTTTTAAGATGAAATTATTTCCTGAAATACCTCCAGAAGTAGTTCCCCTTAGGTTTCATATACCTACTTCGTTTTGTTATTAGATTCACATTGACCTTTCTTTGGGAGGGAGAGGTTTGTCTTTTTTAAATGAGACTGCCTAAAATGTTGTATGTTAGTAATTATGCTGGCATGAGTTCTATATGGCACCTTTGTTTACAGCAATTTTATTTCAGGCAACTGTTGCAACTGCTTAATGGCCTAAGGGAAAATCTGGATACTCTGCAACCAGTGAGTGGCTGCTCACTGTTTTCCTCATCCCTGGAAGCCTAGCAGAAACGAAACTTCTTTCCACCACCCTTTAGCTAGAATATGTCTATGGGAGCAAAATAAGCCAAGGTGGCCATACAATTGTTCTATGCTACCCATCTGAATACGATGCTGCTCAAGTGATCCTTAAGAAAATGGCAGAACAGGTGGCAGTAGCATGGTATAGGGGGCCTGGGTTCGAATCCCTAGGCTGGCAGTTCTACCTTCATAATAGTGGGCAAATTACTTCAATTCTCAGTTTCGTCACCTTAAATTTCCCACTTATGATGAGGATAATAATGCTTACTCTTATTATCTGATGGGCTTGTTGGGAGGAAAACAATTGGTAAACCTTTAAACAGTATCAGGATGAGCTATTGTTACTCAGTTCTGTTATGCTATGGTCTCTTTATTTGTCAAATTAAAAAATGACTCCGGTTTCTAATCAACATGTCTAAACTTCAAGGATGCCTTCTAATATTATAGTACAATAACAGATAGTCCCCTAATTATTGATATGTTGTGCTCCAGAAGTCATCAGCAAGGCAGTGGTATGTCTATTTCCCAAGAACAAAGTTTTCATTGGTGCTCAGGTTATATCTACATCTTTTCACTGGACCCAGATGGTTCCGAAGGAGAGAGGGAGGCTGGTGACTTTGCACAGCCCTCCCTTACTTAAATCCGGTTCAAGACATGACATCACCTTCCTCATGTCATAGTCCTCTTCTAGAAGGAAGGACAAGCAATGAGCAATGATAAGGATAGATCATTAGGCAGACTAATGTACTGATAGTATTTGTGAAGCCTACAGTGAGCATGTTGTTTCTATTGGAAAACTCCCCAGTTCTGGTAAATACTGGTTTGTCTACTTGGTAAGTTTATTTAATCATCTCCATCTCCACTTTTGTTACCCTCCAGCATGGAAATCTCATTGACTTCATAGTTACTTGATCATGAATTCTAATGATCCTCTCTCTGCCTATAGGGCCCCAGTCTTCCACCTCTTCTACTTTCACATACTTGCTGATTTTGTTATCTATCTTCATCATGACTTCTAGCACATTGCCTTGTTTTGGCTTTTCTTACTTCACAATCTAGAATGTACCCATGGTCTACTACAGTGACAAGGTCACTACCTTAGAATTCCTTAAATTCTTGACCTTCTGCCATTCCTACCCTGCCCCAATTCCAATAACCCCCACCTCCGGCTTCTCTGTTCTTACTATCAGATTATTGAATTGTTGTTGGGAAAGTCACAAAACTGTACTGATTTCATTCATCATATATTTATATTTTATAACTGCAGATCAACATTCACGGAGAACTTTTGTAATCCTTTGATTAATTCTTTATTTATTCCTACTGCATTACACGTTCCAAATTTCCTCCTGTCTCCTCAAGTCTATTTTTGCCTCCTACACTTTCCTTATATGACTTTGTTTTATAATTTATTGAAAATATTAAGCTATAGGATATGGGTCTTATTAGTCTCCTGCTTTTTTCACCTTAAAACTTCTCTATATCTTCTTCATCTGCTTCCCTCCTATTTCTCTCACAGGCAAAGCTGCCTCTATCCTTTTTTTCTCATTGTATTTCTTTTTAAAATTTTAAATTAAAAATGTATTTTTATTCATCTATCTTCCCACTTCCCCCTCCTGTAAATTAACCCCCACACACATATCCTTTAATACACAGCTGTATAGAAAAGAAAACAAATTAAATTAAAACAAACATTAGCCATTTCCAAAACAGTAAATTTCTGCATTTAAAGTTCATTCTCTCTCTGTAAGGTGGTAAGTGACATGTTTCATCTTTATTATTCATGGCTTATGTCACTGATCAGAGTTCTAAAGTTTTTCAAAATTATTTTTTCTCTACAATGTTATTATCACTATACACATATTCTCCTAGTTTTGCTTACTTGACTCTACATCAGCTCATTAAGGTCTTCTAAGTTCCCTCTAAAATTATCCCACAATAATATTCATATACTACATTTTGTTTATCCATTTCCCCATAGGAGAAAAACTCATTGGTTTCTAATTTTTTGGTTACCACAGAAAGAGCTATTATAATATTAAAAATATATACTGAAATCCTTTTATTCTCTTCGATTTCTTTTGGGGGTGTAAGCCTAGTAATGGTATAGCTGAATCAAAGAGTATGAGTTTGGTAACTTTCTGGGTATAGTTCCAAACTGCTTTCCAGAGCGGCTGGCCTGACTACCAACACTGTTCTAGTGCACCTGTTTTCCCCATTCCAATATTTGTCATTTTCCACTTTTGCCATCTTTTTAATCTGATATGAGATGGAAGCTCAAAACTGCAGTAATTTCATTTTCCAAATTATTAGTGCTTTAAAAGCAGTTTTTCATATCATTGTTAATAGCATAGATTTCTTCTTTTGAAAACTGCCTCTTCTTATCCTTTAATTATTTAGCATTGAAAGTTCTTGCAGGAAGCTAGGTGGATCACAGATTTGTTGCTGGTGTTTTTGTAAGCTAGTCTATAATATTGCAGTTTCTGAATTTGTTTCCTTTGACCATGTAGATCCACATGGAGGAGTGTGACTATAAGAGATCTGGTGTATGTGGGCATGTTGGATGTGTTTTTGAGGGGAAATGACCCTTCATAATTATTGGGAAAATGTGGGGAAAGGATATGTTGATTCTTAGATATTCCCAAGAACTCTTGAGATATCCAAATAGGGCTAGTGACCTGTGATCTTGAAGTAAGGGAGTATCTGGATTTTTAAATGAAGGCAAAGTTTACAGAATCTTAGAATTTAGAGCCATATAGAGTCCATCTGAGGCCCAAAGAAATTATGGGAATTACTCAAGGTCATAGGGCAAAAAATAGTAGATCCCAATCCAGACTCCAAATCTTGCTCATATAAAGACCATAGTATAGACTTGGCAGGGACCTTAGAGAGTTCAACATCTTCATTTTATAGATGAAAAATTGAGGTCTAGAGGGGTCAAGTGACTTACCCAGATTGCTCAGCTAAGTTGTAGAGCCTTAATTTCAACATAGGTCTTAAGAGTATGAATTCAGAGCTTATTCTACTGTGTGACACCACTGTCACTATTGAGTCTATTAGTCTTCATGTGTGCCTGTCAGCCACCTCAGATAATACTAAGATCTACAGCATCCACCTGAGAACTTAGGTGAAGGATAGGGAAGCAGCCATGAAGTAAAGGACATCAGAATCAAGAAAGTCTCATTCGGATAGGCAATATGAGTTGTGGCAGAGGGAGCTGGACACTAAAGTTGTGGCTTAGAGAATCTTATAGACAGCAATCTACCAGGGACCAGCCAGATTTCTAATCCCCTTTTTTTTTGTAAAATAAATGCTTTACGTGTAAGCCATATAAAAATAGACACCTTTTATAAATCCCCCTTTTGATTACTACAATAAGCTGAGTTGTAACAAATGAGATGTTGATATGAGTTGATATGAGTAAGGAAAGAAGGTGAGATGCTTCCGAGCGAGTCAGATAAAAAAAGATAGCTCTTGGGACAGAAGGAAAGTCCTAAGCTCATACATCTAGAGTTCATTTAGAGACTAGTCTCTTAAAGACAAGTTTGCCATGGCCTGTGCTTCCGATGTGGCATCACTGACAATGTAGTCAAACAATACTGGTGGTCCCAGGATTCTAATAATAGGAAACCTTAGGAAGGTAAATGAGCCCTAGACTGGTCTGGATAGAGAGAACACAGTGTCCCAGGGTGCTGTTCTTATAAGTGCCCATGCTTTTGGTGAAGTTGCTTTGGTCACTTGAGCAACAGGTAACAGGCCACAATAATGGGGAAAGGAGGTATGCTAAAAGTAGGGGAAAAGGCTCTAGCTTTGAAAAGAGCTTGAGGGTGTATTTTTCTGTGGCCTGGATATGCTGGTTAGACACAAGCCCTGAAGATTCTGGATCCTCAGAGAACTACGCCGTTCAGTTAAGTGATGAGATATGTACTATCCTAGAGATAGATTTGAACAAGTTGTCACAGCAGAAAACATCTCTAGGTTGGAAGTTAGTGTGTAAGGAATTCATTCCCCTGAAATTGCAGGCCAGTAGTTACTCAGAGCAACTGATTTTGGGAGTGCTCAACAAAATCTTAACCCAGGTTGTGTCTGGTATGCAATGTCTCAGGCAGCATAATCCCTGCCTTTGTTTGAGTCCGTAGACGTATGGTTTCCTAGAGAGGGGTTGAAATGGTAAGCCCACAGTCCACTCCTTTTGGCAGGATCCTGAAGGTATAAAGGGAATAAAAATATTCATTTGAGTGGCTTTCAGCACGGCACAGCTCTTTAATAAGAGGGCTAGAAGGAAAGTCTTCCAAAGTGCTGTACAGGAGAGACCCGAGAAATGTCATATAGGTCTTCTATTGCTTTGAATAGCCAATTTAGGACTGGGTCTTTGCAGACTCACATTTGAGCAACATGTAGCACTTTGAAGACCATTGAGAGATCATATAAGACCTTGCAGATTGTGGTTAATTATTCCAGGTCTTTGAAAAAAGGCTATATTTGCATACCTCCTTCCCAAACTCCACCTCCAATGTTGAGGATACCAAGAAGCTTAAGCTGGACTAGCCTTGTTTGCAAATGAAGGATTTGGTGCTGTTTTCAAATGTTTATCCTTTGTGTTTTTGTTTTGTTTTTTGTTTTTTTCATTTTTCTTGAGCTTTAATCTTTGTCATTGTCTTACAGTCAGCTGGTATTTCTTGTTCATCCACTTTGGTGCTTTGCAAGGATGTATTTATAATATAATGACCAATATTTGGTCAGCCCCTATACACCTATTCACTATTACACACACACACACACACACACACACACACACACACACAAACACACATGCACATGCATACATGCATATGCACATGCACATACACTCCTCCCCTTTTTTTGTAAAATAAATGCTTTACGTGTAAGCCATATAAAAATAGACACCTTTTATAAATCCCCCTTTTGATTACTACAATAAGCTGAGTTGTAACAAATGAAATGTTGATTTTTATAATAAAACAGAGTGGAAAAAAAGAAATAGATAATGTTGCCATAGTAAGAAGTTTAACTGTGGAGATGGCCAGTAAGCAGCTATGAGTAATTGTTCCAAGGGCTGTACTGGCTTTTTTCATGTTCGCGCTAACTATAGTCAACAAATGGAAGATAGCTTCTTTTCTGGTGTCTATAGGCTGGTCGATCATATTGTTTTAGAAACTTTCGTTTTGGGAAAATATAGGTAAGGTGGGACTTGTTGTGGCAGAGAAGAGTGACTGTGGTATACTCTCTTGGTGCATTTGTCTTCATGTTGTACGTATGTCTGGGGAAGTCTTGAGTACTTGGCTATGCTATGAAGCTGCCAGACATCTTGGGTACAGAGAACAGTGAAAGGTTTGGTGGAGATGAATAGGTATCACCATCAGATCCTGATACCACATACTAAATGGTCCTCTATACTTTTTGGTCTATTAATGACAGGTGATCTATCACAAGATCACTAGAGAAAGGGACCTTAAAAGTCACTTAATTCAATCTCTTTATTTTACATATATAGAGAGATTATTTACCTGGGCCACACTGCACCAGTGTCTCTTTCATATTGGGATGTCCTGTAATTAGGAAGAGTCAATTTCTTTCCCTTTTGTTCTGTTTATTTTTTCACAAAACGACTAATGTGGAAATATGTTTAACACAATTGCACATGTATAACCAAATCAGATTTTTGCTATCTTGGGGAGGGGAGGGAGAAAAATTTGGAACTCAAAATCTATAAAAATGTGTATGTTGGAAACTATCTTTACATATAATTGGAAAAGATAAAATACTATTTACAAAAACTTCAATTGAAAAAGAAACATTAGTTTCCTTGCCAGTATTTTATAAGCTGGTAAATTATATTGTTTTAGAACTCCTTGTTTCTGGAGGAGGGAAATCTTTACAGTCAGGTGAGACCCGATCATAACAGAGAAGTATGGTATTGGTGGTCTAATATTCAGAGCTATAATTCAAATTCGAGTCCTCTGACTACAAGACTCTTTCATTGCATCATGTTACATCCCTCTTTGGAAGTGAAAAAGCAGCATCTGCAGACAATATCCCTGAAGAGCCAGCTGAGTATTTGGAAGTCAAAAGTCAGAGCATCCTGATGTAATGTTTTCCCTCTCCTACTTCTCTTGCTCCTGGTATTCCTCTGAGCTACAGTCTCATCTCTCTGTTCTCTTTCACTGGCTGTCAAATGGGAGCTATTGTTGTTGCTTGTCCTTCATTCCTGAAGAGGACCATGACATCAGGGAGATGATGCCATGACATGCAAGTGAATTGGATTTAAGTGAGGGAGGGCTGTGCAAAGTTAACAGCTTCACTTTCTCCTCTGGAGCCATCTGGGTCCAGTGGTGAGATACAGATCAGGATGACTGGAGATGGCCCTCGGGGGATATTAAACCACACTTAAGTATCTTTACAGAATACACATTGACTTAGAAAACCATATATTAATAGTATTTATGTTTTATTGTATTTTTATTTATTTTGGTAAATATTTCCCAGTTACAATTTTATCCTGATTTTGGCCATACTTGGCAGTATTGTAGGCCTCAGAATGTTTGACATCTTTGGTCAGTCTAGACTTCCTTAACACCCACTCATTCCTTAACATCTTGAATCTGGTTTCTATTTTAACCACTCTACAGAGCTGCTCTCTCAAAGGTCATTAGGGATCTCCTAAGTGACAAATGGATTACTTTTCTTCTCCTTTCTGCAATACTGAGGATGTTGATTGTTTCTTCATTATTGAACTCTCTTTTCCTTTTACTTCTGTATGATACTCCACTCTCCCTCTCTGATTGCCTTTTCTCTATCTGTACTTACTAGTTCTTTCCAGCACCCAAAAGTTAGTATTATCCAAATGTCTGTTCTTATACCTCTTTTCTCTATCTTCTCTTCCTCAGAAATCTCCTTCATTTCCATATTTTTCACTATCATCACCCTGTATCCTATTCCCATATATAAGCTGGTCCTCTTTCCAATGCCCTAGATTTGCTTAATTGCTGATTTGTTAGGTGTACATGTTCACACTAAACTCATTATCTTTCCCCTCAAACCTGCCCTCTTAACTTTCTTATTTCCACTGATGAAACTACCTATTGTGCCAGCTAATTTAGGGGGTCATTGCCTAAAAGGTAATAATTGAATCCAGGGGAGTAGCTTCTTAGCAAAAGAAAAAAAGTTTGTAGAGAAAAAAAGACCATGTATATAAACTTACTCTCTGCGTGACCTTGGGAAAGTTATTTGATTTCTCTTGGTTGCAGATTCCTCAATGATAAAATGAGGTGGCTGGACTAGATGACCTCTGAGGTTCCCAGAAATCTAGAGCTGTGATCCTATGATCCTATTAGGCCCATGTTTGGAAGGTTAGAGGCACAAGAGCATTTGATAAAGGCAGAAACAAATTGGTTAGAGAAGTAAAAGGATTTTTGAGAACTTAGGGTTTCCAAACCCAAGGGAAGAAGGCACCTACAGAAAGGATATAAATAAATGCAGCAGAGAGGTAAAGAAATACTCATAAAAATACTTTTAAAAATTAATATATATATTAAATCTGATAGCACATCAAAGTTATTTAGTGATTTCTAAAATCTCCAGTTTAATGGTGGTAGAAGCTAGACTGCAAAGAGATGAAGAGTTTTTCAATGGTGGATACAAGCATAAGCTATTTTTTAAATTAGTTTGGCAATAGAGATTAAGGCAATTAATAGTATAGCAATGTGAAGGAAAATTTTGTTTGCTTTAGGAGAGGGGAGGTGTATTTGTAGGAAGAGGGAACAATTTAGTAAAGAGGGAAGGATTTAAAAAGAGAGAGAAGGCTGAAGGAGCATGGTACTTGAGGTGATGGGAGAGGATAAGACTAAGGGACAAGGAGAAAGGGCAAGCTTTGATATGTATGACCACCCCATCTTCTGATAAAGGAGAAGAGAAAATGATCGGTGACATCATAGAGTGATAGGGAAAATAAGGAAGTAGAAGTTCCTAGTTGTAATGAAGATGGGAGGAGAGAAAGATCCTGTACAGTTCGAGTTGTAGGGGGGGGGGGTTGGTAAAGGGAATAGGTACCATAGCAGCCCCTGGGAAGGGATAAAGGTCCCAGGTGCTTTTGTTAGAGGCAAGGAAAGTTTTGGCAGCTACAGAGAAAAGATGGGCCATGGCCAGCACACCTACTTTGCATTGCATTGCATAAAAGGGTATTTGTATAAGATATGTATAAATAAAGGCCTGCCTATACATTTTATTTACCTCAATTTTAAAATATCTTCTATTTTGTCAATCAGTTAATTAGTATGTATTAAGTACTACCAATTGCCAGGGAGAGTGCTGAGCTCTGGAGATAAACAGAAAGGCAGAAACAGCACTTGCCTTCAAGGAGCTCACAATCTAATGTTCTGTCAGATTGAAAATCTTCTAAGACTTAGTAAAAAGTTTTTGAGAGTTGCTGTGGACCCAAAATTCATCACCCCAAAGCCAACCTGGTGATCATACATTTATTTTTGTGTATGTTTATTTGTGTGTAAAATATAAAATATTTCACAGAATAGTATGTGATTATAGCCATCATATTAAAGGTATCATAGCCTTTGTTTTTTATAAAGCCTTTTAAAAATTTATATTTAATTCTAGTAATCAAGTCAAATTAAAAAATTTACTCATATTTTCTCTTGTCTTTCAAGAATACTAATAGGTTTCCATTGAGATGTAAAACAAATGCAAACATAAATGTCAAAATCTAAAATATTTCACTGAGGCAAAGACCTGCTTCTCTATGAAAATTTAAAATATTCTTTTGTCTTTCATTGGCATCATTTTAGTATTTTACAAGTTCTCCCCCAAAATGCTATTTTTCTTATAAGAACTACCAAATTTTCACTAGTCAGTATTTCTAGGAATTAAGCATATCTGAAATTAAGTCAAGTAAATTCAAGGTCATTGTTAACATCCAGACAACTCAAGTTATTTTTAGCTTTTTCCACTCATTCCTGAAGTCTACAAGATTTGCCTAGATTCTTAATTAGTTGCTCATTCACTGGCATTGCCCTTTAGACCTCAAAGTGTTTATTATAATATTTATTTTAATTTTAAAAGCCCAATTTATTGAATGCTTCCTCTACTTTGGCCAATTAAAAATTAAAATAGCCAATTAAAATTACAGCTGCAACTACTTAGTGATTTAAATTTCAGCAAGAGCTTCATAGAAGTTATCTCATTTGATCTTCACAAGAGCCCTGCAAGGTAAATGCTATTTTACATATGAGGAAACTGAGGTTGAGAAAAGTTATATGACTTGCCCAGGGTCACACAGCTAATAAGCATGTGAGGGACCTTGAACTCCAATGTTTCTGACTCCAGGTCTAACATTTGATTATTAATATACCCTTACCTAATTAAATTTCAGTCCTCTATACTTAAGTAATGGTCATCGCTCATATTTGAAAGTCAAATACTGATACATGTCCCTATGTCCACAATATCCGTTCTCCTACATCTCTGCCTTTTGAAATTGAGTGATGTAAAAACCACTTGAATGGATAGTATGTCTTAAATAGACATTTCTACAAATCTCTTTGTCTATACATCAAAACTCTACAAGTCTATGTCTCTTTGCAGAAAAAAAAAATAGTTCACTCTTTTTATTTCTAGGAAGTGATCAAGATGATGTAATCAACATCTTGGTGTTCCAACAGAGCACTCTGTAATTCACTTCAATTTGGCTAATTTTCAATAGGCACTTGGAAGAGCCAACCTAGATTTTTAAACTGTGAACTCTTGGGGAATGTTGAGTAAGCTGTTGGACAACTGATAGAAGGGCTAGATTTTCCTACTGCCTGCTGTTTTCTGATAGACACATTCAACCCAATTCTCCACTTCAAGCTCAGGAGGACCAAGCATCTGTCTAGCTGAAGAGGAGGAAACCCTCATCACTGCAGCGGCCTAAAGTCAAACTGGGGAACTGATAGGAGAGGGGAAGGATTGGTCTATTCTTTGTAAATATATATGATATATAATATATAGATACACACACATATAATATACACACATATGATGTATACATATAAATATATGCCATTGTGTACATATATACACATTAAATATATATGCATATATATAAACATATATTCATACATATATGCATATTTGTATATGTGCATTTATTTCATTAGAATATAGGCTCTTAATAAGACATCTGAGAATTTAAATAAGCTATTTTGATAATTGTACTTTAATCCAGTTGGTTTTCTTTGTAGTCTTATGTATTTTTTATGCCTTTACAAACTATACTTTATAGACTTTACTATGTATACTTTACTATATATATATTATATATAAGCTTTACTATATAGACTATACCAGACTGCCAAAGGGGTCCATGATACAAAGAATGGTTTAAAAAGCTCTGCACGAGAGAACAGGGACTGTGTTTTTGTCTTTCTTTGTTCTTTCAGTACTTCGCATAGCAGGTAGAACAGTGAGCTCTTCATAAATGCTTTTTGACTGAGAGCTAGACACATATTTTGGCAAATGGCTTCCAGGCATCAGAATTACTACAGAGGCATAGCTTACATCTCTGTTGGATTAAATAGTAAATACTTTGGATGACAGAACTGACATCCATGAAGATATTAGGATTTTAAAGCTGAAAGGTAAATTAGAGATCTTTTAATCTAGAGGTTCTTAGTTTTTGTGTGTGTCATGGTTGTTGGTGTTCAGTCGTATCCAACTCTTTGTGACCCCATTTGGAGTTTTCTTGGCAAAGATACTGGAGTGGTTTGCCATTTCCTTCTCCAGCTCATTTTACAAGTGAGGAAACGGAGGGAAACAGGGTTAAGTGACTTACCCAGGGTCACATAGCTAATAAGTGTCTGAAGCTAGATTTGAATTCAAAAAGCTCTTTTTAAAAAGAGGGAGGCAGAGAATGCTAATAATACACAAATTTTAGACTATTTATAAACATCAAATTAACTCTTCCTGCTAAATGTAAAATCCCTATCCAATGACTAGTGAATAGACATGATTTTGGAGGAACCAAATTCTATCAATCTTGAAAAATTTCCTCATAAGTAAAACAAGAAGACAAAAAAAATTCCAGCTAAATGAAAGAACTCACTGATTCTCCTTGCAGGAGCAAATACAGGAGTGATAGGCCTTGGTTTTACTGGGCCTTCAAAGGCAACAGGAAACATCATTTCATGGGAATATAGGGATGTCTCATAGTGTACTACTAAGGAGAAGTATTTGCAACAAGATCACTAGGAAAATAAATGCGACTTATATGACATCTGTTATAGGGTATCAAAGGCAGAGAAATTCTTCGAAGAATTTAAGAAGAGTGTCCAAATTAAATCAACATCTACTTAATGCTTAGTGACTTCTTTGAAACTGATGATGAAAAATATGTTGGAAAATATGATTCTGGAATAACCAGAGAGGTCAACGACTTTTAGACTGTACAGAGGCCTCACTCATATATGTCATGAACGTTTTTTTCAACTTAAAAATTGGAAGGCACTGGACATCATGAGCGCTGAATAGTATTTAAAAAGAACTCAATTATATTTTAACAGTCAGAAAATGACTCTTTACTGATGTTGAAGTCATTCCTGAATAAACTTTTTGTACAGTCAGACCCTTGACTTATAACAAAGTTACTAATACAAAGCTAGAATAAAAAAAAATGAAAAACACAAGATATGTCGCTACAACAATTCAACCTAACATAATAAAACAAATTATTGATGTTAGAAATGGAAAAGAGATAGAGAAAAAGATATTGACACTACTTACAATAATTCCATAGAGAAGTTGGCTGATATAATTGCCATAGTAAGATCAAAGGAGCCTTTAATCAGCAAACACTTGACTTATTTGCTAAGAAGACAGATGTGTTAACCACTAGCAATGCCAATTTAGAACATAAACTTGTTTATAAAATCTTAAGTAATTTAACTATTATAAATACCCAAATTAACTACAAAGGACATATGAAGGAAGATGCTATCTGTATCCAGAGAAAGAGCAAATAAATAGAAATATGTATAGAATGATATATGTGTATGTATACGTATGTATATTATACGAGTGTGTGTGTGTGTCTAACATTAGCCATCTCTGGTGTGGAGTTGGGAAAGGAAAAAAGAAAAAAAGGGAAAAAAAGAAGGAAAAAGAAACTTATATGATATCTTTATTATGTATTTAAAACAAATAGCAAGTTGCATATAAGAGATTTGCAGTTTCATATGTGATTATCTTTTTAAAAATTATACCATGTTACAGAAAATTTTTTAAAAAAATCTTATGGAGAAGGATTCAATATTACCTCATAAAATAGTAAGAAGAAAAATAAGGAAAAAACAGTTTCAAGAAAATTTAGTGAGTGATTCAACTAAACAAAATCATTCCTGTGGAGTTTACGTATAAGTGAGTAGAAGGATAACAAACAGAAAAAGCATGGAAAAGATATACAAAGATTTTTATAGTGAACTCTTTTTACCAACAAGAAGAATACTGACTACTTAACATTGAAGTCCCAGATTTGCTTATAGAGGAAGTGAAAATGGTGTAGACAAAGATGGGAAAAGCAGCTGAATTGATCCAAGTATAAAAACAGAAGGCTTGTGGTGGATGTGACAAAATTTTGAGGGCATCAAGGGATGATTTCTCAAGGTATCTGAAGCAAGAGAAGACACCAAAGGTATGGAGAAATATTGTATCTTATTATTATCCCCAAAGTGACCCAGAGAACTTTAATAATTATCAACTTATATGCCTATTTTCTCATGTGATGTCTTTGAGTCTGAGCTACACATGAATCAAGGATTTCATCAATTAAGAAAATAGAAGGGAAAAGGAAGCCTTTTACAAGTGCTAATCTTCAGCAGACAATATCTTTGCCATTGTACAATTAACTTAAAGACGTAGAGAAAAAAGTTGACTTAAAGAAAACACTGGTTTGGTAGAGTAAAATTCCTCTCAAAGGCTATTAAAAACTATCCTTTCATAAGATGGTTTCCCATGCTATATGTTAAAAACTACGCAAAATTCCTTGAAACATACAACAGAAATAACCTTGTTTGATGATGCTTTCATCACTAATACAAAAGAAGGAATGAAAAAGAAAAATGTATGCTCTATAAAGGTGTTTGTCACCTCTGTGGAGCTGATATAGTACAGTGTTGGGGTCCCTCTTACCCCAAACTCCCAGGCCTTTGTCCAGCAAAGGCATGATCTCGTGGGCAATGAACGAGGTGGGAGGCATGATGGCGATAAGCAGCTCCAATTTATTTCAGGTTAATAGCAACCTTTTATAGCTTTGATTATGTAGCAATAGGGCCACCTGGGTCCTGCCTACTCTCCTCCTACTCTCCTCCCCTTTCCTTCCCGCGTTCTCCCCATGATTCACCTGTGCACAGGTAAATCCAGAAGAGAACCCGGCACCACGTTGCCAACAAGGGCGAGACCCTTCCTTCTGACTCCATCTTGTCCCACCCATACCTCAGAGCCCTGAGTTTACCTCAGCAGGCCCTGGGCATGGAGGTCCAGCGAGGGCAGGGGTCAGCTCTAACTCGCCCCGTTACAGTACAGAGTCTAAATCAAAGAATCAATTTCTTATATATGGTAAAGTTCTCCAGATATTCGTGTTTATATATGACATTGAAAGAGTTGGTGCAAAATAGTTGTACCAAGTAGTTGGTACAAAATAAAATGATTTAAAAAATTGATACACAATTAACCTTACAACTTTTTGTACCTTTTGGGACTGAGAATTTCAGTGCCAGCCTAGTTTGACTAGAAGCTCACATTCATGACCATTGTTATCACAAAATAAATATTCATCAAAATTATTGATTGCTCCAAGTAATTTATCCACTACTTGACTAATTGCACCAAGTTCTGAAGCATTGCAAAATCTTCTAAATGAGATCTATAAATTCTCAAAAGAGTTTAGTATAACTATCCTCACAGGAAAACCAAATGGATGAAGAGTAACTATTATCCTGACAAATATATACATTGGGAGACAACTTATAGGCAATCAGCCCATATCTATATGAAGTTATTATATAGAGTTATTTTCTCACTAATTTTTAGTGACCACAAGATTGGTTTGGAGTAGGCAGAAGCTTTTCATCTTTTGCCTTATATTGCATTTATTACAAGTCTAGAAGAAAGCAAATATGCATAGGTTGAGCACCCTCCCCTGATTAGTTTTCTTTTTGATGCAACTTCTTCCAAGACTTTTTTCGTTGCTTTAGTTCCTTCATTAATTCTCTTCCTGGCTGTATTATTTTTTATTCCTTCTTTAATCTCTCTGAATCTATTATCACGGAGTTAAGGCTTCTGAAGTTCTGGGCTTTATTTCCCACTTTACAATGTGATGGAAAAGTGAGGATTGCATTCAGATTTGATGATCTTTCCTTACTTGGCATTCTTTTCAGAATTCAGTTGCTTATTGCAGTTGTGATGAAATTACTCTATAAGGAGAAAGGATGGTTTAATCATGCTGAAGAAATGTAATAATTTCAACTTTTTTATTTTTTGCGAAAGATACCAATCACTGTTTCTTTGTCTATATCTACATAGTCCCCAAATGCATCAATCAAAAAAATTCAGTCAAATAAAAAAAAAATTAGTCAAACCAGTTTTGAGGGAGGAATAGTGGTATGGATAAACTAGCTAGATAACATTCAGCTGGTTCATTCTATTTAATCAGGGTCATTCAATTCAACAAACTATTTTATCTTTGACCACATTGGTGTATTTGGTGGCACTATCCCAATTGGGTCCAGCTGGAAGACATGCCCCTCCTAGTTTCTCACAATTTTAAGTACTTCATAACTATTTCCGAGACCCCATTAGTATCAAATACCTGCATATAACTTTGTCTCATGGTGACAAAGCCCAAGTCTCTGGAAGGCTCAGAAACAGATTTTTCATTCTCCTAAGAGGCTGGCCAAATTTCTGATGAATTGGCAGACTAAATGCCAGAGATAAAATCTGTAGGCATACATGGTGTGGATTTGCAAATATTTTTAGATAAATAGAACTATTAATCCTTAAACACATTAGTTACAGACCACTGGCCTTACTCTGCCTTTGGTTGAAAGCCATTGAATACTGATATTCTTATGTTTTACATGAGAAATGGTCTTCACGTGCAAGAGATGATACATAGTAGTTTGGGCATCAAGCGGTCTGGGTTTTGTTCTCAGTTCCATTTCTGATTCACTGTGACCAACACCCAGCAAATCGTGGGTGTTTAAGAAATGTTAAAAAAAATAATGAGCCAGAGTACTGTTCAGTCAAGTTACCACTGAGGGTAGAAGCAATTCTCTCAGGCCGATGCATTTTATTCTGTACATTATGGCTTATCCCAGAAAATTTTGTTTACAAGTCGATAATACCTCTTTAAATAAGTACTTGCTTTTCTGACATCTCAGCTCCCTCTTTTTGGCTTGGAGGTCGAAGACCCTTTAAAAAGCTACACGTTCCACCTCTGTCTTCTGCTATTAGAAACCTTTGAAATAAAATGGTATATTCTCCCCACAGTGTGAGTTTAAGAGAATAACTGAGCAAGGTTATAGGATAGAGCAACTTTATAGCTTATAAACTTTTTTAGAGACCTATATTTGAAGGGTTGCTATTTAGAAAAGGAGATGAGATGTTCTGTTTTGATCCAGAGAGTAGAACTAGGACCAATCAGTAAAAGTTTCAGGAAAGTAAATTTAAACTCTAATAAATTATATAGCTCACATGAGTTTGGGGATCTTTATTTCAACTCCCATTCTCACTGATGAACCAGATGCCCAGAGGGCTGGCTAGCTGCATCTACCCCTAAGGGTTCTAGAGAGGACAACCGAGGGTTCGAGGCTATCTTTCTAATGTTTGATTTGAGGAATATGAGTTACTTTTAAAATGCTGTACCTTTGAAATAAATATTTACATTGGTGTTATTATAGAATTAATTTTTACTAAATGTTAATAAATGCACTAAATTAAGCACATATTCTAGCATAGTCTCCTTGGTATCACTTGCCAGATGTTGTTATTATCTCCCTCATACCGTTGATCTGGTTGTTAGCACCCCAAAATCATTTAACTAATTATTGTCAATTAATTTTTAGCAAGGGATATTTACTGAGAAGATATAGCATGATTGAGAGTTACAAAGAATTATCCTCAATACCAAGAGCACATTCTTCCCTCTGCCGCTTTAGTCCTTGAGGAGAGAGGGCTCAAAATTAAAGCATTTGCCCCCACAAAGTTCACTTCTGAACGTTTCATAGCCAGTGGATAAGTTGCTCTGTTGCTTCAGCAGGCCAAGGTGTCTCAGAGTTCATCCACTGCTGGGAGAGGTAATGCTCGTTGCTCCTCAGGTCAACCCTTTAGCCTCACCTGTGATGCAATTACTACAGACATCTCTATTTTACAGGTTAAGAAACTGAGGCTCAGAAAGATTCAGTGACTGTGCTTGGTGTCATATGTAATAAGTATTGGGGTTTGTATTCAAATCAAAGTCTCTCTTTATCACAAATTCGGGGCTCATTTTAACACAGTTTCTTTTGTTAATAGCTGCTTCCTTCTTGCCCCACAGAAAAACTTCTCTGTTATCCTGATTTTGGTAACAGCAGCAAACAGGACTATTCATAATTCCTAGGACTCATCTTGAACTTCCCTGGCTTGGAATGCAAGCATCTATTTCTCAAAGAATCGTATGCTCTATAATACTTGTACTATACATTCTTTGCAATATAAACCTTCTGAATTTACTCTCAGTTCCCACGTTGGCTTGTGACCTTGGTGTTAGAACAAATTTCCCATTTATAGAACTGAATTCATTAGCTCCATATGCAATTGTAACATTCCTTTGGATACAGTGATTCGTGAAGACACATTTGCATTTGTAGCACATGCTCTGGGGCGATTGTCCCAACTCTCACTGGCACTCATCAGCCTTGTCTCCAGAGCATGGCTACTACATCCCCTCAGAAATTGAAGATTAGCCCAGAAAGTTTAGGCATTGTCTTTACGTTCCTTCCCTCCATGATTATCAGTTTATATCAATTGGTCAGCCAGATGGAACTAGCTTTTAGAAATAGGCATTTACTATGGTAATATAATTTGTAGAAAACATCTCCTCCAAAGTCTGTGATATACCTTCTCACCTGTATATACAGAGTCCAAGGAAAATAGAGCCCAAACAAATAGCACACACACAAAGAATAAAGGGTCAACTAAGAACTGGAAATCCTTTTGCTGGAGTCCTTGAGCTGTTTCTATTATGTGTGATGTAGTTTTTCTGCATTGGCTCTTTGTAGAGCCTTCAAACAATGTCTAGTCAGTCCTGGGCTTTAGATGTAGACATTATCATCAACTTTTCTGGGTCTGCTTCTCAGATACTTCGGGAAGATGGTTAAACCCCCAGTCCTATGGACTCTTTGGAGCTCACAAAGCTCTTATCTGATCAAGGTAGGGGAGGAAGAGGTCTAGGCTGAGTCCAAAATACCTTCCCATGCAAATGATTCCTTCTCAGGGGCAATTTTCTATCTACATCACCACATATTTGAATCTTTTGGGTTCTGAACTAGCTGCCTCATTTTATAGAGACACAATAGATAGATAGATTACCAAGTCCCCTACACATTCAGAACAAACTTCTTGTCAAACCTAGGTGAAATGTCTTGATTAACTCAGAAGGTTTCCAGGCTTTGTTCACACCTAGTTATGATTGATTGGTTTAATTAGAAATGTTCTCATCTAACAAAGGTAATCAGTGCATAGCACCTTAACACATACTTTAAGAGAGTAGGATAACTGATAGACTGATTTAATGACAATTACTCTTACACATTTAACTCAGAATTTTGTTCTTTGTACACAATGTTAATTCATGGTAATATAAGAATTGGACTGGATTTTTACAAGAGTTCTTAAGAGGGCAATATGAAATTTAAGCTCAATACTGTATTCTTCAGTCAGGAAAAAATATAATAAAATTCATATTTTATTGATTTAATATGATTCTATCCCTAATGTAAGTAGGACAATCCTGGCAGAAATATATACCAATACAAAGTAAAATAGAGGAAATAACATGTACTACAGACAGCTTTGAATAGAAAACATACTTGGATTATAGAGTGATTTATTCCCTTTTAATCCAGAGATCATATAGATATGGCTAATGTGACATATGTCTGTGCTATGTAATTCAAATCAAAGTGGGCATAACTTTTCTCCTTCTCTCAGCAGCTGTGCAGCTCATGTTATTCTTGTACAGTGAATCCTTTTATTAGCAACAATGCTGCCATATTTGTAATGAGAGCTATTTTCTAAGGAAAATATATTTCCAACTTTGGAGAATATAAATCTATTCCTAAATTGAAAAAGATCTGCAGACAAATTTCTTCTATAAATTTTAATGACACCTCTGTATCATTAAATGGAGTAGAAATGAGAGTGCTTAAAGATAGAATAACTTTGGCCGTGTCACCCTAAAGTCATTGCAGAGCTTAGATTATAAACAATTTTCTCTGAGTCCTTATTCACTGGAGCCTATTCCGGAGAAATACACCCTCACCTTTCAATAGATCCTATTGCATACAAATTTTGTAGAGTGTGACCCAAACCTGTCTCTCCTTAAACTATCTAGGGTTGCTTGAACTTGGATAAAGTTTTCTTGTCATCATCTCAGTGGGGGAAAGGGGGACTCTGAGCAAGCTCTTCTGGGACAGAGCAGAGGCAGGGCAGGGCAAAGCAAAGAATTACAGATTGCCCTCCGGAACACTCATTCTAGTGTGCTCACTACGGGGGTATAACCTCAGTAGTATTTGTCTAGACAAGTTAGTCTTCTTAAGAGCTCAGGGGAATTCACCTACCTGCATCTCTTAGCAGACTCTCTTACTTATGATAATCAATATCAAACCAAGAGAGGACTATTTCTCTTAGAAGTTTTTGATAGCCACATAATAATGAGAAACCAGAAGATGCAGCAGTTCTACACTACTAGAAAGTGAATTGCTTTTAAGAAGCCCAAGCAAAATTTTTCAAAATTCATATCTGTGACTTCAAAAGGATGTTTGCGTAATACAAAATTCTTATGTCATAGCTAAGTATAAAAAACTTCATTTGATAGGAGAAACATTGGTGCTACTTGCAGCTAGTGATATGGTTGAAACAATGCTTGGTCAATCACATGCAGAGTAGTATACAGGTATTACAATATTAATTAAGGTGGGACTTTTTTTTTTTTTACTGTTTTCCCTTTTGGAATGCTAAAGTAATCAAGTGCTTTTGATTAAGTCTTACTAGGTGTGAAGCCCCAGGTCCACACCCTTTTGCTGATTATGGTATTTCCCCATGTATAAGATACACCTTAATTTTAGGGCCCAAAATTTGAAAAAAAAAATGTATTACATAAAGTAATTCAACTCAAGTTTTATTCATCATAAAATTCACACAATAATATGATGAAATTCAAGAACCTTCTGTTCATAGCTTTCAGGCATCTTTTGGGCAAGTCTAGTGCATGTATGCATGCTTAGTCCATTCCATTTCATGAATCTGAAGCACCAATTCTTCCCGTAGCTAGTCTTGAATTGTTTTCTCAGTTGGAGGAGGACCAAACTTACGGTCAGCAGCTCGATTTCCACTCACTTTTGCAAACTGGATCACTTTTAACTTGAATTTAGCACTGTATGAAAATCTTTTCTGAGCCATTTCTGGGCAGAACATGGCAAAATGTAACCTAATATACCGGTAACAAATGCGAAACAATGAGTGCAAATACAACAAGCGGGAAAAAGTGGGAAATGCAGGTAAAAAAATCTACAACCACTGTATAAGATGCACCCAGTTTTTAGACCCCAAATTTTTTGAAAAAAGGTACATCTTATATGTGGGGAAATATGGTAGGTGTGGAGCCTTCAGGCCCTAAGAAGGGTATATAAACTCAGAGGTTAGCATTTCGTTTGGGGTTCTCACTCACTGGAAATGTCTTGTGATTTGACTAGACGAGACTCTTGTTAAGAGCCCCCCAGCTTGAAAACCCAGATGTTGGTGCTTCCCTGGTAACTATGTACTGAGATGTTGGACAGAAAGCTAGAAGCCTGTCTATGGGTTTGTGTTATTTGATTTGTTGATATTTTCTGTTTGTAATTTGTTTGTATTTGCTCTGAAGTTCAGGGTGCTGGCTTTTCCCTTAAACTAAATGAAAATATATGTGTGTGTGTGTGTGTGTGTGTGTGTGTGTGTGTGTGTGTGTGTATGTGTATGTATATATATGTGTGTGTGTGTGTGTGTGTGTGTGTGTATTGATTAAAGTGAGATTATTTTCCTTAGAAAAGAGATCAAAGAACCTATGCTGGCAGCCCTCCTGTGTGCTGGTGTTGTTAGCCTTACATAGTCACATTGTTGTTACAGTAGCTTTTACAGATTCCACTTGCAAACAGTGTGGAGAATTGTCCTTTGAAAATTTGTGGTAAATTAATTGGGAAATTAAAATCTTATTTTGCATTGTAGGTGAAGAAATGACATATATAGTTAAAGATCCTCTTGGTTACATCTATACATCTATATATTATGTTGTTGAAAAACTACTAGGGAAGATTTGTTACTTTGCAAACCTATTGACAGTAATTCCATAGAGAAACTCTTAATATAATTGTATATGTAATGAATTGTATAAAGAAAAAAGATATTCTATGGGAGAATTGCATTGAAATCTACCCTCATCAACCTTATTCCATGTCAGAATGAAACAAAGGTCTAAATGTATTTGTTTAAAAATGTAGTGCCTCGTGGTTTATACATATTGTGAATTTCACAGACAACCACTTGTATTGAGAACAATGAGTAAGGAACTACAATTTGTCAAGACAGAGCAATGAAAGGAAAGTTCTTTGAAAACATATGTAAGGATAGGAGACTAAACACAAAGCATTTCTATATTATTGCAAAACATTCTGACTTCCTCATTCCAAATTACTTTTTTTTAGAGTGTTTGAACTAAAAGAAGACATTGGGATTTTTCTTAGTGACAACAAAAATGGAATATATGGATTTTATGGCAAAAATTTCCTTCTGAAAAATGTATTTGATGAATATTTTTTGAAAAACTTAGTATTCCAACTGAATTTATACAAGATCCTCAAATTTATACTCTGATCCAGAAAGATAAAGTAGCTACATTTATAGAAAAATAGAGCTATGGATTGCAAAATAATATTTTGACAGATTTCTCAATTTAAAAAATGCCTTGCAAATGAAAGAGTACATAAAGACCTATTTTTTATCTGACTGTTATAAAAAATTTCTTTTTATTTTAAAGACCCAGGTAGTTCTAAAGTTGAATAGTTAAGAAACCCGTTTGCAGTTATGATTATGATCAATTTGTTCAAAATCTCTTTAACTTAACATGGATGGTTAATAGACTTGTCTTGTGATAGTATGTTGAAGTAAGTGTTGGGATTTGAAAATCTTACATTTTGGCTACAGGTAAATAAAGAATTCTCTGGTTCATCAAAGTAATACAAATTTTACTATCAGTTATACTACTGGTAATGAAAGCAGGTAGTGACACAGTGTCTGGAGTCAGGAAGACCTAAATTCAAATCTAGTCTCAGGCACTTATTAGCTTACATAGCTGGGTAAGTCTTTTTTTAACCTTTGTTTAATTCAGTTTCCTCAACTGTAAAATGGAGATAATAATAGTACCTAATCCTCAAAGATGTTGTGAGGATTAAATGGGACAAAGTGCTTAGCACAGGAACTTGCATTAGTAGATACTTCATGTTTGTTTCCTTCTTCCCTCCAATATAACATCTTATTAAGCAGAAAGGATTTTCTGCTGTAGCAGAAAAGGTCCCAGCCCAAGCCTCACAGTGGTCATTGTTTGGATTCTGATGGCTCACAGTGAGTGTAAATAGCAATGTTTCTCTTTTAGCCAGAAACTCTGAGGGTCTTTTAAAAAAAATAGGCAATCTAGGCCATCTTTTGCCTCATTTCTTACCTAGCTTTAAATGACTGAATGTCTGTTCCCTCAGACAAACTGAGATCTGGTAAAGACCTTAACTTACAACATGCAAGATCTCCCACTGGCTCTGGGGTCATCTCCAGTCACCCTGATCTGCATCTTGCCACTGGACTCAGATAACCTTGGAGGAGAGAGTGAGGCTGATGACTTTGCACAGCTGTCTCACTTAAATCCAATTCACTTGCAAGTCAATACATTACCTTCCTGATATCATTGGTCCTCTTTGAGAATGAAGGACAAACAACCACAATAATTCCTTCATTTTACAGATGAGGAAACTGAGGACAAAAATGTTTAAATGACTTGCCCAAGGCCACATAGGTAGCAATAGCAGAACCAGTTTTCAGATTCAAGTCCTGTGACTCCAATTCAGTGCTCTTTCCCTGTGCAACACTATTTTCAAAGTTATTGAGACTGGTAAAGGCAGATTCAGATTCATGACTTGGGGAGCAGTTGGACTACATGACCTCTTATGACCCTCCTAACTCTAAGCCATTTGCCAGAGGAACACCACCACCAAACTCTAGTGAAGTGGTTTATAATATTTAAATAGTGATGCCCTCTCTTTTAAAAATAAAAATTGTCATGTCACCCAACCTTCATAAAATAATCTACACAAATTGTTGTTATTGTTTGTCCTTTGTTCTCAAAGAGGACCAATGACATCATGGGGGTGACATCTTGACTTGCAAGTAAACTGGATTTAAGTGAGGCAGAGCTGTGCAAAGTTATCAACTTCCGGGGTCATCTAAGTTCAGTGGCAAGGCATAGATCAGGATGATTGGAGATGACCCCAGGTGAAGGGGTAGACCTTGGCCTCTTTCCACATATAATTAACTTATAATTTAATAGAATAAAATTAAGATTTTATTATAATTTTATATAAAATCTTTAATATACAATAAGCAGAAGAAAATTAACAAATGTTTATTTATTTATTGACAACTCTCCAAATATTTGAAGATTCCTACCATCCTTCCACCTCTCTCATTCCTCTCAAGTCTTTTGTTATCGAGGCTCAATATCCTTGAACCACTCCTAGTTAGTTATTTCAAATGATCCTTGTAAGGGCCAATTCCAATCCCTTTGCAATTCTATTTACTCTAAAGAAGCTTGTCAACATCCTTTCTAAAATGGCACGCAAAACTATACACAGTACACACAGGGTGAATTCTGACAAGGGCACATTACAGCAAAACTATCATCACCCATGCTTTGGAAACTATACTTCTGTTAAAGCATCCTAAAATCACAGTATGTTTTTTTGCCTGTCTCATCCCACTGCTGGCATATAATTAGCCATTTGTCTACCAGAAAAGCATTAGTTTTTTCCCCCTCAAGAACTGCTTTTGAGCTATGTCTATTCCATCCTATTCTTGCCCAGATGATTTCTTAAAATTCCCGGTGAAAGACTTTATATTAGCCCATTATTTTGTCTGCCTCAATGAAGGCTTCCTCCAATGATTCACTGCGGTTTGAAGATGACCTTGGGCACTCAAAGGTTATTTCAGTGGAGTATAAACTCTAGCAAATCCTGTCATATTGATGAGGCTTCAAATATGGCTCTAGTAACATATTATATTTGGTCTCCAAGGACTAGTCTACTCAAGTATGTAGAGGCTTATCACAAATAAACTGGTGTCTTAGAAATGAATAATTTGGTCATGGCAACCCATGAAACAAAGAAAACACAAAATGAGTCTCACACTTCTATGTCCTCCTTTCTCTTTTGCAGTGATGGGCAAAGTGACAAAACAGAGAAGAAAAGGTACTAAGACATATGGTTCTCAGTCTCTAGAAAAGTAAGATAATTATTACATTCTAAAAGAGATTTTTATTTAAAGAACAACAATCTATGGAGGAACTGAATTATATCATTCTCAATATTTTTTACTATAAATGAAAATAAGAAGACCAAGAGAAACTATATATAAATGAGAAGAGGCTTATAGATTTTCCTTGAAGAAGAAAACAAAGGAATTGGTTTGATTATGTGCCCAAGGTAGTAAGAAATATAATTTATCAGGATATGTGGTTACTTTATATGCCAATGCTCATGGGCAGCTAGCTGGCGCAGTGGATAAAATGCCAAGCCTGCAGTCAGGAAGACTCATCTCCCTGGGTTCAAATCTGGCCTCAGACAGTGGCTATGTGACCCTGAACAAATCCCTTAACCCTGTTTGCCTTAGTGTTCTCATCTGTAAAATGAGCTGGGGAAGGAAATGGCAAACCTTTTCAGTATCTTTGCTAAGAAAGCAAATGGGGTCATGAAGAGTCAGACATGACTGAAACATCCAAACAGCAACAATAAGCTCATGATTAGTGATTCTCATAGGATGGACTTTTATAAGAGAAGCCAGCCCTGTGTAATGGTCTATGAAGAGAAGGCAACAGACTCTTTATAGCCTTTTTTTTTTTTATTATTTTGCCTTTCAGCAGAGCTAGGATTAGGCCAGTTTCCAGGCCTTCCTTTCTCCATCCCACATCACCATGTTCCATTAATAACTACTTAGGACAAGGTACATGGAAGCTACATGCTCTCAACTTGCTGGCAACTGTGGAGTGGGTTCTACCAAGTGTTTCAATTCTCCCAGAGATGGCAGCTACCCTGGAACTGTGGAATATCTTGAGTTCCTGAAACAAGCCTTGGAGGGAATGGTACAGACATACATGTTCTTAAACACATGATATGTGTAGCCAAGGAATGAGAATTCCTGAACCCCATCATAAGCAAGAGTGTTCAGAGTTTTCCTTAAGAGCTGTGATACAAAATTCTAATTACTGACTCTAGTAATACCAAATTGGAGAGTTTCAGAACCTACCCTCTCAAAGAAGGAGTTCCTGGGCAGAAATCAATTCTGGAATCTAGCCTTCCATCTAGTGATGGGGAGTTCAAGGTCAGAACTAGCCTCTTGGAGAAAGATAAGAACAATGCACTTGACCCCTTGAGATGGAAGCACACCAAGAGACTAAACTCCAAAATATGAGAGAACAAAGAACCTGGACTTTGAATTCTATTATTACTGAGTTATTCTAATAATGTAGGAAAGTGGGAAAGCATCAAAGTTATCTTCCATCTGTACAGAGTCCAATCTACTAAGTGGCAATATCATTTTAGAGGGTTACATGTATATCTGGATAAAGTGGGATTTGAGAGGGGTTTGCACTGCCAGTAACTACCAAGTGTGTTTGCCTCCAGGGGTCATAACGTGGTCAATTGAGAAAGAAAGAAAGAAAGGGGAGAAAGAAAGAAAGGAAGAAAGAAAGAGAGAGAGAGGAGAGAAAGAGAGAAAGAAGGAAAGAGAGAAAGAAAGGAAAGAGAGACATACATACACAGCCACAGAGAGAGAAAGAGAAAGAAAGAACTGTATTGTTTATAGTTTACTAATATTGCTGTTTTTGAATTTTCGGTATCCCCCAAACCATTGTAACTTTGAATGCTTGTATTAGAACTGATGAATCCTTTGATGAATATAAGTGATAACTTAAATATAATCTTGATTTTGAGATTCTCAGAGTAGGTAGTATCTGATATCAAAACTGGTTTGTGCAACTCAGAGTTTGAAGTGTTAAGCCACGGATTACATAAATATTTTCAAATATTTCAAATATTTTCAAAAAGGGCAACTATAGTGGTAGGACTAGCACCTGTTTTGCATAGGTAGGGTTGGTATCTCTTTATGAGAATAGGGAAAGAGGCAGCTAGGTGGCAAAGTGAATAGAGGGCCTCAGACACTTGACACTTAGTAGCTGTGTGACCTTGGGCCAATCTCTAAGCCCCAGTTGCCTTGCCTTCTCCCCCACAAAAAAGAGAGAAGAGGGAGTTTGTTCTTTAGATAAGTGGTGACAAACACATAGAAATGAAGTCACTAAATGGAACATAAAGATGTTTGTGGCTGCACATTGACTTAGTTTTAAAATGTAATGTCATCAAGGTTTTATTGCAATTTTATTTATTTTGTTAAATATTTCCCAACTACATTTTAATCTCATTTAGGCAGCACTCTGGAGTATGGCCTGGGTGAAGTTTGACACCTGTGCTAGATCATTGTTGGTTTACCTTCCTTGCTGTCTTCGGGGAGTTGGTATTAGAGCTTTTAGTCTAATTTCCCACTGCCCAAAGGGAAAGCCTTAGTAAGTGCAGAGGGAGAGAGTATAGTTTTATCTCAATCGTATTCTTTTAAATCTTAAGTAAAATTGCTTTTATTCCATTTTTATGGTTCACAAGTGCCTCACTGAATCCTACTGTTGTTCCTCCTTCCTTTTCAAAGAGCCAGAATCACTAGACTAGGCCTGGTCTAAACTATTTAGCATTTTTAAGCAAGGGTTGGCCTGACTTAGTATTTAAATTAATTGCTAAAGTGGGGAGAGGAAAGTATGGAAGAAGTGAGCTTCGGGTGATTGGGATGATCGAATATAAGACCTTGATGTTTTATGGATGTTTTATGTGTTTCTTGGGACATATGGGGAGTCATCTCAGTGGGATGACTGACCTTGTAGGGTTAGTACAATGAATGCTTAAGTAACTTGATAGAGATAGTAGAAATTTGCAAGATTAAGCCTTCCCTGACTCTTATTAATGGTTTTTGGAAAAGCTGGATTGCTAACACATGGAAGACAAAAATAAATTACCTTTATGTATTCAGTGATTAGAGGCAAAGTTGAATGAGCTTTTCATTTTAAGGAGCATGCCTGGTAGAGAGAGGAGTAGCTTATGGATTTAGTAATTGTACAGGCAAAAGTGGATAATCTAAATGGGGTAGGGACTGATGGGATAGATGCAACACATGATTTATGACGCAGAGGTTTTGTTGGAGAGTGGGTTAAGTCTTGCTAGAATTAGAGCTATAATGGAAGAGAATAGAGGCAGGAGTGAAGATGAGGATTGGGTGGGAAGAAAGTCTTGGTCCTAGCCCATTGTTATTTCTCTGCCTCTTCTCCCACTCCCCACTTTTCCTTTTCCTTCCATAGCTTCCAGAGAATGACTTCTTTCCTAGAGGAGTCAGTAGGTGAGTAGGCTTTTATGACAAAGGACTTGGGAGGTTGAAAAAAAATTAAGGGCCAAGTTAATGAATAACTAGACAATGGCTAATGAATGGGTAGTGTAATGAAGATGATACAAAGTTTTTGTCAGTGGCAGAGTTCCATGGCTTGGAGAAGTTACAGAGGACTTGCTTTTGCAAAATCATCTGAACCAATCTGAGGCTCCAGACCCTTTGTCTCTTTTTAGGTGGCTAATATGGGAAATTCTACATATTTGGTTCCACAAAAATAAATTCCTTTTGTAACCTAATTCTCTAGTGGGGGACAATATGGAAGGGGTGATATCTTAAAAGAGGATTTTGATAGTCTGGAGTTTTGCCTCCCTATCTCCTCCTTTCTCCTTGTGACAGCTTACTTTGATTGCAATGAGATCTTGCCTTTTGGGCAGAGACCCACCTGATTGACATCAGGCTTTGATCAAAATCAAACCAGGTCTGCCTAGCTCAAACCTTGAGGTGCTATATGTTACATAAATATTTACAAAAAGATTACAATTGTAGTAAGAGCAGCATCTGTTTTATCTAATGTTCTCTGCCAGATTACCAAGCAAGCGTTGACATATCACCCAGTTAAGTCTGAAGGGGAGATTGGGACAATCCTAGCAATCCTGTAGAGAGTCCAATCTACTAAGTGGCAATATCATTTTAGAGAGTTACATGTATATCTGGATAAAGTGGGATTTGAGAGGGGTTTGCACTGCTAGTAACTACCAAGTGTGTTTGCCTCCAGGGGTCATAATGTGGTCTGTCTGGGCAACAAGTGGAGAGCTGGGCCTAGAATCGGGAAGACCTAAGTACAACTCTCGCCTGAGAAACTATCTTTGTGAGTCTGAGCAAGTGACAACATTTCTATGCCTCAGGTTTCTCCTCCTTAGAATGGGCGCAATAATAGCATCTGCCTTGTGAAGGATTGAATGTGAATTGTTGTGAAGGATTGTTGTGAAGATTGAATGAGATATTTGTAAAAAGTGCTTAGCACATCATTCGTGACATAGTCAGCACTAAATACTTATTCCCTTCCCACCCTGTTTGGTATTTAGAGCCCATCCCACAGATCTGACTCCAACCTATTTCACCAGACCAATAGTTCTTGAACTCTTACGTCTCAGGACTCCTTTATAGTCTTAAAAATTATTGAAAGACCTTCCTCCAAAGAGCATTTTTATGTTGGTTATGTCCATTGACATGTGTCATATTAGAAATTTAAATGTCTTAATATTATGAAAATAGTTTTAACTTCTCAGACCTCCACCCCTTGAAAATGTGTTGCGGAGCCATAGGAGTCCCCAGACCACACTTCAAGAATTGCTCTGGACCAATTGCTCATTATTTTTCTTCCACTGCTCTGTGTTACACATACAGTGGCCTACTTGTGGTTTCCTGGGCATGACATGCCATCTCTCTTTGCACAGGTGCCTGCAATATTCATGCACTTCATTTCTACCTTGTGGAACAATCAGAGTGCCACCTCCTGCAGAAGACTTTCTGACTCTTCAGTTTTTTGTGCTCTCCTTTTGTAAAATAGAATTAGAGAAAATGAGAACATCTGCCTTTTTTATCTCACAAGGTTGTTATGAGAATGCTCCATCTATCAGCTACTAGTGTTTTTTTCTGACTGTCCCTGATGCCTGGAATGCTCTCCTTCTTCATCATCTCATCACCCACTGGCTTCCTTTAAGTCACAACTAAAATCCCTCTTCAGCAGGAAGCTTTTCCTAACTCTTCCTAATTCTAGTTCCTTTCTTCTTTTAATTATTTCCTATTTAACCTGTTGAAGAAGGAAACGCAAACCATTTTTGCATGGTTTTGCCATGCCAAGAAAACTCCAAAATGAGATCATGAAATCAGATATCACCAAAACAACTGAACAATGTTTATCCTGTATATAGCTTATTTGTTCATATTTGCTTGCTTGTAGTTGTCTCCTCTATTAGACTGTAAGTTTCTTGAGGGCAGAGACTGTCTTTTGCCTCTTTTTGTATCCTCAGCACTTAGCACAGTGTCTAGCATACAATAGGTGACAAATTACTGTTTATTGACTGACTCCTTGCTCCTTGAAATTATTTTCCCTTTATGTTGTACCTATATTGTGTTTACTTATCTGGATACATGTTGCTTTTTCCCCCATTACTTAAGGGCAGAGACTATTTTGTTTTTGGTCTCATATTCCAAGTGCTTGACATATAAATGCTTATTAATTGAATTGTCAAGTGTCTTGGTGAAATTTAGGCATTTGATGTTTGTAGCATTTCCCTGATCTACCAGCCTAGTAATTCAGCCATAAAATTGTAGAAACGGGAGAACTAACTTTCTCTAGTGTCTTCAGTTTTGCCTCCTAAGCCAACTCATTTAAAAATGAAACATCTATACTTTGGGTATAACCTTTTCCTTTCCCAAACCTGATGCTTTATTCTGAATGCAATTAATCTTTTAATTTCTCTCTACTCCCAAAGCCAGTTTCCTCCTGAAAGAGCAAAAGTATAGTTAATTCTGAAGCTCTTAAGGTTGATGTTCTTAATTCTTTCTCATTTTACCCCATACCTTCCAACACTTTCTATTGGGGTACTAGATACTGAGTACAAATTCAGGACCTCATTGCTATAATACTGAGAAGCTGGTAGGAAATTGGTTTACCACATTTCTATTACCCAACAGCTATCTATTACAGCTTCCAATGATACTTAATTTTCTTTCAAATAAATCATAGGATCATAGGTCTGGGGCTGGAAGACACCTCAAAGGACATTTAATCAAACTCCTCATTTTATAGATAAGAAAAGTGAGACCCCTATTGGCTAAGGGAGCTGTCCAAGGACTGATAGGTTGCAAATGGCAGAGCCAGGATTTAAAGACTGTCTCCTGATTCAAGTAGTGTTCTTTCCAGTGCACCATGTTACTGTTTTATCAAATCTCAATATTTCAATGAGACACTGAGATAATTTGAGATCAAATACAGAAGAGAAAGTATTTTAATTTTGAATGAATTAGATAGTGTAGTGGGTAGACTTGGAATCAGGAAGACCTGAGTTCAAATTCTGTCTCAGACACTTATTAGCTCTGAGACACTGGGCATGTCACTTAACATCTCTGTGCCTCAGCTTCTTTATTCTTATCCTATTCTATAATAAATTGTACCTACCTCAGGGTTGTTGTGAGTCTCAAATGAGCTAATGTATGTAAAGTACTTTCCAAATCTAAAAATTCTATTTAAATGCTAACCATTATTAATTTCTTGTCATTAAGATTGACCTGTCAGAATTATGCATGGTCTTTTTGTTAGGTTTCTTTTTCTTCTGTGGAGGCAGGGGACAGTTATTAACTACCATATCAATTTTCTGATACATATGCATTTGTTTCAAGAGGAAGGAAATTAACTTACTAGGGAGGCAGCCTGGCATAAAAATACATTAACACATATTGATTAAGCACCTACTATGTATAACATACTGAAACATTCCCTACTCACAATGAGCTTTCATTCTAATGGGGGAGGGGAGGAGACAACAAGTACATATGAAAATATACAGCAAAAAAATAACATTAATAAATACAAAATATATACAAAGTAGTAAATATAGACAGTTTGGGAGGAAGGGCATTAACTGTTGAGAGAATCAGGAAAGTTTTCATGGAGAAGATGGTGCCTGAGCTGTATCTCAAAGGAATTCTGTGAGGTAAAAGTGAGGGGTGAGGAGGAAGTGAATTCCAGGAATGAAGGATAACCAACACATGGGCAGAAAGATGATAGATGAAGTGTCAGGTAAGAGGAACAGAGAGATGGCCAGTTTGGCAGGATGGAAGAGAATAGCAGGAGGAATAATGCTTAATAATTCTTGAAAACTAAGTTGGTACCGGTGTGTATAGAGCTTTGAAAGCTAAGCAGAGGAGTTTACATTTTAGCCTAGAAGTAATGTGAAACCACAGTCGATTGAGTAGAAGAGTCATTTGGTCAGATCTGTGCTTAAGGAAAATTACTTTGACAGCAGTGTGTAGGATGGAGAAAGATGATGGTGGGAAACCAATGAGGAAGCTGTCGCAATAATTTAGGGAAGAGGTAATTACGAGGGCCTAAACTAAAATTGTTACTGTGTGAGTAGAGAGAAGGGATTGAATGGGAGAGATGTGAAGGTAGAAATGATAAGATTTGGAAACTGGTTATATATTGTGAAGTGAGGAATTATGAACCTGGG
Source organism: Phalanger gymnotis (assembly GCA_028646595.1). NCBI lineage: Eukaryota > Metazoa > Chordata > Mammalia > Diprotodontia > Phalangeridae > Phalanger > Phalanger gymnotis. The sequence continues at coordinate 120,709,193 of CM053626.1, read as the reverse complement.
AGACTGGAAGGATGGAGGTGTCATGGACAGGAAGGGAAATTTGACAGAGGGAATGAGAGAGAGAAGGACAGTGAGTTCAGTTTTAGATGTATTAAGTTTAAGGTGCTTCGGGAATGTGCAGCTTGAAAGGTCCAATTGGCACTAAGTAATGCAGAATTGAAGCTTAGGGGAGAAATGGGCTAGATTTATTGATCTGGGAGTCATATGCATAGAAATGACAATTAAATCCATGAGATGAGATGAGGTTACTAAGAGAGCGTTATATAGAGAGAAAAGAAGTGGGCTTATGACAGGACATTTGGGGAACACTCATAGTTAAAGCTTGTGATATAGATGATGGTAAATCAGCAAAGGCAACTGAGAAATGACCAGACAGGTAGCAGAAGAACCAGGAGAAACTGGTTCTCCCAGAGGGAGATGGTAGGTGGTGGTCAACAGCTTTAAGTGTAGCTGATTGGTCAAGAAGGATTAAGATAGATTAAAAAAACCCACATCTGAGTGGGCAATTTAGAGATCTTTGGTAAGTTTGGAGATAGCAATTTCAGTTGAGTGAGATTGGAAGCCAGATTGCAAAAGTTTGTGGAGAGGAAAGGGAGCAGAGGCAGTAAGCGTAGATAACACTTTCAAGGAGTTTGACTGAGAAAAGAAGAAAAGATATGACAGAAGATTTGAGATCAGAATACTTCTACTTAAGTCCTGGCTTTGCCATCTATTACTTTGGAAAACCACACAGATTTTCTGAGCCTGTTTTGTTATCTGTAAAATGGGTTGACAATACTTGCATTGTCTCTTACACAGGGTCCTTTTTAGAATTAAATAGGGCAGTACATGTACAGCACCTGGCAAGTATAAAACTTTATATAGATCTGTGAACTACATTTTAACTAAGGATAGGAATGAGTTTCATTGTTGAAAAATGTTACTACTTTACCCTTTAGGTAGCTAATTGTAGTTAGGAATCTATCCTGAAGGAAATTTTGCCCCTGGCTTATTTGGAAGAAATTCAGTGTGGGGTAATTAGGTTGCATATTAAGCAAGGAGAAGAATCAAGAAGATGAGAGGGACAGTTTATGATGATTCAATTAATGGATAGAAATTTAGTTCAATAAGAACTAAATTAGAATAGTTTAACATATGTCTCTGTATAAAATGTTATTTAAGGAAAATATAATGCTGGAGGGAAATGCAATTCTTTTCTGTACTTTTGTCCTAATATTTTACTAGGCAGATTTTGGCAGGTGCCAAAATAGGGCCATTTCTGGAAAACATATATGCATATGTAAATATAGAAAGGGATATATATATATATATATGTATGTGTGTATATGTACATGTACACATATATGCATACACATATAAAGCATATATATAGCCACAGACTTTTTAAAAATCTCCATTCTAATGTAGTATTTTCTGTAATGAAAAACTTATGAGCTCATCACAAAATAGGCATTTGAAAGACATTTCTTTGATGTTTAGGGAACTATAAACAACAAGAAAAGATAAAAGTAAAATTTCAACAGCATAGAAAGATGAAAGGTTTCCTTTTGCCTTTCTTTAATGTGTTATTTCTTTGCCATGACTTACTTATTTTCAGTGTTGCTATTATTATTTTCCTTTCTTTAAGTCACTTTTTAAAGTATAAAATATCTTTAATGTCATTTGTTGCAGTATAGAACAAGCCAGCAGCAGCTCAGATTTAGGGTTGATGTAAGGGCGAAGGAGCAGAGGTTAGAACGTTGAGCCTGGGGTTGGCTGGCAGTGTGAGGAGGGGGAGAGACAGAGAGGTGCTGGGAAAGAGACCGCAGTGACACTGCCCTCCCCGGGCTGGTTGAAGCATCTCACTGGTGACGGATCTGAAAGCACGTGGCTACGTCATGGAAAGCCAGTCTTTTCAATGCAAACTTCAACTCCTCCTCCTCCTCCCTCTAATGCCTGTAACTCACATCCAAGGCTGGGAGACAAATTCAGAGGGGAGATTTTCCTCATGCACACCGTTGCTGGAAGCAGGGAGAGTGAGAAGAAGGAGGAAGGGGGTCTGCCTTTCTCTCCACCTACTACAAGATTGCTAAGGGGAGGGGGACCTAGATTTGCATCTTTTCTACGAGGTGATTGAGAACTGCAGGTTCAGTCAGATTATACAGATCACTGGGAATTTATTGTAAAAAATCGACACTTTCAGAGGGAAATCTGTATCTTCATCTGTCAGACTTGATTCCGGAGGTGGTATTGGTGTGTGAGTGTGTGTGGTGTTTTTTTCTTTTTTTTTTTCTTTTTTTTTCTTTTCTTTTCTTTTTCCTTTCTCCTAGGGGCTACACAATGGCAGTCTTCTTTCAGTAAGATGATTCCTGCTTTGGCTTCTGCAGATCCTCCCATCCTCATAGCGACCAAGTAAAAGGCTATGGTTTTCTCTTTGGGGATCTTTTGTGCATTACTGTTCTCCCTGATTAGTTTTTGGCCTCAGTTGGGATTTCTTTGCCTTTTTGTTTGGCTTCATGCTGAAAAGGATTTTTCCCCCCACCCTTTTGGTAATAATCCAGTGTTGATCTAGGGGGATAAATCATTCATCCTGGACGAAAAAACATTCATTGAGAAGTCTCAAAGAAATATACCACGTGAGGGGAAAAAACTGGGAGAAGATCGGAATATTATCGTTTTTCCTATGGTAAAACTGGTGCCCCTCTTCAGGAGAACTGATCTCAAATTATTATTATGCAACCACAAGGATCTCTTCTTTCTCAGGGTGTCTAAGCTGCTGGATTGCTTTTCGCCCAAATCAATGTGGTTTCTTTGGAACATTTTCAGCAAAGGAACGCATATGCTGCAGTGTCTTTGTGGCAAGAGTCTTAAGAAAAACAAGAACCCAACTGGTAAGCAAAACATGCATAATATTATGTTTTCCCTCATAATAACCTGTCTGTTGCTCTTAGAGATAGCTCTGCAATTCTACTAAGAGGGAAGGAAGGGAAAAGATAAAGAAGCCAGGACCGGCCGTTGCATGTAGAGGTGTTATATGAATAAACAGCTGGATTAGCTTCAGCGAATATGAAAACCATTATCAGCATCTCTTGGCTGTGACACATCTCATCAACCGAGCGGAGAAAACTTTAAACATTTTTTATTTTATTCGTGTTTCCATGGAATATTGAAGTGATGTGCCCTAGCGGTTTTCCCTTCGGCAGCTGAAGCTTCGGTAGTTATAAGGAAGAAGGATCTGGGGGTGGGGGGTTCTCTTTACTTATCAGACTGCCCTCTCTGTGGGTTCAGTGACATGGGGCTCAGGAGCTGAGATCCTGTACAATACTTTCTGATTAGCTTGCAGAATATTCGTCACACTGATCACCTTTACCAAAGTAAAATCAGGCCCCATCCCTCCCTCTCTCACATGCCCCCCTCCCTCTCTCACATCCCACCTCCCACCACCATCAGCCCCCGCCTCCCTTTTCCCCACTAGCTCACAGTACCGGTGGATTAACTCATTCCCCCGTCTGCCAGTGACACATCATGCCACAAGGATACTTTCCCAGTGCTGATGCCTGGAGGGAAACCAAGTCCAAGTAGACACATTGTGTCCAGCAGCATTTTGTTACTGCACGCTGGGGGGCTGGGGAGGAGAGGGTTGTTATTGTTTTGCTTTAAACCTTCCTGGATGGGCTGGAATGTGGATCTGGGCTGTAGCGTGATGGTTGGTGATCATGCGCCTCAGTTCAAATGGGCTCCAACGAGGAAACTTGCAGTACATTACATAAGAAATGCAAATGCAGGTGTTTCGGGGAGTCAGATCCCACGGGTTCACTTTCTCCCTAGATCAGTTTGGGGCGTTCTGGGGTGGCCGCGTAGTTGTGGGCAAGCAACAAGGGAGAGGGAGGGAGGGAGGGAGGGAAGGAGGAGGAGGAGGAGGAGGAGGAGAAGGACTGGGTGGCGGCGGTGGTGGCGGCGGCAGCAGCCAGGAGTCTGGGCACTGTACCTCACAGCTGCCTTTCAGGGAAATAGCACCACACACATCCCAAAACAGCTCTGTGCCCCATAGTTCCCACGGCTTGGTTTGCCGCAAGCATCGCTGAGTTGAGGGGAAACCTTGGAGAGTGTGCGTGTGGATCTGTTTGTGTGTACGGAGGGGAGCGTGGAGCTGTTTGTGTGTGTGTGTGTGTGTGTGTGTGTGTGTGTGTGTGTGTACGAGTGTGAGTGTGGGCTCGCTGTCCTGCAGTGGCAGGCAGCTCCAGAGCTGGAGGCTCCTGACGCTGGCACTGCAGTGTAGTAGATCATAGGCTCTCCGCTGCCTTTCTGACACCCCAACATCAACAAGAGGCAGCACCAGCAGCCAGAACCCCCATCTGCTCAGGCAGCAAGTGGCTGCTGTTTCCCAGCCCCCAGAGAATTGGTAATGGAATGAAGCTGGACTGGGCTCCAAAGGGGATGCTGCTGCTTTCTGGTTGAAGGGGGAGGGAAGGAGGCGGAGGTGTGGGTGGGCGGAGGGAATAACTCTCCACCTACCCTCTTCTGCCTTTGAGGCCACCACTTCTGCACCAAAAAGCGAGCAGAGTTTTTAGACTCCCCGAGAGGGCAGATCATCCCGTGCTCAAGAAGGGAACGCATCATCCTGGTCTGGAAAGAAAAGGACAGTGGTTAAGATTAGTGCTGAGGCTTTGGGAAGGAGCTACAGATCACTCTTAATTTCTGTACTGCAGTGAGGAAGTCTTCCTTTCTCCTCCACTCTCCACTGTTCCCTCTCCTTTTTCCCCTTATTGCTCTCTTTCCCTTGTCTCTACCCATGTTTGCCTTTTTCTGTTTCCACTTTCCTGACTCCTACCCTCCCCCTTCCCCTTTCCTCTTACCTCCCCTAGGATAGGGAACTTTGAAATTATGCACCATCCTGAGATATTTAAGGTGGAAAGACAATTGTCAGTTCCCCCAACTGCAATTCTGAATCAGCTATAAAGTACACCCCACCCCCCAGCAGCAGGTTTAACAAAGTCAAATGAATTTGTTGCACAAACCAAATACGAATCCACATAAACACCTCCCAAGTTGACTGAAAGAGGTGTGTGTGTGTGTGTTTGTTTGTGTTTGTCTGATTAAGAAAAACCCAAAGCATGCTGATGAAAAGAAGACTTTTATTGAGCTAAGATCCCACCTCCCGAAAGAAACGTTTGGTTTTTAGGTAATTTAGGTCCCTTTTAAGAAAGAAGTGTTGTAAAGGTTGTTTCTCAACTTGTTAGTTTGCCTAAGGTCCTTGAAGCCAGACTGGCTGATACCAGAAGAGAGAAAACATTCACTTTAAAGTAGAACAGTAAGTTTCTTTGCTGTCTTTTATTATTTTCATAAAATTTTTTTACTGGAAACACTTTCCCATAGATACAATTCAAAATCTTTTTTTTCCTTCACACTTCTCCCCACCCCACCCACCTCTATCTCTTGAAGAAAGTAAGTAGTTGGCATTTTGGAAGGTATCAAACAAATGATAAATTATTTTTGAAGTAATTTATTTTGCAGCTTATGAATGTTAGAACAGTTATGTGTGAAATGATGAGTTGATTCAAAGTATGGCCAATATCACCAAGCATTCTAATATGATGAATGAGTAATGATATGACCATTGTCTAAACTAGGGACTACAAATGTTTTTTGTTGGTCATTGCTATGACATGCTATTTCATCTTCTAAAAGTTCTTTCTTACTCTTCTCAATATCAAGTTATATCATTCTTCAATTCTTTTCAATTACCACATGATAAATTTCATTATCCGTTTTCTATTAAGTCTAAAATAAATTGCAGGTTTCTGACCTCAAGAAAGTACTCCAGCTAACAAGTTAATTGATTAAGTAAAATAAAACAGAGACCTAAATCCCCTTACCAAGTAAAGCCAAAAGAAAACAGAATGGCCACTATCTATTATGCTATTTTATATTTAAAAGGAGAACAATCACATTAAAGTTTTAATGAAGCTAAGCAGAACACTGCCAAATAATATTACTGCATCAGGAAATTTGATATAAAGTTCTTCTTATGACTTTATGATGGAGAGATAACATTAAATAAAATCTTATTTCCCAGCCTTTGGGTTTGCTTATGTACTTTTTGTCAATTAAACTCCCTGGTTCTTGACTTACTTTGTTAAAACTTGCAATAAAGTTTAGGATCTGGGTTCTTGAGATCAATGCTGGACCATCATTGCCACGCACCTAGGAAAAAAGGAGTCATTATCTGATAATAAAGACAGTGAATTTAGGGGTGAAATTTGTAGCCATTGTTTTATTATAAGAATCAGTCTAAATGACAGTTTCAATTAAATATCTTTTTACTTTCATGTGAAATAAATATCTCAGAATTTGGATACATTTCATAATAAATTTTTAACATAAGATTTTAAATATTTAAATCCGATTCACTTTTTGTAGTGGCTTAAAAGAAAGCTACAGTTGAAGGCATTTGGTATCTATCTGATAAATATTGAACATCTGCAAATTAGATTTAACATGAGAAGTGAAGTATATAATTTTAAATGTCCCCCTTTATCCAGCAAATAATTCTCTATTTAAGGATAAACTTAGCTTTAGGTTTCACAACATAAGTTATACAGAGTCACTCAGTTTTAAGCAAGTCTTCAAGAGGAGGACTGAGTCTATACCCCTTTTTGTCCAGTGGGCCCAAGTTTCTTAAAAACCAGTAATCATGTTTTGCACTAACTAATATGGTAGATTGACTAAATTCATTATCTAGGTCATAACACTGAGTAAAGAATTCCGAGGAAATGAATAAGGGTTCTAAAAAGAAAGATAAGACCAAGAGGTAAGTATTTAAGTAATATTATTGACATTTATATTGACATTGAATGTAAAAAAACAAAAACAAAAACAAAACCCTAACTCAGGGGCCAGTAGGGAGGTCCCATAGGCTTCTGAAACAATAAAACTTGTATTTGAGGTTGCTTCTGAGTGAAAAAGATAAACAAAAACACACCATTTTCACAATACTCAGGAAAGGTGTCTCCTGGGAGAGAAAATAGGAAGTACTTGTCTTTGTTGGAGCTCAGAAAAATACAGGTGGACCTTCTGTATTTCTCTTGTGCTGTTTGCCTTTTCTTCCTGTCACATTAATTCCAACAGTTAAAGTGGGTGGATGCAACCATCACTTCCTGTTTCCTTTGCTATCAATAGAGTAATAATACCCTGACTTCAGCACATACCTCACTCTTCAATCTGAGCTGCCTTGGGTAAAAGAAACACCTGTCCTTTGGCTTATTTTGAAGTCCTTTGTAAAATCTACTGGTGTTTCATCTAGGGTTGTTACATTTTGAATGAATTTACCGAATATGCAAACAAGAAGATTTAGGGCTTTTTAGGACCTGATTCCCCAGCATTCCCGTAAACCATGGCTTCTTATAAAATCAGACTAAGATCAAAAACCCAAACTTCGCTAACTGCAGAGAATTTAGATCGATCAAACCCAAATCTTCTGTGTGGAAATCTTCATGTTGAAAATTTGAGGGCAGGCCAAAAACTGCATCCTGGGGATTGAGTTACAGAAATACTGACTGTCACAGAGGAGTTTCAGCTTGGGTCCCAAAGGAACCCTTAATGCATAACTGAAGGTTAAATTATAATCAGGTCACTTTCCCAGGAGAGTGAATTTCTTATACCTAATATTCAAATGAACAAGTGTGGAATTCAAGGCATGATGATAAAAGTTTAGTTTTAACAATGAAGATGATTTTGATCATATCAGTATCTCACCTGATTCATCTTAGAACATATTTATAACTGAGAAAGTTTGTTCAAATAATGTGTTGCTTTCACAACATGCTGAAGCTAACTCTGGTGTGTTTCATGTTTTCACACTGAATCATTCTCTTGCAAATTTTCAAATAGAATCTTCCATGTTTTAGCAACTTATTTAAAAAGTGAACATATTCAGAAAACTTCTTTGTACATTCAGTAACAAGGACAACACTGTTTCATGATCGTCTATTGGTACCATACTTCGCTTGAACAGAATTAGCTTTCTACCTATATAGATACCTCAAAACTGAAGTATTTTATTTACAATAATTTCTTTTGATAAAAGGGCAAACCATTCTGGTGTTTGAACAGCTATATATGAAAGGCAGTGGGTTATTATGGAAAGAACACTGGATTTGGAAATTGGAGAGAAAGGCTCAAGTCTGTTGTGACATGTATTATCTCTGTGGCTAGGAGGAGGCCACTCTCTCTAAGTTTCAATTTCCTCATCTGTAAATGGGGATGGTAATTCCTGTACTACCTACCTCGTAGGGTTGTTGTGAGGAATATGTTCTTTCTGTAAACATTAAAGTTCCACGTACATGTGAATAAACAGGAATTCCATTATTAAATCTTCCAAGTTGTTTCATTATGTTCACTTCTTTAGCAAACACACCAAGCCCAACTTAACCTCCACATTCAGGACAACGTAGGGGTTAGGTTAGGACAAATTTCTCCTGACACATCCAACTCACTAAAGAGGCTCTGTGATGTTGACCAAAGGTTCAGTTTCTATTTGAAAGCTCAAGCTTGGTTGTACAAAAGGTTGGAGCCAAGACATGTGTCTAGGTACATGGTAAAGTATATGTTTCTTTGGGATTTCCAGGTTCTGTCATATATGCCATTGTAGCAACATGGTCTTGCTTTTTAAAGAGAACAACAAAGTTCTGATGTTTGTAGCTGTATGACACTAGCAGCAGGAGGGTGATCCTCTGCTTTGGCAAAGGAAGATCTTTACCCTAGTCTTATGTATCTGGGATGTTGTATTTCTAAGACCCTCCCAGACATAAGGAAATGTTCATCTGTTTTGTAAGATAATAATAATAGCCACCATTTATATAGTGCCATAAGATTTACAAAGAACTTTATAAATAACTCATATGATCCTCATAACAACCCTGGAAAGTTAATTACTATTAGTATTCCCATTTTACAGTTGAGTAAACTGAGGCAGAGGGGTTATTGACTTGCTTAGGGTCACGTAGCTAGTAAATGTCTGAAGCTGGATTTCAACTCAGGTCTTCCTGACTCTAAGAGGGAAGGACACTCTATAAAACCACCTAGAAATGCCAGGTGTATTGAAATGTGTGCTTATGTTATCTGCCAATGCTATCCATCCATTTGACAAATATTTATGCTAAATGCTTATTTTTTTCATTAGACAGTTAAAAGTCATGTGTTTTTCTCAGATCTGTGAATTTTAAGACTATAACTAGTGTAACCTTCATATTTTTGTCAGGTATTGTGAAAGTAGCATGTATTTTACTTTTATTAGTTCTTTCAATGCTTGGTTATTAGTAGGCACAAGCAGTTTTTAGCTGTCCAACGGAAAATAGTTTGCAAAAATCATTCTGATTACTAAAGGTCCTAATTCTAACCTTTTTTCAACTATAGAATTTTTTATGGTCGATCTTTCTTTGTATCTTTCATTTTATACGATTGAATTCAGTTCAAGGAATATTTATTAAATACCTGTCATGAACAATGATCTCTGCTAGGCTCTGGAGACACAAAAATGAAAGAAGGCCTTTCTCCTCACCTCTCTCTTCCGGTTTCCCTGGATTCCTTCAAGTTTTATTTCCAATCTCATCTTTTGCAAGCCTTTCTCAATCTCTCCTCACTACTAGTGCCTTCCCTGGGAGATTACTTGCTATTTACTCTGTATATAGTTTGTATGTACATAGTTGTTTGCATCTTGTCTCACTCATTAGACTGTGTTTTTTTGGGATAGAGACTGTGTTTTTGCCTTTGTATCTTTGTGTCTTCATGCTTAACACAGTGCCTGGCATTTAGAAAGTACTTAATAAATGTTTCTTGATGATGGTAATACAGTCTCTGCTCTCAAGTAGCCCAAAACCTACTGTGGAGGATAAGACTGAGAAATAACACTGATAACTAAAATATAACTTAGAATACGGTAAGTGTATAGAAGAGTTAATTGTTAAGTATCCATGATGTGCCAGGCACTGGCCTAAGTGCTAGGGATATAAATAAAGGCAAAAGACATCCCCAGCTGTCAAGGAGCTCACAGTCTAAGGGGTAGGAAGGGATGCCATGAAAACATCGAGGTACAAATGGGAGCAGGGTAAAGAGAGTAGCATGAGAGGTTTTAGAAGGGAGAGACCACATGAAGCTCAGAGATTAGGGAAACTTTCCTGGAGGATGCTCGAACTGGGCTTTCAAAAAATTCAAAGATTTCAAGAGGAAAATTTAAGCAGAGACTGTTTAGGCATGGGAAGATAGTAAGAACAGAGGTGTGATGATTAGAAAGGACAGGAACAAATGGGGAAGAGCAAATGGCTTTGTCTGATTGGTACACAGGGAACAGTAATATGTGAAGAGCAGCAAGATGTGACAGTGCTGGAGAAGTGGAGGCAGAGTGTTGAGAGACCTGGGGGTCAGACTAAAGAATTATTTGGTAGGTAATAAGAAAACATTAATGGCTTTTGAGCAGCGGGTATAATGGAAAAATTGCTAGGGTACTACCAAAGAGAGGGGTAGGTTGGAGAGGGAATAGGCTGTAGGCAAGAAGGCAGTTTAGAAAGTTATTCTATAGTTTAGGTGAGAGGTAATGAGACTGTGGCGATGGAAAGCGGGCAGTTGAAAGGTGAGGAAGATCCTGAAGGGTCAGAATCAAAAGCATTTGGCAATTATTTGCATAGGGCCTATACCAGTGACTTCAGTGATACAGGGGTTTCCCTGATGAGAAAGCTCTCTCTACCAATACAGGTATAATACCTTTTCTTCAACTTACAGTTATACAGAGATTAAATAACTTGCTAGAAGTTAATAGAAAATATATGTGGGACTCGAGCCCAGGTTTTCCTTGGTCTTGAGTCAGCTTTCTGTCGACTCCACCATACTTTTCCTCACTCTTCCAGGCTACCTTAAAAATATAGATCCACATTAATACTAGATTATCCTTTTTTCTCTCCTATTTCATTTTATTACAGCACTAAGAGAAATTTATGAACGTTACAAAATCACTAGGTCACCATTTAGTGTACTTGTAGGCACTGGAGAAAATTGAGCCACCTGCTCTGTTCTTTAATTTACTTTCCTGAAGTATTTCTGAGAAGTTGGAATGACTATCTTTTCTCTTCTACATAGAATCCCTCTCACTAAGGATATGGCCAACTTTCCTAGATAACATTTATCATTATTTCTAACCTCTATTACCTGTTGTTCTCCTTGAGGGCCCACTGTGACTTGAAATTAACTTTTTTACTTCAGCTGACAGTGCTATGTCTTTTTTTTCTTTCTTTCCTTTTCTTTTTTTGGCTGTATTTATCTTTTTCTAGAGTGATTTTAAAAGGAGGGCCAGTCAGCTGCCCTGATCTATTCTGAGAATCTTAAGTCCAGTACCAGTTTTCTTGTCAGAGTTTGAATTCATTTAAGAAACACTTATTAAAGGATCTGTGCTGTTCTAATTGTTTATAATAAAAGGGACCCTGCTTTCAAGGAACTTATAATCTAATAGAAAGGGAAAGATATGGAGGGAATTCTTATCCTTCATATATATGAGAGGGTATGATAAAAATAAAGGGGTAAGAAAAATATTGTGAGATATTTGAGATCATTTTAACTTGGAGGGAAAAATTCATAGAAGTGGGCTTGAGGGAGGAAGGGCCTTCACAAGTTGGTGATGGGCAAGGGACTAGTTTATTCCAAGCAGAGGGGAATGTAAGCAAAGATACGCAAGTGTTACTGGAGCACATGTCCTTTTTATCTTTGCTGCTTGGAATTCATAGCTCCCTTCTAGGCTAAGATCATGTACCGCCTTCCAGGTAAAGACTTGTTAGTGTTATCTTTCTCCTGAAATGATGAATTTGCATATGAGTTTACTTTTCTTCCTCAATAGAATGTGCGCTCCTTGAGGCACTGGAGTTTTTCCTTTTGTTTATTTTCATACCGCCTACTATGTACCCTGTGCCCCAGACAGGCATTTGATGTATTCTTCTTGGACTGGATAAAAGTTGGTGTAAATGAAGAGGAACAGCATGAGGTAGAAGTTGGAAAAAGCATGTTGGGACCAGATTTTGGAGAGTAGCAGTTTATACTTCATTTGTAGGTAAGTGGGAGGTGGGGTAGAGGAGGAGAGGAAGAGGAAAGAGAGGAGGGAAGGAGAGGAGAAAGAAGAGGAAGGAAAGTGGAAGAGGAGAGGAGGTGAGCAAAGAGGGAAGAGTAGAAGAGAAGAGGAGGAGAGGAAGAGAAAGGAGAGCAGAGGAAGAGAAGACTGGAGAAGGCTAGGAATGGGAATAACAGGACCAGTTTAGTTTATTGAGGATATTTCTTGAGCATCCCTGGGAAATATTAATGGGATATCTCAGGCAATGGGCTGGAGGCAGGGAGGCCGTTCAGGAGGCTATGACAATATTATATATTATAATATAGAAGGCATACAGAGGAAGAATATAACATAGAAGACAATATTATAAGAAGAGAGGAGGGTCTGAATTAAAGTGGAAAAGGATAGATTAGGGAGACATGTTGACAGTTAACTGCCTGGCTGCCCTAGGTGAGGGCGGCTGGTGGATGAGTGGGGAGTGGGCGGTGGCAGGGAGATGCTTACTAGCTATGTCACCCTAGTTTTCGCCTTAAGTTTTCTCATCTGTAAAATGAGGGCAATAACATCCCCCTCCCAGGGTTGTTGCTCGTGCAAAAAATGCAATTATTATTTATTTTGATCATTGTCCACGATAGAATGGAAAGCCTTCCAAAAGCAGTGTGGACAGCAGCGGTGTAGTCCGTCTTCGGAGGCGCGTGCTGGGTGGAGGTGGGTATCTTGCTGTTTTATAAGTCACAAATCGCTCGGCCGTTGGGGGCTTGGGGCTGAAACCTCGAGGTCGAGCGAGTCCTCGGGCCCGGCCGCCCACGAAAGTGAGGTGTGTTCCGGTACAAAGCACTGGATTTGGGGTTGGAAGACCTGGGTGCAAATTCCTGGTCTGTGACGCAAGCCACCTGCGTGACCTTGGGCAAGTCATTGCCCCTCTCAAGGCCTCAAGGTCCTTATTTGAGAAATGGGTGAGGTGAGGCGAGACCCTCTTCCAGCGTGGGTCCCAGGACCCGTGTAGGCGGAGCCTGAACTAACTTCTTTCAGAGTAAAGCCTGGAGGTCCCCAGGGAAGGACCAAGTAGCGGAAGGTCCTAGTCGTGGACCCCCGCGCCCCTCCCGCAGTACGGGAGACAGGAAGGGGGCGGGGAACGGGAGACCTAAGAAGCAGAAGACTCGGGACCTTAGCTCAGGAAGGGGACTCCGCTACGCAATGCGGCGGAATCGGCCTGTTGGAGCCGCCGTAGCACGCGAAGTTTTCGTTGCTACAGAGATGACCCTTGACCCTACCGAGGAGCCGACCTGAAGCCGCGCTTCTCTCCCGGGAACTCGCGGGCTGGGGCGCCTGTGTTGCTATGGAAACGACGCCTGCCGGAAGCTCCGGAGGAGTCTCAGCCGAGAGGGAGCCAGCTCTTGGTCTCGGGATCCCCGTCGCCCAGGAGGGGAAAGCCGGCAGCTCCGGCTGCAGGGAGTCGTTGGGGGTTGGGGGAGCTCGTCTGTCCTTTGAGGTTGCCAGAGCCGGAGGCCGGCCGCTGATGGGAGGGTAGGCAGAGGCGGCTGCCAACCCGGGACCTCTTCGCCCCTGCTCCACACACAAGCCCCTCCCTCCAGTCAGCCCGCCCTATTCTGGGACCACTCTTATCGCAGCAAGTTTTGCTTAATAGTACTTCCACGTGCTGTTGGTCTCTTCCCGCTCCCTTGGACCAAGCAGGACAAATCAGATCTCACTCTCTAAGGTGCTTGACTTTAGAAGGAGGGGTAGGAATTCTAGAGTCATGGAGAGGAGAGAGGAAAAGGATTTTTCAGGCTGAAGGAAGAGTCAGAGAAACAGCAGAAGGGCACAGGACCGTAGGATTCCGGTTTGTCTGAAGTTGGAGATAAGGCTTGGACTCTCCTCAGGCTGTCAGGAAATGTTCAGGAAGTAGGAAACCTTTCTGGGTCCTCCTTAGTGGTAATGCCTTCCCTCAGTGATTCTCTTCAATTTAACCTGTACACACACACACACACACACACACACACACCCCCTTATCTATCCATCTGTCTTCTTGCATAAACATAGTTGTGTGCACTCCTCTCCTGGCTCCTTTGTAGTAGTTTAATAAATGCGTGTTGACTTGGCTACCTTGGTTTAGGTGCCCTCAAGTTCCGGTACTTGAGGAAACCCACCAGCAAATGATCTCTTCCTCCTCTGTTGTATCCAGGATCTCGTTTGACTGCACATTTCTTTTTGTTATCACTTAAAGTTCCTATTATAAATATTGGTGAAAAGAAAAAAAACACCTGAGATCCAGTCAGTGCCCTAGTGTTGGCCAAGGGAACAAAGTATCCCCCATACTCAGTCATTTGTTGTTCTAGACATGTAGATGGTTGCATACATACAAAATGGAAGACAAAGGCAGATTTCCGTTCTCCACCCACCCTTCCCCCTCGCTTTCTCTCACAAACAACCTCAAATAGACCCCTAAGTTGATACCAGTACTATGTTAAGCTTCATGAGAACCTTTGGGGCAGGGGGTGACTTGGGACTAGGCATGATGTGTTGTTCAGTCGTTTTCTAAGTCATGTCCAACTCTTCCTGACCCTATTTGGAGTTTTCTTGGCAAATATACTGGAATGCTTTGGTATTTCCTTCTCCAAAGCATGATGTGCTCACTGAATATTTCACACTTATGACTAAATAAAATGGATTGTATGGCCCATTGTTATACCCTTTACTTTCTCTGTTTTGTATTTAACCAGGTTGTTTAAAATTCTACTATACATCTTCTACAAAAAAAATCAACTTTAGGCCCTAGAGAATTGGGTAAATGTCCTGCCAACAGTGTGGCCTTTCAGAAGTTGACGGACTGGATTGCTAAAGCATCATCTTTAAGACTGAATTGTAATTTTTAAGATTAGAGATTATAGGAACTCATGGGTAGTTCTCTAAGGAGGATTGTATATTGCATCTTAACAAGGGTCTATGATCCTAAGAAAGGAGTGAAAGGCAAATAATTAAGCATAGCTTTATGTTGGAAAATATGTTTGTGTTGAGGTGGGGAAACCAAAGAAAGGAAGGCAGATGCTGAAAAAAAATACTGTCTTTGTTTATACTCAACCCAGTTTTGAGAGCAGTTTAACTAGCTTTATTTTGGAACAACTGGAATGAACCTTGGTACATCATTTTTATTTCTTGGTGACAGATTTGCAAATTGAGGTCAGAGGAGGATGATCATTGATAGTTTAAGAAAAAATGTTTTACTGACTATACAACCAAGCACTGTCTTATAATGGTGTCTTTGGTGCTCTAACAGAGACCTTCCCTTCCTGTGCCTCAGATGTTGGTTTCTACTCAGTATGTCTCCAGGCTATCTATAAGTAAATGTTATCCATTTAATATGTCCTCATTGTCTTTGTCAGTTGATAAACAAATAAAACTTCTCCGGAGAATCTTCTTACTTTGCCTCTTTCTTTTCTTTACTTGCACCATCTTTACTTTTTTAGATTTAGTTATTACTTTGATTCCTGATGTTCTCTGTCTGCAAAAACATTACCATCTTCCCCCGCCCCCCCCCCACACACACACAATAAAAGTCTCTGCTATCTTTGCTGGGCCTGAATAACTAAGGTAGCTATCATAGCAAGTGAGAACTTGATTTAAAATTTAAAATTACATATTTCTCTTTCTAGCTTCATAATGTGAGCACTCCTTACAATGTCTGTATCAGGAAAAGTTCACTTTCGAACCTTTAAGATACTTAAGAGTGAATGAAAATGGTTTAAACCAAATTTAGGTAAGTCAGAGAGACATTTTTTATGATTACATATGGTTCCTAGTCAAAAACAGATGCCTTTGTACTCAATACTTTATTCATTTTGAGGTGTCAAGTGGTGTAATTAAAAGGCAAGTTTTCAGAGGAACTGTTCAGGTCTGGTAAGAAAAGAGAAGGAAGTTTGAATTTTTATTGAATTTACATTTCTAAGTATGTGCACCTGTTGTTTAGAGAGAAATCAATCTAGTAATAATTAAAATGTCTTCCCCCTCTCCATAACATTTTGTTGTCTCCACAATTACAGTGGATCACTGAACTGTGTGGTAACCTATTCTATAATGTTGCCTCCCAGATAAACTACAGTTTGGGAGAGACTGCAATCTCTATTCTTCTTACTTCCTGTGAGTAGCACATGGTATGCCATTGTGCTATTTAAAAAAAAAAATAGAAAAGAAAGCGAAGTCCTAAAACAAAAATAATATCTTCTAATTGTAGGTGTTTAAACACAGCCATTTATCTCAAAGCCTAAAACTTCTCTCCTTCATCTGTCTTCCTCTTGTGCACCAGGTGTTCGATTCTGAAGCAGAAAAAAGACACTGTTTCAGGAGATATCTGAGTCATTTTTTTTTCTCAAGCTCCCAGTAGCGGGCATCAAAGTCTTACTAACATTTTATTGTTGATTCAGATTATGAACAATATTACAATATGCTTCCTTTTCAGTGCCTAAATTGCACCTTCCTTGAAAATACAAGATATAACGTTATAAGATGCAGTTTTAAGGGATTTTCCAATAGCGACCTTTCTTTGAGTAGGAAGTGGGGTTGTCAAACAATGCTACAAATGGCAGATGGAGTATAGTCTGATTTTTTTTTATTGCCTCTATCAATCAACAAGTATTTATTAACTGTCTCCTATGTGCCAAGGACCATACTAGGCTCTGGAGAAGCAAACAAAGAGAATTTTAAAAAGTCTGCTCTCGAGCTTACATTTTAATAGGGGAGAAACAAATATAAATATATACAAAGGAAATACAGGGTATATTTAAGCAAATAAAGAATAAAACTTCATTAAGACTTTTGGATTACCCTATGGTGTTTGAACTACATTTTGAAGGAAAAAGGGATCCTATAAATTAGAATTTAGAAGGGAGTGCATTCTAGGGATGGAGAATGGCTAACAAAGGTACAGAGATGGGAAATGGACTATCGTCAGTGAGAAGCAGAAGGCAAATTTGGCTGGATCATAAGAGTTTGAGAAGGCAATAATATACAGTGAGGTAGGAGAGATACATAGGAGCTAAGTTTTGAAGGACTTTAGAAGCTAAATAGAGAACTTTGTACTTAACTGTAGAGACAATAGGGAACCACTGGAATTTATTATAAGAGTGTGGAAGTAACATGATCAGATCTGTCCTTAAAATAATTTTGGTAGTGGTGTGGAGGATGGATTGGAATAGGGAGGCACTTGACACAGGGGCATAAATTGGGATGTTATTACCATCATTGAACTGAGAGATGGCAAGGGCCTAAATTAAGGTGATTGGTTGTATGAATAGAAGGGGTTGGAGGCAGGAGATGTGGTGGAGGTAAATATCACAAGATTTGGTAATTGATGGGGTGTATGAGGTTAAGGAGAATGAGGAGTCAATGTTAATGTTGGCAA
This sequence comes from Phalanger gymnotis, assembly GCA_028646595.1. Classification (NCBI taxonomy): domain Eukaryota; kingdom Metazoa; phylum Chordata; class Mammalia; order Diprotodontia; family Phalangeridae; genus Phalanger; species Phalanger gymnotis. The sequence goes on along the minus strand of CM053626.1, from coordinate 120,691,728 downwards.
AGATTACCAACTTGGGTTACTAGTGGTGTTTTTGAACAGAAATAGGGAAGTTTGGGAAGTGGGACAGGATTTGGGAATAAAGACAATGAATTTGTCACACGTTATGTTGAGATGTTTCTCTGACTTCTAGAGTAAAATGTCCAACAGACAGTTGGTCATGTAGGTCAGGAGCTCAGGTAAAGGACTTGGAATAGATATGTGGACCTGAGAGTCAGCTGCATTGAGGTGGTAATTAAACCAATGGGAGTTGATGAGGTCATTAAGAGAGAAAAGAACAGGGACCAATACAGAGCATAGCTTGACATCCACAGTAGGCATGATATATCTGATGATGCAGGAAAAAGGAGTAGAAACCAAGAGAGCAGTGTCATGAAAACGCAGAGAGGAGCAAGTAGACAGAAATGTCCAATGAAGCAGACAGTCAAGAAGGTTACAGATTAAAAAGCACCAGATTTGGCAATTAAAAATCATTAGTAACTTAGGAGAGAACAGTTTTAGTAGACAGATGAGGTTATAAAAGCCAGATTGCAAAGGAATAAATAATGAGAAAGTGTAAGCAACAAGTACATGATTCTCCATGATTCTTTACTTTTTCAAGTGGTTGTCTATTGCTACTCTGCATTCTACCACAACCCTTAATCAGAGTCTACCTTTACACCCCTTTTGGATGATTAATACATTTCAGAGATCTTAGAATTTTGTGCTAAGAAGAATGCTAGAAATTATCTTGTCCAATCCCCTCATTTTACAGATGAAGAAATTTAGGCTGGGTAATTTGGTCAAGTAATTTGCCCAAGGTCATGCAGACTTGGAATCTGAACCTTGGTTCTCTATTTTCAAATCAAATGTCTTTTCTACTATACCATGCTGTCTCCCTCTTGGGAATTTATGTAGACATTCCAGCTTCTCACACACACACAAGAAAGAGTCAAAACATCCCCTTTTAAAAAGTTATTTACACAAAATCACCATTGGAGTTAAAAGTTCTCAGAAGTTTTAAACATTTTATTGTATTAAGTTGGGGGTAGTAGTTGACAAAGAAGAAACCTGAAAGTATTTATGATTAGGATATACCCAGCAAAATTTAAGGTTAGAAATAGGTGTACCTTTTATCATGGGAGGAAGCTGGGACACTCCTAAAGTGTCATTTATTTTAACTTAAGACCTCCACTTTTTTTTCTGTGTTAGATTGTGTTATTTAAAATAAGTTTGACCAAGGAAATCAGTCCACAAACATTAATTATTTACTATATGATAACTTTGTGCTAAGCACTGGAAATACAAATGTGAGTAAAAAGGAAGTCCCTGTCCTCAAGGAGCTTCTATTTTAAGGGGAGGGGGGAGGAGGAAAGGTATACATGGGGCATAATGGAGGAGTACAGATTTCAGCCTGGTGAGAAATTGAAGAAATGGCTGTCCTGGGCTCCCTCCTTAAAAGAAAGGAGGAGCCATCTAATCAGAGAGGAGCCTCAAGGGCAGAGAGTACTTCCAAGGTTTGATTTCCAGGACTTAAATGATGTTCCCAGATGAAAAGTTTTCTGGGACATTATGGAGAAATTTGGACTGCAACCTGGTGAGAAATGAAGGAAGTTTAAGTGATATGATGATATTCACTGCTATTTCTGAAAGAATGGATTAGATGACACTATATTAATTATACTATATAATTGTATATGATGAACATAATTTTGCATAAACACTATGAATTCATTTCATTTAATAAAGTATTGTGTGAATTTTGTGACACAACATATTCCTTCTTAGAAATAATTTAAATTCTTAAAAGTAGAAACAAGAATGGTGTAGTCAACAGGGGTGGGGAACCTTGGACCTCTGATTGAATCCAAACTTCACAGAATAAATCCCCTTAATAAAAGGATTTGTTCTGTAAAACTTGGACTCAGTCAAAAGGCTGCATTCATCAGCCACATGTGGCCTCGAGGCAGCAGTTCTCCACCTCTGGTGTAGTGGAAAGAGAATTGGATTCAAGAGTTAGAAGACTTGGGTTTGGGGGCAGCTAGGTGGCACAGTGAGTAGAACACTGGTCCTGGAGTCAGGAGTACCTGAGTTCAAATCCAGCCTCAGACAGTTGACACACTTACTAGCTGTGTGACCTTGGGCAAGTCACTTAATCCCAATTGCCCTGCCCCCCCCCCAAAAAAAAAGAAGACTTGGATTCAAATCTTGTCTACCTGTTTGACCTTGAGTAACATACTTAATGTCAGCTTCCTCCTCATCTGTAAAACAGGTTGCACCAAATGACCTCTAAGGTCCCTTCCAATTCTAAATCTATGCTCTTATAATTCAACATTATCACAGAGGGAACACTCTAAATGAATATACCTGAAGTAAATGCATATTTGTATTAGTGCTTTCTTTAGTTATTATGTCCAGCAAAATACATTTAGAAACTAGATATGAAGAAATGAAAGTGGGAGCTTATTTTTCCCTATTTTGTAAAACGGGGCTTTGTAGATATTGAAAGTGTGGTATAGTAGAAAAAACACAAAATCTGAAGAACAGGCTTTTCCACTTATGATATTGTAATGGTAATGTAAATCTGAAGATCTGTCCCACCCATTAATAGGCGCACGTGACCTGCTTATATCACAGGAAGCCCAAGTCACGTGTGACGAGAGGACCTTCCTGAAAGAGTGGAACTGAAAAGGTGGAGCAGGAAGTGCTCAGAGTAAGTTAGAACCTTGGGAGGAACAGGACACAGGCAAGGAGTGAGCTAGGATTTGTGAGTATTTGTGGGAAGGCCTCAGCAGGGGGAAAGCAATGGGAGCAAAGGCTCAATGATATTGTGCCTTAAGTTTCTTGCTGCTGGGATGAAGTGGGCTTATTGGTTTTGGGATTTGGTTGCTGTTTGGGTGGGTTGGACTTGCTGGTTTTGGGATTTGGTTCTTTGGTGTCTAAAGTCTTATACCTTTTATATGGAGAGTCTCATATTTTTCAATACAGAACTTACAGAGGCATATTCACAATTATTGTCAATGTTGTGATCATTGCCTTGCTGATACAGACATATACTATCTAAGGCAAGTTGCTTTGTTCCTCAGATGAAAAATGAAAGGGTTAAACTGTATGGTTCAGAACTGGTATGTCTAGACTCAAAGAAAAATTTTTAATGGTTCAATTTAAATCTGTTAAGAAGTCTCTAGTAAAGTACCCAAGTAATCTCTGTTATGGCCTTCTACTGCTTAATATTTTAATCAGTGATTTGGATGGATGCTTATCCAATTTGCAAATGACGCAAAACTGGAAGGAATATCTAATCCATTGGATGGGTGTCAGGATCCAAAATGGTCTTGATGTATCAGAGCCTTGAGTAAATAGGATAAAATAAAATTCAAGAGGGAAAAATGTAAAGTCTTTATACTTGGGTACAAAAAAATCAACTTCACAAGTACAACAAAGGGGGAGCATGGTTGGACAGCAGTTTTTGTGAAAAAAGATTGGGCGTTTTAGTAAACTCCAGGCTCATTATGAGTCAGCAATGCAATTGGCAAACAACAAAGCTAATATAATCTTTAGTTGCATTAAAAGAGGCATCACTTCTAGGAATAAGGAGGTTCTAGCGCCACTGTATCCTGCCCTCGTTGGACCTACTCTGGAGTATTATGTTTATTTCTGGGTGCTAAAATTTAAGGACATTGATAAGCTAGAGACTGGCCAGAGAAGGACAACCAGGATGACAAAGGACCTTGAGTCCATGTAATATATGAGGATCCATTGAAGGAAGTAAGCATGTTTAGCTTGGAGAATGAAGTCTCAGGGAACATGATTTCTCTTTCCAGTATCTGAAGGACAGTCATGTGGAGGAAGGATTAGAACATACCTCAGCTGCCTTCTCCTTCTACCCCTCAACTCCTTTGTTCCACTGATGATTTCCTTCCAAAACTTCTATTTTGAGCAAGAGTCCAAACTAGGCATGCTTCACTCTCTGTACTTTGCCACTATGCTTCAGTTGCCTTCTCCTCCTCCCCCACACACTGCTTTTGTCTTTTTGCCTGTAATTCTATCCTCAGTGCTTAGCACAGGGCTTGGTACATAGTAAGTGGTCAATAAATGCTTCTTGACTTGATTTGTGTATGGCCAGAACCAGGAAGAGTGGGTATAAGTTGTGTTCCTATTTAAATAGACTATTGCAGTTTACAAAGCACACAACATACATTACCCTGTTACCTTTGTAAGTTAGGTAATGCAAATATCTCCTTTTTAAAGTTGGGGAAATTGAAGTTCAAGGAGTTTATAAATGATTTTCCCAGTGTTACACAGTGTCAGAACAAGGGCTTAAACTCAGTTCTTTTAATTTCAAATCCTGTGCTATTTCTCCTATGCAACAGCTAGCAATGTGTAACAGTAATTCTTTACTTCCCACTGCCCTGAGGTGTGCTACATTTTTACCTCTCCTCCAAGGTTCTTCAGTACCCTAAGTGGTTGTTGTGCATGTGTGCGTGTGTGTGTGTGTGTGCATGTGTGTGTGTGGGGCTTTCATCTCTACTCTTGGTTGAAGGCTGTATTCATTGTGTTCCCTAAATTTTAGGGGGTCTAAGTATCCCTGCTCCATTTAACCATTAAACAATCAGATTAGTTTTTACAAAGAAATATTCATTTCAAAAGTATTGCAAGAACATCATTTCCTCTCAACACCTGGAGGCAGTGGGGTGGTCGTACACACAATTATCTATACACAGCCTCATTCTCTGGGGAGGGGAGAGGGCTTAAATTCACAGTTTAATTTAGCTCCTACATAGCATTAGTCCCACCAAGTTCCAAGTCCAAATCTCCTCTGAACTTGCCTCCCCTGAACAGCATTCTGGCTTCTCAGGGCTTCCCTGTTGGCCTGGTTGTAACATCTGGCCTAGAAACTTGAATTCCTGCATCCAAGACCCCACTCCCTGCACCTAGAACTGAAAAGGGCAAATGGAACAGACCAAAACTGAAGGTCTGTTTCCCAGTGCCACAGGGCTTAAGGGCAAGGTATCTGTTCCCTGTCTAACTTACTTCATGGTACTCCCTGCTATGAATGAATGAAGCCTTCACCTCTGTACACCACTGGAAAGAGAGAGTGACTATGCCTTAGATTTAGAAATGTGAACAGTTCAAAGTATTCCGTCCATGAAAAGAGCCTGCTTCCACTCACGTGATATACCAATTCAGAATGTCTGACTATACATATGTCAGTCCTGTCTCCTAGGAGCAAGTGCCTGATATGTCCCAGTGGAGCACCTCCATCTTAGGGTAAACTGGGCCTGTGCCAAAGCTTTGTTACAAATATATGTAATATTCAGAAAATTTTTACTTGATAATATCTGTGAACTACACCACAGCAGTTATAAGTTTCTATCGATAAATCAGTCAGCTATTTATGTAGTACCCATGTGCTAGACACATTGCTAGGTGTTAGGGTAGATACAGAAGAAGTATAGCTTAGTACATGGTTTCTGGAGGTCTCTCAAGTGCCTTAGTATGTATATGTGGAGGTAAGACAACATAGGAAATAATATTGGACTTTGGAAAATTTTATAAATAAGTGCTAAATGGTGTGGTATAGATTGTAAGTTCATAGAATTTCAAAGAATGAGACTTAGTTTCTTAGAAAGCTCCATGAAAGCGGTAAGACTTAAGCTTTACTTTTAATCAGAAAACATTAGGTCAGATGGTTGAGAGAAGCATTTTGGGCAAGCTAAATGCAGTAAATGGTAGATCTAGAGGTGTATATGTTCAATTTTTTTTTTTCTGGGACAGTATAGGGAAGTATAGAAATACATACATTGGAGATAGGCTAGTTTCCTCATCTCAAAAATGGTAGTAATAATACTTGTAGTACCTATTTCACAGTTTTGTTGGGATGATCAAGTGATATTTGTAACCAGAAAGCATGCTACAGAGTATCCCAAAAGTCTTAGTGCAGTTTTAAGCTCTTCAGCAATTTAAATCTGCACTAAGACTTTTGGGACACCCTATATAACTGTAGATGTAACGATAATAATATTTATACTTGGATAGAGTGAGGCCATTTGTGACAAGGCTTTGAAAATCAGGGCCAGAATTTTAGGTATGATAAAGACAATGAATGGCAAGTTATCTGTGTGTGTCTATTCCTTCCTTCCCTCCTTTTCCTCCTCCCTTCCTTTCTTCCTTCCTCCCTTCCTCCCTCCCT
>CM053626.1:120639037-120685059 GCA_028646595.1 Phalanger gymnotis | reverse complement strand
CCTTCCTTCCTTCCTTCCTTCCTTCCTTCCTTCCTTCCTTCCTTCCTTCCTTCCTTCCTTCCTTCCTTCCTTCCTTCCTTCCTTCCTTTCTTCCTTCATTCCTTTCTTCCAAAAAAGATGGAGGAGGGAGATAAATTAAGAAATTTTCCCCTGTAGGATAGTCTCTGTCTTTTCTCTCTTTTCTACTCTCTCTCAATTTAAGTACCATTACCATAGGCTTCATGACTTTGTTGTATTTTTAAATAGTTGGAGAATTACTTCAGACAAGATATGATGTTGCATAGAATTCAAGTATCCTTTACAAATGGAAAAGATGTTTTCCTGAAAACAAAGCAATTTTTAAAAATAATAATTCCTATTTTTTCTACTAGCTTCTGATATAATTAGAGACACATTATATTGGAAAAAAAATTGGATCTCAAAGATAGAATATAGTTACACTTAGAGTGCAGCAAATAGATCACAAAATTAAAAAAATACTGAAACTGAAAATAACAGTGTCTTGTGATGTGGAGGTGCAGCAAGATGTAGAAGGGAGAGGGTGGGGAATTGGGATCATCTGCTTCATTCTGTGAATTATTATCTTACTGCTTAAGTCTCTGTTATTGGAGAAGGACTTTATCTTCAGACATCTCAGGAAAACTTTTTTCTCCCTCCTTTTCTTTTTGGTTACTACTGTAGACCTATAAAGGATGCCTTTTGATCATTCTTTTTTTTTGATACTTATTCATTTATACCACTGGAAGGCTTTTATTGCTCAAAAATTTCTTCAATGCTATTGTAAGTATTATTAATAAACTTTAATCCCTCCCTCCTTTGGAAAGTCAATGCTAGACTTCCAAGAGAGGTTGAACTGGGCTTTCTTATAGACTTGGTGCTGCAGGAAAAGACCCTAAAACAGGTACAAAAGGACTTCCAAATTCTATTAAAGTGAATTTAAGGTAATGTATATTGAACTCCCTTAATTGATAAAATATATTTCAAAATTTCTACACACTGAGTTGTATAATAGAGGATGATGGTTTAATTGTGATATGGAAAAACAAGCATTAAAGAAGGGATACTTGCAATTATGAATACATTTTGGTCTTACAGCTCCTTTGCTAGGCTGAGAATGCTTTGGTATTGCCCAACCTGTGGCCTAGCAGGGATTTTTGCTTGAAGGATTCATTTTAGAGACTTACATGTTGATGTGATTTAAAAGGAGAGGAAAATGGCTATAAAATATGTTCCATTCAAAGAGTATTAATAGAATATAGCTTTTGTGTTTGGAAACCAATGTTTCTGAAATAAGAAAGCCTATAATGTCTTTACCAGTCAGTTTTATGGCTTTACAGTGAATTTTAGATTATTTTTCAATGAAACTGGGGGTCCGAAGATCTACAGAGTAAAATTTCAAAACTAAATAAAATCATATTTTATTTAAATAGGTAGGCCTTCCACGTCAAGTTTACTAGTCAGTCTTTGGCGTTTTGTGTTAGGTTCATCCAAAGCATGTCAACATTCTGAACAGCCATCAGTTTACAATTCTCACAAATAAACTGGCCTCACAGATAACCTAGAAAGCAGTGATGAAATTGCAAAATGCGTTAAATCTTAAAGTCTAGCTATTCATCTATTGGTTTCACTGTTGTCTGTCACCATGGTATCTATGCAACCTGGCAGACATATTAGACTAAAAACAAAATAACAGAAGACAGAGGGGTTTGTATCATTAGAATTTCTTCCTTGATTCTCTCCCTCCCCCATCTTGTGTTCTATAACTTTCCTCTCAGATTTCACATAACACTTGGGTATTGTAACTCTAATGCACTATGTAATGTTGTGTGTTATAACACTCTCTGAGTTCTCTCAGGTAGCTTTCTATGTGGTTGGGGAGATAATAGTAATATGTACAATGATTTTCATTTTGGAAAATTTCATCTTATATCCCCCTCCTAGAGTATAAGCTCTTTGAGAGGAGGAATCATGTTATAAAAATTAAGTACTTAATAAAAGTTTATTTACTTACTTTATACGTCCCCTGGCACCTACCACAGTGTTCTGTGAACTCTGTTATATTGTATTTTTTGTTATATTATATTTTTTCTCACATAATACAACATGCAACTCCGTTTACCTCACATAGGTTAAAATCTTTTCTAGTTTTTGATTCCATCATTTGTTGACTGAGAAGTGCTGGGAAATGTTCTGTAGTATTGATTCTGGTTGTGTCTTTTTGGAGCAGTGACTTAAAAAACAACAACAAACAAAACAAAACACTTTTCTAACCCTGAGGAATTATTGTTAGGCCCAATGAGGTAGGGCATTTGCCCCTTTCTGTCCTGGATCTAGACATGCTATTTTTACTGGGTTCAGTCCTAGGGAACTTGGTCTCTAATGAGAAAAGGCTGGGCTCCCTGTTCTCATACTCTTTGGCTCCTTAAAGGCTCCATCCCAGCAACCCAGTGACAATTTTCCTTATTTTCCCGTCTCAGTATACAATGTGAATCATGTATGGGACAGGGAATTTATTCCTACACACATATATCCAATATTACATCTAAAAGATGTGTAAATATGCATTAACAAAACAGGATTCAATGGATTAATTTATAACTAGTGTTATAAACCTGTTGGGAAGCTGATACTTAAACCTTATCAGAACATAAAACAGTTTGAAAGACTTCTAATGAAGCATTTTACATTTCACCTTAGCTCTGTATGTCCAAACAACTCCCAGTACATGTCTTCTGGTAAACCAGCCAGGCTTGGGTCAGCCTTCATGTCAATAGCTGTCTTTTCTAAGACCATCATAGTAGTCATCATCTGCACTACTAGATGGTATTGGCTCCAGCCAAGTGAGTACCTCCAGACCTCTTCAAAGTCACATCCAATCCTGGACATGTCTACCTCAGGATAGGTGGTTGGTTGGTTGTCCTTTGCTCTTGAAGAAGACCTAAAGAACGTCACTATGTTAGAGTCAAGTTACAGTGTGTCTCACTGTGGCTGATCAGACCAATATAGGCTCAGAATACCCTACCACAAGTTGGGCAGAAATAGTCTATATGAACATCTGGGGTGATGACTCTAAGTTTGTGAATCTCATGTTTATTTTGAGCTACTTCAATTCTGCTTTGTTCATAGAGCACAGCACCTTCTTTGACACAGATACACCATGCTGGGTGGTCCTTGGCAAGTGTCTCCCATATTACACAATCAGTTCCAAAGTTCTTCAGAGAGACCTTGAGAGTGTCCTTGCATTACTTTTCAGGATAGGTACTTGATTTCTTAAGATACAAAAAAACCTTGGGGCAGCTAGGTGGCGCAGTGAGTTGAGTACTGGCCCTGGAGTCAGGAGTACCTGAGTTCAAATCCAGCCTCAGATACTTGACACACTTACTAGCTGTGTGACCTTGGGCAAGTAACTTAACCCCGATTGCCCTGCCTTCCCTCCTTCAAAAAAAAAAAAAACCAAAACAAACCAAAAACAGATACAAAAAAACCCCAACGAACAAAAAGGCAGCTTAATCCCAGCTTACTAGGCAGGCTTGACATGCACTTTAGATTCTATGGACTCGTGGTTGCATGGAAGTCAAGGAGAGGGTATTGGAATAGAAGCATCCAACCCTCCCTGACCCAATTCTTGGAAATTAGCTCAAAATAATCCTATACAATTCACATCCAGAAAGGAGAGAAGTGAGGGGGTGGGTGACTTTTTTTGTACCCATTGAGTCATCAGCGTTTCAATTCCACAGCCAATAAGAAGATTCTTCTTTTCAAAGAGCAAGTCCTTTAGCTGTGAATCACATGTGACCTGAAAGTTTCAACATGGTCATTTGTAATCAGGAAGGATAACTTTGAGTATGTCTTTTAGGATATATTCTCTTAGGAATGTCCTCTCCTTTTCATTTTTCCACAGAAAAGCAGCACCAATTTTTCCTTACATTTGCTTCTGCTACAAAAGAGCTATTCAGAACTTTTTTTTTGTTGTTTCTTTTTCAATATTTTAGCAGGTCGAGAGTGAGGAAGTGTAAAAATTGAAATGCTCAGAAGGTAGAGATAGATTTACCTAAGGAATTTACTTAAGTTTATTGTTTCTTTTCCTCTTTTGGATAGTTTTTTATTTTTTATTTTAAAATTATTTTATTATATGTCATGCATATCTTAGTAATGCAATAATTAAAAAAATGGTGTCCACTTTAATCCTATGCACTTTGTACATTTTTTTTTCAAAAAGCCACCATCATTTAGTAATATCAACAGCAGAACTACACCATTAAGGCAGTATATTGAAATACTTTTTTAAAAAAGTTTTTGCTTATATTCCTGAATACTTAAAGTCTCAGTTGAAATTCTCCTAAAATTTTCTTGGGGTTTTGAACGACACTTTGAAAATACTGTTGAGATATTTCTCATGTTATTATTGGTTGTCCAGTGGATAGAGAGCTTGAAGTCAGGAAGACCTGAATTCAAATACATCCTCAGATACTAGTTGTATGTCCTTGGGCAAGTCTGTTTGCTTCAGTTCTCTCAACTATAAATGTGGACAATAATAGCACCTACCTTGCAGGGTTGTTGTGAAGTTTAAATGAGATATCTTTAAAAAGTGCTTAGCATAGTTCCTGGCATGTAAGGAACTACTATATAAATGGTTATTCCCTTTTTCTTCCCTCAATGGAATAAAGATTTGTGATTTGTCAGTGTGTGGTTATATTCTGACCATAACTTGGTACATGAAGTTCACACAGTGTGTTGAGACTTGTCATGACATTGTTGCAAATGAGTGTGACAGATAGAATTTGAACTCTGGTCTTCCTGATTCCAACTTTGGCATTTTTATCACCTGCTCTAGTTTATCTTAGTGTATTCACACCTATCTTGTGCCTGTTTATTCATTGCCCACTGAATGATACTATTATTTTATTTCTTTAAACACTTAATAGATAAATTGATATTATTGTATTTTGGCAAACACCCTAAAACAGGTACAATGTATATTGAACTACCTACTTAATTGGTAAATTTCATATAACTTAATAATACAGGTTATTTGAACTGGTGTATTAAAGTCTACCAGTCTTGTGTGACAAGCCATGGAACATTTATCTTCAAAGAATTAAAACTGAACATCACTCAAAAGGAAATGTAGAGCGGCATGGTGGGTGTAAGCTGGAAAAATAAGGCATCCATTTTAGGAAGCTGAAGCATTTTATTGTGAGTCTCTACAGAGTCAGCAACACATAAAAAATAAGGAATTACAGAAAAGAACTAGAGAAAAGAATGTCATTAAAGAAATGTGTGATAGAAAAGGAAGGTGGAATGCTCATGTGATAAAAACAAGGGATAACTGATGGATAGACTCTTTGCTCCACTGAGGTCCTTACGATGTCCTGATAAATTGAGGGGAGGCCCTAGCATATTGGGAAGACTCTGTGACAAACTTATGAGAAGAGTTGGACGGGGAGTACCACAGGATAGTCAGACATCATTGGAGGTAATAATCATTGGTTAGATCACAGATCCATTTGATAATTTAAATATATCACAGTTGCTAGCGACAACCATAGGCAAGTCATTTAATTTCTTTGAACACTCTAAGATTATGTTATATAAATGGATTGTGATCTGTTTTGGGGTGGGAATTCTTGTCCCTACTAAAACTACATATTGGCTTTTATGTTAACAAACTGGTTAATATGTTTATGCATGTTTTATTTATGTATGTGTGTATATATAGATATTTGAGTATTCATTAAATTGTCTTCCAATTTTATAGCTGTTATACAATAGTTTGATCCGTGTGTGTGTGTGTGTGTGTGTGTGTGTGTGTGCGCGTATGTGTGCGTGTGTGTGATATGCCAGATAGGAAATTAGAATCAATAGTTGGAAAGGAGTCAGAATGATATATGAAGTTAAGGTGTTTTCTTCTTCTAAGAATGTCCTCTGTACCTCTGAGTTTAACACTTCAGAATTAAAAATATATCTATTCTTTAATGGAAGAATTGAACTATCAAGAATAAGACACCAAAAACTACTTATGTGTATTTAGAATACATTGTAAATATCCCTTTGTTATATTCAGAATTTGTCTCTTGATTCTAGCTTATAGGTGAATTATTTTACTTTCATTTAGTGGATTGTAGGCTGGAAAAATAAGGCAGCCATTTTAGGAAGTTTGGAACATTTTACTGTGACTCTCTACAGAGTTAATGGACTTAATATATAGTAAATTTAGGTTAAAGATAAGAAAAAAAGTCTATGCTAAATGATCAGGTATTATATTTCTTTAAAAATGGGTAGATATGGAGTTATTTTAAAATGGATAGAAGTATATCATTTCCTGGATAAGTTGTAAATGTATGATTAGAAAAGAAGATATGTTAGTGATATAGTGAGGAAACAAACAGACATCTTACTACTGTACTTATATCACAAACTACTAAAAGTCCTAAAGGAAGGCTGTGGGGTAGGTCTTCTTTTTAGACTTTATGGGATAACAGACACAGATATACAGAATGATAGGGCTTGGACAGATGGCTTACTATATTGATGGAGGAAATATTTACATTGATGAGAGCTTGGATCCACTGTATTGGATATATTGAATTTATATGGATGTAGTATACATTGAAATATTAAAAATAATGGAAAATTTTTTTAAAAATTGAAAAATTAAAATATGTTGACATTAACTTGTTCCAGATGGTTTAGATATAACCCTTTTCAAATATGTGAGCCAGATCAGGAGCTTTCACATAATTATAGATATTTAGATAATTTCTAGAGAAGGTTATTCTAAGACCTTTGTTGCTGTAATTCAGGATGGAAAAATGTGTTCGCTGCTAACTTCAAAAATATAAGTATGGAAGTAATCATTATTTGGTGTAGTTTGATGAATTTAGGTCTGGAGAGCAACTTGCCCCTCATCCCATTTTCCCCATGACAAGTGACTGAACTGATAAGAATAGGAAGAAAAAAAGATTTGGATTCTATGTTATTCTTCTCTAGTAATAAGATCATGTTGTCCATTAATAATGATGAGGTTATGGAAATACAACTCTGGACTTCTTTTCTTCTAGATTAATTCTACTTGTACCTTTTTTGGCCAGGCACAAAACTTATTCAAGCCTCATTTGGTTCTTTGTCCCTCCTCTCTGATTTTTTGTTAAACACAAATGATAGTATTAACTTCCAGAGGGATGAGAGAGAAAGATTTCCTTGAATTCAGTTCAGTATTTCTTATATACATGCTCCCCTCATTGGAATCAGGTTGCAGCAAAATAATACTATGAATAGAACAAAGGTAGAATTTTCCTCAGGTTTGGACAAATGACCTAAACTTTCTGGATCTCAATTTCTTTTATAAAATGACTATGTTGGTCTGCTTGATTTCTGAAGTTCTATTTGTTCTAAACTTCTATGATTCTCTAGAATCCTTGGGTAGAAGAAGGTGCTTGAGAGATAACATTGTAGCATGAGAATTAATGGCACTTTTATAGTTAGTAGATGTATTTGTTTTAGTGCTTACATAGTAATGAAGATTTCATAGATTATAAGTCTGAAAGACACTTTAGAGATCATGTAATTTAAACCCAGGGGTGTTGTATTACTGTCACTTTGAAGTCAAATATTAGAACCGGGTTTCAATGAAAGATGCATGCATGTAAGGACTATTCCACTACATTGAGTAAGTCTTCTTTTCACACTCTCTTGTTCCAGTACACTGAACATAAATTTTTGTAGTAGCCATGAAAAGAAGCTGTGACTAGAAGCCATGTTTATTGCTTGAGAAGGAGAAACAATACCTTTGGGACTGCTTTGCATTATTTTTGTGTTCTTTGAAATCTGCCTTTGTAAATAACAGTAAGGTATATTTCTATGTCTATTGATTTACATGAAGATTCCAGACAAAGTTTTCTAATAGAGGAAATCCACTGCAGTTGGTTGTAATTACCATAAGATATTTGTATCACTAGTCTCTAATTCTAGATTTTGAGTTATTGGTTTCATTTTGAGTGAAAATATGCCCACTAGGGAAAATGTGCAATCCTTTAATTTTGTTTTATATTAGAGTCATTTGTAAATGTCATATCATTTTTAAGAATGAAATTACATCATAGACATTTTGTTTCACATAGGGTGAAAGCAGTAACATTATGTTCGTTAGCTTTTATTAGCATTATATTTCTAATTACTACTAACATAACTTACCCTATAAGCACTTTTCATTATGAGAAATTAATACACTTTTGAAAATAGCTGGAGGTGAGGAGTTGAACAATCATGATAAGCCTGCATGTTATTTTAAGTGAACCATTTTTATACAGTTATCTTTGAGTCAGAGATTGCTTTGATTCTTATCTCTTTTTATTTTCAGGGCAGAGGTATTTTATTAGTATGTTAGAAGATAACATATTTACATTTCCTTTGAATTCTTATTTTTAAAGTTAGGCAGTGCTGTAAAGGTCAATATTTATTCTTAGATACATAACTCCCCTAGTTTAAATTTATTCTTAAATAATTTAATTCTCCATGTAAAAGACATTGAAGAAGACATTCAAAATACGTGTCGCTTTCATTGCTTTAAAGTAAATAGTGTTGTATTATGTTCTACTACCAATCAAAATACTTTTGCGGATAAATCAGAATCAGAGGTATAATATCATTTGTCATAAATCCCAATATATAAATATATTCATATCCATATACATGAGGGAGACTTCAGAACTCTCTCAACTTTCTTGGCACCTTCCCAGATCACAAGGGCAAGTGCAAAGTTAGAATCCCAGTTCAATTAGAACTCTAGGCCAGAGTGAGGCCTTTTTAGGTCCTCTATTGACTAAGTGGTATACTCTTAGAATAGACCTTGTTATAAGATTCTATATATACCTTATTTTAGTGTATTGCTAATATTATTTGTAATAGTTATTTTCTATGTGATGTTTGAGGTGATTGGATGCCTTGTTTTATTACTCGTTTTTTTAATCATTGGAGTTCATTTTCTTCTTAGACTTGGCTTTTTCATATATATGTATGTATATATATGTGTGTGTAAGTATACATTACACACAGACATACATACATATCCATGTGTGTATATATATACATATGCATACACACATATATATATATATGTACATGTATATATAATAGAGCATGGAGATGACAGTAAAATATAAGACTGGAATAGTAGGAAGGGACTAGGTTATGAAGGGCCTCATCATAGAGGCAATAGGGGGTCACTGGAATTTGAATAGAAGGAATACAGGGGTAGATCTATACTTTAGGAAAATTGCTTTGGAAACTGAGTAGGGGATGAATTGGAGTAGGAAGAGATGAGGTAAGGAGACCAATTAAAAAGCTCCAGGTGAGAGGTGATGAGCATCTGTACTAGGATGGTGGGTGTGTGAATGGATAAAAGAAATAGCAAAATCTGACTACAAATTAGATATGTGGGGTGAATTCAAGTGAAGATTTAAGAGTGACACTGAGGTTGTAAGCCTGGCTTTAATGCTTTAAAGAACATTCATATGTCTATTGCTCGGAGTGTGAATGGATGCAAAAATGGAACTAGCTAGTGTTGAGTCATCAGGAATTGATTGAGATGGCCCTATTGAGAAGGATTTATCAAATTTTCAGGTCTTGCATAGTGGTAAAACCTTATACAATTTAGAGCACTTCCACTGTTTTTTCCTCAGATGTACCTTTCCCATACAGAATTGATTTAGTCATAAAGTTCTATATATGAACAGGAATCTTTAGTACCATTTGCTAATTTAAAAAAATAAACCAAACTGTTTAAAAGTATTGCTAGTTTTATAACACCTACAGTTTTAACTTGATTTTTATTATTATAATTAACCACTAACCGTCCAATGTGAATAATTACCTTAATTTTTAGGGGTAGATTTGACACTATCTGATTTCAAATGATGCATTTCACTCAATGAAAGAAGCCAGTATCAAGTTGAATTGCTGTTTTCCTATAAAGTCTTTACTTGAAAGCAATTCTTTTAAGCAAATTGGCCTATTATCAAATTCAAATACAGACCATTCCTCTCCTACTTTCTTTTCTTGTAATCTTCCTTAATTTTTCTTTGCGTTCTTTCTCTTTCTGATGCTCCTTTGTATTGCCCCTCCCCCACACATCTTTTGTCCTGTTGTCTATTTAAATCCTGGTTTTGCTATTGGAAATTTTGCTCACACCTACATACTCTGAATAGCTTGCCTTGTCAATTTTTATTATTCATGCAAATTGCAACTCTCTTTCTTCATTTATACCTGAGTGCTTTTGATTCTATCATTCATTTCTTTTTAAATAAAAAAAAGTTAGAGAAGATGCCTACCTAGCTTTAGCTTACAGATTCCACAGGCCTTGTGAGGAAAGTTCGGTCGTACAGGAGGAATTTATAATTTGGTTAGAGGACCGAAATTTTAAGTTCCATTTCTGTTCTAAGAGTCTATGATTTTGGGTTAGTTTCTATACATTCAAGGAATAATTTTGCTTTCAGCTGTTGACTAAGTGCATTTGACTTGAGTCATACTAATTATTTGTGAGTTTTAGAGAATCACATGGTCAGTAACTTGTAGCACTATACCTGCCAAATTTGCTTAGAAATGTCACTGTAGGGAAAATATGAAGGGGAAAACCTAGTCTAGACAGCCAAACAAAGAAACACCATGTAATGACACAGATGGGCAATTTTCAAAGTGTTAAAAAGCCAAATAAATAAAGATTAACTATCTACTTTATGCCTAGCATTGTACTGATGTAGTAGTGTCACCTAGAATTACTGACTACTTTAAGGTCCTGAAATAATTGAGCTCCCTATCTTCCCTATTACTTTGAGTTCACTCCAAATCATTCTGCATCAGATGGCTGTGAAAATTACGTACCATCCTAGGCAAGTCCTAGGAAAGACTAGGTGGAGAATGTTATCTGCAGCCGCACCCTATTCAACATGACAGACAGATAGGCTATGTAGGCACAAAATCTAAGAAGACAAGTGATTTTTAGGCATGCAACATATATCTTTTGATAACCTTCTCTCCTATGCTTAATCTTTCTACTTTTCATTTACAATGAAACTGGATATAAAGGACTGGGCAAGCTTGTGGTGTGGGCAACTCCAGAAAGTCACATGCTATTAGTTATTAATATCTTATCACTTTCCTAGCTTTCTCAATGACTCTATGACCTTTCTCTCAGTCTTCTCTACCACTTCCTCAGTTATAATCCTTAAGGATTTCAGTCTGCAGGTTGATAATTATACAGCCTCAACACACAAATCCTTAACTTCCTCAATTCCAATGACATATCTCTGCCTAACTTCTGCCAAATACCAGTATGGTGTTTCGTGCACTAACTACTGTAGTCTCAAGATCAGGAAATCCATTACCCGGTTTAAATGTGCTTTTCCTTTTTTGACCTACATCATGACCTTTGATCCCTACTCCCCCAATTATCCCTCCCAGTCTTACAGCTGTAGATGTAGAGGTCAGTTGATGCAATCACCTAATTTAATAGATGAGGAAGGTAACCCAGATAAGAAAAGTGACTCACCCAGAGTCACATAGGTGGCAGAATTGGGATTTGAATCCAGATTCTTGGAATTTAAATTCATTGCTTCTTCCACTACACCAGGCTTTATTCAAATATTCCATATTCAAAACCAACCCAAACTTTTCCACTTTAAAAATAATTACTGGCCACCTCCATATAATCCATCTCTTTGTTTTCTTGTTATTCCTAACCTGATAATCTTCATCCTTGAGGAAACTATGCTGTGTCTTTTCTTTGGTCTTGATCCTGAATTTTACTGAAGAAAATCCTGCTGATTTTATCCATTACTAGTTAATGCTAGCTTTCTTTGCTTCTGGCAGGCTTTCTGAACTATACTTGTTAATTTCTCAGAGTGATTATGACCCCAATTGCACAATCCCTTCCTTCTTATACAACATGATCTAGCTTTTCATTTGACCAGGAAGACTGAAATTGTCTTAAGGATGTTTCCTTAAGTCCTCTCCTCAACTTTTCTTTGTCATCACCTATTCTCTCCTCCTCTCAAAGGAAAAGATATTCCTATTTCTTAACTAAAGCTAGTCCATTTTCCATGTGCTCTGAATTATTTTTAAAAAATTCAGTGGGTTATTTTTTCCAAGTAAAATGGATTTTTTGGGCAGTTAGGTGGTACAGCGAGTAAAGCATCAGCCCTGGAGTCAGGAGGACCTGAGTTCAAATCCGACCTCAGACACTTGACACATTTAGTAGCTGTGTGACCTTGGGCAAGTCACTTAGCCCCAATTGCCCTGCCTTGCCCCCTCCAAAAAAAATTGTTTTCTTTCCCTCCCTCCGCCTACCTCCAACTGTTGAAGGGGAAAAAAGGAAAGAAAAACAAAACCTCTTGTAGTAAATATTCATAGTCTAGGAAAAGAAAATTCTCATATTGGCCATGTTAAAAAAGTCTTATTATGCACCCTGAATCTATCACCTCTCTGTCAGGAAATGGGTAGCATGCTTCATTACTGATCCTCTGGGATCATAATTGGTCATTGCATTGATCAATATTCTTAGGTCTTTCAAAGTTGTTTCTTTTTACAATGTTGTTGTCATTACATAAACTATTCTCCTTATTCTGCTTACTTCACTCTGTACCAGTTCATACAAATCTTCTTAGGTTTCATAGAAACTGTCCCTGTATGGTTTCCTCAAGGATGGAGATGAGGAGGTTAGGAATAACAAGAAAAGAAAGTTATGGATTCTGTGAAAGTAGCCAGTATCTTTTAAAGTGGCAGACTTTGGGTTGGTTTTACATATGGGGGCAGATAAAGCCTGGTGTGGTAGAAGAAGCAATGAATTTAGATTCCAAGAATCTGGATTCAAATCCCAATTTTGCCACCTATGTGACTCTGGGTGAGTCACTCTGCATCAATTCATACAAATCTTCCCAGGTTTCATAGAAACTGTCCTGACTTCATCCAGACTTTGCTCAGCATTAACTCACTATCTTTGATGCATCTTCATTCTTTCCCTGTAGTTCCTTCCACTTTACTTCAAACATGCTCAGGTATACTGGAAAGCATCACTACCAAAAACAAAACCCCGTGCACCCTCTCAACATTTCTCCCATGTTTAGTGACTGGTCTAGCTCTCTTCTCTTTTTCTCTGCTGAGCTTCTTAAAAAATGAATTTATGTCTATATTACTTCCTTAGCACCTCTGCCATGATCTTTTGGAATATAGTCTCTGTCCCTGTGACTCAATGAAAGTCCTTATCATCAAATCCAAAGACCTTTGCTTAGTTCTCATTTTCCTCATAGTATTTAATATTACTGATAACTCTTGACTTCTGGGTGTTCTGTCTTTCATTTTTGTGATACTCTACTCTCCTGGTTCTCCTTCTATCTCTAATCACCCCTCAGTTTTCTTTGCTTACTTCTCTTCCTCTTCCAAATCCAATAAAGTCAGTATTCTTCTGACTTCTTCCCTTATCTCTCTTGTCTCTCTACCCCTTCCCAGTTAACAGACTCATTTGATTTCAAAACTTCATCTCTAATCAAATGATTCCAAAATCTCTATCTTTGGCCCCGAACTATCTTTCAAGTGAAAAATTTGCATCTTTAACAGGTTGTAGGACATCTCCTTCTTATATTTCACATGTATGTCCAGAATCTCCCCCCACCAATTTGCTCCTCTTTCTGAATTCTCTTTATCTGTTACCACAGTCTTTTGCCAAGTTCTATTGATTTCTGCTTTTGCAAAATTACATCCATCATCTTCTTTCTATTGCTACTGCGGCCACCTGAAGTATAGGGTCTATGATGTAGAACAAGAGTTCTTAACCTGGAGTCCATGAACTGAAAAAAATTATGACTATATTTCAAGATAATTGATTTATTTCATAATCCTATGTATTTTATTTTACATATCTAAGAAGAGGTCCATAGGTTTTCCCAAGTTGCCAAAGTGGTCCATGAAGCAAAAAAAGGCTAATGATACTTTCTATAGACCCTCATTATTACTCATCTGGACTATTGTAATATTCTCCTAAGTAGCCTTTTTACCTCTTATTTCTTCAATCCATCCTTAATAAAACAGATATATTAATCTTCTTTATACATATCAGAGATCACCTTGTCCCCCTAGATTCTAGTGCTTTTCTCTCTGAGATTACTTCCTGTCTACTCTCTGTATATCTTGTAAGTATCAGTTATTTATGAGTTCTTTCCCCCATTAGGATGCATGCTCTTTGAGGGCAGAAGTTTTTTTAAAACCTTTCTTTGTATGCCCTGTGCTTTAGCATAGTGCCTAGTCTAGAATATATTAAATGCTTAATAAATGTTTGTTGAGTGACTGCTCCAAAGCTTTTAATGCTCCCTGTTAGTCTGTGGAATAAAGGTAAAAAGTCTTAGGCTTACATTCAAAATCCTTTAAAATCTGGCATCTTCCTTTCTTTCTAGATTTAGTTCATACTTCTCTACGCTTCCTAGTAGAATACTTGCCATCTCTAATACATAGTCCGCTTTTTCCATCTTCCTGTGCCTTTCCTTTTGCAGTTCCTTATAGCTAGAAGGGACAAATAAATGAAAGAAAAGCACCTTAAAGACATACATTACAATGTGCAAGACACTGGGCTAAGTACTGAAGATACAATTACAAAAGCCAGATCATTCCTGCTCTTAAGAAGCTTACATCTCTAAAGGGCAGATAATACATATTGGGGAGTGGTGTCTAGAGAAGGGTCTTTTGGTCTGGGAAGTCACAAGGATGATGAGTGGAATAAGGGACCAGTAGATGTGTTAATATCCTTTCAAAAACAAAGGATTTTTGATTTTTAAAAAAATTTCTGTTCCCAGAGCAAGTTGTAAAAGGAGTGAAGAGGAGAGAGAGGGAGAGAGAGGGAGAGAGAGAAAGAGTGGGGGGGGGGAGGCAGTGGGAGAGGGAGAGAGGCAGAGAGAGAAGATAGGCTAGACAGAGTGTGGTATATCAGTTTAAACTCACATACTCACCAATCAGAATAGCATGGCACCTGTGTGGGAAATCTAAATCCAGCTGGCTTAGCTCTTTGAGGGTCTGCTATCTAGAGGTCAACATATGTAGTTATCAAATGGATAAATGGGAGGAGTATGGTTAGAGTGAAGTCTGGAAGTATGGACAGGGTCTGAGAACAACTAGATAGAATGGGTTATATGTATTTTCATGTATGCGCTCACTAATCAGGACAACATGGCCTGAGCAAAAGAGGAGAATGCTCTTCTCCTCTGTCCTTTCTCCCTCCATTAAAATTCTATAGATGCTTTTACATCAGAACTCAAACGCCAACTCCCTTATGAATCTTTGCTTATTTCTCCTGTTGATGATAACCATTCCCTTCTTTGAACCACATCACATTTTGCTCCAGCTCCTAGACTATTAAATCTTCATAAGGATAGAAATTTCATCTTACATAATTAGATTTTCTGTTTCTCCCAGAACATAGCATAATGATCTTCACGTTCCGCTATACTCATATATATATATATATATTTATCTGTGATGCTGTTGATTTGGGAGTTCCCTCCACTGATGCAAATTGCAACCCATCTTGTGCTACATTTGTCCATATTGTCTTAAAGTTTCCCAGAGGGGCTTAACCTAACATGCTAGAGGTCTTCTTTGCCTTCTTCCAATGTCAAGAGGTTACCATTGGAGCACTTTGGCTGTCCATCTTTCACCCTTTACTCTTGCCATATGAACAGGCAATCTTCTCTTCCTGTAATAAAATTCCTTGATGACATCCTTCACTCCTGTTCTTTAGCTTGTAACATGTTGACACCCGCTATATGCTTCTGCATTTTCATGTGTCAATCTCAGCTTCAGTTTTTCAGTGGCAATTTCCTAGCCATCAGCAAGCCAATTAAAGTTCCAATGTGGCATACTATGTATGTTGATTTTGGACAATGTTTTAAAGAAAACTCTATAAATGTGACTTAAAAAAAATCTGTGTTTTAAAATAGTAACAGATATGAAATCAGATACGACTTTTTGCAAGGTTCATTTTAGAGAAATACTCCTTTAGTACTTCCATTCTTCTAATGACTGGGCTTAATGTTAGATCCATTCTAGGTTCCTTTTTGTTGAATTAAACTTTTTAAGATTACTAGGCATTTAAGCTCTTCTATAATTTTTTTTCTTCAATTCTAAATTCTTGAGTAAGTAGGCCTGGAACCTAGAACTTGTGCCCTTCCATCACCTACCCTGATCCATACAGGTAATATGACCCTGCCTTTTGGCCTAAACAGGCATCTCTTAAGATATTGGAGTGACCCCTTTAGGTCACTCCATGATAATCTTTTGCATGTGGCTTACCCTGCTCTTATTTCATTGCAGAACTGGTCTGATAGATCTGCCCCAATCAATGAACACTGGCCACCTCACTGTGGCCCAGCTCTCTCATAGTCCAAGTTCCCCCCAAATATATATTGTCCCATTACTTACGAGGACAGGGACATGACAGGTACCATGTTAATAAAGCACTTGGCATACTGCAGGTATTCCATAATGCAAATTAGCTTCATGGATTCTTCATTTTATTTATTTATCAGCCCAGATCACAAGGTTCTCTAAGCCTCCATAGATAATCTCCATGAGTTCCTTTGCCAAGAAACAAAACAAAAACAAAAAGCTGCTGGTGGCTAATGTGCTGATAAGTCTCTTTAAACTTAAACTAGCCAGACAATAGTTACCTGGCTTGCGAAGACTTAAAGTATCTTAGATTTAGAATTTAAAAGGACTTCAGAGGTTCTCAAGTCCAACCTCCTCATTTTACAGATTAAAAAACTGAAGCACAGAGATATTAAATGACTTATCCAAGATCCAACAACCAGAAAGTAACTGAGGCAGGATTTGAACCAAGGTCTTCCTGTCACCAAGGTCAGTCCTCTACCTAATATACCAACCTGCTTCCTAGAGCCTATCCTCTGTCGGCATTACCTTTAAAAAGTCAGGGTCACCTCCTTAGCATGGTAAAGTCTTGGAGTAGGTCTTTAGTGGAGATAGACAATGATAGTTGACATTTATAGGGTGCTTGATAGTCTGCAAAGAACTTTATATCCATTAGTTAAGTGACTCATTTTCATATATTACCTTCTTTAGGTATTTGGATATAACAGTGAATTAATGCATTTCATTAATTAGGGTTGAATGAATGGCCTGATGAATTTAAGTGGAGAAGGAAACTCATTTAGCTGGAAGGGTCTGGTTCTGTGTTATGACCTGGAATAGCACAAAGATCCAAATTAAACCTTTTATTTGATTTTATTATTTTGTATTTATTGTCTTTTAGACAATGGAATAATTAGGAATTATCAGGCAAGTCACTTAATCTCAATAAGCTATAGTTTCCTTATCTATGAAATGGGAATAATGGTAGTAAGGCCGCCTCCTTGGTTGTTCTGAGGAAAGCACTTGACAAACATTAATTGTAAGCTCTTATTTTATCCATTAATATATCAAAACCATTTCTCAGCTTTGTTACTTTTTTGTTATAAAAAGGACAAAAAAGAGGGACATTTAAATCCAAATTATTTTCTTTGAAGTGAGACTACAGCAAGTTTGAATGACTTCCAACAAATTACTTCAATAATTTTCAGATGCTACTTTAGCAGTAATTAAGTTATTTGGTATGACTCAAACATTCTGCTGTCTCTTGGAATATTATGATTTTAAAAAATTGTTGTTATACCACTGCCAAATAAAAATGCACAATTGATAAGCAATATGTTGTATACATACATATGTATAAATTACAGACAACTCAAATTTTCTCGTATAAAGGTATTTCCTGGGAGTAAGTTTGGCACTTAGAGAAAGGTGTCAGCTTTTCTGGATAGGAGGATGCTACAGCTAAGAAATTATTGAATGGAAAGAATTTGCCTTGCTGAGAGGTTCATTGCTCAGTCAACAGGACCTAAAAAATCTCTTTGACCTTAGAGAAAGTATTACATGAAAAAAGCTATACTGAAATATGTTGCCATGTTTGTGCTGCTTGTCTTTGCAACTCATCTACCTCAAAAACAAACAAACTTTTTTGACAATTGATTTTATTTCTGATGGAAGTGATATAGTAGCTACTTACTTCACTTGCCCATTGGGCAGGCAACCTAGATCTGCTGAGTTGTGAAATAATTTATTTAGGAAAGGCCACAGTATGAAATGGATTTGATACTCAGTCATAATCTCTTCTTTCTCTACAATGGTCTCATAGTGATTAGGGGATTTTATCTTATCTAGGGGATCTTGACTTCAGGTGTTACCCCAAGAGAGATAGTTCCCAAATCTCTATCTTAATCCTCAGCTTCCTCCCACCTCTCTCTAGCTCCAGTGTTACACTTCTAGTTGCCTGTTGGATATATTCACATTGATGTTCTGAGGGCACTTTAAACTCAACCCCTCCGTCCTCCCTCCCCAAAACCCACCTTGTCCTACCCATAGATGTATACATATATTTATACCTTACTTCTCTACTTTTTGTATACCATTTCTGTTAGAATTACTGTACATTTATGTCATAGCTCCTTATTAGTCTAAAGTCTTCCTGAGGGCCTGAGATATATTTTATCTAAATTCTGCACCTGCTCTAGTACCTACCATAGTGTTCTGCACAGAGAAGCTGCTTAATAAATGTTTGTGGAATGGAGTTATTGAAGAGTGTGACAAAGCATCTGTGGCTTCCAGCAGGCAGCTTCTGACATGTCCATGGTCAGTCTCTCCCTTATTCTGTCTGCAACAGTTGTACCAAGGGATAATTTAAGAGCAGGGCATGGTTGTCCTGCTCAACTTCTTAGAAGAGGGCCATTCATTTAACAATCCTGATTTTCAGAAATAATCCATTATGAATCTATTATCTGTGAATTTGTCTAAGCCCCCTTCTCCCTTTTTGAAAAAACCTGTATTTCTAGCTTATAGTACTTCTTTAGAAGTAAGGAATTCTGGAAGTTAAGTGTTCAATGTGTAAAGTAGTTCTTCCTTTTATTTGCATAGTCTCAACTCTGGTGAATAGGTCTGACAAGTGCTAGCCTTAGGAGAAGATGATTACATACATTATATAATATGGTTCCCCATTTCTAGACCTATCCATCCCAGTTAACTTGGTATAGCTGAAAAACCATTAACTATATCACTTACCAGCTGTGAGACCCTGGGCAAGTAATTTAACATCTGTTGGCCTTAGTTTCCTCAGATATAAAACGGAGTGCTTAATGTGATTTATCCTCCAAAGGTGTTTACAATCAACAAGTAAACAAGACATAGGAATGGGAATACTGGTTATAAAAACTCGTTTAAGGAGTTCTGAGAAGGGAGAAAGGAATATGTTCTAGAAGAGTTCAAGGTGGTTTCACTGAGTGGATGGGTGTAGATCTTTTTTCTGCACTGAACAAGGTTTTCATTCACTTAACTCCTCCTTGAAGGAGATAAGCCCTGGGAATGTAAATGCAAGTGAAAACAAAGGCAGTTCCTGCTCTCTAGGTGCTTACACACTAATTGAGAAAACAACACATAAAAAGGAGCTGAAAAGAGAGTCAAGGTGAAGAAGTTAGGAAAATCAAGAATGGAATGAAGGAAGGAGCATGGTTACTTGGGAACTTTTTAAAGATGAATATTCCGGGAAGAATTCACCAAGAGGAGGAGGGGGCCAAAGAGGTAGCGATGTGAGAAAGTGAGGTGACTATGAGGTCACTGGGATATGGAGGAAAAGTCTGGAGAGTCAGGAGTGGTAATGCTCATAGCACTATGCTATAACCATAGTAGATATAAATAAACAATTGCCAAATTAAACCTATTGTAAAAGGACCCAGCTTTCCGGTTCTTTCTCATTAAAATAAACCTTGTCATCTTATCATAGCTTAAGTTCAAATGGCCAAGTTTCAATAGACTCTAGGTTAGACAGACATTGAAGGGCAGGAGAATGGATGCAAGCTTTACAAGGTAAATAAGTACAGATTCATCCTTCACTCTTTTCAGAGAAGACTCTAGGTGGAAGATATGTCATTTCTATTGTATTATTGCCTTATAATTGGTTTTAATAATACATCCTGCCTTGGAATTTGGTATTGTATTAGTTTTAATTTTCCCAATTGTCTTCAGTTCTTTAAAAAATGATTCTCAGATTTGTTCATTGCATTTTACAGATGGAGGATGTAAAGCAATGTTTCTTGGTTCTTTGCTTTGGCCGCTTTACCCCACATTGTAATATTTAGACTGATACTACATTGGTTCAAATATAGGGTAGATCCTCAAAATGCAATCTCCTTTGCAAGAAAAAAAGTGTAGTTACACAGTAAAAATGATTAAATAGAAATACTATATTAAGACTTATTTTTGTGAAAACTTAAATTTCCAGTTCAGATAAAGGGTTTTCAAAATTAATTTTAACCATTTTTACTCTCTGTGATTTCATAAATTGCTTGGCTTTTCTTTTCTCAGTCTTTCCTCAATTGATATGCCATCTATGCTTATTTCTTACCTGCTTCCCTGTTATTTATTGTTTCATCATAGTTAACAGCTGTCTTCTTAAAATGGCTATTGTAATTATTTCTCAACTCCTGAATGATAGATATATATTTTTCAGTATAGTCACCCTTATTTTTACAATGTAAAAAACATGTGCAAGCTTTAGATTCTCCTCACAATGAATAACTCACCAAGGAATCAGCACTACTTGTAGAGAAGAGCGGTTGTTTTATGAGAACTACGTAAGTATGCTGAAGTTGCACCTGGTTTCCAAGGTCACCACCTGCAATCATTAAAGACTGAATTCAAATTTTATGGAAGACAGGTCTAGGGGAAATGTAAACTCTTTTCAAATAGAACAATCTTGTCATTCAATGATCTTAATAAAATGCCTTCAAATTATGCTGGAGACAGGTGGAAAGTGTCCCAATTCTGTCCCGTGTGTCTGTGTACCTACATTTGTTTGCATTTGTGTAGCTTGATGTTTTAAAGTTTTGATTGTTCATCTAGAAAACACCAGTGTTTTTGGTTTAACGTGACCTGTGTAGAAGTGTGCCCCTGGTGATTACTTTGCATGTGATTGTCATACATAGACCTCATTAGCTCTGGGACAGGGAGACTACCACCTGAAGATCTAACAAGCCCCTTGGACCCTGAACTGAGACATGGTGGCATATCCTCCTATTATATTGGAATGTCTGCAGCATGACAGTGTGTTGCCATGACTCAGCTCCATTAACATATTGATGCCATGGCCTAAGGTACACACTGTAGAGCAAAACTAGTCTGTCAAACTGTGATTAATTTGTGATGCTGCAACTGTGTTCAGTGCAGTGCGTCTTTTCTCATTTCTTGGGCTCTTTGGCTGCAGAGGAGGAAAGCAGAATAGATCTCAGCAATTTATTTTCTCACTTGTGCTGGGGAAGAGAGAGCAGTAAAGTATGCATGCTGTTATTCTCCTTTCTTTGTAAACTGTGGGTGTGTGGGACCTTGTGAGGAGCCTTTCAATGAAGTGCAGAGCCAGAGGAACACCACAGAACCAGAGACCCTCATGTGGCTGAAGAGCCACACACCATTCATCTTATAATGCCAGTATTATGCTGTATGACCTGTTCATGTAACAGGTTGGCCAGCTGTACTGCTGCTTGCTTACAAGGGCATGCACATAACTGTATTTACATGTGGGGAAGCCAGCATGTGAAGGACACTGTATAATATTTCAATGCCTGTTTTGTTGAAGCCCCAAATATGTCCTTTGTGAAATCTCCCTGGAAGCAACCCTGTGAAACAGTATGATATGTTTCTATATAGAAATGGACTGTATTCTTTTATTTTTTATTAGTTAATTTATTTACTTTTAGTTTTCAACATTCATTTCCATAAGTTTTGAATTTTCTCCTCTTCAGTCCCCTCTCCCTGCCACCCCCCCACCCCACCAAGATGACCTGCGATCTGATGTAGGCTCTACATATACATTCCTATTGAACATATTTTCATATTAGTCATGTTGTATAGCAGAATTATAATGAATAGGAGAAACCATGAGAAAGAAAAAACAAAACAAATAAACAAGCAAAAATAGTCTGCTTCGCTCTGCATTCAGATACCATAGTTCTTTCTCTAGATGTGGATGGTATTTTCCATCATGATGGACTGTATTCTTTTAATGGATTAGTTTCTTCTTACCATATCTTCATATCACATTGAAAATGAATTGTAGTAGATAGAGAGGTGGCCTCAGAGTCATGAAGACCTGGGTTCATGTTTTGCCTCTGACACATACTAGCTCTGTAACTCTGGACAAGTCACTTCTCAGTACCCCAGGCTATAAATTGCAGAATGTTACAGATCTTCATGGTAGAGGGAGTTCCTCACTAGGAGTTTCCTACACTAATAAATCTAGAGGTCTAGGCTCCCCACCCCCCAAAGCCTCCTCTCCCCTCTAATTGGAGAACTGGTGGGTGGATCACCAAACTCCTCCCAAAACTTTAATTTGTAGAAGGCAGAAACTGGACTCAGCTTATTCCATTTTGCATCTGCTGCCCTCTTTGGTTTCAGTTTCTTGGAACAAGATGCCTCCCTCTCTCATCCCCCTCACTTTCCTGCCTCCTGTTGTATGTTATCTCTCCCTTTAGACTATAACTCCCTGAGGGCAGGAACTAATTTTTTTTATTAATTGTATCCTCAGCACTTAGTATTGTGTCTGGCACATAGTAGGTGCCTATTAAATATTTATTGGATTGGATTGGATAGTTTTCCCCATATAACTACTAATAAAAAACACTTGACATATAGCTTATTAGGTGCCTTTTAGGTACATATTTCAACACCAAAATTATTAAGGTGTTTATTTTATTGATACCTTAAACATTTCTTGAAGTATATAGTTAGTGACAAAACCAAAGTAGTTCTGAAATAAAGTACACTGCATGTGATTTTTTGCTGGTCCTCTTATTAAAATATATTGTCATTGCCATTATGAAGTACCATTTTATGTTTTTTTTGGGGGGGGAGGGAGAAGAACTGGTATTTTGGCTGAAACTAGAAAACATCAGCTAATCAGCAAGCATTTATTAAGTGCCTAATATGTTCCACATGCTCTGTTGGTACTATAAAGTATGCACCATGTTGAGTTGCAAAGTAAAACATGAAACAGCCTCCACTTTCAAGGAAATTACATTCTGTTGAGGAACATCGTGTATACACACACACACACACACACACACACACACACACATACGCGCACACACATACACAATGCAATTTTGTTCACTGCTAGCACTTGGGGGGATATCCAGAAAGTGTTCGAGTAGAAGGGGATGCATGAGCTAAACTCAAGAAAACTAGGGATTCTGAGACAAGGAGGTAAGGAGGGAGCTCAGTCCAGGCATGGGAGATGGAATGTTATATTTGAGAAAGAATAAGAAAGTTGGTTTGACAGGACCATAAAGTTCATGAAGGCGAGTCACATATAATAAGGCTGGAAAGGTAGATTGGAGCCAGGCTGTAAAGGGCTCTAAGTGCTAACAGGAGTTTGTAGTTGATTCTAGAGGTAATAGGAATCAATAGTGTTGATTGAGTAGAGGAATGATGAAGGCAGGCTTCATGTTAAGAAAATCATTGGGGCAGCTAGGTGGCACAGTGAGTAGAGCACTGGCCCTGAAGTCAGGAGGGCCTGAGTTCAAATTTGATCTCAGACACTTGATACACTTAAGAGCTGTGTGACCTTGGGCAAGTCACTTAACCCCAATTGCCTTGCCATCCCCTCCTCCAAAAGAAAAAAAAAAGAAAATCCTCTAGGCACTGTGTGGAAAATAGATTAGGGAGGGGAAAGATTTGAGGCAGGGAGACCAACTAGGAGTCTATTGCAACAGTCAAAGGGAAAGATGATGAGGGCCTGAATCCTGATGGTAGCTAAGTAAAAGGGGATGTATGTAAGAAATATTGTGGAATTAAATTGGACAAGTGAGGAGTGATTGATGGTTCTGAGATTGTGAATCTTTGACTGGAAGAATTGTAGCGACCTTGTCAGAAGTTTAGAAGAGGAATGAGTTTCACAAGGTAGGGAGAAAGATAGTCATGTTGAGTTTGAGTTGTCTTTAGGGCAACTCATGGTCCAATAGGTACTTGGTGATGTGGGACTGGAAGTTAGATGAGAGACTAAACATGCAAATGCTTCTTTTGTTTCTTAAGTTCAGAATAAAATAAATAATATTAAAATAAATGGAAAGAACATTGAACTCGGAGTCACAATAAGAAAAGAAGAGAGAATAAATGCATCAATATTAGCTTCCCAATGTTTCTGGCCTTACTGAAAGTAAAAGGCTGTGTTTTCCTCTGTACCTCAGGTATATTGACTATAACTGAGAATTGTAGAATATAATACCTTATAGATAGTTGGTATTTGCCCATACCGATACCGAATATTTTTGTTCAATTTTCTCTCCCCCTCTTTCCCTTATGGAAAACCTGAGAATTTCAATTGCAATTAAGTTTCTAAATAGTTTATGAAAGCTAGATAATTATTCACCTTGATTTCAGAACAAAAAAGCATTGAAGTTTGTTTTCTAATGTGTAATATCCTAGCAGTTTTCCCACCTCCCCTTCCCCAACTCCCGGTTTTAAAATATAATTTGTGGGGCAATTTTGTCTTCAAGCGTATTGTGAAAATTAGGGGAAAAAACATAAGCTAAGAGCATTATTAGCAAGCATTTCTTTAGAAGAAGACAGAAAATCTAGAAGAAACTGTTTTAACTTAGTATGAAGAGATTCTTGGCAGTGAATGAGTCAGTACCATACTGCCTGAGCAGGCGAGGATTGGTTTTATGCAAAGCAGAGGCCTATAGGGCTGAAAACAGCCAGCAACAATGGTGGACCATGATTAAATATCAAAACAGCTTTCTTTATTTCTAGCTGAAATGTTGTTCCCAAATTTAGTTATGTGATGAATGCTGTACATTTTGTATTTTTGTGTGGTTAGGTTTTTTTTTACTAGGATTCTAATCTACAAGAATGCCATGTATTAGCATACATGATTTAATATATTATATAATTATATATTTCTTTTATTTAATACATTATGTAATTATATATTTAATACATTATATAATTATATATTTCTTGTGTGATTGTATACATACGTATATGTGTGTATATGCATCCATATGTTTATAGCTTTAATGTTGTTTCAATGAATATCATAAAAATATAAAGAAGTTTAGCCCCTCAGAAGAAATATGAGAAAATACCTTCCTCCACTCTCTTTGCAGAGATGAGGGGTCCATGGGTGTGGTACATTGCATATAATGTCAGGTTTTATCTATTTTGCTTAATTTTTTTCTTCTGTCCCATTTTTTTTTTAAAGTTCTTTGAAGTAAGGAATGACTCTCAGGGAGAGGAGAAAGGAAGAGATAAAAGGGGAAATCTAGGTGATGTGAAAGAAAAAGATATCAATCAAAATCTAATTTTAGTCCTGTCGCATAAGTTTTCTTACTGAATTAAAGAGGAGGTAAATCTACTTGTGGGATAGAGCAAGTATTATTATCAAAAGCCCGTGGCATAAAAATTGCGAGAACATTTTGTAACTGTATAGGACTATGTACACATGAGTTGGAATCAATGTTATCATTGTCACACTGTTGTTGCCCATGAAAACTTGACATTTAATGGCAGCAAAATATATTGTATATATTATTAGTCTATAAAGCATGAGGGATTCAGCATGGCATAATGACAAGAGCGTTGTGGTTGTTGAGTTGTTTTTTTCAGTCATGTCTCAATCTTTGTGACCCCATTTGGGATTTTCCTGGCAAAGATACTAACATCGTTTGCCATTTCCTTCTCCAGCTCATGTTAGAGATGAGGAAACTGAGGCAAATGGGTTAAGTGACTAACCTAGGAACACACATCTAATAAGTGTCTGAGGCCAGATTCGAATTCAGGAAGATGATGCTTTCTTACTCCTGGCCTGGTGCTCCATCCATTGTACCACCTACCTGCTCCAAGTAGCTTCTCTCAATCCCAAGAAGATCTGGGGTCAAGTCCTGGCCACTTCTTAGATATATTAAATGTATAATCCTGAACATGTCAATCCCTTAGTGCTCAGTAACTCTGGAAAGCTATGAGTTGCAGGGAAGGTCTGGACCTTCTTCCTCATTCGGATGTTCCCTGTACCAGTAGGTTTAATTTCTATCCCTATATAATCAATATGAATCTCATTGTTTGAACTTCATTAGAGCAGAGTTTCTGGCTGAACATTTCCTATTACACTGTTCCATGAGAAAGTATGTGCTAAACAAATTAATAATGAAATGTGACTGTAAGGAAATTGTTTACTTATTTGAATGAACAAACTTAGAGACTTTCCTCAACTTAGGAGCACCTAACTTGTGCATTTACTGAATAAAATAAAGACCTGTTTGTATTGCGGTAGTCATCGGGCCGGCTTCTGCTAGAATCATGGAGAGTGCTAACTGTTGCCCAAGCTGTTGAATTCCCTCATCAGGGACACGTGATCAATGGCTATTGCTGGTGAGAGTGTGGGGTTGGTAGGAGGAGCCTGGTAGTGATGAATTCCTAGTCTTCTTTCCCTCAGGGCTGGGAAGGAGATAAGCTTCTGGTGCTGCTGGTTTCCTTCATTAAGGCACTCTGGGAATTGCCTCTAGAATCAATGTTATAAATGGTAGTTCAGTTCTCAGACCAGCCCACAGAAGCCTATCTCGTAAATGAAATAGTGTTATTTCAGTGTTCCTTCTAATTCAACTCTCAAACTCATGCTCATTTAGAAGAAATATTTGGATTTTTTAGGCTATATGTAGAAAAGTGGTGAAATCGTTGATAGAAATAGGACATCTAGACAAAATATCTAGTTAAGAGTAGAGAAGGATGAAAAATGTCTCAGGATTAATCACAGGATAGTTAATAAAAATTAAATCTCCCATTGAAAATCCTTTTAAAATAATTATTATGTTCTTGCCCATTCGTATAGTGACTACTTGCCAAAAAAGGTGAATAACCATGTTGAAATATGGTTGTTTGAAAAGCTGGAAAACATTAGCAGGATATTGTGACAAACTTAGCGGAAAGTTGATGGAGACCTCAGGTAGTTTGCTTACTTTGGTAAATGGATTCTGAGTATTTAACTTAGACACCTGTGTGAACCTATAGTAAAGAGTCACTTGGGTAAAAGATCATAATGTGCAAGTTTAGGAGGCTTAACTGTGGAGACTTTCGACTGATAATATGACATAACACCAGTTTATAAGCACTTTAGAATAAAAATCAGCCCTGGTTAATATGTGTGTTCCTTTCCTGATATACCCTTATCTTGTGCATGGAGATCCAAATGCCTTACTCTGTTATGGGGATAAATAAACATGTATGTATGTATGTATGTATGTGTGTGTACATATATTAGTTATAAAGATGAATTGACAAAAAGGTGAGAACTTAGGGGAAAGGCATTCAAGCAAGATCTGGGGAAAGAGCTATTTATAGAGTCATGATTCAAGGAAGGGTGACCTTAGAATAGAGAAGAGTTTTAGTTGTGAAATCCAGGTGGTAAAACAATTAGGTAGGACTTCAGGTGGCTTCAAAGAAACATAACAGACAAAATGGGAAAGAAAGGAGAGAGAGAGAGAGAGAGGGAGAGAGAGAGAGAGAGAGAGAGAGAGAGAGAGAGAGAGAGAGAGACAGAAAGAGAGAGAGAGAAAATATTTATTAAATGTTATATGCTGTACTAAGCAGAGGGGATACAAATTAAAAAAAAAACAAGATGTACCTACTCTCAAGGGAGTTATGCCTAAATATGGAAGACAAAACAGAAAGGAGAGCTAGAAAAATGTAGAGGGGGAAATGTTTGAAGAAGGGTCAGAGAGCAGATCAACAAGTGAGTTGAGCTGGAAGTGAAATGAGCACATGCCTAGTGCCTGCTCAAGAAATGGCTATCATTTACAGTTATGTTTTGTAGCTGAGCTGAGTACTTAATTTACTTGAATATAGTTTGTATCCTGACATTACTTAAATAATGGTGAAGTAGATTTTGACTGATTTCGCATGTGATGTGTTGCTAACCATAACAAAGGAATAGTTTGGAGAAGTATAGGGCAGGACTATGCTCCTAGGCTATATGTTTAGAGAAGGAAACATTCCCACTCTGTTACATTCAATAGTGGCAATGTATGGCACCAAATATAGGTTTCTGTTTAGTATGCTGTGGGCACACTCATCATTGGACCTTCCTCTGCATGTTCATTAGGAAAACAACATAGGTCTATTTATGTACAGTTGTGAGAAAAATGCTTCTAGGAATACATTGACTACATAGGGCTATTTTGAAGTTTTCAACTTGTCACAATTGTTTTTTCCTGGGAGTAAGAAACAGGAGGAATACATAAGGTAGATATATGGAAGACCTAAAGTTAGAGTATTAGACTGTTAAATTGCATGTTTAAATTTTGCCTGTAGAATAGCACCTTTGTAGAGATTACAAGTATGCAGAAACAACTTTCTTATGTTATGTTAAATCAGGTTTGAATTTGTGATCATTAAAAAGGCAAATTAATCTACAAGTATGACATAACCTACCCAAATTTGGTGCCTGAAGTGTGTTTTGCATTAAGAATGTTTTTGGTAATTTGCATGTTTACTAAAGAAATTAATGCTGTCAAATCATTTCCAATGTGTGCATTAGTGCTGTTGGCAATTAATTTGAAAACTCACAGCAGAATTCAGTGGCACTTACAGCATCTTTCCTATAATGAATGGGGAAAAAGCAGTAATAAAATAATTTCTTGCATCTCATAACGCCATACCTCAGTGTCACTTTGTGGCACGATCATTTAAAACTTCCCATTAGCTCTTCCAGTACCTTGAGTGGAAGCAAAGAATCTGTAAATGTGTTTGCGGGGCTGAAGGACCTGTGCAACTAAATCATTCACAAGACCTTGCAGAGGAAAACATTCTGTGAGCAGTGGTGATCAGGACCCTGGACAGCACCAAGCAGTGTTCTCTGCATTTGTTAAACTAAACTGCTATTTCAATGTTAATACGAGGGTAAAGAAACTTGGCAATAAATTTGTGGGGGTGTGTAGAGAGGGAATCAAACAATTCAAAATGGCAATGCTACAAATAAAAAGCTCTTGACAGCTGTCACTAGCAGATGATAGAGACATACAGTTAAAATAGATTATGAAGTATTTTACTTCAGTACACAGAAAGACATGTTTATTTTCTGGGGAGATAACATCAGACATTCTTTATCTCAGGCAGAATCACGGTGTAGGAAGGCAGTGTCTATGTCAGAACTTAGCTATTTGAACACACTGGCTCAGAGAAAAGCACAAGTACTGTTAGTGGAAAGCCCTGAGAACAGACTTCTCAGTTTACCTACAAATGATTTAATTTTTCCCAGTGTCTCTCTCTCTCCTTTTGATGAAATGGGGAAGATGATATTGTGACAGAAGTACTCTGTGTTGCCAAATAGGATAATATTGTCTCTAACTGCTAAAAGCAGCACTGATGATTGGTTTCATATCATAATCTGTTGTTACTAGACACTAATATAATGACACATTTTATGTGATTTTCAAGTAAGGGCCATTCTGTATGGTTAGACTCAGTTGATGCAGGGTAGCCATTTCATTTTTCTGATTTTTTAAATTCTTCCTTTTCCCACATGCGCTGGTCATGCACTGACAGATTTTGTTCTCACATGACCACAAGTAGAATATCACTCAATTTAAACTAATTTGTAGAATGTCTCCTTCCTTAATCTTTTAATTTCCTTAACATATTAATTAACTTCAGTTAGCCTGTTTTGTTTTGCTTGGAAAGAAAACAGATTTCCCTTTAACACCTTAAAAAGGTAAATTGATTGGTACTGTCTTCTTTTAGATTTAATTAACATCTAGATTATTTTGCCTCAAATATGACTAGATAAAGGATACTGAAATGCTCATTTAGTTTTGTTTCCCTCTCCCCAGCATTATATTACAAAAGGAAATTTATAAATTAAAATATGAACTTGATATGCACACAGGGATAGCACTTCTTTAATCCATCCCTACAGTAGCTTTCTAATGGATTGCCAAAGTAAAGAAATATCCAAATCTTTGAGCTATTAGGGAAAAAAAAGAGTTGTTTTGATCATCTAAAAGTATTTGTCTTTTAGAACCTAATAGCAACATAGGAAAAGGGGAAAGGGAAGGGGCAGGAATAAGCATTTATATAGCACCTACTATGTGCCAGGTACTCCCATCAGGGATCTAACTACTAGATATATACTAACTAATTTTCATCAGGTAAATAGCAATCATCTCTAAACACTGGATAAGATATAAATATGTGAGCATTGAACATGACTCAGATATGAGTCATATGGAGTCAGGGTGGCATAATGGAAAGAGTCCTGGACTTAAATTTATGATATCTGGGTGCAGAATACATCCTACACACATAACTATGTGACCTTGGGCAAATCACTTAAACTCTCAGAACTTCATTTCTGTCATCTGTAAAATGGGTATCATAATACTACCACTTCCACTTCATAGAGATATAGTGAGAAAAGGACTGTATATGATATATGTCAGTTATTATGTTTAATACTGACCTAATCAATATGGAAATGCTTGTCTCCTCAGTGCCAAAGTGACTCCTTGAAAACAAGTTATTTGTTTATGGATGGAAATGGACTCTATTAATTCTAACATTTCTTCTTAGTAAGATTCTTACCTATCTGGAGAAGCTGGTTCAGAGTGCCATAGGAGATAAAATGCAAAATCCAAAGTGTCTGTAGCAACAATAAACATTTATTAAGTGTCTTTGTTGTGCTAAATACAATTAAACCTTTCTTTTACTGAAAGTTTAGATATGAAGATGAGTAAATAGTTAAGGTGAATTTAAACATAGCACCAAAATACCTTGTTTCTGAAACAAAAACAAAAATGATGGTAACTTTGTATTGCAAAAATTATTAAGACCATATACTCAGGCACAATAATAATAATCTATAAAAAATAAAATTCATCTTATTATTTAGTCCCCCTTATACTTATGAAGCAAATTTATTAACTTAAGTAGTGACTCAAAACTTGTAAGGTTTATTTTTTTAAATCACCAGACTTTACATATAACTTATAAATCAATCCAAAGGAATTATCTATTTTTTTTTTGCAGGGGGCAAAGCAGGGCAGTTGGGGTTAAGTGACTTGCCCAAGGTCACACAGATAGTGTGTCAAGTGTCCGAGGCTGGATTTGAACTCAGGTCCTCCTGACTCCAGGGTTGGTGCTCTACTCACTGTGGCAGCTTGCTCCCCCCAAAGGAATTATCTAGAATCTAATCTTAGTGTTGGATGAAATTTTAGAGGTCTCATAAGGGAAGAATCAGCTTACATTCTGACAGGTAGTCATATTGTTTCTTCTCGAACACTTTCAGGTGCAGGGAGCTCAGTGTAAAACAGCCGATTTCATGACAGGAGAGTTCTAATTTTTAACATAATCTTTCGTTCTGATGA
This sequence comes from Phalanger gymnotis, assembly GCA_028646595.1. Lineage (NCBI taxonomy): Eukaryota > Metazoa > Chordata > Mammalia > Diprotodontia > Phalangeridae > Phalanger > Phalanger gymnotis. The sequence continues at coordinate 120,653,572 of CM053626.1, read as the reverse complement.
GTTGAGATCTATTGAAAATTTCTATTTCTTAGTTCTAGATCTTTGAAGCAATATGGAGCAAATCTATTCCCTTCTTCATGTGATGCTCCAAATACTCCAAATAATATTTTCAAGACAGCTATTGTGTCTTCTTCTCAATTCTGATAAAACTTAGAATAAAATTAACAAGACAGCATGCTGTAATTTTGTGAAATCCTATATTAAAATTTTTGATACACATGAAATAATCAATTAAAAACCAATCAATTTAATTACATTTCAGACTAGGAGAGAGAAAATCAGAGTGACAGTTGTTTCTTGTTAGTCTTTTCCATGGTGAGCTTGAGTGGAAGAATGACTGCCTAAACTTTCTGTAGTTCTCTGATGATTTTTTAAAGTTCTAATTAACTAAAAAGTTTATATATGTTGAATTGCATTGATAAACAAATTGTGTCCTCCTTTCCTCATTTTTAGTTCTTATTCGTCAGTCATTAAAACCATGCAATGTTCATATTGTGTCTCAAAAATACTTTGTAATTATTACACAAACAAAATGCCGAACTTGAATAATTATGGAGATTTTCATAAAAAAACACACTGACTTACCTGAAAGACAGTTTGGTGCAACGTCCAGAAAATATCAAGAGACCTGGGTTTTTGTTCTGGCTCTACTGCTAACAAGTTGTGTTAATTTCACAAAGTAGTTTACCACTTTGGGTCACAGTTTCCTCATCAGTAAAATGAGTGGCTCTCTACTTTTGTGACTATCCATGCTAAACAAACCCTGTTCCTTTTACAGTTGTTCAGATGACATGGTTTCCACTATCTCACTATCCTTTGGAGCCACCTCAACTTTTATAAAGCAGCTAGGTGGCATGATGGATAGAGTAATGGACTCGAAGTCAGAAAGACCTAAGTTCAAAGCCTACTTCAGACACATAATAGTGCAATTCTAGATGAATCAGCCTCAATTTACTCATCTATAAAATGAGGATAAAGATAACACTTATGTCACAGGACTGTTAGGATCAAAGGAGATGGCAAATTTAAAGTGCTTTGCAGACATTAAAGTGTTTACATATATATAGTATATACATATATACATTAGCTATCAACAACAATGGTAGTAATAACAGTATACTAACAAGGTTTTCCAAATTATTTCCAAAGTAAAGAAACTCAATTATTTGAGATGCTGGAGGAAAATGGTATAGATAATGCCCTTTTCATAGGACTGCATTCAATGAGCCAGACCAGTGTGGTGTGATATAATAAATTAGTTCCCTAACAGCCCATTGGTCCCCAGATCTCCTCATGATGAGGCACCCTCCAAGGGCTCTGTGCTTGGATGCTGTAACCTATGAGTAAATGAGCACTGCATCCTCTCTGTACACCTCCCCCTTTTCATTTTGGGTAGGACAGGGTGAGTCCCACAGCGTGAACTGGCATGGATAGATTGTGGTGTTAATCACTGATATCATTATATTATCTTTTCCCTCAACCCACCTATCTTCAAAACTTTACTATTACTGTTGAGGATATCACCATCCTTCTAGTCACCAGGTTTTTCATAACCTCCATATCATTTTCAAATCATCACTTACCCTCACCCCACAACCACATATTTAATCAGTTGCCAAGTCTTGTCGACTTCCATATCTTTCACATCTGTCCCCTTCTCTTTACTCATATAGTTTTTGGCCTAGTTAATTTCCTCGTTACCTTTCACCTAAACTAGTAAATTGCCTTTTAATTGGTCTTACTGCTTTAAGTCTCTCTTCTCCAATCCATTCTCCACTTAGCTGTCAAAAAAGATATTCCTAAAGCATAGGTCTGATTGTATCACTTCCCTTCTCCATAAACTCCAGTGGCCCCCTTGAATGAAATATTATTTTATTTTTTATCTCATCCTTCTTAATTTCTTTTTTTTGGGTGTAAGTTTCATATTATACAGTAGTACATATATATAATGTATAAATAAGTAAACATACATATATTGGGGATGCATGCTTAAATTTATTTTTTGCTGATGAGATAAACCATCAAAATGGTTTAGAAACTGCAGCTCTAAATCTCTTTCTCTATTCTCTATCCATAGCTGCCTCTCAGTGGGCCCTTCCTATAACCTGTAAAGATGTGTTCTGGGAGAACGAGGTTTGGGTGCCTTATTAAATAGTTTTTCTGGAGTTTACCTGTCACGTGACAAGCCAAAGCCCTTATCTTCTATATCAGTGAGTCCTAGCATCAAGTATTGCCTTGTTTTCTTTAGTCAATTTAATTTTGAAATACAGAGGACACATCTAATACTACCATGGCAGGTAGATGATATCGTGCTGTTATTTTTTTTTTTTTTTGTGAAAGCATATGTGCCATACTTCCTTCTATTAAGCTAGAGGAATTTAAAAATAAATCCTTAATATAGGGAACTTTACTCATTCAAATCAGCATCTTCTTTGGGACCTATAGTCTTAGAGAATTACCTAGAGATAGTAAGAAGTTAGCTAATTTATTCAAATTGTGTGCTGATAAGTGTTCAATAATTGGCTTTCCAGGAAAAAAAAGTGCACCTGATAGACTTAGAAGTTTAAACTGCATTATTATTTCTTTTGTCCACTACTGTCTTAAGTCTAGGTTACCAAGAAAACAATAAATCAGACTCTGATTAGACTTGCCCAAAATAATGAAGAGTGAAATGAACAGAATCAAGAGAACATTGTATATGGTAACAGCAATATTATTTTAAAAGCCACTTTGAGCAAATATGTTATTTTGCTTATCATAAATACCCAAATTGACTATAGAAGACATATGAAAAAATATGCTATCTATATCCAGAGAAAGAACTGATAAATAGAAGTATGTATAGAATAATTTTATACACATACATATATATGTGTATATATGTGTGTGCATGTGCATGTATGTGAATATATGTATATATAGTCATGTCTAATGGTGGCCATTTCGAGGGAGGGAAGAAAAAAAGAAATTTACATGATAACTTTATTGTATATTTTAAAAGGAATAGCAAGTTATACACAGTAGATTTGCAGTTTCATGGGCAATCTTTTCTTATTGTACTATGTTATGGAAATGCTTGTTTTATTCCATAAATTAAAGATAAAATAAATTTTAAAAATTTACTGACAGCTATGTTTGTTTTAGTGTGTTTATTGAAGCCTTAGGAGTTGATCCTAAAAGTTATTCATCAAAAATAAGTAATAAATAATTTTAATATGTGAGAAAGAGCAAGTTTTCTAGGTCAGGTTTTACATTCCACTGAGTTGGCAAGAACATTTCAAATGCCTCTTAATGGGAACTCATTAAAGTCTCCTTCCTCTGACCTTTGGTTGAAATGTTCATCACTTCCTATCCCTTCTTTTCTCTTTTTAAAAATCTGTTATGACTTAATGTCAGGTAGTAAAACTGTTTTGTGGAAAATTCTAAAAATAATAATCCTGAGTAAGTGACTTCTATGTTGCAAGGTAATTGATGTCAGCTAGGAATGAGGAAGGACATTGTGCTCACTCGATTGTTACCCCCACTATCTTAGTTGAGAAGTGGGATGGCACTATAAATGGCATACACTGTCTTCTCAGGTGGAACACAATTTTCAGGCCTGCAATAGTTTAAGAATTTTCTTTTAATAGGAGAGTTATTTTCATTTTCAATTCATATTTTGCCTTCCTCATGTTCATGGTGTAGTGAACCTGGGCATCCTCAGGGCAAAAATGAGCAAGTGGATATAGAGAAGACATTAGTAGTAAGTTATAAATTTGTTAGGGTGAGAGAGTTGGACAACTCCAAATTACAGCACAATATTATTTGGGTTAGATTGGCTATTGATGGGGAGAAGCATGCAGGGTATGCTGAATCTATAGGGCAATCAGTACTGTATGTCTCACTGGGTAAGTTTTTAATAAGGAAGGTGGCTCTTGATCTGGACTTTGAAAACAGAATAACCTCTCCATTTCATGGCATCCCACAACCAAGCATACTTCACTTTCCAGGAAATGCCATCTGGAAGAGGCCTCAGCAACACAACAACAAACACCCTATTACAGTTGGGACTTACCCTGCTGACTCACTCTTTGAGAATGTGTCCCCAGAATCCTGACAAAGTTAGAGGCATCAAATGCGGTGAATGTGGGAATATACCAATCACTGTGACATGTGATAATGATTCAAATTTCATTGAAAAAAATATTAATGAGAAACAAAAAATATCCCAAACAAATGAGTCCTTTTATCATAATCTGGAAATACAGAGATAAAAGTCATGGGATAAAGGCTAGAGTTGTAAGCAACCTTAGAGTTTACTTAGCTACACTCTCATGCCTTACAGTCTAATGCTCAACTTGGTCCCTGCATTCTGCCATATCTTTCCTTAAATTTACTATTATACTAAATGTATCCCTCGTGATGCTCTTGAGTGAGCAGGTGAAAAATTTCCAGGAAGGATTTTTCTACTAAAATTACTAAATTCTCTATTGGTGTTTTAGCTGATTTTCTGTTCCAGTGAATGTTTTATTCATTTAATATTTGGATACTTATTTTAATCTCTCTGGACCTTAGTTGCCTCATCTGTAAAATAATGGGTTGGATTCTATGGTCCTCTATAGTTATTGAAGTTTACCCTAATGTACTCTAACCCTTCCAGACAAAAATTTATTATAGTGCTATGATCCTGCTATGAGCTTCATAATTAGATTTTGTTTGTTCAGTTCAACTTCAGATAGAATTGACAGGAGCTATTCATCCATTTATCTATTTGCACATTTATATTCATTTAACAAAACTCTTTTTACTCTTTTCGTTATTTACCCAACTTTCATTTTCTGGTGTATCTTCTATTAAAACAAAGAAACTGTTAATGAAAATTGACGGAAAAAACGGCAGTGTCTGAGAGGCTATCATACAGTCTACTCCCATAGTCCTCACCTCTTTACAGGGAGGAGGGAGGTATGTTATCTCATCTGCTCTCTGTTGCTTTCATTTATATGATTGCAGTCACTCTGTATATATTGGCTTCCTGATTATTCTTACTTTAATCTACAGCAATTTATTACAAGTTTCTCATGTTTTCCCCCTAAATTCCTCACAAGTGTCATCTACTAGCATGCAAAAGTATTCCATGATGTTCGTGTATCATAATTTGTTTAGTGAAGAGAAATGAGATGTGTCTTGTCCTCATGAAGCAAGCATACTGTGAAGATCCATGCTTTCACTTTAGAATATGAAAGTGTTTTAATAATAATAGTATCTAGAATTTACATTGCATTTTCAGGTTTTCAAAGTGCCTTCATATTATCTTGCTTAATCCTCTCAATAAGCCTGGGAAATAGGTGCTATTATCATCCCCATCTTGCATATGAGGTTCAGAATCACACCACAAGTGTCTGACTTTGGATTTGAACTCGGTTTTCTTGGCTGGTCATCCAGCACTCTATTCGCTATGCCACCTAGCTACTCCTGAACTAAGCCAAACTGTTCCAGATGGCTTAGAGGAGAATGTGAAGGGAAACAAGATGTCTTTAGGCTACTTCCATATAGTAAACCAAATTGCCATCCATAATCATATTATAGCTATTTTATTGATGACAAAATGAAATCAGAGAGACTACTTACTACTAGCTCCTTTACTTTTCCGTGTATCCCCAGTGCTTAGTAAGGTGCCTGGCATGTGACAAGCACTTTTAAAATGTTTCATCTGTCTATCTATCTAAGTTAGATTTGGAGGATATGAAGAAAAAAATCAGTCCCTGCCCTCAAGGAGCTTTTATACCATAAAGGGGGGAGGAGAACATGTAAACAGATAGCAGGATTAGAAATGCCTTATGAGTGCCACAAGGCAAGATTGCATTTAACATGAATAGATTCATAGCATTATTTTTGCTTTGCTAAAACCTTCTTTTAGTCCCTTGATGTTATAAATTTTCATAGATGTTTCTTTTTCTTAGCTTTTTTCTGAGTAGCCTCCCAACTCCAATGAGACTGATTTCTGACAAGCTAAATTACCTGCCCACCCCTACGTACAGCATAGCACAGCAGAGGCTTTAGTAAATATTGTATTAATTTGTTGCTAATGAATGTTTTGACAAGCATGACTGCATTGAAAGGAAATAGCTTTTAATAGGTCACTAGAGTCCACACTCCTGGCTCAGTTCTCTTCTCAGGTTTGTGTCTGAAAATAGCAGTCCATAATTCAGAGGCATTTTATTTTATTTTATTGGTCCTAGTATCAGATCTTACCCTGAAAGGGAGAAATAAGATTCATCAATTTCATCGGATTGCTGATTAGTGAGTGCACAGAACATGCTCCTTCTTTAAAAGACTCAGTGTAGCATCTTTTCCCACAGATTAGTCAGAATCTGTCCTAGTTTAACTAAAACCCAGGAATTCATAACATAGCATGCTAATACATGATTAAAGAGATTCAAATTTTTAAATTTTTTCATTGTAAAATTCTTCCTCTCAATAGCTTGGCTTTGGAATTGCTATCCATAAACAGAATATGTCTTCCTATAGTGGAAAAAACTTATTTCAAATAGCATTTTTATTTTATTAGGTTTTTTTAGAACTGTTTCCTATTTCCCATTTCCTATTTCCATCCCCAATTCTGAAGCATTGTTAGAATAACCTTATTTTTGCAAGGGGATTGCATTTGAATCTCAAAGTTGTGCTGTGATTATCAGTGATAGTATATACTGACATCCAAGGTCCATCATGAAGGTATACACCAAAGTACAGGTAGGCTTCATTAGCTTCTTTCCTTACCATAAACACATCTCTCTTCTGTCCATTCCTTTACCATTAATTCCTCCTTCCCCTTCCCCACTGCCTCTTTTCCTTCCCTTTTCTTCATAAGACAGATTTTTCAGATGGGATTTGGGAGTTTAGATATTTTCCCAACTGTTTATATTTTCTTTTTTTTTTCTTTTCCACACTCCAATTTTCTTGTCTCTGGGCATTTTCTCTCACTCTCTTCAGGTGTAAAGTAGACGTGTGCTTCTGAAACTGCTTAGATTTGTGACTATGGACAAGTCATCTAAACTTTTGGAGCCTCTGTTCTTCATCTTTAAAATACAGATAAGAATGTCTGTAAGTCCTTACTACACAGTATTGTTGTGATACTAAATGAAATGTATGAAGTACTTTTACAAACTCTAAGGTATTCTCTGTACCACTCATTATTCATATACATGGGTACTGAAATATATGCCCATTTTGTTTTTGTTCAGATCTGGGATTTTGTGGTCTGGGGGGCATCTTTGTATAGAAACTCCCTCTACTCATTCAGATTGCCAACTATCTGTAACTCTTAGTCTTAGAGAGTTGTCTAGGGCACTGAAAACTTAAGTAATTTGCCCTAGGTCTTGTAGCTCATATAAAGTCAGGGGTAGGATTTAAATCCAGGTCCTCCTGATTCTACAGCCATGCATTTATGTACCATGTCATACTGCCTCTCATCTAGGACATAGCAAGGAGCTTTGGAAAGGACATAGGATGTAGAATTGAATGTAGTGCTTGATTAAACTCTAAGCCCTGGGTTGAATTTTACTCCTGTTACTTCCTACTGCAAATCCTGGTGGTAAGTCACTAACCATCCTTTGAGCCTTAGTTTCCTCATCTGTAAAATGAGGTTAATTGAACTAGATGACCTCTAAGGTCCATTCTATCTCTAAATCTATGAGCCTAATATATACATGTGTGCATATGCATATGTATTCGTAGATATCTTTAAGACATGGTCCCTACTAACAAGGTGCTTGCAATTTCATTGGTAGAAATAAAACATAAACTCATAAAAAATTAGGTACTAAATGAGTCATGATGAGTCATGACCATGTGATAAAGCAGTTCTGCAGAGGAAAAGGTCATTATGGTCTGTAGTGATCAGAGAATGTTTGGGGATGGGGGAGTGATTGGGCAGTCTGAGTCAGGCCTTGAAGGGTGGGTTGCTTTCAACAATTGGGAATAACATTGCAGGCAGGGCAAAATTGTGAAAAAAAGTACTGAATCAGGAATGTGTGAGACTTATTTGGGTAACAGGGCTTAGACTAATTTGAATGGATTCAGTAATTTGTGTTGGGGAATCATGTAAGAGAAGGTTGGACAAACTGACTGGGACCAGATGAATGGGGAACTTTGAAAGTCAAACTAAGGCACCTTCTCTAATAGACAGTGAGGTCTCTGGGAAGCTTTCTGTGAAAGACTACAACAAAATGTTTTAGAAATATTATTCTGGCTGAATTTTGCATACTAGATTGGAGAGGAGAGTGACCAGAGTGGAGAGAGAAGTTGTATGAAGTAGATAATTCATTATCTAAATCGGAATGGTGACAATTGGAATGGAAAAGAGGAGATGAATATGAGCAATTTTAAGAAGAAACAATAGGGAGAATGTGATGTGCAAGGAAGAGAGCAGAGATTTAAAGCTGGAAGGAAACTTACAAGCCATCTGGTTACAATATCATATCACAACTTGACAGGGACATGAAAGGCCACCTGGTCCAATTCCCTCATTTCATGGATGAACAAAATGAGACCCCAAGGGAGGTTAAGTAACTTACATAAAGTTGTATAGATAGTACTTATCAGAGGCAGGATTTGAACTCCTCTGGCTCCAGAATTGAGACCCAGCCTTGGTAAGTGATTTGTCCTAGGGCGTACGGATAGTAAGTAGCAGAACTACATTTCTGATGCTAAAGCCAACATGGTGCCTTCTTAATGATCCAAAGTTTTAAAAGTTATAACTTTATGGTTTTATTAAAAAGTTATAAAATTATAGAAAATATAGAATTATAAAAGCTTAACTTTATAACCATAATAAAATTTTTAAGTTATAACTACTTTATATATTTTTTTTCCTGAAATGAAGTTTTGTCTCTCCCAACTCAATTTTAAGCACCTCATTAATAGGGAAAATATCTTACAGATATGTTGCTCATGTGTATGTATATAATATACATATATATGTATACATATATTTATATATATAGAAAGAATGATGTAAATAGAGGAATTAGGAGTAAAAACCAGCTTTGTGGGGGTAGGGAAGGTTATTTTAGTAATAATAGCTAGTGTTTACATAGCTCTTTACAGTTTGCAAAGTAATTTACATATATCTTATTTGATACTCACAATAATCCTTTAACATAGGTGCTATTATTAACCCTATTTTGTAGATGGATAAATAGAGGCAGAGAAGTGACTTGCCCTGAATCCCATAGCTAGTATCTGAAGCAAGATTGGAACTCAGGTCTTCCTGACTCTAGCCACTGAACCAACTAGCTGTCTACATTTTGGTTTTTGAATTTTTAGTTTAATTTGATTGAGGGATATCTCAGTGTACTTGTCCTCTAGGGGTATAGAACCTGGGAGCAATATTTGGGAGCAATGTCTGGATTGAAATATATAGTATAGTTTTGTATTCACTCACATAAAGATAATAAGATAGTTGAAGCTGTCAGAGTATCTGTCACCTCCATTATAGAATTATCTCTGAAGGAGCAGAGCAGTGGACCAAAGATATACTTCAGAATATGTCTTCACTTAGGGGACAGGAAGAGAAAGAAGGGCCAGTAAAAGGGGTATAGAGTAAGTCTGACATGAACAAGCCAAGCATATGTTATAGAGACCAAGAAAAGAGGCTATTTCAAGAAGAAAGGGGATGGTCAACCATGTCAGAAAGGTCAATACCATAGAGTGGACAAAGGAAAGTCTTTGGGCAGGGTGGAGGTTGAGGTAGGGGGGAGGGAGGATGACAATAAATATTTCCAACTTCACAGTTTTGCTGAGATCTGGCTGTGATCCTCAAATATAAACTAGAAATTGCCTCATGCCAAATGAATTCCCTATTGTATCAATGCTGCAAAAATTAAGAGAGATCGGTAAATCAAATATTAGAGAAACACTAAGTATTCTTAAGATCTATTTACATACCATATTTTTCTCTGGGTAATAATAATATATTTGTGTAGTGCTTTATACTTTACAAAGTATTTTTATATAAATTATCTCACTTTATGCTAACCTGTGGGTTAGGGTAGGACAAGTACCATGCCCACATTTTAGAGCTATGTCAATTGAAATACAAAGAAATTGTGAGTTGCCTAATGTTATATAGGAGTCAGAAGGAGAACTTTTTTTTGCCCTTTCACAGAGAATAAATCCAGGCCAAGTAGTTGAGGGTCTTCTTTTTTGGGGGGTGTTTTAAAATATTTTAAGATTAATTCATTTATTTTTTGTCTCCAACATTCATTTCCATGAGATTTTGAGTTCCAAATTTTCGTCCCTTCTCTCCCCTCCCCTCCACCCCAAGATGGCATGCATTCTGATTACCCCCTTCCCCAGTCTGCCCTCTTTTCTATCACCCCCCCCCATCCCTTTTCCCCTTACTTTCTTGTGGGGAAAGATAGATTTCTATACCCAATTTCCTGTATATCTTATTTCCCAGTTGCAGGTAAAAACAATTTTTAACATTTGTTTTTAAAACTTTGAGTTCCAGATTCTCTCCCTTCTTCCCTCCCCAACCACCCTTATTGAGAAAGCAAGTAATTCAATATAGGTTATACATATCTTGTTATGCAAAACACTTCCATAATAGTCATGTTGTGAAAGACTAACTATAATTTCCCTCCATCCTATCCCACCCCCCCATTTATTCTATTTTGTCCTTTGACCTTGTCCCTTTACAAAAGTGTTTGCTTCTGACTACCCCCTCCCCCAATCTGCCCTCCCTTCTATCATTTCCCCCCTCCCCCCTTATTCTTCCCCCTAACACTTTCCTGTAAGGCAAGATACCCAACTGAGTGTGTATGTTGTTCCCTCCTTAAGCCAAATCCGATGAGAGTAAGGTTCACTCATTCCCTTTCACCTACCCCCTATTCCTTTCCATTATAAAATTTTTTTCTCACTTCTTTTATGTTAGATAATTTACTCCATTCTCTCTTTTCCCTTCTCCTTCTCCCAATATATTCCTCTCTCACCTCTTAATTTTATTTTTTAGATACCATCCCTTCATATTCAACTCACTCTGTGCCATCTGTCTGTCTGTCTGTCTGTCTATCTATCTATGTATCTATCTATGTATCTATCTTCTATGTATATTCCCTTCAACTACTCTAATACTGAGAAAGGTCTTATGAGTTACAAATATCATCTTTCTATGTAGGAATGTAAACAGTTCAACTTTAATAAGTCCCTTAAGATTTCTCTTTCCTATTTACTTCTTCATATTTCTCTTGCTTCTTGTATTTGAAAGTCACATTTTCTATTCAGCCCTGGTCTTTTCATCAAGAATCCTCAAAAATCCTCTATTTCATAATGTCTATTTTTTCCCCTGACATATTATACTCAGTTTTGCTGGGTAGGTGATTCTTGGTTTTAATCCTAGCTCCTTTGACCTCTAGAATATCATATTCCATGCCCTTCGATCCCTTAATGTAGAAGCTGCTAGATTGTGTGTTATCCTGATTGTATTTCCACAATATTCAAATTGTTTCTTTCTGGCTACTTTCTTGCTGGCTACTCCCAGCATAGTGTGATAGACCCTTCTGGTCAGCCTTCTAGGCTGTCTTGGGTTGGAGACTTGTTTCGCTCTGTCATTTTGTGAGTTCTGTAGCTCTAGAATTTCTTTAGCCATTTTTTTACAGGTATTTGGAGGGATTTTGGGGAGAGCTCAAGCAAGTCCCTGCTTTTACTTTGCCATCTTGGCTCTGCTCCCCCCCCCATTTGGGGCCTTCTAAAGAAAAGATGTTTACATTGCATAGGAAATAGGACCAAATTCAAACCAAACCACAAATACTTTTGATAGCATTCTATCATGTGCCAGGTACTGTGCTAAGCATGTTACAAATATTATCTCATTTAATCCTTAGAAGAAACATCATTTTGATTTTTGAAAATATTTGTTTCAAATAATTGCTCTTTTTTCAGATTAAAATGTGCAAAACCAGTTGATACCCAGAAACTACATGTTATAACCTAAATAGCCTATGAGTGTATACATGTATGTGTATATCTATGCATGTATATATATGTGTATGCATATACACCTGCACACATATATGGGCATATACATACACATATATGTACATAGATATGTACCTATATCTATATGTATGTGTATATGTACGTTTATCTATATATCTATATTAGACAGGGAAAGCAGTGTTCTTTTAGAGCATTAAGAACTCAGATTCATTGAAAGATAGAAAGAACTATTTTAAGAAACTAGTTTTTTGACAGTTAATTTTTTCTTAGTATTTTGACAGCTGACTTGATTAATTTAGTTTTAAATAGTTGAAGGTGAAAAATTTAAAGTTATAACCACAAGATTATTTATTCATCCAAGGGACATATTTTACAAGTGAAGTATTTCATCCCTCCTTTTCTGGTAGAAGTAAAAAAATGAGCATGTGGATTGCAGCTGTGGCCTTAATAATTTTACTGATAACTAAGAATGGAACAGATCTTGCTGGGAATTTTATAATCAGCTTAAAAGCTCACCATATTCTCTTTGTGACAGAGTATGAAAAACACAAGGCAAAGAATATGGTTATTAGATTTTTTTCTGCAAATGGTTAACCACTTTGTGTTTAATAGTATAGTCAGAGATGGATCAGGTTAGAACGATCAAAATAGCAGCTCAAGGAATGTATTTTTAAGTCGTTCCAAGTGGCTTTTCTGCTTCCTGCCAGAGAACAGGTCAAAAATAATGGCCATCAGAGCATTCTTAGGTTCAAATATACTTGTTTAGGAGAAAGTGGATACTACATGCCAGTGGAAGGCTTGACTTGAGTATGGAATTAGGGGATGTGGAAAGGGATCATTTAAACTGAGTTATGCAAAGAGATGTTTAAAGATGTTTTTTCCTAAAAAGTTCAGCTTAGAACATATAGTGTGGCCAAGAACTTGCTCCAGTTTTTAATCAGCCTACAAAATTTTCGTGAGTCTTCCCTATACTGGATAAAATAAGATAATATGTAAAGTGTTTTGCAAACAATAAAGTAGTATGCAAATTCTATCTATCATCTATTTATCTACGATCTTTATTATTATTACTCATTCCTCTTTGATATTGCAGGCAAGTTCATCAATGCTGTCTTATAATTTCAGCTGTTATACATGTTGTCTTGTCCCAAATGATATACTTGGGACAAGTCAAGAAACTAGCCTCAAGGCTCAGGAGCTATTTTCTTGAATTAGATACAACATTCAATCAATTCTGGCTCCTTGTTTCATATTACAGTATGCTCTCTCACCCTACAAATACACACACACACACACACACACACACACACACACACACAAACAAACCTACAACAAGGTCCTATACTGATATATCTTGTGCTGTTATAGAACTTAGAATCTGGGATGTGTGTGAGGAACCACCAACTTTGTGTCTAAGATTCGTCTATCAGTCAATAAGCATTTCTTAAAAGCCTTCTCTGTACCAGTCACTGTGCTAAGAATACACTGGAAATAAAAACATGGTGAAAAACATCAAGCTTGCAATCTGCTGTCCCATTTACTTACCTGAAATCCATTCTCTTTACTTTAGGATGAACCTATCTATTTACTGTTGGCTTTGGGCCAACACTTACTTTCATGACCATATTAATTGTCCTGTCTAGAGTGTCAAAGTTATTTTATCCCCTTGGAAGGGCATCCCCTTTTCTCTCAGTGACGAGCATAGCTTCTCCTTGGTGGCCACCTCTCTGGTAATGAGCCTTTCAGAACTTAGCTAGCTTAGTTTTCAAGAGACACTCAGCACACTGCAGAGTCAGAGATAGAGTAGGGAGAAGGTTACTCAAAGGCCTCCTGTAGCACTCAGTTGGTGAAACTTTTGAGGAGTCAAGGATAACCTTCACACCACCATCTCTCTGCAGGGAAGAACTATTTCACATATCTTTGTATCTTCAATACCTGAAGTTGTGCCTGGTTCTTTTCATTTTTTTGATCAGATGTGTAATTTCCTTCATATAGGGAACTTCTAGAGAGGAATCTACACCTACCTATATAGGTCAACATTTTGCCTGCAACTTATAGACTTAGAGAGTTGTTTAAAAACATTGGTAAGTTTAAGTGAATTGTCTAGGGTTGCTCAGCCAATACATGTCTGTTAAGTTTGAATCTTTGGGTAGAGCAGTCACTCTTGTCATCACTAAGTTGATGTCTGGGGGTCCTTTAACAACAATGCTGCTTGCAGCTGCTGCTGAGGTGTAAGACCCAACAAGATTGGCAACAAGAGCACACAGAAGAGCTGTCAGAACAGGTTTTTTGATCTTCATTTTTTTAGTAGGTCTAGTCGATTTTAATCAAATCAAAATCTTTACCTCAAAAGTGTTAAATCTCAATTTTATCTTTTTTTTGATATGTTTAGTTTTCAGCATCGATTTTCACAGGAGTTTGAATTACAAATTTTCTCCCCATTTCCACCCCCCACTCCAAGATGGCGTACACTCTGGTTGCCTTGTTTCCCAGTCAGCCTTCCCCTCCGTCACCTCACTCCCCTCCCCTCCCCCTTTCCCTTCCTTTCTTGTAGGGCAA
>CM053626.1:120587791-120638537 GCA_028646595.1 Phalanger gymnotis | reverse complement strand
CCTGCAGCTTTTCCCACTAACCTTCTCTGTTGTCTTTGCTGTTTGTGGGTTGAGAGGTCTGGTAACTGCTGCAGCTCACTGATTCAGGATGCTAAGACATGCTCGGCCCGGCTCCGGGTCTCGTTGGTCTGTGCCACTCACGCTGGGCTCTGCTCCGCTCAGCTCTGCTCCCCTCAGCTCCCAGCTCAGTGCAGAATAGACCTTACCCAGAGACCATCCAGGCTGTCCTGGGCTGGAGCCCTGCTTCCCTCCACCACTTTGTGGGTTCTGCAGTTCTAGAATTGGTTCGGAACCATTTTTATAGGTTTTTGGAGGGACTTGGTGGGGAGCTCATGCCAGTCCCTGCTTTCCAGCCGCCATCTTGGCTCCACCCTCTTGATTTTCTTTTTTAAGGAAAGCAACTTTAAGGGAGTTAACAGTCTCACTTTAATCAAATGTACATATATCATTCACTTAATTCAGGGGGAAAAGTCAGCACCCTGGACTTCAGAGCAAATACAAATAGAAATTGCAAACAGAGACAATATAAACAGATCAAATAACACAATTCAACAGACAGGCTTTGTCTCATCAAGACACCACATACAGTTACCAAAAAGCGAAACACTAACATCTGGGTTTTTTCAAAGCTGGGGGGCTCCAGCGGCTACCCAGAGTCTCATCTGGTCAAATCACACGATACTCTTCCAGTGAGTGAGAGCCCCCAAACAGAATGCTAACCTTTGAGTTTATATACCCTTCTTAGGGCCTGTAGGCTTCATACCTAACCAGCAAAAGGGTGTGGTCCTGGGGCTTTGCACCTAGTAAGACTTAATCAAAGGCACTTGATTACTTTACCATTCTAAAAGAGAAAACAGTAAAAAAAAAGTCCCACCCTAATTATGATATAGGTCCTTTGCTTAATTAGGAGATACTTGACTGGTAGCTATACCTATAGACAAGGAGGAGGAGAATACCTAAGGAATAGTTTAAAGTTTATTATTGTTCAGTTGTTTATTCATGTCTGACTCTGTGATTCCACGCACCGTAGCATGCCAATACTGTCCATGGGGTTTTCTTGGCAAAGACACCAGAGTGGTTTGCCATTTTCTTCTCCAGTAATTAATGCAAATGGAAGTTAATCAACTCGCCCAAGATCACACAGCTAGTAAGTGTCTGAAGCTGGATTTGAACTCGGATCTTCCTAACTCCAGGCCCAGTGCTCTATTTACTAAGCCACCTAGCTGCCTCCAGTCTGAAGTTTATTTAACAGCAAATAGTAAATTCTGAGTATTTTCAAAGGTCACCAAGGCTAAAACATGACTTTAATCATATCACTCCCTGCCCAAGAACCTACTATGGTTCATTTTATTTCTATGTCACATCCCAACTACTTTACCTGACTTTCAATTAAATGGGAAAATATTTATTTTTTAATAAATACTTACTACATACATACTTATAGTATGCTAGGTATACATACATATTTAAATATATACTATGTATACTTATATATATATAGTAGAGATATTTATATAGATATATAAATACTTTTTTGATGTATAAATACTTATTACTTAATAATACTTATTATGTTCCAAGAACTATGTTAACCTGGGAAAACAAAAGAAAATGAGAGAGTACTTGCCCTTAAGGAACTTACATTCTAATTGGAGGAGAAAACACATGAAGGAGGTTGAATATTCATATTCAATTCATAGTAGCTGGAAAGGCCAAGCACTATTTGGGTTCTGGAAGGGAAAATATCAGTGATAATATCAAGGACCCAAGGACCATGGGGAGCGATGATGGGACAGATGGTTCCCAACCAAGTGAATAGTGGACCCAGGGGTCAGAGTAGAGTGGGGCTCTGGAATAACTTCAGTGAAGATAGAAATGTGGGGGTTGGCACCTAGTTTATGGTGGAGGTTCTATGCCTGTTTGGAAATAGACAATATGGGAATTATGGCTCATACCCAGACCAGAATATCTTCCTCTTTCCCTAACACCTTATTTAAATCCTAGGAACATTCTAGGCCAAGTTCAAGTCTTATTTCCCTTCTTGCCTCACCTGGGTCAACCCAGAGACAGATTTGGAACCTGCTTAGCTGGGAGCCAGGTTATCTTTCAAAATGGAATTTGCCTCAGGATATGTCAAGAGACGGGACCAAAGATGATAGGCGTACCATGAGGGCAGAAGTGAAAGATTTGTTAGTATATGGGCTCACAATATCTTGGAGTGAACTTTGTCTCTTAAGCACATCAGAAAGTTGGATCAAGAGATGGCAAGTAAATTTCCAATAAGGGTTTAGGTTAGGAGAAATGTGGTATAGTGTAAAGAGCACTAAACTTTGAGGCATAAGACTTGGGTTTGAGCTCTGACTCCGGCTCCGCCTCTGCCACTTATTAGGGTGACAAGTTGCTTAATCTCTCTGGATCTCAGCTTCTTCACCTGTAAAATGAAAAGGCTGAAACGGATCATCATTAAAGTCCCTTCAAATCCAAAAATTCTATGTTCCTAAAATAGAGATTTCATTGCAGAATAGTAGATTAATAATAAGGGAATCTAAAAATAGCATCGAAGCATAAGGATTATGAGTTCACTAGCATTAAAGCACTAAATTTCATCCATCTTCCCAAGTCACTGAGTTGTGTTTTGGAGGAAGACAGTGGAATTAGTCACTGCCTTTTCGTTTGACTGAGCTACAGCCATTATTGATGGCATGAAGGCTTCTTTAACTGTGGTCAATGGGAATCCTTCCCTTATCTAAACTAGGAGAAGCAGAATGATCCAGTAAAGGGGGATTATATTTGGATCCAAAGAACCCAAGTTCAAATTCTACTCTCTCTTCCCTGTATTATCTGTGTAATCATGGACAAATAAATCACTGAACCTCCCTGGGTCTCATTTTCTCATTTGTAAAGTGAGGAGGGTAGACTAAATGATCTCTACAATCTTTCCTAGCTCTAATTATGTGATTCAGTGAACTTGTAGCATTGATAGAGGCAGAGAGGTAATATAGTAGATAGTGCACTGGGTCTGGAGTCAAGGAGACCTGAGTTTAAATCCAGCCTCATATACTTACTGGCTGTGTGATCCTGGGCATGCTGTATAATCTCTGTCAGCCTCAGTTTTAACCACAAAATGAGGATAATAACACCTACTCCCCAAGGCTGTCATGAGGGTCAAATGAGATCATATTGGTAAAGCACTTAGCAGAGTACCTGGCACATAGTAGGAGCTTAATAAGTGCTAGCTTCTTTTCTAGGTATAGTGCTTATCCATAACACACTTTATCACTTAATCATTCTTTACTTTCATGTGCCTTATTTCATGTTTATTCTTTTTTTTAACCAAGTAGATTGTAAATTTCTTGATTGTAGGTGTTGTATCTTATGCTTTTTTTGTATAACACTATAGTCATACCTTGCTTTATTGTGCTTTGCTTTATTATGCTTTGCAGATATTGCATTTTCTTTTTACAAATCGAAGGTTTGTGGCAACCCTGTGTCAAGTAAATCCATTGGTACCATTTTTTCCCACAGCATGTGCTTGTATCATGTCTCTGTGTCACATGTCTCACAATATTTCACTTTTTCATTATTATTATTATATCTGTTATGGTGACCCTTCAAGGACTTTATATTCCAACAGGAGATATAAGACAAGTTCATGAACCACTATAATACCAGTTGTAATATAAAAGTGCAATAGAAACAATACAAAGTAATAAACCAGTTCATAGAGGGAATGATTGCTTAGGAGTGGATCAGGAAAGAAGATGCTTAGTTAATGTAGGCTGATTGATTGATTAAATTGATTAAATTTAAATTGATTAAAATTGATTAAATCAAAACATTTCATAAATGTTTTGAGAAGTCTCGCTCTTTGATGGCCAGTTCAAATTGCAATTTTTTTTAGAAACTGTCAGAAAGCCCTCAAGAGTACATTCACTATGAATAAAATAATCCCTTACTTTTTCTCATCCAAGAACTTTGGTTCTGGTGAATCAAAGTTCTTTAAAACCATAGCAATACTGGTCTCATAAAAATAGTTGTATAGTGTTGGGGCAGAATGGGAGCTTGGAGAACATTTAGGCCAGGGGTGGGGAACCAGAGGCCCCAAGGCTACATGTGGTCCTCTAGGTCCTCAAGTATGGCCCTTTGACTGAATCCAAACTTCACAGAACAAATCCCCTTAATAAAAGTATTTGTTAGATTCTAGCCCATTAAGTATACCTAGTCTTCATCGTAGAGGTGAAAGAGATGAGTCTTCGACAGGAGGAAATGACGTACTCAAGGTCACCCAATAAGTTGGGGCAGAGATGGTATGAATGAAAGTCTGGATCTGACTCCTTTACATCTTTCTTACTGCCTCTTTCTCCTATCTAGTGTTCTTAAGCCTTGCTGATATTCTTACATTGGCTTTTCTTTTGTATAGGAAAGGTCATGCCAGTTACAAATTATTCTGCAGGCCAAAGAGTCTCATTATAATGGTAGTTCTTGGCCAGAGGCCTGAGATGGTTAATAGAATTTTTTGATTGCTGGAATTTAAAAATAATCATGAATTTATGATGAGAATTCAGGCTTAAGTCTTGAAACTTGTCCAAAACCCCCTGGAAACAGGGAACACTTACCTTTTGTTTTCGTGATTAAATGAGGGAACATCTTACAAGCTTAGAATTGCAAAGGAAGAGCAATGTATCTGTGATAACAACCTGGATACAATTAAGCTTTCCTATTTCTTGTCTCTCCCAATTTGAGATTTCTTTTTTTTTTAAATATGAAACAATTATTTCTGTTTTTGTCAAACTGTATTGTTTTTCCCTATGAAGTTGCCAAAGTAGCAAGATGAATACTGATCTGAGTGTATAGAAGATTGCAACTGGAAGTCAATTCAATTCTATATTTCATTGGAAAGAACCGGCAGATTGGTGAAGGATTACTACTCATTCTCCCAGGTGATTTCTCTCTGAGGATTTCATCACGGGTTGGTGAGAGAAGCGAGTGGGCAGTTAGGAAATGAACACAATGGGTGTGGATTTTCTTTTAGGAGTTGGAAAGTGAAAATGAGATATAGGTTGATGTCTCAAAGGGATGAGAGAGTCACATGAAGGTTTTTGTAGGAATGGAGCAAACCTAGGCATGTTTGTGGTCAGTAGGGAACAATCTAGTGTGTAGGGAAAGATTAAGGAACTGATCAATAAGCAAACTCATGGAAAAGTATGGGAGGAAATGGGATTGAGGGTTACAGGTTAGACTTGGCAATTAAGAGGGCTACCACTTTTTCAGAAAAAAGTATAAAAGAGGGAAGAATGGATGACTGTAAAGAAGTATTTGGAGGTGTAGACTGGGGGAAAAGGGGAAGCTCATTTTTTAGCTTCTATTTTCCCACTAAAATAGAAGACATGGATGTCTGCTGAAGGGAGTAGGATGGGAGAGGCTCAGAGAGTTTAAGGAATAAGATTAGTATTAGTTTCTGGACTTAATTAGGTAGTGACTCAATAGGGAAAAAGAATTCCCAAGTAGCAATGAGTTGAGATTAAAGAACTTGAATTTGTGATGGATGTAGTTAGCATGGGTTGACTTCCTTGAGCATTATTCAGGTAGCTTAGGAATAGAAATAGAGAAAAGGTGATGAGGGTGATCTAGGGTTGAGGACGCACAAGGTAGGAGTGGTAGCAGGACTTGATGACAAGAGATTCAAGGGGATATATATTTTATATATATGTATGTATGCATGTATATGTATATGTAAATTGGTCAACCATTGGCACAAGACTATAAAGAGAAGAAAGTCAGGACAGGGCAGGGAAAACAGGGAGGGATATAATGACTGGAGATTGCTGTAAGGATGAACAGGTTCAAGAGGAACAAGGATGAGGGGGATATGGAGAGGAGATTACAATTATGGGAGAATTCTGGAATTCAGAATCAAGGCAGAGGCACAGTTATGGGTGGTTGTGACCGCTAACATAAAACCATCCACATGAATGGCTGAGGTAGAGTAAAGATATAGGTGGCTAGAGTTGAAGAAGTTAATGAACTGGGAATTCAAAATGTTTGGGGGGGATATCACTGCGTATACTGAAATCTCCAAGAATGAGTTCAGGCAGAGACCAGGGATGTAGTATTTTCAAGAAAGCAGTATCATTTAATCATTTAATGTTTTTAGCTCAAAAATTTTCCAGTCAGGCTATTCATATAAAATTCTAGACTTGTGAATATTATACATAAAATAATCTTACTAGCACTTAATACGTTTTTCAGATATATTTCATTTTGACAATCACTTTCTAGTGTACACCCCTCCCAAAAGCAGCTTCCCATTAGACAACAAAAATTTTAGCAAACCCATATATAGTGATTGGCAGGTAATAAACTTTCCATTTTTGTCACATGCAGCTAATTAGAAGAAGGGAAATGTGTGCTTTAACTTTAGTAATTTGGAGCCATTGAATTTCTTAGGATTATAGATTTACAGAAGGAAGAAATCTTAGAAGCTGTTAAATCCAACCCCTTATTTTATAGATGAGGAAAATGAGGCACAGTGTCTGGGTCATAGAACTAGAAGTATCTATGCAGGCTTTGAAATAAAATCTAAATCTAGTACTTCATCCACTATATCACTTGGCCACCTAATAGACCTAAATTTTCGTGTTATTAGTGTTTTTTTTCACTTTCATTATGTCAGGCATTGTATAAATTATTCTCCTGGCTCTGTTTTCTTTGTTCTGCATCAGTTCATAAAAGTCTTTATATGCTTCTCTGAATTTCTCATATTTTTAATTTACTATATAATGACATTCTTCAGTTTGCACATAAAAGTCTTCCCATTACTCTCTGAATTCCTCATACTTTTCATTTCTTACAATGTAATAATATTCCATGATTTATGTAGCCTTTCCCCAGTCAATTGGCATCTACTTTGTTTCTAGTTTTCTACCATGACAAAAAGAATTCATGTTAATATTTTGGTGTATTCCTTCTATTGTTGAGCTCCTTGGGGGTTAATACCAGCAGTGGGATAACTGAATCAAAGGATGTGAACAGTCTGAACATTTTTCCTTTAAAAATTCCGAATTGGTTTCCAGAAGAGTTAGTCCATTCTTTGACACTAGTATATTAAGTGTGTTTATCTTGAAAGATTCACTGAGGTTATTTTTAAAATATGTGCATGGCATCTTATCAAGATAGGTGGTGACCCCTTATAGATAGAAAATATTTCTCCTGCCAGAAACATGTAACCCACTTAGAACCCATTGACCTATTGCTGTGCTGGTGGCTTCCTCCTGAGAACTGGGGTTGGAGGACTGCCTACCAAAAGCACTCTATATTTACAAAAATATTTGCAGGATGATCTTGATGAGAAGCCAGATAATTATATGGATTAACATCATATTCTTGGGAGTGAATCAAGGTGGAAGAGGGAGCTGATGAGAGTCCAGATTTAATGTTTTTACCGGTATTGGATGACATTCTTTCTCCTGCCCACCTAGTCTTCTGCTATTTAACAGAAATGAACGAAAGGTTATGAGCTCATCATGTACTAGTTTATTGGAGTATCTGGCTGGAACGAAGGGCCCTGGGGGAATGTGACACAAGACAGGCAAATTTTTATTGGAGGAAATTTCTTATATAGAAGGAAAGGCTCAAACTGTGGGAAGACACAGTAATACTGGCTCTAGAGAGAGCTTTCTGGACATCAGTGATGAAATAGAGTTGTGCATTTTCATTAGTTGTGTGACGTTAGAGAGAACACTTTGTCTCTCTGATCCCTTGTTACTCCATCTACAAAGTGGGGATAATAATATTTACATTACTTGCCACAAAGGAGCAGGTTGTGAGGGAAGTATTTTATAAATGATAAAGTATAATGGAAACATAAGTTGTTAGGAAGAGGTGGCTAAATGGAGTGGGGATGAGGAGACGTTAAAAAAAATGGAGAGCCTGTGAAAACAAGCTGACTTCTTAAAGCTGCCTAGAACTTGCCCTGGAGCCCCAAAATGTTCTATATCATAATTATTCTGAGTTTTGAATATCTAGAACATCCTCAAGCCAATCTTCTTTAAAATAACTAAGTACAGAAATTTACATAAGAGCAGAAAAAACCCCCAAACTTAAAATATCCTAGAAAACCTAACTGAATGTTCATATTCATAATTACCATGCATACAATGAGGAATTGGAATTCGGATCACCAAACCACCTATTTTCTTTGATTTCATCCTAATCTGTAATGACTAGCAGCGCCTTGAAATAGATCATCAATCTCTGTTTCCACATTAGGCTGTTGTTCAGGCAAGATAGAATGAATTGCTTTTGTCTTATCTGACTGAGATGACATGACACTGTTGCTTCTAAAATGGCCCTCATCATCTGCATACTTTACTAGGGAAGCCCTGTCACAGGACTTAGATGAATCTATAAACCGAACAGGTAGAGCCCTGAGGATGGCTCACACCATTGGCAATGCAAAGCTGAGTTTCCATTGATTTATTAAAATGAATTGGTTATATGATTATTGGGAAGAGGGGGGATGAGCCTGGATTGTAGGGTCAGAGATGTAGAGCTGAAAGAGATGTAAGAGGTCAGCTAGTCCTGCCCTTTCATTTTAGAATTGAGGAAACTGAAGTCCCATAGAGTTTAGATGGAATGCCCAAGGCCATACACGTTATAAGTGGAAGAACTGAGATTCAGACTCAAGTCTTAGAATCCAAACCCAGGACTCTTTCTATTGTACCAAACTGCCTCACATTTGTTTTTTCTAAGTCAAATTAAAAGCACATACCCATGGCTGAAGTAAATTTAATTGCTAAGAGAGAAACTGAGTAAGGTAAACAGATAGCTCAGCACAGGAGATAGCCTGATTTACCTCAGGTGCCTCATTAGCAGGGCCGGAGTGCACCACTTTTGACATCATCTTTCTGTGTGTTTTTGGAGCTACTGGGACCTGAACAGATGGCCTAGATATGGGCTCCCATGACTACCGGGCATGCCAAACAGGCAGATGAGTGATCTGGCTTGTTCCTTCTCTTTTAAATTGCTGTCAGCCAGGGAAAAGTGGTGAAAATAAATCACTGACTCCCTCCTCCAAACCCAGCATGTACCTTTCAGTCATCAAAATAAGAAGCCTCCTGTAGTGGCTGTTGGGTGATTTCCCTGATGGGAAGAGCCTTTCACACACTCAAGATTAACATAACAAGTGGCCAAGTGGGGCCTCGGAAAGGACATTTTTGTTGGGGACCAAAGTGCTGGCATCATATGGGTTACAGCAGGCTTGGATGGAGCAGTGTTTATTCTCTCCCAGACGTTTTGTGTCCTTTTCTACTGGGTGCAGTATTTTTGGTAACTGGATGAAAGCTCTGTTTGCATATCCCAATTATCAGAACACAGGAAATCATAAACAGGAATCATGCTGAATACCTTTGGCAATGTTTGCCATCACCTAGAGTACTGGGCTCTTATCACTTTCATACACCTATATTTTTAGTTGTTGGTGGGATGAAATAGTGTAGTCAGGGAGTATGCATGTGTCCTCATGCCTTTAGTCTTTATTCTGCAACTGCATGGCTAATTGGGAGACCCTAAGCCACACTGTTCTGTGTTAGAATCTCTCCCTTATACTTCTAAATTAATATAATGAAGCAATTGTTCCCAATGCCCAAGTATTTTCTAGTTCTAAGAAATAGACATTCAATATGTTTTTAAACAATGAACATTTTCTTTATGTTAATAAAGGTCACATTGGGTTAAGGTGAGAAGGAAGTTACTTTGGGAAAGAATTTTGTATATATACAAGTGATTTTCCAGTTTTGGAAGCTTCATCTGGCTTGTGGGAGGTATGTTGGATTTCCCAAGACTTAGAGCAGCATTATAATCTGGATCATAAATTGTATATAGTTTAACATACAGAATTGGTAATGTTTCTAGAAATACCATGTGTAGAAATGTCTTTATCAGATCTTATGATATGTTCTATATTTGTATCCAACAGTTAGTTACAAGGGTTATTGGGCTATTTAGATCAGGGATCAGAAATGAGGTTTCTGGACTTGATCCAGATTTTGCTGTAAGTATATTATTTTGTTTTTGGAAAGATGACTTGATTTCTCCAATTATTTTGACTTATTTATAAACAATAATTATCTCACAAGACTCTCATGAAACTTCATAAAGAAGATGTAAGTACAAATAATTATTAGTGGCTGAAATACTCAAATACTCAGAACTGTTAAGAAGGATGGCAGAATTTCAACTAACACTCAAGAAGAGACAGGTCTGCTATGAGTTAGTCATCATCTTTGGATGATGTATTTCAGGACATGATGCACAGCAGTTGAATTTATCAAAAATGTTTGTAAAGCTTTCTGGTGAAATCATAGGAGGCAGCCTTAACATTCAGAGAAAATGGAATTTTCCCTCGGCTGACAGATACTGCAGTTAGCGATCCTTATCCTTTTGCTTATTGGGGATCTATTAATATTTCATGTAGATGCTACAGGCCAATCAATACCTTTGGTAACTGCAAGATAACCTTCTGTCTCAGGTCCAAAATCCATTGTTTTCATCCATTTTAAGACAACATATTGGGAAAGTTGTGTTTTAATTTTAATAAATGATGTCACTAGTGTAGGTTCTCCTACTGATAGAATCTCAATGTTTATGTTTCTTAGTAGACCACCTTCATGACATGGAGCAATTAAAAATATTCATCACTCTAGTGATAAGGCTCTCCAAGCTTAACTAAACTTGTCTTTGGGTAAAGACTTACAGTGCGTTGCTAGTTTAAATTTGTAGATTTTTCAAAAATAATAAGCTATTGCCTTTTCCCCTTAGGAAACAGGTCCAACCAGGTCTCTAAAAGCACTTTATAAAGTTGGGTTAGAGGGGAAGGGAGATTGCTTACCATTTCAATGTGAAATCATCATATGGGCTGTAAATACAATTTAAGTATTCATTTCAAAGGAGTGTTTTTTAAAAATGATGATGTACTTGTCTTAAAGACTATGAAAATAAAATGTGGGTGGCATAAATGCAAAAAAAAAAGAATTCGTAGATTTTTTTGAAAAGAAATAATTCTTATAAGTGTATAATTACATATTGCACATTTTATGTATTATACATATATTTATATATGTCTATATTAAATGTAATTATACATTATCGTTATACTTACACATATATTTGTGTGTATATATATGTATACACACATATATATATACATATGTATATATGTCCTTGTTTATAAAAGTTCCAAGAATTTATCTGCCTCAGTAGACAATGAATAACTAAATTGTTTTGAAAAATTTGTTGTTGTAAGTTACTTAGGCATCTTTTCACTCTACTCCAATAACTTTTTTTTTCCTAATTTTGAAATAGCAACTGATACTGTGGGATGAACATTATCTTTGAAGGGAAACAGAGCTCAATGAAAGGAACATAGGAAGTTCTAGTTGGTGATCATCCCTTAGCCTCTTTCTTTATCTTAAAGAAAGGAAGTTCCCTGAAGTCAAAAATTGTCATCTGAGACTTTGTTACCTTTTAGACATTTGAATGGGGAGGAAGAGCAATAAAAGGTGTATAACTCTTGACTCTCTGATATAATTCTAACCACCAAGAAGAGGTCATAGCAAAAGTGTGTATTTCTTCTTTTAACAGGATTGTGTCCCATTGATACAAAACTTGAAATAGTCTTCTAGAGGCCAGGGCCACAAGACAAGGCAAAAGAGTAGGACTTTGTAGAGATTGATTTCCTTTTGTTTGCTTCTATTTTAAATACATTTTTGACTTTTATTTTTTTAACTATCACCATAATTTCCCCTAGTTTCTGAGCCTGGCTCCTTCCCCTCCAAGGCAACCATCCCATCCCATATAACAAATAGCATTTTTAAAGACAAAATGAAAAAGAAATAACATGGAAGAAATCAACATAATTGTTCAATATATCAAAAAAATTGAAATACATGTGCAATGCACATTTGTGGATTTATTTCTATAATTGGATTGAAATACCTTTCTATTTTGGTAACTGGAGGTAAGAGAAGTCAGTCATTCAGTCTGTAAGCATTTATTAAGCTCCTACTGTGTGCTGAATTCAGTTCTAAGCAAGGAGGAAAAAAGAAAGGCAAAAAAAAACCAGTCTCTGCTCTCAAGAGCTCAGAGTAGAATAAGGGAGGCAACACACACACACACACAAATATATAAAGTACATATTTGTATTATATACACATATGCATATAAATGTATATGAAACGTTGGCATCATTTCAGAAGGAAGGCTCTAAGATTAAGAAAGGCTGGGAAGGACTTTATGTAGAACGTGGGGCTTCAGCTGAGATTTGCGGAAATCCAGGAAAGTCAGGAGGAGAGGTGAAAAGAAGAGAGCTCCAGACATGGGGGACAGCCAGTGAAAATGCTCTGAGTTTGGAGATGGTTCTCTATATTTCACTTTGTTCCTTTATTCAAATTATTTCCTCTCTATTCCTGAAATAAAATTTGTCCTCCAACCCCAAAATAGCCTCATGAGTATCAATATACTAAGGAGGAATACTTTTTTTCCTCCCCTAGTGAATCACTGACAATGTACCAATCCGACACCTTTCTGACACTGTGGAAATGACCCACTCTGCTGTGAAAAATAATGGAATTTCAGCTCCTATAGGGTGATGCTGAATGTCTGAATTTAAAATGTTCTAGGCTTGTGTGTTTTTTTTCTTCTGCATCAATATTTTGTTTTAACTCAACAGGAATTTATAGACCACCAAATATATGCAAAGCACTATTCTAGTTGTTACAGAAGATACATTTTGCCCTTGAGTATCCACATTCCAAATGTCTCGCTTTCTCCTATCAAGTGAGAGCTTGACCTATTTAGACCACACGATATATAGGATCATTGATTTTCATCTGTGAGCAACCTTGGTGTCCATGGAGAGCAACCCCATCATTTTAAAGAGGTTAAGTGACTTGACCAAGGTCACATAGCTAGTAAGTATCTGAGGCAGGATTTGAACCCAAAGCTTCCTGACTTTAAGTTTAGTGCTGTATTCACTATGGCATACTGCCTCTTCTTTCAGTTTTAGTGTTTCCTGTGGTAAACTTGAAGATTATCTGTTCCCTTAAGAACACCAGTTTTCAAGTCATAAGACCTAAGTGAGAGGTCTGACTCTTGATTGTACAATCTGGGATAAGCCACACTTTTTAAGTCCCAGGTTTATTCATCCGTAAAAATGGGAATAATAATCCTGGCATCATCTATTTCAAAGAGTTATTGCAAAGAAAATGCTCTGTAAACTACAAAGTGGTTACATAAATGTGAGCTATTATTAAATTATAAATTAAATATTATTTTAGTATTAAAGGCAGCTAGATGATGCAATAGGTAGAGTGGTGAACATGGAATAAGGAAGCCTCTGAAACTTACTAGCTGCTCTGAAACTTACTAGCTGTATGACTCTGGCCAAGACACTTTTCCTGTCTGCTTCAGTAACATGGGAATAATAACACCTACTTCCCATGGTCGTTGTGTGGAACAAATGAGATAATATTTATAAAGTACTTTGCAAATCTCAAGAGGCAATACAATAGCTGACATTTACACAGCTTTTACTATGTGCTATTATGGTTATCACTAGCTCATTTTCATATGTGCAATTTACATAGCATTTTCCTGTACAACACCATGAAATAGGCGATGTTTATAATAGCGACATGTGGCCACATTTCTAAGTCTCCTTGACTGTTGTTGCCATTTGATAGATTTCTTCAACTGCCTCTCTTTCTGTCTTGTCAGGGCAAGTGTATGTTGGCTTCAAAAGCATAAGAACTCAGGTCACTGGGATGGTGATGTGGCAATTACCAAGCATTTGGGGAGACAGAATTGATCAAAAATCAAATTTAGTCCAAGAACATTAGCGGTGTTTCTGAGCCAGAAAACTTCTGAGATGTCATTCTTAAATCAGAGAAGTGGGTAACTGGATTCTTTTTCCTGTTCTCTTATTGTTAAATCTCTTTTAAAGAAGATTGTTGTGTTTATTCTACTTATTTTCACATGTAGAATTTTGTAGTTTTTAGGGGGTAGATTTTTGCATATAGATTTTGTAGATGTTAATTCAGGTTCTTGAATTCAATGTATGTAAAGTGCTTTGGAGGTGGGTGTGTATTCATAGATACATACAAATAATGTGTTTTTGCTGCTAAAATTTATACAACATTTTAAGATTGTATAGTGCTTTATCTGTTTTCTTGTTAAAACTTGTGACATAGGTGCTATTTTTAGAGTAAAGTGAAAGTGAGAGGTTAAGTGACTGGCCACAGGATTTGAACTCAGTACTTAGTGACTCCAAGTCCACAGCTCTGTCTGCTATGCTACCTAGCTTTAATTATAATTCTAATCATGGAAAAAAAACCACAAATATATCCCGGACTTTTGAGGAAAAGACCTAAAACAGTTATTCCTATGATGAGAAGCAGTGTGATATAGTAGAGAAGCAGCCTGAAAATTAGGAAGTCTGAAGTTCAAGATCTGATTTTGATGCTTACTAGCTATGTGATCTTGAGTAATCCACTGGCTTTCTCAGTGCTGCTTTAGTAGTGTAAATTACAGCGGAGATGCCAATCTGCAGCAGGAGAGAAAGTTTCCACGCTAGGGTTTCCCAGTTCTGATGAAAACTAGATGAAAACAAATAACAATGCTCAAGATGAATTTGAAATTCTCTTTTCTTTTTGTCATTTGCACAATTTTATTATGTGGTTCTTATGTTATTTGTGTTGTGACCTGAAGAATTAACAGAATAGAGTTGTAAGGAGACTGAATAATTGCATAGTTCTACCATCAGTCATTTTCCAGATGATAAGATTGAGTGCCCCGAGAGCTAATGTGATTTATCCAGTCACACAGCTAAGTAGTGGCAGAGCTGAGCCTTGAACTTAGGTCTTCTCATTCCAAGTCTATTCTCTTTTTTACTATCTCTGCCTCTTCTAAATATTTTTAAAAATCTAGAAATCTATACTTGAAACTTCTCTGGAAGATTGGCTAATTTTCAGGGTTCACTTCATAGACCTGGCAGGCTATGTCTAACATGATTTGTTTAGCTCAAACTAGAGATACTTATTTTCCATTTTGAGATGATTATTGATGTTGCAGTGAATCAGAAAACATAGAACTTTAGGGATGGAACAAAGGACCAAATGATTCAGCTTAATGTCTACCTATATATCTAAAACGTACAAGTTCTAAATTGTGATGGCTTTCTCTTTATATTGAAATGATATGTACATATAAAAGTTATCAATATTTTGGGTTTCTACACCCTAGGGCTTATCAAATTCAGCATATATAATAATGTGAAAAAAGATGGCCAGTGACTACTGAGCCTTGTTGTACAAGTATGACTATGTGAATGCAATCATTAAAAGTCAAGGGGATTATTGAAATTACTTGGCTACTACTTTTGCTTGGGTGTGGATTAAATATGCTCCTCATTATTGCCTTTTAATAATAAAAATGAATTATTATATAAAATAAATAAGAATTTAATTATTATTAAGTTGCCTAAGTGTGCACTATACCTTTTCATGCTCCATGGTGCAAATAAATTAGAAAGTCAAACAATTTAGAATGTAGCCAGTAAATAATTATTTTCAGTTCTCTTACGTGGCCTTGGCTTTCTTGATCTTTCTTCTCCAAAGACAGAATTTTCAATTTGGTGAGAGTGTTTGGCTATAACACCAGAGTTTTTTTTCCTTCCCAATAGTTACATCAATTGCCATAATGAATTTCTCTCCCTAAGGGAGACTGAGGATGTAAAGTTTTTATAGAAACCAAAATGTAGGCATCTTGGGCAGGTAATAGGAAAGGAATTCATAAGTTATCCATAAAAATTTGATTTCTGGAGAGACATGGGGCATTGTGTCTTCAGAACTCTTAACTATTTGTTAACAAATAATTCATTTTTATTATTAAAAAGCAATCATGGAGATTATCTTTAATCCACAAACAAGCAAAATAACAGAACTCCATTTTCTATATTGTTTAATTAAAATAATTGTAATAAGAGCTGACATACATAATGCTTTGCAATTTACTTGATCCTCACATACTGCGAGAGAAGACTATTTATCTCCTTTTTTAGAGATAACCAGATGACTTGGCTAAGTGGTTGTTTTGTAGTCACATATCTAATGAGTGGGAAGGAAGATTCAATCCTGAATTCCTTCTACTTTAAAATCTCATGTTTTATCCACTGTTTCACATTGCCCCTTGTGATCATGAAGAATTAGATTTGCCCTGGACCAGATAGGAGAACATGGTGGGGGGGATGTCTCTTATTATTCTTAAAGCACTGCTTAGATCATGAAAACGTCCCTTTTTATTTCATTTCTTTTCATGGCAATAGGAAAGAAGATAAAAGCTTTGATAACTTACAACCTAGGTTAGTTGAAAAAAAATTATAAACATTTGCCCCTATTCCTCTGAATTCATCTGGGTCTCACACTTCACTGAGATAACTTTATAAAATGTACTCCTTTCTTTGGTTCCCTATATCCTCTCCGTTCTATCAGAGACTGAAGATGAATAGTGGCCAGTTTTGCAGCCTTGTCATATTTACTTGGATTGGGATAATATTTGGACTTGGAGCTTTTTCTAAGAAATAAGATGAACTCTTTTCCATGGATCATAGATGAATAAAGCTGGTTTGAGGACTTGCTTTCATTTTTAAAGTGGCTCTGTGCTGTTATAAACTGAATGGAGGTACACAAATCCTCTACCTTTCCTAGGATAGTGTTAACTGAGATCTCTGAAATTCAAGTAGACTAAGGGTATTTTGACTGAAATAGGAAAACATGAATGAGGATTTTTCTTATTTGTCAACTCTCTTTGATCTTATCTGATATTTTGGGGCTTTGTTCTTTTCCTTCTCCCCCCTCCCATGTTTGTTCTCCATTTCTTTGTTATTTAGGGTTATAGTGTTCTATTTAGCTTTATGAGCAGATCAGTCTTTTGAATATGGGGTCACCTTTCCTTCCCTTCCTCCCCCCATCTCTAATCCCCTTATTACTTCCTACAGCCAGGAAATACATCTTCTATTCACACTTGGTGACTTCAGAATTTCAATACCACCATGCCCAGTGGACTGATTCCTTTGGGCAATAAAAGGGGTATTTTCTTGTACTACAAACTCATTATGAAGAAGAGTGTGATATGGCAACCAAAAAAATTAATGTGGTCATAGATTGTATTAAAAGATACATGAAGTCCAAAACACAGAGGCTTAGTTCTGTTGTAATCTCTCCCAGGGAGAACACATAGCAACGACAATAATAATGATAGCTAACATTTACATAGTACCTATTGTGTGCAAGGTACTGTGCTGAATACTTTACAATTATTGAACACCTGTAGTATTGTGTTCTGGTCTGGAGCCACAATTTAGAAAGGAATTTGGTGAATCATAGTATATCCCAAAGTAGGTAATTAGGATGGTGAGAGGCCTGGAGATGATGCCATATGAGGGCAGAAGTGAAGACTTAAATGGAGTGGGGGGTGTGGATAGAGGAAGAAATGAAAACATAGCAGCCATTTCCAAGTATTTTAATGGTTGTTATATAGAAGTAGGATTATATTGGTTCTATCTGACCCTAGAATTAAAAACAATAGGTAGCAGCTACATAGGGACACACTTAGGCTAAGCTTATGGAAAGGCTTCTCAACAAGTACAGCTCTGTAAGAGTGAGATGGGCTGCCTTTGCAGGTAGTAGGTTACCCATCCCTGGAGGTCTTTAAGCTAAATTTGGATGTTTACTTATAAGGTAATCTGGGAAAAGGATCCTTGGTCTGTCACAGATTGATCTAGATGGTTGCTAAGATCCCTTAAACTTATGAAGGTCCTTGGTTCTAGGTCACTACCTTGATTTTTTCATCCACAGAGCTATCTTGCTTTTACATTTATCAAAGTACATTAAGTAGTTTCCCTTAAGTCCACCTTGTCTGGAACCCTGAAAAGTTCATTTCTTTCACTTGGGGTTATTATTATTTTTTAAAATTTGACCTTTTGTAGTAAGTAGTTTATAAGCAGTTTCTCATTCATTTTCATTTAGTTCCATCCTCCCCCCCCCCAACTCCTAGACTCTTGGTTTTTCTTCTCATAACCATCAGGAGAAGTAGATTGTTTCTGTGACCCCCTCTTCAATGAAGAGAAAATAGAGACAAAGAAAAATTAAGACAATAATTTCCCATTTACTAATGTAGTTCACTCCCAGAAAACTAATTCATAAGCCATGGCTTATCATGCAATCAGATATAGATACCAAGTTTTGATAGTACATTTCTCTAGTTGTCTAGGCAGCAAATAAAACATACATAGCAATGCTCCTGCCCAATACTCTATGCTTTTTTAAAAAAATGTGCTGTGGTGTGAAACCTGCTGGGACCTAAGGAAGAAGTTAATTCTCATGAACAGGTGGGGATTGGGCTTTAATGCATAAGGAGATGCTCAAGAGATGAAAATAGGGAGAAATGTCATTTTAGGATTACAATGCCAGAAGGTAATGGACTCTTGATGTAGAATGTTATATGCATTCTCAGAAACGTTCAAGATGTTGATCTGTTTTGATGTGCTACGAGTATTTCTTCGAAGGCTTCTATTTTGGGAAGTAGAACTTTCTTGTTCTTTTTGTTATATTGAAATAGTATATTTGATGATTAAGTTCACACAATAAAAAAGAATATTTAATTGAAAAAAGATTTCCTCCACGTGTTTCTTCCATTGGCACAAATTATAACTCTTCTGTGCCTTAGGAGACAGTTTCATGGGCTTCTATGTTCTTCCTCCCAACCAAAAAAAATCCTTAGCCAGTTGTTAGCCTTAACCAAGGGCATTTCTGAGTGTAGCTAGCCTGGTCTTCAGATCTGAGCCTGTTTTGAAATCTTCACCAGCTTGAGAAAACCTGTCAGAGACTATATGTTTGAAACCTTGGCTTCACCTAAATGCCTAAAGAAATCATAGTAGGACTTCAGTGGATTTCTATGACCTAAAGTAATAGAAAGGATATAAGGGTGCTCTCACTGAATAACAATAGAGGGAAAACGTGTTCATAGAAATAGCAGGTGCATGAGTCTTGCCAATTTTTTTGAAGCAGCATGGCATTCATCATTATTATTAACCACAAATTTTTATTTAACCCCTCCTTTGGCACTATGCATTTTCTTTCTTATTTGTACCTCTAAGAATCCTGAATTATCTTTGAAGCTCATCTTGATATCTTCAGTAGTATCTACCACCTAAGTTAACTTGTGTTTATCTGGTATATGGATATAAGTGCATGCTGTACATGTTCTTACCCTTACAGAATGCAAAGCTCCTTCATGAAGGGGCTACTTCCCTTTGTTAGTCTTCCTTGCAAATAGTAAGAACTCAATAAATTTATCTTGAATGATTCATTTGATTTTAGGCCCATGTTTTGTTTTCATCCTGGAATGATGGTTTTTCCCCTCTTTTAAAAATTTTTAATATTTGATTTTTCTTCAATTACATGTAAAATTTTTAAACAATCATTTAAAAAAATTTGAGTACTAAATTCTCTTCCTTCTCCCTCTCCCATTCAGAAGGCAAGCAATTTGAAATAGGTTATAGCTATGAAAAACATATTTCCATATTAGTCATGTAAAAGAAAACAGACAAAAACACAAGAAAAATAAAGTTTTAAAAAAGTATGCTTTGATCTGCATTCTGACTCCATCAATTCTTTTTCTGGAGATGGATAGAATTTTTCATTATAAGCCTTTGGAGTTGTCTTGAATCACTGTATTGCTTGGAATAGCTAAGTTATTTACAATTAATCATTTATAGTATTGCTGTGTTATTCTGGTTCTGTTCATTTCATTTTGCATCAGTTCATATAAATCTTTCCAGATTTTTAATCTCTTTGGGATAGAGACCTAGTATGGGCATTGCTGGGTCAAAGGGTATGCATGGTTTTATAACCCTTTAGGCATAGTTCCAAATTGCTCTCCAGAATAGTTAAAACAGTTCACAATTCCACCAACAGTGTGTTAGTGTCTCAATTTTCCCACATCTTCTTCAACATTTGTCACTTTCCTTTTCTATCATATTAGCCAATATAGGTATGGAGTAGTGTATCAGAGTTGTTTAAATTTGCATTTCTCTGATCAGTAGTGTTTTAGAGCGTTTTTAATATGTCTTTAGATAGCTTTGATTACTTCATCTGAAAACTGTTCATATCCTTTGACCATATTTATCAGTTAGGGAATATCTCTTATTTTTTTTTTATAAATTTTACTTAGTTCTCTATATATTTGAGAAATTAGGCCTTCATCAGAGAAACTTGCTGTAATTTTTTCACAATTATGTTTGCTATGTATTTCCCTGCATTCTATTTCCCCCATATTTATCCTACTCTCTTCTTTCACTCTTTCCATCCTCAAAAGTTTTTGTTTCTGACTACCATCTCCCCCAATCTGCCCTCCCTTCTATCAGCCCCACTCTTCTCTTATCTCCTTCACCTCCTACTGTTCTGTAGGATAAGATAGATTTCTATCCCCACCTGATTGTATATGTTATTCACTCTTTGAGGCAATTCTGATGAGAGTAAGGTTCAAGTGCTCCCTCCTTATCTCCCCCATCTTCTCTTCCATTGTAAAATTTCTTCCACACCTTTTTTTATGTGAGATGATTTACCCCATTGTATCTTTCCCTTTCTTCTTCTCTCAGTGCATCCCTCTTTCTCACCTTTTAATTTTATTTTTTTATATATTATTCCATCAAATTCAGCTCAGACCTGTGCCCCCTATCTATGTATACTACCTCTAACTACTCTAATAGTGATAAAGTTCTCAGGAGTTACAAGTATCATCTTCTCATGTAGAAAGGTAAACATGATCTCAAAGTTAAAGCTTAAATAGTTTTACTCAAAAGAGAAAAATAGGGAAACTACACTATATGTCAGCCATATTAATCAATATCGTTTTAGACTATTTGACATAATTAGGCAGTATAAGGGGGGAATATTGCTGTGGTATATAAAATGATAAGTTGGTGGACTTAGAAAAATATGGAAAGACTTAGACTTATGAAGGAAGTTGTTATCCACCCTCAGAGAAACAAAGGACAAACAAGTATAGTTACATAGATGCACACGAATGTATACGTCTGTGTATAATTATAGATATCTAAATATATGTATATGTATATTGTATATTTATGTGTGTTTACATATATGCATGTATATGTATACATACATACACAAACACATACATATATTCACGCTTAGTTGTATCCTTGGGGGAGGGGGAAGGAAGGAGGAAAAAAGAAACAAAGTAAACAAAGAACAAAGTAAAAAGTGCACAATACAGAGCAAAAGAAAACTTACAAGGAAGCAAAGATGGACAGTTCTGAACACAATGTACAGTATTTATCATATAGACTTTTTTTGAAATGGAAATTTATTGTTATATATTTTGAATTCTCTTTTACATTCTGTTGTGCACATGGCAATATTTTTTCTTTTCTTATTTTGTATTTAAGTTTATGTTTCTTTTTCTTTTCTTATTGTTTATTTGAGTTTAAAATGAATTAATAAAAAGCTAAACAGTTTAAGTTTATTGAATCCCTTATGATTTCTCTTTCATGTTTACTTCTTTATACTTGAGTCTTGTGTTTGAAAGTCAAATTTTCTATTCAGCTTTGGTCTTTTCATCAGAAATTCTTGAAAGGCCTCTATTTAATTAAATATTTATTTTATCCCCTGAAGGATTGTACTCAGTTGTGATGGGTAGGTGATTCTTGGTTGTAACCCTAGCTCCTTTGCCCTCTGGAATATCGTATTTGAAGGCCTGTGATCCTTGAAGGTAGAAGCTGCTAAATTTTGTGTTATTCTGGCTGTGGCTCCATGATGTTTGAATTGGTATTTTTTCTGGCTCTTTGCAATATTTTGTCTTTGACCTGGGAGCTCTAGAATTTGGCTAATTGGTTATATTCCTTTTGTGATATTTTCATCAGGTGATCAGGGATTCTTTCCATTTTTATTTAACCTCCTGATTCTAGGATATATCTGCAGTTTTCCTTCTTAATTTCTTGAAGGATGAGGTCTAGGTTTTTTTTCGATTATGGTTTTCAGGAAGTTCCATAATTCTTAAATTATCTCTCCTGGAGCTCTCTTTCAGGTCAGTTGTTTTTCCAATGAGATATTTCACATTTTCTTCTATTTTCTCCATTCTTTTGATTTTGTTTTGCTGTTTTTTGATGTCTTCTGAAGTCATTAGCTTCCATTTGCTCAATTCTAATTTTTAAGGAATTATTTTCTTTGATGAACTTTCACATTTCCTTTTCCATTTGGCCAATTCTAATTCTTCAGGAGTTCTTTTTTTCAGTGAATTTTTGTACCTCTTTTTCCATGTGGCCTATTCGGTATTTAGGGAATTCTCTTCAGTGGATTTTTGTGTTTCTTTTACCATGTGGCCTATTCTGTTCTTTAAGGTGTTATTTTCTTCAGTATATTTTTGTACCTC
Organism: Phalanger gymnotis; assembly: GCA_028646595.1. Lineage (NCBI taxonomy): Eukaryota > Metazoa > Chordata > Mammalia > Diprotodontia > Phalangeridae > Phalanger > Phalanger gymnotis. Next base: position 120,616,028 of record CM053626.1, on the reverse strand, counting down.
CTTTACCATGCTATTGAAAACAGAGTCTTTTCTTCATGATTTTCTTGCATCACTCTGATTTCCCAATTTTCCCTCTACCTCATTTATTTGATTTTAAAATCCTTTTTGAGCTCTTCCAGGGCCTGAGACCAATTCATATTTTTTTTTGAGGCTCTGGATATAGCAGTTTTGTTATCTTCTGAGTTTGTATTTTCATGTTCCTTGTTACCATAGTATCTTTCTATGGTCAAGATCTTTTTGTTGTTGTTTGTTCATTTTCCCAGCCTATTTCTTGACTTTAAACTTTATGTTAAAATTGGGCTCTACTCCAGGAGTAGAGGGAGCATTGTCCCAAGCTTCAGGTTTTTAGTGACTCTGTTTTCAGAGCTAGTTCTAGGCACTTGCAAGTTTTCAATTCTTCTAAAATGGTAAAATTTACTATTCTCCTGGCCTGTGAGTGACTACAAGCACTTTTTTCCACCCTGTATCTGTGACCAGGGTCCTCACTTCCCTGTAGTTGCAAGCTCAGGTGTGCTAGTGCTCCTCCTCACCTTGGGACTGCAACCCAGGATTGAAACCCAGATCTACATATGGGCAATGCAACAGAGTCCTGCACCAAGTGCCAGGAAAGAGACTCCTATAATCTACTTTCTAATTGTTTGCCCCCTCCCCCTTCCCTTGCTATCTGTGGGCTAAGAGGTCTAGAAGCTGCCACTATAGCATCTGAATCAATCACTCCCAAAGCCAGCTGCTATTTGCTGAAGTGCAGCCTACACTGGTACAGCCTGTACTGGAGTACACTCCACTCTTACCCCAGTGTGACAGCTCTTTCCTGCTGATCTCCTAAATTGTTTTGTGCTGGACAGTTGTTTCACCCCATCCTTTTGTAGGTTTTGTCACCCCAGAATTTCTTTTAAATTGTTATTTAAAATTGTTTGGTGGGGAATTTGGGAGAACTCAGGCAAGTCCCCGCCCTTTCCTCATCGTCTTGGCTCCACTCCAGTGGCTCTCTCTTGAATGATCATTTTGTTGTGATGATAATGCTGGAATGAAAAGTTTCCACCTTTACTTAGATGCTATGGTCATTTGTACCTGGGCAACTATTTGAAAAGCTAGTTAGAAGGTCTTTCTTATGTGTCCAAATGTTATCCCTAATCATGTCAGTCAATTGTCTGTTTCCGAAGACTTATCACCATGCAAAAAAAGACCCAACAAACAAAATAATTGACTGATATGCTAAAAGGACTTCCCTGATCTAAAACTTCTTCAGGATCCCCCAAGGAAATAATTCTGGGCCTTGGACAGATATCCACTGACTTCTATGAAAACAGGCTTACCTCACAGCACTGGCAGTATTCGCCAAATGACAAAGTAGTAAATTAATTTCGGAACCTGAATAGGAATCTGTCATAGGCAAAACATTATACTACCACTAGGACCTGAGGTTAATTTCATTCCTGTTCTTTTTATTCTAATGAATAATAGAAAAGTAGTTAATGCAGTCTACATTAATTTGCTCCAAGGCAATGAATTAGGAATAAATAGATCACATATTGATATAAATCACCAGGCTGTATCACCATTTGGGAGGGCCAAACAGTTCCCATAGCTTTGAATCGTATTTCAACAGGATCTTGTGGGTAGCTATTATAAAAAGAGGATTCCAGTTGCTTCGAGGAAGTATCTGCATAGGTCAAACTTGAAAAATGCAGATAAAACAAGCTCCTCCATAAATTCAATCTACTGTGTATATATTATCTGATTTCAGTATGACTCTGAGACAAGATTTTTTTATCTTTATTGATGCTGCAGCAGTAGCATCTGAATGTGATGATTACTGGCCTTTATTTTTTTATATGAACAGCTGGAAATTATGAAGAGACACTTGTTGGCTTAATTTTCTCTTAATAAAGAAGGGGAGAAAGGAAGTATAGGAAAAAGGAGTCGAATTGTGAAGACAATCTCATAAATCCTTTATGACTGTAGAGGATGTGGCTTTTGCTTCCTGATAAAGGTGGTTCTCCAAAGAAGGCCCAGAATTCCAGGTATTCTTTGAGGATTGGTGACTAATGCAGTATAATGGGGCTTGAGCTGACATGTGACAACTTTCATCTGTATTTCTCTGTGCACTGGGAAGTGCTGAATGCTGACGTGGTGTTAGCAATAATTTATACATCGACACTACAGCAATTGTTTATTTAGGCTGAGACAGTTCACTTGTGCAAAGGGGGAAAGTGGAGCTCACTCAGTAATAACCACATTGACATCACACCGGAAAGCTCAGGGACTGAATTTTGCTGTTTGCCATTTTAGGCAATGCTGGTGTCAGTATTGCTTCACAGAAAAAACAAAAACAAAAACAAAATCCCAAGAGGTCAAAGTAGATAATTAAGCCTGCTTTCTTCATCTTTGCTTTGTACACTCAGAGATTCTTTCCATCTACCCATCCCTTCCCTCTCCAGGTAAATTACAATGGGAACCATGGTTTAGAAAGTATACTCAGGACTTTCTCTCCTTCTGAAGCTTCTAGCATTCAAATACATTTTGTAATCTGTTTTTTAAAATATTGAGATTGCTTTGCATATATTATAGAGCAACATAATAAATACCATGTGCATCAAAACTTTTAGGTTTCAAATAAGTTCAGGGAATGAACATTTCTTTAATTCAATGATTGATTTGTCAAATATTTATTGAGCCCTTATTATGTATAAAGTAAAGAAGACTAAGATGTGATTTCTGATCCTAAGTGGCTTTCAAGCCACTTATGGGAAAAATAAGATGGGTAATAATAACAAATCATATTTACATAGTGCTTTAAAATTGAAGTTTGCTCCTTTCAACAACTCTATAAAAGTGGTAGTGTGAGTATTTGACAGCTAAGAAAACTAAGGCTTCAAGATTTTTTTTTGCAGAGAATGAGAGATTTATTTCTGTGCACACATCCCAGCTACGGTGGCCCCCTTTTTTCCCACAGGGGATCCTTTCTCTATGGCAGTGAGAAAAGGGCTTCCAGAATTTAATAGGGGGCTCAACTAGGGCCAGCCAGGAATTGAGGGGACAGAGAGGAAGGGCAATGTAAGTATTGGGGGGTGGGAATGATTAGGTTGGGCATCTCTGGGGAAATGTGGAAAGGAGCATAAACCATAGGAGTTAGAGAGGCTTCCACATTCCAGTCAAAAGCTAGCTTGTTTCAAGTACTGCTCCATTTCTTCCCTTGTCCTGAGTGGGCCTTGGTGGGAACGGAAAATCAGAAGGTTCATATCTGAAGGAAGAGTCATGACTATACCTTGAACCTCTTAAAAAAGGCCCACATGTAGTGGTGCATCTGCTCTGGTTGTGCCTGGGAGATCTAGTGGCCAGCATTAGGCAAAGCATAGGACAGCAGGTGGCCTGGCACAAAATGTCCTCTAATACTATCCATAAGTCCACTCTCCAGGTATGGGTCTTTCTCCCCCCAACAATGTTGGTGTTGTGAGCTCCTGATGCTCTAGAGGAAAGTGACTGAAAAGATTTTGGTAGTAGTTGAAGGGGCCAACAAGGCCTTGGTTCCGGGTGAAGCTGAACAGGAAGGCCTCTAGCTCATCATCTGTAAGGCCATGGATTCTGGTCATAGGATAGGTCGTGGTGTCCTTTAGGATCTGAAAGTCAGAGATAGAAAACAGCTTCTCAGGCAACCGGGGTAGCTTAAACAGGAACACATAACTGGAGCGAAAGAGCTGGCTCGGTTGGTGCAAGGCATATTCTTGGTAAACAAGCATAGGGGCAGCGCTCACCACCACTAGCCGCTCCAACAAACTCTGGTAACAGATGGTAAAATTCCAGGCCAAGATTCCACCCCAGTCACAGGCCGCCAGGACACATTTAGAGTAGCCTAGGGCCTCAGTAGCATCTTTGACGTCTGTTGTCAGGGCACCAGTGGGGCAGCTGATCAGGTTGGTAGGTGAATCTGACCTCCTGTAGTTTCTTAAGTCCAATGCTACCACGTGGAAATCATGCTAGAACTCCATAAGCCGGTGTCTCCAGGAGCACCAGATCTGAGGGGAGCCGTGGAGGGGCAGCATCAGTGGTCCTTGGCCCCTGGAGACGTAATGCAGATGCAGGCCAGAGGTCTTGAGGTGAAGGAAGTGGTGCTACTGGTAGCAGAGTTCTTGAAGGCACGTCCAGGCCTCACAGCAGGGCTGGCCTTAGTAGTGCTGGCCTCAGCAGCCTCACCCTGGGTGTCGCAGCACGTGGCCCAGGGCCTTCGCTAAAAACAGGAGGGCAGCCAAGAACATGCCTCAGTACACCAGGATCTACATGAAAAACTGAATCAGCCTCAACAGAGCCTGTAAGAGCACCAGCAGTGCTGACTCCAGGAAATCGTGCATGGTGGCCTTGGGGCTGGGGGCCCTGGGCCCAGAGCCAGGCTTCAAGATTTTAAATAACTTGCCCATGGTTACACAACTATTAAGGGCTTGAGTGAAAATTCAAATTCTTCACTCCACATTCTATATTTTGTATGTTATAACATTCTACCCCAAACCTACCTACAAAGTAGAATATGATGTATCAAAAAAAAGGCACTCAGAAAGTGACATCTATGGAAAAAGGACCAGGAAAGAAAGGAGGAAAGGAAAGAGAAATATTGGACCAAGACTGCTCATGGAATATCTTTAACCATTTTTTATGAAAGTGAGGAGCCATTAAATTCATATGCTCTTAGTCAACAGATAAAACAATATTTTCTAAGACTGTGGGTATCTCAAGAGTTCTGATCAATAGTCATTTCAGTATTCTGTCTTCATAAATGCCGATTACTCACCACTAGCCATTAAAGACATAGCCCTCTTGGGAACCTTAAATACCACAGGAATAAATTTTACGTTGGCAGAGTGATGGACAGGCCTGATAGCTTTTTTCCATTGGTAATGGATGTGTTATTTATTATATTGTGTGTTGACTTCATGACTCTGGCAGATAGGTAAGAGGATGTCCAGTCTCAAGCCTGAAATTGCACTAAGACTTTTGGAACACCTTGTATTTTCTTGACTTCCTTCTTAATACTATGCTGAGGCTTGGCTATTGGTGTCAAGGAATATCTCAGACAATTCTAGCTTAACATTAATAAATAACTTAAAAGTTTTAAACCACTAGGTTGACTGCTCTAGGATTTCATGGCAATAAATAACATATCTCTCTGTGGTTTTTGAGGGGCATCCTTAGGGGGTATTTGGTAAAGCAGTATTTAAGCATTTCCTAGAAGGCATCTCGCCATCCCAGAGATCTTTCATTTCAGTGTATCCTGGAAGGAAATGTGATGTGTCTGATAAACCATTTTGGAAATGTTCTCTTTCTTTGGTCATCTTAAGCCCCATGTAATCATACCTGGGTCAACTCTGAAACAAGGCTAAGACTGATTATTATCACCTGCATCTGCTAGAGCAGATTTTATTCATTCCTAGGTCAGGCTATGTTACAGAGCCCCTGGAAGTATAGTTTTGGCTTATATCTTTCCTTTGAGGTTTTTAAGTGGTAATAAAGTGGGAGATTGAATCAAGACACACTAGTTATCTTCTTCTAAATTCATATTTTATTATTAAAGTAACATCCTATGCCATTGTGCATGAAACATATTAATATAAATAATATATATAACATAAACTTATGTTTAACATTAAATTAATTAAAATTTAAAATAAAACTTATCTTAAAATAAAATATGTTACGTATACTATTAAAGGAATCTAAAAACATACATATGCTTGTATGTATGTGTGTATTTAAAATATCACCAAATCATCTTTTGCACCTTTGGCATTACCCAGTATTTTAGTATTTAACCCTAGATTTCATATTGTGGTGGATTTTTGATTGGAAGTTCTCTCCTTGCACTTATTTTCTTTTTTTTTCCAGAAAACACCACAATTGTTTCTGGATCATTGTTCCCAGTAGAGTATATTGACAAAATCACATGAACTGTTTTCACAGTTCTGGCAAAATGAATTTCCCATATGCACCAATCACACTCCTCCTGCCTCCTAACTTGCTCTTAAGTTGCTGTTAATTGAAAAGTCATATCCACTGGCATACTATTTGCTCTCTCTCTTTGTTTTGTTTCTTCTTTTTCATGATTCATTCCATTGGGAGATGGCCCTGGAATGAGTGGGAGACCTTGACCTTTTTTTTAAGATAAGAAAGAGTCAGGATACTTTAAAAGCCAAACAGAGGATTTTATATGTGATTTTGGGGATGATAGGGAGCCAATGGAGTTCATTGAATAGAAGGATGACATAGTCAGACCTATGGTTTAGGGAGATGCTGGTGATAGTTGAATGGAGGATGGACTGGAGCTGGGAGAAATGAGGCAGGGAGACTAACCAATAGACTTGCAATAGTCTAGGTGTGATGTAATAGGAGGATTGGACCAGGGTGGTGATACTGTCAAAAGCCAGAAAAAGCCATATGGGAGAGATATTGTGAAGGTAGAACTGATAGTACTTGGCAAAAGATTGGGCATAGGTGGTGAGGGAGAATGAGGCATTGAAGAGAACACCCAGATTATGAGCCATCAGATTGTAACCCTTCCAGTGTCATTCATATTATGTGATTCATGCCTGTTCCTTTCCATTGATCCTCATGAAGGACCTATATAAATATGCCAAAGGCCCTTCTTTGGTTCTTATAATATTTTCTTAATTGCAATGTAACAGCCTTTTTTTTAAAAGGATTTAAAAAAGTGGTGTGCTAATGATAATTTTCTTTTAAAGTGTAATGTCTCATTAGCCTGTAAGACTGTAAATCTTTCTTGATTACAGAATCTGAAATGTATCCACATAATTTTTATACATTTAGTATATACAGTAAGGATCTTGTATGGAAATCAGCCTCTGTGTATAAAGGTATACCTGTTTGCTCAGCCTAACCGAAGTTTGGAAAAAAAGACACTCAACCATTAAAGATCAACTGAAATGTCATCACATTTTGAAAGAGCACAGAAAACCAAGTTACTGTCCCTTGTGATCATCACAGTAAAGAGAACAATGAAACTCAATATGAAAACAGTAAATTGGCTGTTTTCCAGGCTTCTTTCAATCAAACAGTTCCTTTAACAACATTTTCATGATGCGTGTTCATAATGATGAGCCAGAGACACCACAAGGTTCCCCAATGCCTTTTGAGTCATCATAGAAAGATTAACTTGTGCTCATCAAATTATATTAGTGCTATCGAATCCTTTGAGAACTTGAAATTGCTCTATGGTAACTTGTAGCTAACCAGAGAATACAGTACTTTATTTACCTGAAGTAGTTCACATAAATGGAATTTAAAAATAAATGAATTTACCCTTTTGAGCCTCAAAACTTTTAAAAATGTAAGATATTCTAAGGAAATCTTTCTTAAATGGCTTCTATGCTTCTGAAATAGAGCACAACACACATAATTTAGCCTTTACTTAATGAAGATCATTATGAACATCAGTTATTGTACTGAGCTATAGTAAAAAAAATTATTAACGGTTTCAGGGTTAAATGATGTGTAGCAATGTTTGCCCAAGTACTAACCTGCCTGTCTTTTAAAACCACACTGGCATTTAGTAGTATTTTTTTGTGGGTTTTGTTTCCTTTCTTGCTTGCAGATAAAATCTCTCATTTCTTGTTGCTATCAGTGTATTATGATACATATGCGCCAATCACACTTTCTCCAGCCTCCCCAACTAGCTCCTGTTAGTTGAAAAGACAGTTAACCAAGTTCACTAGAATCTAGCATAAAATAAGGAACACATGAGTCTCTGAGTAACGGCCTGAGGATATTTCCAAAATATAACTTAGAACATGGACATTACAACATCAGTTTTGGTTATTTGGAGCCTTGATTTTTATTTCTAGTTTCTTAACTCTCTTCTGGATAATTTTCTATACAAATTACTTCCAAAGACTACTAAGTATAGGGAATGGACATTGTGATTTCATATTCCTGTAGGAGGAAACTCCCTCTACCAATACAGGCCATCAGTTCCTCTGTAATTTAGACTCTTAGAGAGCTGGCTGAAGGACTTAGAGGCACTAGCTTGCTCAGTCACATATCTGCCTCATGTCAGAGTCCTTGAGGGAGGGAGGGAGGTAGAATTCAGATATCCCTGGCTTTGAGGCTGGCCCTCTTTACACTTTCTATCCATCAAATAACAGAGCTGACCATCTTTGGTTTCACTGAATTATAAAGGCAGAGCAAACAGGGCTGTTGAACACTGTCAATGGCTGTTTAACCCACTTGCTTGTCTGTTACATATCAGATTTTAGAGCTGAAAGGAAACTTAGAGATTATTCACTCAAACTTTTATATATTTTATAGATGAAGTTGAGGCCCAGAGTGGTCAAATGACAAGATCACAGTTTCTGACAGATTTGGTTTTAGAAAACAGGCCTCCTAATACCAGACCAATTGTTTTTCTTTTGTAACATTCAAAGCTTGAGTCAATTATCCTTTACATAATCCTAATATTTTCCCCATGTTTGTAAAAGGCCTAATCATTCAGCTTCCACATGTCTCAAAATTATAGTAAAGTCAAGGTCTAATGTATGATCCAATGTTTATGTTTGAAGGTATGCCAAAGGTTATTTTCTATGCACTGCTTATAAATGGTATTTTGATGTCAGAAAATTTGGCTCTCTGTGGCCATATGTGTTTATTTTGTGGGAAAAATCAAATTACATTTATTACAGTAAAGCTTCTAATCCTCTGTGGAATACCATTTTCAAATAAAGGTTTCCTGAATTACATAAATGCCTTATCTCAGGTTTTCCCATAATGTAGATAAGACTGTGCTAATTATTGTAACTGGATTTGGTAAGTTGTTTCATCAGCGGTATTTACTGGGTACCTGCTGAAAGTATTGAGAAGCCTGTCTTGGGTGATCAAAGGAGGGACAGGAAATGGAACATAATAAAATACATAAGAGATTGTAAGTTCCTTGAAGGCAGGACTGTCTTTTATATTAGTATCTCCAACACTTAGTATGTAATAAATGCTTAAGTGAAAAAGCATCTCTGAATAGAAAGTGCTTGCAGTCTGTTTGGGGGACAGAACACATAACTCAGGACCATGCTAATTAAGCAGGTCACAATCCTATCCACAACAAGAAATGACTGTATTCTGGACACCAGCTTGCCATTTTGTAAAATATACTTTGATCTAGTCCAGCTTGGACTCCTCCCAAGGGAATATAATTACCAGGAATCCCAGGAAAAACCTCATTATAACAAAAGTGTCCTTGTAGGTAGAAGAAGGTTGATTGACTATGTGGTGTCATTTGATTGACACTGGAAAGACATCCCACAAAAATGTTCCCTAAATCACACCATCAGTGTTAGGCAATGGAAAGTCTCCTGGAAGTAATAACAAATTTACTCAAATGTATCTTGGTATAAAAGGATTTTTCAGATCACATGTCTCACTAACATGTTTGACAAAGTCCACATAAAAGGACTTGACTTGAGGATTTGATATAAGAAAGTAAAGAAAAAACCAAAGAGATCAGATTGTGTAGTAGAAAGAGTCCTGGATTTGGAGTCAAAAGACCTGGTTTCAAATCCTCTTTGTCTCTGTCTGTCTCTGACAGTTAGGTGGTGCAGTGGATAGAATGCTGCCGTCTGGAGTCAGGAAGAACTGAATTCAAATTCAGGTCTCAGATATAGATTAGCTGTGTGACCTTAGGCTAGTCATTTAACCTTTGTTTGCATAAATTTCTTCAACTATAGAAGGGAGATAATAGCACCATTCCTACAGGGATGAGGATCAAATGAGATATTTGTCAGGGCTCAGCATATAGTAGGTGCTGCATGGGTACTTATCCCCTTCCCTTGTGTCTTTATCTCTGTCTCTCTTTGCCTCTGTTTCAGTCCCTCCCTCCTTCTCTCTTCACCTCTATCCATTTCTATATCTGTGATCCTATGAACACTCCAAAGTTGTAGAGGTGGTTATTGGTTTTAGTGTATAGGTTGTATTTTTGAGGGTTGCAAGATTGACAGATGGCCGGCCCCTGGAGTCTGACCTTTGGTGGGGCATCCCAAAGGCTCCACTCCACAGTGCACAAAACCTACTCTGATTTGCTTCAAAACTTAGCGTAAATACTAAATGTGCTTGATTCTACCTGTTTGATATTTGGTGATATCCAGTGTTTTGTATTTGGTGTTTGGTATTCAATGGCCACCAGAAAAGGAGGTTTATTTTCATGTTGCTTCTTTAATTGGGTGAAGTGGGTGATGGTAGTCATTCTAATGTGGTGTTTCCCACCACAGGAGCTACCAGGGTTAATTCAGCTTGATAAAGAGAAGCTGAGATCCAGAGACACACAAAGTATATACGGACATGAACACCACAAATTTTATGAACACCACAAAGCATGTTCTTATTTCAGTGAGCCTTAGAAGATATAGCATCTGATGTTGTTGTTTTCCTTCAGTCATTTCAGTCCTGTCTGATTCTTCAGGACCCCTTTTGGGTTTTCTTGGAAAACATACTGGAGTGGTTAGTTTGCCATTTCCTTCTCCAGATCATTTTACAGACGAGAAAACTGAGGCAAACAAGGTTAAGCAATTTGTCCAGAATCACCCACCTAGTAAGTGTCCAAGGTCAGATTTGAACTCAGAAAGATGAACATTCCCGACTGCAGGCCCAGCGCTCTATCCACTGTGCCACATAGCTATACTGGTTTGCTATTTGGCATTCTAAGCTATTTGTAATGAGTAAGGTATAGACTGCTACCAGTGGGCTGAGCACCTGCGCAGGCCAGGAGGCATGCTCATCAGCCCAAGCATGCAATTTTCAACCTTTGCCAACTGTGATTAGACATGTAATTGTGCATCCAAATTTAGATTATTCATTTGCATGTGTAATTAATTACAATATAGTTAAATGTTCTCTGGCCTTCCTTTCCTACAAATTGAATTACTGAGGGACACATTTAAATTTGGAAATATATATATACACACATACATATGTATATGTGTGTGTGTGTGTGTGCGCGCACGCGTGTATACACACATTATAGCAAGGGAGCCATGATATTGTGACTGGAGGGCTGGCTTTGAAGTCAGGAAGATGTAGGTTCATGTCCTACCTCTGATACTTCTGGGCTTTGTGACCTTGGCCAAGGAACTTAACCTTTTAGTGCTCTAAGCCAGTCATTTTAAACTCAAATAGAAGCAGGGCTCGCTAAACCATATATAAAGATCCCTGCGGTTGCACAGTCTTAGAAAATCACATATTAACATTATCTATGTTGTGTTGTATTGTATTTTTATTTATTTTGTTAAATATTTCCCAGTTCCATTTTAATCTAGTTTGGCAGCTCTCAAGAGAGCTATATTAAGACTCTTAAAGACTATAAATTGCAGAGCAGGTGCCAGGCTGCCCTAGCAGAGGGTATTTCCTTACCTAGGTGTTTGCTGGACCAGTGAAATGACAAGTTGAGTCCCTAGGCAATATAAATAGTTTCCATAACTAAAAAAGGGGATAATAACAGCACCCACTTCCCAGAGTTGTTGCAAAGATCGGATGAGATAATATTTGTAAAAAATATTTAGCACAGTGTCTGGCATATAGTAGGCACTATATAAAAGCTTTTCCTCTTACCTAAATTATATGGAGGAAGGGCAAGAGTTGGGGCAGCTTGATGGTGCAGTAGATAGAATCTGTAGTCAGAAAGACCTGAGTTCAAATGTTGCTTCAAACATTAAATATATGACCCTGGGCAAGTCACTCAACCCATTTGCCTCAGTTTCTTCATCTGTAAAATGAACTGGAGAAGGAAATGGTGAACTACTCTATTATCTTTGCCAAGAAAAGCCCAAAAGGGGTCGTGAAGAGTCAGACATGACTGAAAAAACTACTAAACAACAACAATGAAGGTTAGGTAGGAGGATGAAATACTGTTAGTAGCATTTCAGCTCAGAACTTCCAACTCAAAAGCCTTCTACAAAATTGTGGGAGAAGATACGAGGGGAAGAGACAACTGTATATGAGACTAATAGGATAAAGTCTTCTAAGGGGAGATGTGCACCATGTTTCTGTCTAACAGAAGCTGTCTCTCCTGAGACAGAATCTGTTATAATATGATGCTTCAGCAGCATGGGTGTGATCTTGGCAATGGTGAGCACCACATGGAGGAAGATCTTGCTGACGCTAGCATTGCGGAGCCTACCCAGATCACGAGTGGTTTAGGACTGGAAGGGACCTTGGCCGTCATTTCATTCCACATTATAGAGATGAGAAAACAGAAAGACACCTCACCTAGAGACAGGATTCACACTCAGCCCTTTGAGTCTAATTGCACTGCCCTTTCCTCTGAACCAAACTGTCTACGAAAGAACCGTAAAAGGAAAATTCCCAGGTCTTTCTGGCCAGTTTCCCTGCTACTAAAGAACCGTTTGGACAGGGGATGTTTCCATCTGCCCTATGCAGCTATTCCTTCTACATGGCAATTTTCCTGTGGTTTCAATATATCATGGGTCAGCATAATAAATTAAATGGGAATTTTGGGACGTTTTGTGGAAGCCTTAGATGACACACAAAGGCCAGAAGATGACACAGAGCTTGTGGCCAAATACTTAACCCCAATTTTAAAATAAGATACTGTAAACACCCTATAAAAGAAAAAGAAAAAAAAATTCAGACTTCTTCTCTGGTATGAAGGAAAGGCTAAAACATTTTCCTAGGGCTTTCCACATCTTGGGGCACCATGCCCCTAACCCCAGCGATGTGGAAGGGATAACTGTATATACCTCTTATATAGGTTGCCTTTCCAAATTAAAATATGAGCTTCTTGAGAACAGGGACTTTTTCCAATTGATATTTCTTGTGCATACCATGGTGCTCTGCACACATTAAGTGCTCATTAAATGCTTTTTTCAACATATTAATTCATTTCATTGATTTAAAAAGCCCTGGTATCAGGTCAACAAGCATTTATTAAGCACTTACTGTGTACCAGGCACTGTGCTAAACTTTCAGGATTTTAAGTGAAATGGTGGGAATAATAGAAGGATCTATCTATATTTAAATCTAAATATATTTAAGAATCTTTGGTGAGTAGGAAGTATGTTTATATAAGTACACATATGTATGTATATGTAATATAGAGTGCAATTAGATGGTGCAGTGTATACAGCACTGGGCATGGAACCAGGAAGACCCGAGTTCAAATCCCGCTTCATATGCTTACTAACTCTGTGACTCTGGGTAATTCAACCTCTGTTTGCCTCAGTTTCCTCATCTGTAAAGTGGGGATAATAATAGCACCTACCTCACAGGGTTGTTATAAGGATCAGATGAGATAATAGTTATAAAGTACTTAGCACAGTGACTGGCACATAATAAGTTCTATATAATAATATCATTATTATAATTATTATATTTATTATTATTATTATAATATAGGTGTACAGTAACAATTTACTTTTCTATAAATTAGTTTTTTAGCTATCCCAGCTACACCAACACAGTTGCAAATCTAGGAGTAAACATAAAAATCGTCTGGTCTAGGCAGCTAAACTCGATGTCATAAAGTCATATACTAAAGCTTATCTTCATTAATCATAGAAGGGGAACTTAGGCCTTTGATATGAGCCTGTTAACTCTTATTTGGAACATAATTATTCTAAAAATGAATTTTTATTGATATCTATTGTTTTCACGTCATCTAAATTTCACATTGTATCCCTTCCTCTCCCCTTCCCCTCTTGGAGACCTATCCCTTATAATAAAGAGGAAAAACAGTGTTGGGAAAGGGATGCGATTATGTGTGAGTGTTTATGTGTGTACATGTGGGGGAGTTCATCCAAACTAACCAAGAAATAAAAAAAAATTGACATTCTATATCACAGTCTCCTGCTTCCACAAAGAAGCAAAGGAGATGTACTTTGCCATAGTTCTTCTTTGGGGCCAAGCTTGGTCATCATTATTTTGAAGCATTCAATTTCAGTTGTTTTGTATGTTGCTATAGCTCTGTATATGTTGTTTTCTTGGTTGTGTCTGCTTCACTTTGTATCAGATCATATACGTCTTTTAGAATCTAATTCTTAGATTATGACAGTAAGCTAATAAGCTACAACTTAGGACTATAACAAGATTTGTGATATAATTCTAACAGCTCTAACAAGCTGGTTATCAGGCTATCTGTTCTCTCAGCTTTGACAAACATCGGAAGTGGGGCAGAGACAGTGCTAGAGACACATACACTGAGAAGTGAACAATGACAACTGAAAAAATTTTAACAGAAATGGAAAAAAATAATAAAGCTAATTCAAAAACTTTAAAAAATATAGCAGTCCAATGCCCTTTCAGAAAAGGGGCAAACAGCCATAGAAACAAGGCAATACTGTGTTAGTTTAAAATCGGATGTTCACAATGATGACCCTGAGTCACCAATAAAAGATTAAATTATATTTATTACATTATGTTTAAGAAGTCAAGGAAGTGCATGAAATATTTTGAAAAATAATTATAATTTTCAGAAAGTTTTACTGCTTTAAGAGGTGAGTTTCATCTTTGGAGGAAATTTAGTTAAGCAAAACCACTTTTTCCCCAACAATTAATGGGGTGTCACTGTGTCTCTGTGTGTATACTTTTTATAATAGAAGCTACTATTTATATTAGGTGTTGCAGTGGATAGAGCATTAGTCCTGGAGTCAGGAAGACCAAACCTAGCTTCAGATACTGTCTAGCTGTCTGACCCTGGGCAAGTCACTTAACTCTGCCCCAGTTTCCTCATCTGTGAAATGAACTAGAGAAGGAATGGTAAACCATCCCAGTATCTTTGCCAAGAAAACCCCCAAAAGGGGTCATAAAGAGTTGGACACAACTGAAAAGACTGAAAAACAACAACGGAGTATTTACATAGTGCTTACAGCGCTATGCTAAGTGCTTTATAATTATTATATCATTTAATCTTCATAACAGCCATGAGAGATAGGTGCTATTATGATTTCCGTTTTACAGATGAGTAAACTGAAGCAAACAGAGGTTAAGGGGCTCATCCAGGGTCACACACACAGCTAGTGAGCATCTGAGGCTGAGTTTGGTCTTCCTGACTGCAGGCCTAGCATTCTATCCACCATACCACCTCACTGCCTCATATATATGACCATATATATCATGTCATCTTATATATTTGTATTGTTAAACAGTTTTGTTGCACAGGAATTTGGATGTGTCTTCTTGTTTATTTATTCTCAGAAAGGAGGATCTTATTGTATTGAGGTTGAGCTTTGAAAAAGAAGAGGCGTTTGTTTATTTCCAAGCATAGCTACTGATGCTTTTTTGCTTAACTTTAAGCATTGTGATCCCCCCCCACCCAGGTTATCATAGTCTACTAAGAGGTCCTGGTACAGGCCTTCACTTAATTATAACCTTCCCTAATTGCCCTAAGCACCAGCCATGTGCTCCACATTTTTCCAAAACAGTACGACTATAGAGACACATAATATTTATTAAACCCTAATGTGCTTGGACCCTGGATTCTGCCCTTTGGCTTTGTGGAACAGAACATTGGCATGAACTATACAACTTTTTAGGCATAGAAAAAGAACATTTGGATGAAAGATAATAGAAAAGAGAAACAAAAGATAATAGAAAGGAAAAACTGCTTAACAAATCTGTGAGGCTCATTGCCTAATTTGCCTTAATTTTTTTAAGATTTCCCTAGGCACATGGGGAACATGTTTTTGCAGCAGTAGGATTTAGAGATTTCTAATTTTGGTTTGTGATATCATAGAATCTCTCTCTCATTCCCAATCCCCCATCTCCAATAAGATTAGAAAATATTTAAAGGATTCTCATTCCACTTATATGTAATAAATGTATGTTGTACAAAACACTTCAGGAAATTGGGATGGAGAGAAGTATGATTGTCTTGAAAATAGTCATAATACAAAAGTACATCACTTGGGCTCATTGTGTACCTGTCAGCGTATGCATATGAGTCTGAACCTGTGACTCTGTTGGTCTAGGATTCTTCTGACAAACAAACTTCCTTTGCCAGTGAGGCTTGGTAAGTGTTTTGCAACTTGGAGTTTTAGACAGTTGACTTTTTTTTTTAGGAGGGGGGGAATAAAAACTAAGTTAACATTGCCAGGGTCATATTGCCATTATATGTCAGAAGCAAGACTTGGGCTCAGGTCTTCCTTACTCCAACGTCAGCAGTTTATATAGTTTGCCATGAGCATATATGAGTGTTTGAGTATATACAGAATATATATTATACATCTATGTATATACTGTCATAAATTAGGCTTATATATTATACATCTATAGCCAGTGGTGGAATTCAGCCAGTTCACACTAGCTCGGTAGAACCAGTACCTAATTTTAGGTTTAGTTTTGGGAGCTAAACTAGGTTGTTAGCAGGGGCAGGGCCTGTACCTGCCTCGTCAGCAGCAGGGGTGGCTCCTCAGCTCAGTTCCCTGGAAAACCGGTTGTTAGTTCGTGTGAATCCCACCACTGCTTATTATACTTAGGTATAGTTTGATGTTATTTAGTCATTTCAGTCATGTCCGACTCTTTGTGACCCCTTTGGGGTTTTCTTGGTAAAAATACTGGGCTGGTTTGCCATTTCTTTCTCCAGCTTATTTTACAGATGAGGAAACTGAGGCAAAGTTAAGCGATTTGCCCAGGGTCACCTAGCTAGTAAGTGTCTGAGGCTAGATTTGAACTCAGGAAAAGCAGTCTTCCTGATTCCAGAGCCCATACTCTATCCATTGTTCCACATAGTTACCCCTATAGGAAATGCTCCAGGAGTTCCAAAACAGAAGCAATCACTGGGCCATGAGTATGGTTGGGAAAGACCTCATGGCGAAGCTAAGACTTGAGAGCATCCATGAACATCTACTGGAGTGTCTAGTGGCATTCTCTTTAGGATAAAGACTAATGGACAAATAGGAATCAATGTGATGATATGTAATAGGACCAGACTCGTGAATGGCATTGGTTATTCCCAGGAAGGAAATGTTTTCTCCCAATACAAATCGACATTTTCTATGCAGTTTATAGTCATAGAGAGTTGTCTGGGGCCTTGAAAGTTTAATGACTTGTGCAGACTTACAGAGCCTCTGTCCAGTACCAGTATTAGTGCAAGGTTTAAGCTATCAAACCTTAAAACTGCACTGTGAGACTTTTAGGACACCCATATTTCATCCGAAAATAGACTTAGAGTCATGTCTTTTGGACATCAAGGTCAATTCTCTACCCAGTATGCCATTCTCTCTCTCTCTCTGTGGTAACATACCTATGCTAAATTATTTTAACTTGTATTAGAAAACATCAGATTTATGCCCAGCAAAGCTATAAAAAATAAGGGTATTAAGTGTCTTATTAAGTATTTTAGTTAAATAGACATTTGACTACAAGTCTTTTTCCTCCTCATGGGCATGCTTCTGTTACCCTATTTCGGTATAGCCTATATCTTTTCATAAGAGGTTCTCAAAACCGGAAATGATAATTATAAATGAATCACCTAAGTATATGACAAGAAGAACAATTGTCATTACATTTCTCCTTTTAGTGATTTCTCTTGACCTACTTCTCCAAGAAAGAAGATACAGACTTTAAACTTTATTTATTTGGGGGTAGAGAAAACTATTATGAATGCAAAGGGCCAGAAAATTTAGCCACTCAAATCTACTGTTTACTTGCAGACACACCTGTGGGAGACCATGCAAAAATAACATTTGCTCTGAGCTGCTGTGCCAACAAACAGCCGTATCTACAGGCAGGTGTATCGAGGTGACTGCCTGCCTTTGGCTGTGGCCTGCAGGAAGTCACTGGTGCCCATGAAAACAAAGGCAGTTTCCCAGGCAGCAGAAATGAAGTACTAGAAACTTCTTCAGTCGTAGATGGATTTTTGAAATATCCAGGCCTGGGCATTTATTTATTCATTCAACCAAAGATCAGAATTTTAAGAGCTGGAAGGGACCTTACAAATCACCTGGTCCACTGGCCTAGTTTACAGATGAAGAAAGAGGCACAGAGATGAAGTGATTTACCCGCAATTGTGTGGTTATTATAAATCAGATACAGGTTTTGAACTCAGGTCTCCAAAAACAACACTTCCTACCTAAATACCACTCTTATCTAAATAGGCACATCTGCCACCTGTAATGCCTCTCTAATTCCCCATGTGGGATAACAAGAGGTATAATTTGGCTAATTAGGCTGAATAAATACATAATAGGTTATATGCAAAGCATTGTACTAGGTTTACTATAAAGATATATAGATATACATATATGCACACACATGTGTGTGTATGTGTATACACACACATACATGTATATACGAACACATATGTATGAGACACAGGGCCTGCTTTCAAGGAATTTGAAATCTAATAGAGTGGTGAAGAAAGGACAAATACATAAATAACCCTGACATGAGGGAAAATGAAAAAAAAAAGCACAATGGCTAAATCTTATCCTCTGGGAGCTTTCATTCTGGATGGGGAAATAAGACATACACATAGATAATAGAATAAAATAGAATATAACATTAATAGAATAGAAGGTAATATAAATAACAATAGAATTCATGTAATATGGTACATGATTAATAGAATAGAAGCTTATATAATTTATAGTTTAATATAATATGATAGATGATTAATGTAACAGAATAGAAAGTAATATAAATAATGCATACTATATTATAATGTAATGTGATATGATATTATACATATAATATAATATGATATGATATATATGATATAATATGTAATGTAGTGTAATGTAATATATAATATAATGTAATACAATACAACATAATGTAATATAACACAATGTAACATAACGTAAAGTAATGTAATGTAACATGATGTAACATAACATAATGTAACATAATAAAATAATAGGAAGCAGCTAGGTGATCTCAGTGGATAGAGCACTGGCCCTGGAGTCAGGAAAACATGTGTTCAACTTTGGCCTCAGATACTCACTATCTATGTGACCCTGGGCAAGTCACTTAACCTCTGTTTGCCTTAATCCAAGAGAAAGAAATGGCAAACAACTCCAGTATCTTTGCCAAAAAACAAAAACAAAACCCACAGGGGGTCATGAAGAGTTGGTTACAATTGAACAACAACATGTATATGATAAGATTGAATTAATATACTGCACTATACCATACTATACTATACTATACGCCTCATTGATGATTTGGATACATCCTTCAAAGTTGCTGAGAAAGAAGACCTCATTTTCCACTGGCAAAAGGAAATTTGATACTAAAATGAGGCACTTAATTGTATTGGTATTTTCAACAATAACTTTATTTTGGAGCATTAGCGCTCTATATCAATCACACTGAGTCTGTGTGTTTTCTATAACGAAATTGATCCCTCAGGAATGTCTTGCCTCTAACATTGATCATTTAGTCTGGCAGCCATGCTGTACAGTTTCTAGGTGGGCTTCCAGGAAGCTACATACTTTCTTGAAAACCCTGTCTTTTTTTCCCCCAAGTTTATTAATGAATTGATTAATCAGTCAATTAATTAATCAATCAATTAATTAATTAATATTTAGTTTACAACATTCAGTTTCACAAGTTTTTGAGTTCCAAATTTTTCCCCCTCCCTTCTCTCCCCACTCCTCAAGATGGCGTGCAATCTGATATAGGCTCTACATATACATTCACATTAAACATATTTTCACATTAGTCATGCTGCAAAGAAGAATTCTAACCAATGGAATGAATCATGAGAAAGAAGAAACAAAACAAAACAAAAAAAGAGGGATCAAATAATGAGCTTCGATTTACTGGGTAATTCTTTCTCTGGATGTGGATAGCATTCTCCATCATAAGTCTTTTGGAGTTGTCTTAGAACCTTGCATTGCTGAGAAGAGCCAGGTCTATCAAAGTTAGTCATTGTACAATGTGCCTGTATCTGTGTATAACGTTCTCCTGGTTCTGTTCCCCTCACTCATCATCAGTTCCTATATGTCTATCAGTGAAAATCCTGTCTTTAAGAGGCGTTAGAATTTGACGAATACTTTTCTGATTAATTATCTTTCTAAACAATTTCATTAATCTAAGAAGCCATTTTAAAAGGGAGAAATTGTTTGAGTAGTGAGCTCTCTGCAAAGCTTCTGACTTTCCAAATTGGTAGATTTAAAAATAAAATTGTAAGAATAGGAGATTGTGAATGACTTTCTGTGGAATTTAAGTCTGATATTTTCATGTAATAATGTAGATTTCTTTTAATTTAAGAATATGTCTTCTTTCATGTAGTTCCTTGTTCTCTGGGATTGGGGCGGAAACTGACATTTGCTAATAATAAAATGGCAGTTAAACCACATGTAAAACAAAGTCCAGAATTAACACAATTCTCACTAGGTTAGAGTTCCCCCCTCATCCCTCCTTGGGAGGAAGTACTGGTGTCTTTCTGAAATTGATTCCAAAGTATTCATTTATGTAGAGCAATAATGCTTAAAATTTTTTTTCTGCCATGTTTTTTGAACCTTCATTGATTTTTCTATTCTTCTTGCAGAAAGTAATAGAACGTAAGCTCCTGGAGACATAGGGCCATATCTTATCTAAACTCTGCACCCGCCCCCCACCCCGGCCCATAATGGTCTGTCGGTTGAAGATGTTTAATAAATATTTGTTGCATGAATTGTAAGCTTATAAATATAGTCTTTAGGGTTCATTCTTATGCTAAAGTTTCTCCTGTGAATGTGAATGTTGCCCAGGCAAAATCAGATTAGTTTGAATGTCAGTATTCAGACATGGAAGTTATTTGTTTGCTTTATAGCCTGGTTTTCATCCCTTCCTTTCTCCATCTAACTTCTTTGCACACAGCTCTGAATGATTTCAAAGGGAGCTTTGCATCTAAAGGAGGGAGGTAGACTTGAGCCAGGGTATGGAAACCATTGCTTTTGATGTCACAGACGGTTCCTCTTCTCTTTATATAGTTCTGAGGATATTGTTGACACTAAGAATGATGATTTGTGCTGTTGGCCTGCTGTTAGCAGCTTTCACTTGTGTGATCCTATAAAGGGAAAGGGGCCTCCTCTGAGTATAAATCAACACTATCATTTTGTTCTTAAAGCTGGTGCTTAGTTTAAGACAGTTAGGGGCAGCTAGCAACCCTAAGAATATCTAGATTAATGAGTTTAAATGGATTAAATGAAATTAGTTTGTAGCATTTTCCCAAGTTTGGAAAGGTCATGCTTTTGGGAGATTTTGATTGGTCAATGAATAATCAAACTTTTGAAGATATTTGAAGATTCTAGTCCCAAACCAGCTAGTGATTTTCTGCGTGACTTTAGGAAAGTCATCTAATTATAAAACTAGGATAAAAGCATCTGCTCTATCTACTGAATAAGGTAGTTATGAGGACAAAATATGGGAAATCTTTAATATTGGACATTTATAGAATATTTTAAGGTTTACATGACAATTCGCATACATTATTTGACTTTCTCAAAAATCCTGTCAGAGAAGAACATTTTTTTTGGTCAGACCTGTGATTTTCTTGGTGTACAGAAGCTCCCAGTGAGGAAGTTCCTAGACTTTTAAAAAAAGTTGATATTTTTTGTTTTTATACTGCCTCCTTTTCCCCATATCTCCCTATCCTCTCCCAGAAAACCATCTCTTGTAACAAAGACTTTTTTTAAAAGAGGGGAAAATTATCAAAACCAAACAACATATCTCAAAAAAACCTGACATCATATGCAATGTTTCACATTTGTAGACCCTTTACTTCTGCAAAACAGCAGAGAAGGTGTCTTTTCCATATTCTTTCTTTGGGTTCAAGTAACAACATTTTAGTTCAGCAATGGAAGTTCCCATTGTCTTGTAGTTATTCTTTGCATTTATGCTGCTGCAAAGCTCTCTCTACTAATGCTTCTCTGCATCACGTAGTCTGCCCAGAGCAATGAGAGCTGAAATGTTTTAACCAGGGTCATAGAGCCAACACGTGTTAGGGTTGGGAATCGATCCCAGATCTTTCTGACCTTAAGGTCGGCTCTCTCTCCCCTGGACTGTGCTGCATCTTTTGAGATTTGTACTACAGGATAGAGTATGATGGACCATGTTTGCTCAGTTCTCTCCAAAAGCTCCTACTATTTTAGGCTGCATTGATAAAAAGCTGAATGTCCAGAACAAGAAAGGTAGCAGTCTCAATGGACTCTGCACTGGTCAGGTCACATGGGGAACAGAGTTGAGCTCAGGCATCCCATTTTTAAAATGGACATTGGCCACCACTAGTGGCTACGTGGTGCAGTGGAGTCAGAAAAACCAGTATTCAAATCCCACTTTGGACACTTTCTAGCTGTGTGACCTGTGCAAGTCACTTACCTTTCATAGCCCCAGTTTCCTTAACTGGAGATAATAACAACACACCTCACAAAGTTGTTGTGAGGATCAATTAAGATAATATCTGTAAAAAGTGCTTAGTACAGTGCCTGGCACACAGTAGGCACTATAAATGCACATTCTCTTCCCCATGGGCAAACTGGGGTCTGTCTAGAAGAGGATGACTGCAATGGTAAACAGACCAGAATGTGGGTAATGTGAAGAATGGTGAATCAAATGGAGGATTTCTAGTCCAGAGAAGAAAGGACTTGGGTGGAGGTGTAATAGCTTCAAGTACTTGGAAGCCTGTCATGTTAAAAGAACTTATTTATTCTCTGTGGGTAAGAACTAAAATCAATGGAAGGGAGGCAGATCTCATCTTAGTATAGAGAGCTAATTATCGCTGTCCAAAAATGGAATAGGATTTTTTATTAAGCAGGGAGATCTCTATCACTGGAGGCATTCAAGCTCAGAATAGGCTACCTTCGAATTTCTTTCCAATGCTGGGACTAAATGATTCTATCATTTTGTGATGTAAAACTTAACAAATTTCTCTCCTTCCTCCTCCCCACCCCAATTTAGAGGAATTTGATAAGAAAAATCCAAATTGATTCCAATGAAAGGTTCTAACTAAATAGTTCAAATATATGAATCGTATCTACTCATAGTGTGATAACATGCACAAAATATTTTTGTTAGGTACATACTTAGAAGCAAATTATAAATATGTAATGTAAACATAATATATAAATGAGGTGCACCAGAATGCTTAAGCTTTGATAAAGGATTAGACATTTATTCAAAATGGAGTCTTCCTTTGAAAGGAACTTGAAAGGGTTTGAGGAACAAAAGAATCAGGGAAGTGATACGAGGAATGTGATAACATGAAGCAGTTGACATGCCTGTGAGATGGTACAGTATTGTCTGTTTGGTCCTTTATCTCAAAGAAACTGTATCTCATACTATACTCCTTCACCTGTTAATAGTATTTGGAACAATTTCTATTTTGTCAGATTGGCAGAAAGAAGCAAACATGACAAATCCTCCTGCTTGTATTTTATGGACTACTATGGAAACTCTCCAAAGGGTATAGAATGTGAAAAGGAGACATTATGGGACTGCTAAAACATAATCATAAAATGTTACAGCTGACTGATCCTTGGATCATCCAGTTCAACCTCTTCCTTTTACTGGCAAGGACATGAGATCTAGAGAAGTTGGTAGGGGGGTTGAGGGGTGACAGGGAGGTGGTGGTACTTATCCAAGGTCACGTAAATAGCCAGTGGCATAGCCAGGACTAGGAATCTTTACTGCTAACTGTTAGTCCATCCCCACCCCCGCCCCCACTCTCTACACATTCATTCATTCTCCTCATTGTAATATATTTAATTACTAATAATCAAAACACAAGGATAAAAAGTAGATAACGCTTTGGGAGATAGGAATTTTTTTTTAAAAAAATGTCTTTTTCCTTTCTCTTTTTAAAGTATGCTCACTGTGTTTTTAATTATCATTAAAAACAATATGGAAAATCTACTTTAGACTTTTGGGATATGATTCAATATCCATCTTTTTATATAACTCTCTGAGAGCAGAGATTATCTCGCATCATATCTCTAACCTGAAGTGCTTGACACAGAGTAGTCCCTTAACAAATGCTTGATAATTGATGGATTATATCTCAAATGGTTATAACAGATGGCTACACCTCACCTATTCCAAACAGAGAAATTGTCAATATATCATAGTCTAAGCGATACCTCCTATTTTCTATACACTTTTGATATCTTACATAGTTGTAGTGCCAACATGATATAGTGAATGGAAACACGGTATAGTGGATAGTAGAACTGGAATCAGTAAGAAGAACTGGGTTCAAATTCTGCCTCCACCACATATTGGGTCCATGACCATGAATAGTTTAACTCTCTGAATCTCAGTTTTCTCCTCTGTCCAATGAAGATAACATATGTGGATCCTACCTCACATGAATGTTATGAGACTTAACTAAGATCATATCAGCAAATTGGTTTGAAAAGTTTGAAGTGCCATATTAATGTCAGTTATCCTGTTTTCAACAAACAGAAAAGAAGGGAGCAATCCTTATAGGATTGGAGAATAATCTTTGAGAGGAGGAATCTGAAAGGAACAAGAGATTGATATTTTCTAATGATTCACATCCTATGTCTTTATTTTATACCACTTATAAGAAATTCCTTTAATCTTCTCTATTGATAATCTCTCTCTCTCTCTCTCTCTCTCTCTCTCTCTCTCTCTCTCTCTCTCTTTCTGCTTCTCTATCTCTGTTTCTCTGTCTCTCTGTCTCTGTCTCTCTCTCTCTCATACACACACACACAACATCCTTATAATTGGTACACTAATAGTACAACTGGACATATGAATAGTAATGATGGATTTCCCTGGATCATCCTCTTGTCTCAAATGGATGATATGACTTTTAAGTCGGACTGTTTCCTGCTATGTGAAATCCTGAAGCTTTGCCAACAGGGACGCTGTAGCTCAGATTTAGAAAGACAGTTCTTTTGCTGGGGAGAAATAAACATAATTCTGCTTTAAAGAACTCACACAAAAAGCTGTTTTCTTCAGGACTAATCAAGTAACTGCACCTATTAGATCATCAAGCTCATTCCCCAAGGGCCCAGGAAACCAGGGCAGGAGAGGCTCCCAATGCAGTATAATCTATTCATTTTCTGCTCTGGAAGGAACATTTTAGTATTCCTTTCAGAAATTCAGCCAAATATTTCTAAACATATCTTTCCTCATGCACTGTAGGACTGACCTCCATAGCCATGACCATTCTATGAATTAAATAGATCTAAAACTAAGTGGCAGTATTCTGGGTAGAGCGAAACCTGATAGAGGATTGGCTGTGTCCCTTAGAAGAGACGTAGGAGCAGGGAGTAGTGTGTACATATCTGAAGGAGGGAAGGAGAGAGGAAGAGAGGAAATGAGGGAGAGAAGGGGAAAGAGAGAGAGAGAGAGAGAGAGAGAGAGAGAGAGAGAGAGAGAGAGAGAGAGAGAGTCTCGAAGTAGGCCATATGGGACTCAGTTGGGAATATCAACAGAGGTAACTCTGGCACAGGAGAAAGGACATGCTTGAATTAGGTCATGCCCTGGATGCAATTCTCAACACCTGAAGATGAGTCCCTGGCAGTCACTGAGTGCACTGCACCCAAGGGGGAGCAATCTGGTCTGGCATCTGGCATCAAACATTAACTATAGAGGTACAGGACACTGGGCAGTGTAGGGTTGTGAGATTCTTCACACAGACCTTGGTCTTTGTAACCTAACAAAGGGAGGAAGGTAGATCGCCATTCTTTGGTCAGTTTAGTACAATGTATGATAGAAAGTCCTGTACCATTGATGACCAGCATCTTCTCTGCAACCTCAAGTGCTAGACATTTGGCAAGAGAACTAATTTGCCTAGGGTTTTGCAGTTAGTATTAATCTAAGGCAGAACTTGAACTCAAGTCTTCCTGACCTTGGTCAGCTCTGCATCCGTTCTACAGCATTTCCTTTTTTGGCTTTCTCAAATGGAGGCTAGGCTTGGGCCATATTGATACAGACTGTAAGGATGGTCACATACCTAGCTAAGCATCAATTTTATGTGGCTATACATCTCATTTCATTCATGCCTCTGGTTGGGGTTAATTTTGCTTTGGTCATTGGTTTTCTTTAGTAAGGGCCTATATGCCATATTAGGTATGATTCCTACTTTGAGGAGTTTATAATAAAAATAAGATGATATAAATGAAACTGAGAAGGGCCCTAAAGAGAAAAATAATGGGAAAAATGTGTCCGTTTGTGACTTTGCTCCACCCATCTCTCTCTTACCTTTATTTATTTTTAAGAACAGGTACAAGTAAATCGCTTGCGAATTTCTCCTGAACACTTAATATAGAATATGTCTTGAAATTTAAATATAGATTATAGAGCTGTATCAGATCTTAGAGATCACATAACTTCCCCCTCCCCATTTTATAGATTAAGAAACTGACTCAGGAAGGTCCTATGACATTGGGATTCTTGCTGTTCCTCCCACAAGATGGGAAAGGGAAGAGGGGAAGGAACCAGGCATTTATTAAATGCCTACTAGGTGACAAGCTAAGTGCTTTACAAATATAATTTCATTTGATCCTCACAACAACCCTCTGAGATAGGTGCTATTATTTTCCCATTTTGCAGTTAAGGAAACTGAGGAAGACAGTGATTAAGTAACTTGCCCAGGGTTACATAGCTAGTCAGTAACTCTCTTCCTTTTCATCTCTCCCTTTTTCCTAGCTTCTCTGGCTTCCTTAAAATCTTAGCTAAAATCATACCTGCTGCAGGAAGCCTTTCCCAACCCCCTTATTGCTAGTGACTTTCCTCTGGTTGTTATCTCCCACTTATCCTGTATATATCTTGATTCCATGTGTTTCTCCCATTAGCCTGTAAGTTCCTTGAAAACATTTCTTTGTGCTCCCAGCTTCTAGCACACTATCGGGCATGCGGTAGGTACTTAATAAATGCTCATTGATTGACTGACAAAGACACTTTTGCACCTAGGTCTTCCTGACTCCAGTGCCAGCTCTGTGTCCATGATGCAGCATTTCCATTTGTGAAATCTTAGAGGTCACAAAAGGGTGAAATTAGCAGAATAAATAACAACTTTATGTTCAGCCAAATATATATTAATTACTTATTATCTTCAAACACCAAGCTGGCTTCATTCTCAGCTGTGGCATAGGGATGGAAAAAATTGTGACACAGAAACAGTCACAAATATATTCTCCCCCTTATATTCTCTCCAGTGCCTTTTGAGTCTTATTTATATTGTCTTCCTATTTGCATTACAGACTTCCCAAAGTAAGAATATCTAACATTGCACATGTTTTACACACACCCTGATATGTATTCTGTTCTTTAGTTCTATATTTTTTTCATTGAAACATCAGATTAATTGAAGAATTTACAAACGGCTCTTCTGCAGTTCTCTGACTGCTTACCTCAGATGAAGCTGACTATTTACAAAATGGTTTGGTGGTCTCTCCATCTCTGCAGGTTATTATTCTATTTCATTTCTATATGTCCCCTCATCTTTGCTGTTTGGAAAGCTCTATGGTCCTCTGGTACGATAGCTTTTACTTGTGGCTGTCAAGTAGTGGAATCTGCCTTTAAGTAAACACCCATAATCTCTCTTGCATATTCCTGGCAGGGTCCATGCAGGGACACAGACCCTTTAAGCTCGGGTGCTGCTGAGTGGGCTACTCATCAGCAAAGCCCAGAGACAGGCATATATAGGCCAGTGGTGCCTCAACCATCTCAGCTGGTTAAAGGTGACTTTCTGCTTGGTGGAAGCATTGGTGCTCAGAATAATTCAGGAGCCCCTTGTATGTCAGCATGCCTGTGGGAAGCTGTGGTAGTGCTTTTAACAGAGCAGGATGTTCTGTGATTTGGTGCACTGCAGCAAGATTGTATAATAGCACTGTCTTGGTGCTAGGTTTGGTTCTTTCTATGATTCTAAGTGGTCGAAACATCCACTCTTTCTTTGAGCGGGTATGAGTGTTTGGACACATAGCTAGTTTTTGTATAGCACTTTAAGGTTTGCAAAGCTACTTACATAGCATATCTCATTTGATCTTCATAACAGTCCTGTGCTATGATTATTCCAATTTTACAGATGAGGAAACTGAGGCTCAATTTGAGTGACTTGACCAGGGTCACAAAGCAAGTGTGTAAAGCAGGATTCAAACTCAGGTCTTCCTGACTTCAAGCTCCAAACTCTATCCATTGTGCCACCTAGCTGCCACACAATTTCCTCCCTCCCTCCCCACTCCTTCTCTCCTTCTTTCTCTTCCTCCCTCCTCCCTCCCTCCTTCCCTTCCTTCCTTCCTTCCTTCCTTCCTTCCTTCCTTCCTTCCTTCCTTCCTTCCTTCCT
>CM053626.1:120534684-120587291 GCA_028646595.1 Phalanger gymnotis | reverse complement strand
AGTGGTTTTTCCAATGAGATATTTCACATTATCTTCCATTTTTTCATTCTTTTGGTTCTGTTTTGTAATATCTTGATTTCTCATCAAGTCACTAGCTTCCACTAGCTCCAATCTAGTTTTTAAGGTATTATTTTCTTCAGTGGTCTTTTGGACCTCCTTTTCCATTTGGCTAATTCTTCCTTTCAAGGAATTCTTCTCCTCATTGGCTTTTTGGAGCTCTTTTGCCATTGAGTTAGTCTATTTTTTAAGGTGTTGTTTTCTTCAGTATTTTTTTGGTTCTCCTTTAGCAAGTCATTGACTTGTTTTTCATGGTTTTCTCACATCATTCTCATTTCTCTTCCCAATTTTTTTCTACTTCTCTAACTTGCTTTTCCAAATCCTCTTTGAGCTCTTCTGTGGCCTGAGACCAGTTCATGTTTTTATTTGAGGCTTTTGATGTAGACTCTTTGACTTTGTTGACTTCTTCTGCCTGTACATTTTGGTCACCAAAGAAAGATTCCAAAATCTGAGTCCGAATCTGAGTCTGTTTTCGCTATCTGGCCATGTTCCCAGCCAACTACTTGACCCATGAGTTTTTTGTCGGAGTATGATTGCTTGTAGAGTAGAGAGTACTTTGTTTCAAGCTTGAATGGATGTGCTGTTGTTTTCAGAGCTATTGCTATACAGTAAGCTCTGCCACACCAGCACTCCTCCTCCTCCAAGAACCTCCAACCAGGACTGAGACTGAGCAGGCTCTGCACTCCTGCTCTGACTTGCCACTTAATTCCTCCCACCAGGTGGGCCTGGGGCCAGAAGCAACTGCAGCTGTAGTTTTGTAGCTGTACCACTTCTGCTGTCCCCGGGGTGGTGGCCAAACGGGGAACTCCTTCACTCTGTCCCCTGCAGCTTTCCCCACTCACCTTCTCTGTTGTCTTTGGTGTTTGTGGGTTGAGAAGTCTGGTAACTGCCACAGCTCACTGATTCTGGGCACTAGGGCCTGTTCTGCCTGGTTCCAGTCTGGTTGGTCTGGGCACAGCCCATGCTGGTCTCTGCTCTGCTCTGCTCCCAGCTCTGTGCACGATAGATCTCACCCAGCCACCATCCAGGCTGTCCTGGGCTGGAGCCCTGCTTCCCTCTGCTATTTCGTGGGTTCTGCAGTTCTAGAATTTGTTCAGAGCCATTTTTATGGGTGTTTGGAGGGTCCTGGGGGAGAGCTTTAGGTAAGTCCCTGCTTTCCAGCTGCCATCTTGGCTCCGCTCCCCCCACAACCACTTTTTGTCATCCCAGTCTTGGTACATAGTAATTGTCCAACACCGAGTTTTATGCCCTAATTTTTCCTTGTCTTAAGACTCATTATTTTTGAAAGTTACTCTTTTCTACTATTATAAATTTTGTACACACCTGATCTTTATCTCCTACTAAAATCATCTTGTTGACTAACTGTTGCCTGTATACTTTTTCAAACATGGTTTACTTACATTTTCCCCTTTGAATCCTTCTGTATGCCTGGAGTACCTGCAGGCTTTAAAAAATCTGTCTTCCTCCCTGAGGTGAACTATATTTGATACATCAGTCAAATCGTGGGTGTCTCACAGAAGGTGACAATTTACAGGAGTGCTATTAAGGATGAGGCATTCTGACTCATTAGAGGGTGTACATTAAGGTAGTCTATAGGATTGTTCAAGTAACACCTCTTAGAACTTAACACATTGAGAACATTAGTGTGCTATGGTGAAAAACCACTAATTCTAGAACCAGATGATCTGGGTTCAAAGCTTGCCTCCAATACTATCTGCGTGACCTTGGATATGACCCTTAACTTGCCTGGGCCTCAGTTTCTTAATTTGTAAAATGAGGGGTTTGAGCTAGGTAGACGTTTAGGTTTTCTCTGGTGCTATGATACTATGATTAATTAAAGACTTTTATTAAAAGAAGGGACAGAAATATTTCAGATAGTACTTTCAGGAATGGATACTACTGGAGCACCCTGATTATCTGTCTTCCTTCTTTTGCTGGAAGTGGTGGTACTGGTGGTAAGATTGATTATATGAGAGGCAGGTCAGTATCAGCAAACAAGAGGCACAGAATTAGCTGCATTTGATCCAACAGGTTGAGATTCAGAGTCACAGTACCAGTTATTCATTTAGAAGTCAACACCAGGCAACGTCACAGGTATGGCACTCATGGCCTCCCCTGACTAACTAACATCTTTTTTAAGAAAACTTTTCTACCGTCCGGGGTTTTGTGGACATTGTCTAGAGGCAAAACCATGAAGTCTCATTGAAAGTCCAGGGCCAGGCTGACAGTTATCCAAAGAAGGGTTACTTAAGCAACTCATGGGTTATACTGAACTCACTGGTTCCAAATTGGGTGTTGTTTCCAGGAGGTTCTTGGCAAACAGGCTTCACAAACTGGCATTTCAGGATCAGTTATTGCCTGAAGTGATTTTTGCAGCTGAGTTGAAGAGAGATGAACTCTAAAGTGACAACCGATTACCTGCTTCCTTTAACGAGACGAAGGGCACGATTTTACCAGGTGCCTCACGGTAGCTTAGCGGGGTGTATTAACCTTTTTCAGACCAATAGGTTAGTGCATTGACATTTACCACCAGATGTTTAAAAATCTCAGCTTGAATTTCAAGACCTTTTACACCCTGTTCTTATCCTACAATACCACCGTATTTTCTACAATTCCCGAACAACTGCCCTCTGGGAAGAAAAATGGGCCAACTCAGGCAGTAAATGAGATCAGTTTACTTCAGTCCTATCTGAGATCCAGTGCCAGGCCCACCTGGGAGTTTTGGACTGGTTCCTCTTTTGTATTATTATACTTTTGACACTCTAAAACTGGGCCTTTATCCCAGGGCAAAACTTTTAGGTGTATAAACCTTTTTTGTATCTGTCTTCAACTGCCATCAGCCCTCCCTTCTGTTGAACGTTTCTGGCTTTCCTATAGATCGCCACAATTGGATTTTTCCTTTTTAAAGACAAGCAGTAATGAGGCATTGTGGTGAAGTAGAGAGTGCTAGACCCAGAGTTTGGAGTGATCTGGTGTTGAATTCCTTCTCCTTTGACACCAGCTGTATGGCCATTGGCACCTAATCTCTAATCTGCAAAAGGGTGGTAACGATATCTGTAACTACTCCCAGTGTTGTTATGAGGAAATGAAATAATGCTTGTAAAATGTTTTGTAAACCTTAAATGCAAATTTTAAAATATTGCCATTTATATTACATTTTCATGGCAAACCAGTAAAATAAATCAGACTTCAAAATGATCTCATTTTAGAGCACCAAATCATAGCCTAAAATACTTCTAATGTAAGATTTATTTTAACACAGTCTTTATTAGGCTACTGTGTTTTCACTCCTGTCTGTTAAAGGAAGGAAGAAGAAAGAAAGGAAGGGGAGGAAAGGGAGGGAGGGAAATAGAGAAAAAAGAAGGAAGGAAAGAATGGAGGGAGAATGAGGAATGGCGAGAGAAAGAAAAGGACAAAGAAAAGGATAAGACAGAGGGAAATTAAGGATGGGAAAATACTTATTAAGCCCTTATTATATGTCAGGCACTGCATTAAGTATACAAATAAAAAAGAAATAATGCCTGCCCTCAAGGAGCTTGTTTCTAAGGAGTGGAAAACAATAAAACAACAATAGTATAGTGGCTAGGAGGAATATTTTGGGTTGGGAGGTCACAAAGATGCTGAGTTGAACAGTGGAACTCCTATTGACATGCCTTCAACTAACTCCTTTGACTTCCTATTGCATCAGAGATAAAATGTAAACTCCTATGTTTAGATTATAAAGTATTTTACATCCTTGCTCCAACCTATCTTTAAATCCTCATGAATATTATTCCTCCTCTCTCACTCTGCAATTCAGCTAAAATAGCCTTTTCTTGGTTCTTCACAGGGGTCATTCCAAGTTCCTTCTCCCATTCATTATACTGGCTGCAAACCTTATCCCTAGAGTCTCTCTCTTCCTTTAAGATGTAGCCTAGGTACCATCTCAATAAAGCCTTTCCCGATCCTCGCAACTGTTAAACTCTCGCTACCAAATTAGCTTATATCTAAGTACTTTGTATGAGTTTGCATCTTTTTTTATATTTATGCTATATATATTTTGTATGTTCTCGTCTCTTCCTTTAGAATGTAAGTTAATTGTAAATAGGATTGTTTCATGTTCCATTCTTCCTACTTGTATTCCTTGCATTTGTTGTTGCTGTTCAGTCATTTCAGTGTGCCCAACCCTTCATGACCCCATTTTGGGGTTTTCTTGGCAAAGATACTGGAGTGGTTTAGCATTTCATTCTCCAGCTCATTTTACAGATGAGGAAACTGAGGCAAACAATAGTGCTTACTTAATAAATGTTTATTGATTGAATTGATTTCCATAAGTAATATTTATATTGATATGATTACAGATCGCAGAGAAAGATGTAGAAAGTTGAGCGAAGGGGGAAGAGATTGGCAGCCTGGGTAAAAATGAAAAAGCTTAATTGGCTCGGGAGCTGGCTGTATTTGAGCTCCCCATGTGTACCTGCTTTCATGTTGAGCTTTCCTTCAAGTTATGTCTTCTCCTCAGTCTGTCTCAAAATCACTTGCTATTCTCTTTCAAAACTGGCATCTTTTCAGGCTCCTCCCACCAATTTCTGGTGGCAGAACCTCCAGCAGCAATGATTCTGCAATATTAGCATGCTCCATTCAATTCCCCAGGGTGGAGGATTGATGGCTATATCATAACACTAAACCCCAAGAAACATGTCCTATTATAATAATCTATTAACATTTTGTATGCAGTCATGCCCACATAAATTTTTCCACCGATAGTAAGGGGAAGGTCATATTTTCACAGCCTCTGCTACAATCAGGCCACACTCTCCCAAGAACATTCCACACTCAGTCCCACCTCTTGGCCTTGGCTCAAATTATTTTCCTTGTCTCTCCCTTCACCTTTACTAACTCAAATCCTGCCTTCCTCTATTCTTCAGGGTGTAGATCATATGCCAGTTCTTACATGATAATTACTTTAGTCCTCATTGTTCTTCATTTATTTAGCCCTGATCCAGACTCTATACCTAACTCCCACCCACTGTGACTCTCTGTAGTAGAGTTTGAGTTCCCATTTTTATTTTTCTCATGTAGAAACTAAATGTATTGGAGGTTGGCAAGTATTTGACCAATTTGATCAATGTATATAGTCACCTTAGACCAAATAACCTATGGCAGTATCCAACTTGACAGTCTCTATGGACTCAAATAACCAGAAGATAACTAACGTACTTCATTGAAAGCCATAAAATTATAGCAAAGATTAAAAGT
Source organism: Phalanger gymnotis (assembly GCA_028646595.1). Lineage (NCBI taxonomy): Eukaryota > Metazoa > Chordata > Mammalia > Diprotodontia > Phalangeridae > Phalanger > Phalanger gymnotis. The sequence goes on along the minus strand of CM053626.1, from coordinate 120,581,996 downwards.
GCCATTTGTAATTAAGTATGTCTTCCAAGAACATTTATATTTATATGTAGTTGAAATATAAGAATTCATTTAAAATAATGTCACCTCCTCAAACATGTTAGTATATGACAATAATTGAGAATAATATGGAAATGGATTTCTCCCCAGAATGGTACAGATAGGGTAGAGCTGGGAAGTGTCCTGGCTCACCCAAGTCTTATTTACTTCCAGGCTCTGTGATTTTATCAAAGTAAGTATTACTCCTCCCCACCAAGTCCCAAACAAGATCACAATTCCTAATGACTAAGAGTTAGTTTTAAAAATATTCTGTGAATAAAAAAAATCATCATCTCATGACCACCCTGATGATAAACCTCTGTCTTGTTTATATTCTTGGACAACAGAGGAAATATCCATTCCTGGGGCCTGCGCTCAAAGCCTTTCTAGTTTTTTAGGACCTCCTCTGTTCTAATAGTTTTATTTCCACAAGCTTCATTCAAAGAATTAAGGATGCCATTGCTGTACGACTACCAGGGGACACTAATTCTTCTCTCTATTCTGGCCAAATTACAGACACATCTTCTTTGTCCTTTAGTTCAGTTGAGATGAAGATGCTATTTTTCAGGAGAAACTATGTGCCTCCCGCCACCCTCATGGAGCTTATGTCCTCAAGTAGTGCTATGGCCTAAAAGAGAGGGTCCATATTAATAGTGGATTTAGTTCATCGTGTCTTTGCTTAGAGGAAGAAGATTTTTTTTGTCACCAGTCCTATAATATCAAAATTAGCCACAAGTTTTTTCCATGCTTTTCCATGTTATTCTCTTTGATATCAAAAAGGTTATTGTGTAATATATCCTCCTGTTTCTGCTTAGTTCATGTTGCATCAGTTCAAACAAGTCCAAGTTCTCTGAAATTTTCCTATTTGTGGTTTGTTTTGGCACAATGATGTTCCATTGCATTCATAACAGAGGTTTGAAAAAAGCAACAACATTCATTTCTCACAGTTTGTTCAGTCCTTCCCCAAATGATAGACACCCAAAATGTTTCCAGTTTTTAGATACCATGAAAAGAAGTGCTAATACAGATATTTTTGTATACTTGGTGCCTTTTTTCCACGTTTGACCTTTGAAGGGGTCTATGCACAGTAGTGGTATCACTGATTCAAAGGCTAGATACAGTTTAGCAATTTCCTATTATGCATTTAAATTGTTTTCTAGAAAGTTTGAATCAATTCATAACTCAATCAGCAATCCATTAGTTTGTGTATGTTTTCATAGCTTCTTCAATGTTTACTCTTTTTGTCATCTTTCTAATCTGATGAGTATCTGGTGAAACCTCAGCAGTATTTCATATGGTGGTTGATGATATGTATTTCTCATCTTGAAACCCCTCTCTTCATATCTGTTGATCACTTATCTATTGGAGCATAAGCTCTCAAAGTCTAAATCTTTTGAATTCTTCTAGCTGCCCTCCCTCTAGCCACCTCTTCCCCCTACAGGGAACAGTTTGTACTCTAAGAAAAATAAGAGTGGAGATGAGCTAATGTTAGCTAAACTGAAGCTTCCAGGTGCCTTCACACACACACTATCCACTTCTTCCACTATCTATCCCCAGCAGCCTACATCTGTACTCCAGAACTGAGAGATGGGAATGAGAAGAGAATATATAGAATGATCTGTCACAGTCTCGGTGAAGAAGGCAAGACACAAGACATCTCTTCTTGGACTTTCTTTTTTTCTGGCCTTTCTTTAACTTACTTCTTTGCTTTCCTTGCCCCTTGCCCCATCTGGTAATACTATGATTCTACTTTAAAATATTGCTAGGTCCATGTGCAGCATTTAAAATTCCTCTCAGATTTGCATGTTGCTCAGTCCCAAGCAGTGTGGATCTTGGTTTGATCTGCTCCTGCACTGTCACTCTCTTAGGAAATAACAGATAGCCAAATGCATAAGCTTACTTTGTTCTAGCTGTTAATTTCTCAGATTCAATTTTCCTGGACTTTTAGGTGAAAAACCATCAACCATTTACAATTAGTTTTGACTGCCTCAGGATTGGCTTCACAGGCTCCAATTTTGGTGTGAATTTCTGGATTTCTCTTGGCCGTTTTCCTCCAATATACTCCAGACTAAAGACTTCTAATTGTATTAATGAATTCATTTTAGATGAATAGCTAAACTTGTAAAATCATTATTTCCCCCCTCATTCATTGTATCCTCTGAGCTTATCAAGTGCCTTAACGCTCAGAGAAATCTAACGGTTCAGTCCTTTCCAATTGTGATTAGTGATAAGAGTTTTGTATTGATATTAAAGGCTTGGTCAATATCACTGAAGAAAGACTCCATTGGGAAAGGCAAGACACATTTCAGGGATTTTGATGTAGGCAGGAAATAAAACTGAAATTCACATCTGCTTCAATCCATTAGGTGTGTACAAATTTTTACCTGAAAGTTGGGAGAGTTAAACCATGGTGAAGGGAATTCTTTGAAAATTGATTTAAAAATCACTTTATGGAGTTTTAGGAGGAAATTATACCATGTTTTCTCAGCTACTAACATGGAAAGTCAGGTCTGTAAGCTGATGTCTTTGGATAAAGCCTTTGCTTTTAGGGTTTTCCTTCTAATTTCTCATATTGCTAGCAGTTGAATTCTCTCTTCATATTGTGTTTATCTAAGAAGGTACTTGATATTGATTTGCCCTGTTAAATTAGGTGATCATCCTTTATGTCTACTGGCCAGTAGAGGTGGGGGAAAATGACAGAATTGCACAATGGATTCATTTAATATAATATAAAGTGTAAACATAGACTTGCAAGTTAAGCAGGAGGCAGGGAAAATATAGTAGAAACTTACTACCCAAGTAGTCAAAGGAAAAAAAAATCCGTATTATTGGAATGGTTAGCTAGAGACAAAAGAAAGCTCATTGTTCCTGTGCATGACCTGATCAGTTCAATAAATCCAGGTGCAAACATCCCCAAATTATCTGAGTAATTCAGGAAATGATACTGTTTTTGTCTAAATTGCGTAGGCATTGGAGGAGAAAACAACCTGTGGTGCCCGAATTATTTCACATTGGCTGCTTTCTGTGCTGTTTCTCCTGCTCAGTGTCAGCCCTTCTCTTCCCTTCGGTCACATAGCCTGGAAAAAAAATTTAGTCCCTCCTTTGAGATTCTTTTGAATGTTGGTTAGCTTTTGAAATTGGATTTTTAATACTGATTATTTTCTCGGGTAAAAACTGTAGTCTGACTATCTTTTGCTCTTAATTATAGAAATCTCCTTAAGTATATTAGAAGGGGGAGACAAATAAATTAAGTGGAAAGAATGCTGAACTTATCACAAGGTCTGAGTGCAAAGCCTACAGTCTCTGCTTCATAACTATGTGACGTTAGACAAGTCACCTAACCCTGGGCCCAAGTTCTCTTATTTGTAAAATGGGTTGGTAGATTACCTCTAAGTTCCTTTTCCTTCTAGCTCTAGATACATGATCCTATGATTTGCATCTAACATTTTGAATGAAAAGTGTTTATCACGCACTGTGCTAAACATTGCTATATTCAAATTTAAAAAGCAAAGAAAGTCTCTCCCCTCGAGTAACTTCCATTGTAAATGAAGGAAACAACACCCAAAAGGGAATGGTGGCCAGAGGGGGCACTCTTGCTAGAGAAATTTTACAGGGAATGTGAGCAGAGACCTAGAGGAGTACCATGAGACACCCAATTTAAAACCAATTAGAAGAATTGACTTAAGCACTGTCCCTTGGTTCCATGGTTTTGAGTGAGTTTTGTATTATGCGATAACTTGGTGCATTTTAAAGGGCTTTCATGACCCTTACTGAAGTCATTCAGTTCTGTTTTTCTCTGACAGTGGTATGGTACCGTATGATGGTATTATGGACAATGGAGAGGAATGTTCCCAATTCAATTTGTCTTTTGTATGCTATCTGAATCCCGATTTGCCTACAAATCCCAAGTGGTGGCTGTCTCCAATATTTTCTAAATGTTCTGTGCCTTCATATTATGGATAGTGCAGGAAAGACTTTATTTCTCTGATCGAAGATAAAAGGGACACTTTTAAGGATCACTTTCAGGTAGAAATCATGATAGGGGATGGTACCCTGCAGTTCTCTCACATAATTTTGGTTCATACCTAGAACTCTGAGAGTCTGAGATTCAGTGAAATATGTTTATTCCTTTTGCCCCCTCCCTTTCTCTGAGGTTAGCATTTTGATGGTAATTTGCATTTTCTTCCTACCTGGGAATGTATTTAGTAACAATTGACCGGATAATTGCATTGAAGCATGCCAGTGGGTGATCAGGACCAATTAAGTGTTGACATGGCCCATTGCCCTATGCTGTAGACCATCACCAGGATTGAAAATAATTCTACTCTAGTGAAAAGAAAGTGATTGAGCCATTTCCTTACCTGCAAATGTCTTAATGCAAATTACAATAGTCCTTAATCTCATAGGACACACAAAAATAAATCTTCTAATAAAGGACCAGCCTCCTCCTATCCTAAGTTGATCCTTTTAAAAAGTTATGTTTGTAATATAATATCAGACAAGACTGCCTGCTAGAGAATCAGAGCCCTTTGAAAATTTAGCTCAGTTACATATGTTAACCTGGGGGTGTGGTATAGAAAAAGAGATGGCAAGCCTACTCCTATAGAATGATATATAGAGAAGAATATAGGAAAGCATTCTGATTTTAAAATAGAAATTCATTTCCCTTCCTTAGATAATAGTAAATGTCTGACTTTAGATAAGCAGTAAGTATCTATTTAACTATCTATGTTAATTAGATATTAACATTCAAAAGAAAAATCCAAAACATTTGCAGAATCACAGAGTTTCAGAGTTTGGAAAGAATCACTTCTAATTCAACCAATACCTGAAAAAGAATAACAATTTTTCCTCACCCAAGGAATAGTAATTTAATGCTTTCTTGAAGATCACCAATGAGGAGGGAACCCATTGTCTCTTGAGATAGCCCTTCCTGTTGCGGATTTCCTCCACATTTGTCTACCAAGTAGGGTTAGTGGAAAGAATAGGTATTATATATGATGGTTTCTAGTCCTAGCTCAGTTATTAATGATTTGTATGTTACTGAGTCATTTAACCTGTTAAATAGAACACAAAAATGAAATCATTTGTATCTATTTGAAACACTAAGTATTATTTATACATAAAATAAAATAAAATTGAGTCAAATGATCTTACTAGAAAGCTCAAAAGGACAATAAAGACATCATTCTACATCTGAGTGAGGAGAAATAAAGGAAGATCCTCCTCCCACCTTTACCTGAAAGCAAAAGAGAGCAGCGCATAGTCTATTGTTTGTACCATTGTTAACGCAACCCACCGAACATCAGAAATGAGGAAGCCATATTAGCCATTTCTATCTTTGTTCAAGTAGTTGGACGTGGCTCTTGTGGTCCCATGTTGCTGGGTGCTCCATCTCTTGTCCTTCATCCTTGCCTAGCGTGCCCAGTGTCTCTTTCTACTGGTGTAGAGTACATTCATTCTTCTTGCGTCCAGTCTCCTTTTCTACTGGTATAGAATACATCTATTCTTCCCTGACTCATTTGTCCTACAGTCCTGCGGAGAGCCTGCTCTTCACATTGTGTGGTGGTACATAATTCTAATTCTTCGGTTATTGTGGTTGTTAGCCCTGTGATGTTGAACAATTCTTCTCAGCACATTATGCCCATAAACAACAACAAAAAGAGGCTAAAATGTTAGGAAGACAACGATCAAGGACAAGACAGTGGCTTGTCATAAAGCAATATCCTAGCCTTGTACTCCCAGGACATTTTCAAGTTAATTGTAAATGTTGAAGTTTGTTGTTTTAACATGACTTTCAGCCTAATCACCTGGGGTCTTGGACCTTAAACCTTGAACCCCTTAAGTCTCAGTGAATAAAAAAGAAAGAAAATAATTAAGAAAGTGTTACTAATTTGAGAAATAAGAACTTGAAAGTTATTCTTCAGTACAGATTTTTAAAAATTAGAGCTGAAAAGAGATCTTCAGATCCTATTCTATAATTCTTTCATTTTACAGATAAGGAAACTGAGGACCAGAGAGAATTAGTGCTGCCACCTAAGGGCATATCCAAGTGGAAACTTTTCTCATTTACTGAAATGATCTAGGCAAATTACCAATGCTTTGAGACAACTACATCCTAAGATTTAAATGAAGAAAACATTTCAAGCTTCTAAGTCCATAACCCAATCATTTTTCTGTTTCATAAATTTATGGCATGGGATTATAGAATCTTGAATTTGAAAGAGAGTTCAGAGATTACTTAGTATAATGTTTTACCTAAAGCATGAATCCCTTCTACAGCCACCATGACAAGTTGTCATCCAACATCTGTTGGAATATTTCCAAGAGTGGGGATCTCACTATCTATCAAGTCAGCCTTCTCTATTTTTGGAAGGAAATTCTTTCTTATGATACACACACACACACACACACACACACATATATGTACATACATACACACATATACACATACATGCATATACATACATACCTATATCCATACACACATTCACACACATACATATATAGTGTTAAAATTTGTCCACCAGTCACTTCCACTTAAGGGTTCTAATTTTGCCTCCTGAAGTCAGAGAGCAGAATAGCTAATCCTTCTATAAAACAGTTTTTCAAGTTCAAGTGATCATGCCGCCTGGAAAATCTTCTCTTCTCCAGGCTAATCATACCCTGATCCTCATTTGACATAGCCTTCAGTACTTTCATCATCCTGGTTGCCCAGGGAATTATGGATGTTAGATCCACAATTTGATTTTTTTCTTCCTTGATAGAAATTATTAGTCTATTTCATTAACTAATGAATAATCATGAAGGATGGCTGTACCTAGGACAGGTTTTGTGTGCGTGTGTTTTTTCCCTGCATGCTCAACTTGTGTATCATTGTATCATATGACATATTGAATCAAGTGCTGCTAGTACCAAGCTGCTATCAGCAGCTGATGCCAAAAATATTCATTATAACACTTAGCAGTGTGCAAGTGAGAGCACTTCAAACCACAGAGACAGAATTTCTAGCCATCATTTTTTTCTTTTTGTGATATTACTCAGCAAAGGGAAGGAAAACAAAAAGAAGATTTATGGGAAAAAGATTACTTAGGAAATTGTTACTAAGCATTGTAATCTCTTATTTTGTCGAGGTCACATGAAATTAATTACTGCATTGCAGATAACAATGGTCTCCTTTGGAAATATGCTATGAACTGACGCATTTTTCAACCATTAACTAATATCGCCATGCAAAATAGTTTATAAACTTTGCATTATGTCAGACACTAGCACTCAGAAAATAAAGAATAATATCCCAGGATGGGGCAGTCTATCTTCTCTGAAAGATGAAGGTCCATAAAATAATGTACTGCCTGGAATGAAATGGATCCAGCCCAGAGGAATGAGAATGAAGTTTTGTATTCCCTAAAGAGAAGCAAATGGGAGGTGCTGGGCAAAGTTCAGTAGCACAAGATGGCATTTTCCAACCATGAGAATGTCCAGCCAAGTACTAAGAACATTATTTTATATCAAATTGATTACTTTTTGCATAATGGACATTTCCAAGTTAAAGCCAAACGAGAGAGTACCAGAAAATGTCATGGGTAAGGAAAAGGGAAATTCAAGTAGTGGTTATGAAAATCCTTAATCTGGGTATTTTTTGAACAATTTTACATGAACGAAACAACAGTGAGATCTTGGTAAGAAATGTACACACACACACACACACACACAGCAAAAGCAAAACAAAAATTCACACACACATACACAACACTCCTCTCCCCCTAAACAACAAATGAACAAACTACGCGATTTGTGTTGCATTGGAAAGCATACTGAGCTTATTGTTCCAGGATGTAGTTGTGTAACCCTGGGCTACTCACTTACACTGTAATGGCTCCTTTTCCTCAGCTTTAAAATGAGGGTTAGACAAGATGGTCTGTAAGGCCAATTCCCATGGTAGATCTCTTAGCCATGATTCCATGAAATAAAGGGGTGATGCATCAGATATGGAATTCAAGAAAAAGAGGTAGGGAAAGCTGTAGGAACTTGCTGAGTTCGCTCCTGTTTTTTTGGAGCCAAATCTTTGCTCCCTTCCTTATTAACCCTTCCAAAAGCCAGAAACAACGTGGATTTTCATCTTGGTACGATTATTAGCATGGACCAAACTCTGCTGAAAGCTGTTGTTACTATGCCATGAAGGGCACATGAACTCTGTCTAATGTAGGTAGTCAAATGGCCTATTTATCAAGCAGTTAGATGGAAGCCAGGCTTATCTCTGCGGTTGGATGCATTTGGAGAGTTTGCCAGAAATATCAGAGGGATCTAGGTTCTAACTGTGTTTACCTGCCTGCTCACTAGAACTACCATTTATTGGGCTGGAAGTACTGTGGGAGGTGGTGGTGTGGGGAGGAGAGTTTGTCATTGGCCAGAGTCTCAACCATATTGTTTTCACTGGTGAGAGATTTCTTCTAAATGGTATTTACTAATGTTTGCTTTCTGTCAGAGGAAAAGGGACTTAAGAAACAGATGAAGATTCAATAGAATGTTTTAAAAAAGTTTTTAAAAAATTTGCCAAATATTATTTTATTCTTATTAATTTAAAACATTTTAAAAATTAAAAATTAAATTAATTTTTTAAATTGAAGAACATTTCCATATGCAACATAGAACAACAAATTAAGGATTACATGTGAAACCACAACTCTCTATTACATGACATTTTTTTAAGTGTTACTTTCTAGGCTGTTCTGTTTGTGTTTCCTTCTTAATTTCTTTCTGTTCTCTCCTGTGCATTTAAAAAAAAAAAGTGTTTCAGTGATCCTCTTTTCTTTGTTTTTTTTTCTTTTTTGGGGGGGGAACATCACTGCTAGCTCACCTTTCTGCTCCAAATCATTAAAAAAAAACCCCAACACGATTCTTTTAACAAATAAGCATAGACAAACAAAACTAATCTATACATTTACCATGTCCAAAAATGTATATTCCCTACTGTATCTTGAGTCCATCACCTCTCTGGCAGGAGGCAGATAGCAAGCAGCGTGTTTCATCATTTGAAATTATGTTTGTTTATTCCATTGGGCAGAGTTCTTAAATCTTTCCAAGTTTTTTTTTTTTCATCTGCTTCTATGCATTAGTAGGTAATTTCTAAATAACATGGTTTTGTCTTTGGAAATTTTGCCCTTTGGCTAGAATTCCTTAATTTCCTTGTCACTTATGGGACCTCAGAAGTTAATGCTTTTCAACACATGACAGAAATTCAGAATAATATTATTTTTAAAAAAATCATGTGACTTTGTCATTCAGATTGTTTTTGTTTGTTTCCCCCCCTCTTTTCCCTAAATTACTCACTTCAAAGATAATTAGCAAACTAAACCCAGTGTTTCCAAATTCTTCTATATTCATTTTCTAGGTTTTTTTTAAATTAAAATCTAGCCTTTATGAATCTCTTTATGACTTGCAAAACACTTTGCATATATTCTCATTGAATTTTCAACAATCCCAAGATCCTGTATGAGGTAGATGGAATCAGAGATAGAGAATAAGAAAGCACTTTAAAGGCATTCTGTCTACCCTCATCATTTTAAGGACATTGAGGTACAGAGAGGTTAAATAATTTGCCCAGAATCATGTAGCCATTAAATATCTGAAATGGCATTTGAACCCAGGTCACACCATTTTCAAGGCCAGGGCCCTATCCACTACCCCACACTGTCTCTTAGTAGTCTATCAGCAAGGCAATAAATACAACATAGACAATAATTGTCAATATGCCTATGTGGTTCCATATTGCAAAATATAAGAGACTCTCCACATATAAGGTAGAAAAAGTAAAACATTTATTCAGACACCAGAGGACCAAATCCCAAAACCGATGAGCCCAATCCATCACAGCAGCAAAGAAATCAATACACAGTATCACAGCATGGAGCCTCGCCATCCCAAACCATACACTCACAGCCACCGCATGTCTGTCTCTCCCTCAGTTCTAACTGCTCTCTCAACATTTCCTCTTTTTCTTTTTCCTCTCAGCAAGCTCTTCCCAACACATGTGACTTAGGTTCCTGTGACATAAGCAGGTCACATGGCTTATTAATGGGTGGAAAAGATCTTCAAATCAGAGAGATTAAATGACTTCCTTATAGTAACAAAGCTAGTGAATATTGGGTGTGGGGTTTGAATACAGGTCTTCTGGCTCCAAGTCTAGCATTCTTCCATTATGCCAGGTATACACACACACACACACACACACACAATATTTTATTTTATACACATACATGCATATATGTACACATATCATTTTGAGCTTTACCTCCTCTAAACTTTTTGATTTTAGTGATTCCCTTTTGATATGAGGCATCATGTAGATTGTGGGTTTAAAAGTGATCAGATAGTCAGGAAGGTCTGAGTTGAAATTCTGCCTCTAATGCATACTGGCTTCATGACCCTGAATAAATCTCAGCCTTTCAATTCTCTGGGCAACTCTCAGACTATAAGTTTCATGCTGTTGATCTGCACTGGTGGAGAGAGTTTCTCTATTGGGAGTTCCCTGTACGGATGAAATTACAGGTCCAGTAAAAAGAAAAAAAAAGCCATGATTTTATTTAAACACGGATTCGCCATGAATTCTAACAAAAGAAACTTTGGCCTTAAAATTCAGTTGTATAAATCATAGACTGTGAAGGTTTTCCTCAGTACTATCATGCAATAGTGTCCCTTTTTTCTGACTTTCTATTTTTCTGATATAATGAAGGCCCAAAGGATGGGCAGCCTGGTTTACGTTGAATGAAATTCACACAGTCTTTTTTTCCCCTCTCCTCTCCCCCTTAATTCTAGCTCACCTTAGACTTGTGGCATGCTTGGAAGGAGCGATTGGAAATAGCTTGCAATGTCACCGATTATTTTACCTTAATATTGTCTTAAATTACCTTCCATTGACACTGAATACATTTTATCTGTACGCAGTTGTTTGCATGTCAACCTCTATCATTAGTATGTAAACTCCTTGAAGGCGGGGATCATATTTTTGCCTTTCTTTGTAGTCTAGCTCTTAGCACAACACCCAGCACATGATAAGCTTTAATAAATGCTTATTGTTACTTTATTTTTGTTGAGAGAGAAATAAGAATCTGTGCCCTAGATGGTCCCAGCTTTGTTGTTGTTGTTTTTAGCAAGAACTCATATTGATATGGTCCTTTACAATTTACTGAATACGTTCATCCCAGGAGGGTATGTATAGTCGTCCTCATTGTATGGGTGAAGAAAGAGGCTTAGTCCAATTACTTCAAATCACAGAGCTAGGAAGTGGCAGAGTTGGAACTCAAGGCCAAGGAATCTGACTCAAGTCCAGTGTTCTATTACATCATCTAGCACTTAGTACAGTGCAACCTGTGTAGGCACATAGTAGGTGCTTAATAAATGTTTACTGAATTGAATTGAATATCTCCCGATGCTTCTTATAGTACAGTTCCTTTCTATGATCCTAAATAAATCACTTCTCCGAGGTTGGGTAGATGAAAGACTCCAGACTGGAGGCCAGATATCTGGGGAAATTGAAAGGATATAAACTAACACACTTGATTGTACCCTTACCTAATGATTTCATTTAAAAGACTATATTCGGAATCATAGAGCATAATATTTTGAACTTGAAAGGTTCTTTGGGATTATTACCCACCACCACCACCCCCTCTATTTTACAGGTCAAGAAACTGAGATCTAGAGATGAAAACATGCTGAAGGTCACATAATGTGTATTATTATAACACTTCTTGTCTATCTTACGCAATTGCGAAGCCTCCCACCTCTTTCCTCCCAGACCTTCTGGACCCTCTGGGCAGGCAACCAAGTTCTTCCCTCAGAATAACACCTAGAATTCCAAACTGAAGTCACGACATATTGAAGAGTGGCTATACTTACCTCAGTGCATACAATGCTCATGTTGGTCTTTGGGGAAAAGAGCAGGAGACTTGAAGTTTTAACAATAAAATGGAAATCCCTTTAGGATCTTAGAGCAATGCTAGATCAAGGCTCACAAATGTGTTTTCATTTCTCCTGAAGTTAAATGAGCAATATTTCATCTTGGCCCATTGTGGAGAAGCTGAGAAGTCAGGGTATCCAGTAAGAAAGTCTTATTTGTGCTTTCTAGTAATAGCATCTCTTGAGTGTTTTCATGGATAAGTACAGGGAAATATGTAAATGAGCTGCTTACAAAATGCCAATTGCTCATTTTCTATGTTATCACAGTTTGTATTTTGTTAATCTTGAAAGGGCTATGTAATGAAAAATTGTAATGTTTTCCAATTCCCATCTCACTGGGCCTCAATTTCTTCTTTCTATAAGTAATTATAGTAGTTAGCATTTATATAAAAGTTACCATGTTCTGGACACTGTGCTAAGCACTTTACAACTATTATCTCATTTGGTCCTCATGGCTTTGGGAGGTAGGTGCTATTCTTGTCCCTATTTTACAGATGAGGAAACTTAGAGAAGTAGAGGTTAAGTGACTTGCCTAAGGTCACACAGCTTGTAAGTGCATGAGATTGATTTGAACTCAGGTCTGTTCCCTAACATCTACTAAGAGTTCTACTTTTAAATTCTAGTATTTGTATCATTTTTTAAACTAAAGAAAAATAAATTAGTGTTTTATAGGCCTACCAAGAGAATACATCTAAAAAACATTTGATGTTCTTTGGAAAAGCAGGGTTATAATATAATTATAGTTTTCAAATTCTATTAGGCATTACTAGAATCTGCATGTTGGCATCAAGTAGAAAGGAGTATGAAGCCACGATGGAAATGCCATCAAACTGAATGGTGGTAATGATAAGGCATAAGGGCACTAGAGTTGGAGTCATAAAGGCCTGGGTTCAAATCCTGCTTCAGATGCTCGCTAGCTTTGCTCCTGGGCAAGATTAGCTTTTGCCCTTTTGCAGAGGCGAAGTGTGCCTTCTTCACTTGTTAAATTAGAGGGCTGGGCTCTGTGGCCTTCTGAGGTCTTTTTCACCTCTAACTATAGAATCCTAAACTAATGCAAAGGGCAAAACATTGCTATCCAGTACCTTTGCCAGAAAACAGGCCCATCATGGATCAAAGACAGATACCTCCTCCTGCAGGATCATAAGCTCTTCAAGGGAAGGAGTGTGCTTTGTTCCATCTTTGCATGCCCAGCGTCTAGCACTGTGCATGGTACAGAGCAAGAATCTGAGCTAGAAAGAATATTGAAGACCCTGTAATCCAACCCACTCGTTCTACAGATGAGAAAACCATGACTAGAGAGTTTAAGCAACCTACCCAAGGTCATCAAATTACAGTAGCAAATAGCAGAGCTGAGATTCAAACTCAGGTTCTCTCCAAATTGTTGTTGAGTCATTTTCAGTCTTGTCTGATTCTTCATGACCCCATTTGGGGTTTTCTTGGCCAAGATCCTGGTTTGCCATTTCCTTCTCCACCTCATATTTTATAGACCAGCCATCACGTGGAAGACGGAATAAATTTTTTTAATAGAAGAGGCAAACAGGATTAAGCGACTTGCCCAGAGTCACACAGCTATCTAGCATGATGCTGAAGTCAAATTTGAACTCAGGGAGATGGGTTTTCCTGACTCCAGGCACAGCACTCTAGCGCCACCTAGCTTTCCCGCACTCTAAATCTAATTCTATTATTCTTATCCCACTCGGTCTCTGCCTCTTAGTACGTTTGTTGGTTCCAGTTGAATTACACTCAATACCTTAATAGTCCAGAGTCCTTTCCTTCCTGTTAATGACTCACTGTATTCAGAAATAAAGTCTATCTCTCTCCCCCTGCCTCTAGGCTATGAATAAAACCTTTATGTCAATTCTTTCCAAATAGCTTCCCCCAATTCCCTTCTAATTACCTTTGTTTCCTCACCCCAAAAGAAGCTACTTCTAATTACTCTTAACTCTGTGTGTACATATTTTGCTAAAGGGTTTGAAGTTTCTTTTTTTGCTTTTTGCAGCTGCTTTGCCCTCTCAAGAAAAGAAGCATCTTTTTATCATTCTAAGCTGGTTGGCATTTACAGCTCTTCACAGTCTGACCCCACCTTCCCTTTCCAGCCTCGTTACACAATATTTCCCTTCACGCACGCTATGGTTCAGCCACAAGCTTCTCTTCTTGCCGTCTCTCATACACTATACTGTATCTGACTTTGCACTGGTAGCTCTCTCTCACGCACAAAATGTATTCCTTCCTCGCCTCCAATGCTATTAGAACCCTCAGTTCACTCACTTTCTACAGTAAGCCTTCCTCAATCTCCCAATTTTTGGTGTTTTCCCTCAAATTGCCTTGTATCTATTTTGTATCTCTATCCCTCAAACTGGCCGCTGGCACTTTGATGCCCAAAGGGCAGGAGGCTGATGAGTATAGCATGTTAACCATATCTGCCCAATAAGCTGGTGATAATTTTGCAGTCTCACAAAATTCAGAGGCTAAAAAATATACTATTATTTCAGAGGAGGGCATTTTACACATCCAAGACTATAAAGCAGTGGCTAAGGGTATCAGTGGTGGTTAGGTCTTCAGCAGAGTTATAATGAACTATACTTGTATTAGGGGCAACCACCATAAATTATACTAGAAGCAAAGAGAAATTCTATAGGATGAGAAAGACCATAGGAAAAGACCTGGGACTCCATGATATGATGCCAGTGAGAAGAGAAAGCCCAGGTATTATGAAGGTACTGCTCATTTTAACTTCCCTTTCCTTTTGAACCCCCTTTTTTCTTCAGTCTCTGCAATTGGATAGGAACACAGTAGAGATACCAAACAATTCCAAGAAATGGAACAGAGCCTATAGAACCAATGATGAATGATCAGGAATAGAAAATCCATGCAGCAAATGGCTGGATTGACTAGAGAGAGAACAAGGGAGGACCAGAGTGGGAAGAAGCTCATATGTACTGGGGCTTATGGTTCTAATTATTCTTACTAATTCAGTGCTAGGCTCAGTTGTTTCTTCAGGTTGAAAGAATCTAAGTACTGTCACTCTCCTCTATGCTTTGGTACCCTGGGACCTTTAAAGCCTCAGGCACATAATCTTGGTTATGGTCTCAGTCTTTGGCTCTGGCCATAGTTAGATCCCAATCATCCATGAGATACAATCAGACATCAAGACTTGGGGTTGGGGTCAGCATCAAGCAGGGGACAGATTAGGAAATTTAAAGAATAGGAAATTGGCAAGACAGATGAGATCTAAGAAGTCGTCAATAAGACTGGCCCTCTGTGGCTCACTTTCTTTGATTTTTATTAAAAACATGAGAAGAAAACAAATTTATTTTCCCCCATCATTTGGAAATGGAGAGGTAATCGAGGTTGTGGAAAATATGCAGTATAAGTTATTATGACTCAGTTGATTCAACCAACTTTTAATTTGGTTATTGAGGAGTCATTTAGCTAATGTGATCTCAGGGTGCATTTCTAGCAGCATAATGTGCTATGAAGTCAGGGAAAGGAGGTAATAGTCTCTTTATAGTTTGTAGTGGTTAGACTACCATAGAGTATTCTGTTGAGCTCTGGATATCACATTTTAAGTGGACATTGATAAACTGGAATGTACCCAGAGGAGCATGACAAGGATGGTGAGAGGACTTGAAACTATAATAGAGAAGGGACTGAGCACACTTAATCTCAGGAAGGAATTATAAGGGAACCTGATAGCCATCTTCTAATAACTGAACAGCCATCATGTGGAAGAGGGAATAGACTTGTTATGTGTGGCTTAACTGAGAACTAAAGGAAAGTAGATTTCAAATCAGTGTAAGGAAGAAAGTCCTAGAAACCAGAGCTATTCAAGAATGGAATAGGCTGCCTTTGGAGGTAGTGAGCTCCTTGTCATTGTCAACATTCAAGCAAAGGATGTATTACCACTTCTCAAGGATACTGCAGAGGATATTCATGCATTGATTGGGTCAAGGAGTAAGACTAAATGATTTTCTTGCTCAGGGATTCTATTATTCTAAAGAAGCCTATGTCTATTCTAGTTTGAATTTAATAGTGATAACTGACCCTTTTTCTGCAAGTGTGTCATGATCTAACTGGATTCTTAGAAGAGAAAAGAATGAAAAGAACAGCAACACATTCACCCAGCACAAAATGTAAACACGCTGACTGGGCAGATGAAAAAAGCATTTACCTTTCAAATGAAATATATTAATGGCTTGCAGGCTTCTGGAATTTAGCCCAAGATGTGTGTATCTTGAGCTAAATTAAACACACACACATTTATGTGTGTATGTATATATGTACATATACACATATATTAATATATACATATATTAGACATGCATCTCCCTCCTCCCTATGTTTCTTTCTATGTATGTGTACGTATGAAGATTTTCACTCTTCAGAAAGATACAGCTGATATCATAATGAGTTGTGAGTTAAATAAATTATATGATCTTAGTAACTTCAAAGGATGGAATACTCAAGACTATATTCCTCTATAGCTAGTATGAGAGTGACAATTTTGCATAACTGAGGCCACTTTCACTAGCATCATGACGGAATGGATAAAGAGCCACCTGTGAAGCTGGCAAACCTGCTTCTGACACAGCCTGACTGTATGACCCTGGCCACAACCTCTCAGGGCTCTATGTAACTCTTTAAGACTGTAAGTGGTAGACAAGAAGCCAACCTGCATTTTAGAATCAGTTTTCTCCTCTGAGAATATTATCAAAATCACAGGTTCAGTCCTTATCCCTGTCTCCATCTCCAGTCTCCCCAAATAATGCCAGCACATAATCAATACTTAAGAAATGCTTGTTGAAATCAACTGAATTTACCGATATTCCATAGCTCTCAAGCTTTTATCCTTACATAGCTCTCAAGCTGTCACCTGGATAGTAAAGTTTTTGACATTTTCTTCACAACAATTATTTAAGATAGTGTATCAATTACTCTGTTTTACAGATGAAGAAACTGAAGTTTGGAAGTATTAAATGATTAACCCATCAAACAATTAGTAATCACTGGAACAGGATCTGTAATTCAGGTCTCTTGAAGCTCAGGTCTAATGTTTTCAATGCACCAGTCTACCTCCCTCTTTTTGACACTGTTGATACAGCGATTTTCAGAGAGACAGAGATGGAGACAGAGACATATATTTATAAAAAAAGGATAATATTAGTGATCCTAAATAGAGAAATCACTGTTCTAATGGTGTTAATCAGCAAGCATTAATTATCTAAACTCCTTCAAGACTCTCCTAGGATAATTACAGGGCACTGTATTCTTAAGCAGGAAGCTTCAGTCATATTTTTGGAGATGGCTATTCTCCATGTGTTATCACAGTTAATGCCATATAGAACCTTAATTTCTATTTTAATTCGCAAGCGTCTTCTTCATTTTAACTTCCCTTTCCTTTTGAACCCCCTTTTTTCTTCAGTCTCTGCAATTGGATAGGAATACAGTAGAGATACCAAACAATTCCAAGAAATGGAACAGAGCCTATAGAACCAATGATGAACGATCAGGAATAGAAAATCTATGCAGCAAATGGCTGGATAAAATCTGAGGGAAGAAGGTGCTCCGCTGCAACCTAAATGTCCACTTATGTTGAGATTGGTGTGTAATATTTTGCTGTGGTATTAAGGAAAAGAACGCTCTTGGTCAAGATTCTTGTTAGAATTATAGAAAAGGGGGACTAAAAGTTATGCTTTTATAAATACAATAAAATGGATTAATTTTGGTAACATTTCCTCTTTATCAAATCTTGAGATTGCAATTCCTCATTTTCCTATAGAAATACATTATACTATGCCACCTTTTTTTGTGCTATCTTCATGGTCTCGTGAACGAAAGATTGTACCTTCCACCATCCAATACATATGACATACATACAATACACACAAGCATCTGCTTTCTTGATGGGTATTTGTACAGAAAGGTCGAGGCGGAAGAAATCTGAAAAGGAAGAGGGAGAAGAGAATATGAGAGAAATAAGAGTTAGAAGTAAATAGTGGATTGTTTGGAAATGTCTAACTGTGAAAGGAACTAAATTCTAATGCTTCGGTGCTGATATTTTTTACATTTTCATTTGTTCAGTGGAGGTGAAGGGACCATTTGTTTTTGTGATAGCAGGTGAGTGCAGAAATAGAACGCTTTCCTCAGAGAATAAAAGCAAAATGTGTATTTGAATCTAATAATGCCAATACCACGAATTATTATAGGTATGAGACCTTATTTCCAAAAAATTCAGAACACATCTTTGTTTTGTTAATTCTCTGAACAGTCCTTTGACATAGATAATGACAAAGCAAATGGTAATAACCAGAGTATTTCCAAAAACAAATAAAATATATGCATGACATTTTAAAGTTTAATCAGGACTATTAACATTTTCTCCATCACTTAAATCTAAACATTCAACAAAACAATAAATCAAGCTCCAATCTGTAGCATTTGCTGATTTCAAAAGTATAAATGCATAGAATGAAAATTTAATAATCTGCTCCCTGATTGGAGATGGCTCCAGTGCACTACTGCCTGAATTAGTAACTGACAGTTAAATTCTTCCAGTCCACAATTCAAGTTCATGTAAATCTGAAACCTTGAGTCAGTTGCCTTATTTAATTATTTGGTCATAAGAGTAGTGGTATCCATTTAATAGGACGAGGAATGGTTTTCTTTATTTTTGTAATAAACTTTGAATCATAACTCAAATATTAAGTGATCAGTCAGTAAGCACTTATTAAATACCTAATGTGCGTCAGGTACTAAGTTACACATTGTAGGTACAAATACAAAAGTGTGAAATCTCTTGCCCTAAAAGCTTACATTCTAATTTACTTTATGATATGGCTAGTGAAAGATGAAACAACTAAGGAAACAAAAATTTGAGCTTCTGAGCACATCAATTTATCATGCAATGCATACTAAGTTGCATAATAAACCAGGACCTGGTCTCCTCAACTTTGGCACTGGACCCGGAATACAGGAGGAGACAGACCTCCACGTGTCAAAAAATAACAACAAGCAAGATATGAAACAGGATGCATAACTAGGCAATCTAATTTCCTTTGGAGGAAAGACCAGGGGACCTTTGTGCTGGGTGAGGGGGAGATCAAACAAGTACAATTCCCTAAAATCAGAGAGAGGCATCCTACTCCCTGCCAAGTACCTGTAGTCAATCAAAGGAACAAAGAAACGGTAACTTATTGACTGGTATGGGGCCAGTTTTCAGATAAGACATATGGGTTGCTTGAGATGCATAATTGAGTAAATTCCTTGAATCTATCTTTGGATATGACTGGGTTTCTAGTCAGAATAACCTAAGTTCTTAGTTAAGGGTCTCTAAGCAACAGATAGTTGTGGTCCAGCTTTCTAGCCACTCTGGGATAGATTCAATCAGTGAAATACAGTTTTCTTACAACTCCCATAATTGAATAAAGTTTTCTCACAAGACAGAAATAGAACTAGACCCATAATTGAATAGAAAGGGAACTGAGCTAGCTCCCGAATTGAGTCACAAGATGGAGTCAATGTAGTTCACTTAGTTCCCATAATTCCCTCAATAAGGAGCTTTAAGAATACATGTAAGGGGGAGAGAGAGTGACTAGATTTAAATACACATATGTATATTTCAGAGTCACATCTACATAGAATTAAATGCCAGTGTGACGTGTGGGAGCCTTTTGGATGTTTGTTCAACATACTAAGTATAAAAGGTATATATTTTATTCTATACTTTGCCTATTCTATCATGTATCTAGAAAACATCCATGTATTGCAAGTCAGGGGACATGAGAGGATATAGATGAAAATGGAAGAGGGGACCCCATAGTTAAAGAGGTTTTCTAAGGGTAAAACTATTTCTACCTTTCTGCAAACTGCAGCAAAAAAATCTTGGAGTGAGGAGATTGTAATTACTTTTTTAAGCAGAATAAAAAGAATGAATTATTATTCTAATTTTTGGAATTCCATGGCAGCAGCATATCTTTCATCCTACCTCTCTGAACCCTTTTTCTATTCTCACTTTCAAAAGTTCTTAAATTGAAAGTCAGTTTTTGACATTTTTTATTAATTAAGATATTGTGTGCTAAAGAGACACTTTCATAAGTCATTGTATTTATGATCTCAGTGAAGAGATCTTGTGTTATGTACTAAGTTCTTAAAAACACTTTCCCTTCCTTCCTTCCTTCATTCATTGATTTGTTTCCTTTCATCTATTTAGGTATTCACTCTTGCGATGTGAATTTCATACACATTGTCTTATCTTATCTTGTGCATGTTTTCCTACAGGTTCACCACAGGTGTCCACCCCATATTCTGAAGTATTTTTCTGAGTTTTTTTCATGTTGTGTAGATACCAATGGAGTCTATCGGTTATACCCCCTCTAACCACATATCTAGCTAAACTCCTTTTACAATCCACAGTTCCTTGATTATGTGCCATTTGTACAATCTTTTATTAGTAATATTTTGAAGCCTAACCATGCTGTGTGAACCAATTCTTTTTAGATTATGTTATTCCATGACTTTTAGCCATATAATTTCACCAAGATATTAATATTAAAAATGGGTGGCCTTTTAATTTTAAGAGATGCTGAAAGCACAATTTCCCAAGAACAATACAGCCTGCTTTCCTCCTAATCAATTCTGAATAGAGTTAATTGTTCACCTGCCTTATTCATCTATGGTATATGTATTTTGTCATGTGGTATATGGTATAATGATGTTTCAGTTCTATGGGTTGTCAATTCAACTGAATATAACTGTCTGAACAGCTAACATTTTTCATTTACTTAGTTTTTCTGTTTGCAAAATTAGGCTGATATAATTACAGAGCTTTTCCATTTCCCATCTATTCATTGTCTTAGTTATTCCTAGTTTGCACTTGAAATAATTTAGCTCAGGTAGTTGTCCCAGCAAAATTTCTGTAAGCATGTATAATGTACATAATTTCATTGTAACTCTAGATAAAATCATTAAGTTTAAATGATTAATAATTTTATTGGTGAAATGGGGAAGAAAAGCATGTAGTCAATAAAAGAAATTCATCTAAATTTATAGATTTATCAATTTATGAATTTATTTTGTGCCTTCCCCACAGATTTTTTTTTAAAAATTGAATAACATGATAGCCTCTCTTTTCTTTAATTATTTTTCTTTTTTTTAAATTTCTTTGTGTTTTAACCTTGTAAAACTATTAAATTATAAAAAGTAATTCTGATTAAAAATGAATTGTTGGTTGAAGTGGTGAAAATTTTGAGAAGTGACCATTCTATTTTGAAAATTTTGATAGAGAAAGAAAGAAAAGTTAGGTATAGTCTGACATTCACCATAGTCTTGGGGATAACATATTTTAAAGGGTTCTAAGAAAATCCATATAGCATACTATCATCTAAAACTGGCTAGCAGAAGTACATCTAAGAGAGACTCAAAGCCTTAGAGAATGAAATTCCGAAGACAATCGATACCCAAGGATTTATTATGAAATAATTCCAATAAGGAAGAAAACGTGGCTCTGTCTAAAGAAACTGATACAAATTCGCAGGGAACTAACTCACTGACCAACTTGGATTTTTAAAAAATACATGTATAGATGATGGAAGCAAGGCCAGATAGTGGATGATGAATATACAGTCCTATGAAAATATTGTTAGCTTTGGTAAAGCTCAGAAGGATCTGAGGCTGATGAGGGATGTTGAGGACAACAACAACAAACTCAGTTTTGTTTTTGGCCATATCAGGGAAAATTAAGGGATCAAATAATGGATAGGATGGATTCTATTAAACAAGCACATAGTAACCACCAACTATGTGCCAGGTCTGTGATAAGTAGTAAGAATAGAAAGACAAAAATGAAATAGTCCCTGTCCTAAAGGAGCTTACATTCTACTGGAAGTGGACAAAAAAGGTAAGTAATACAAAAGATGTAAATAATTAATTTAAAATAAATAGAATTGGGGGGTACTGACAAGTAGAGTCAGGAGAGGACTCTTGTGGTAAATGATCAAAACAAGACCTGGAGAAAAGGGAAAACTACTCCATTCTTACTTTGTTTCTGAGTTTTGCTTTTTCCTCTGCCAATGAAAATGGTCTTTGAACTGGAAAGGACAAAATAAAAATGCATAAGAGGAGTTGAAATCCAAGATAAGTAAGGATCTATTAAGAGAGGACTTAGCTGCCCTTGATGAGTTCAGGTCACCTAAATGAACTGTGTCCTAGAAATGATTGATGAGTCATTCACTGCCAGTGACCATTAAAAGGTCAAGAGAGAAGTTGCAGTATAACAGAAAGGGAAATGTCTTTGTTTAAAAAAAAGAATTAAGAAAGAAAAGGAGTGTCTGAAGCCTGAAAATGATGCCCGATGAGCTTGACTTCAATTCTGAGAAACATTCTAGAGCATATTAAAGGAATGATTTGTGTGTGTTTAGAAAAGTGGTTATTATTAAGAGACAACATAACTTCATTTTCCTAGAATTATGAACTTAATATAATAAAATAAAATTAAATGGAAATCAATTTTAGGTAACATTAGGTATAATTTAGGCCAATCTCTTGATTTTGCAAATGGAAAAAAGCCGTGATAAGTATATGTATATGTATATGTATGTGTATGTGTATGTGTATATATACATATGTACATGTATACACACACACACATATATATATATAGATAGATATAGATATAGATATAGATACACACACTTTTTTTTTCTTAGACCACTTTAATATATGTTCTCCCCAAGTCTATGGGAGAGGGAAAAAAGGTATGTCCAGTTTTTCTTTTCTTCTCTATCAAAATTTCCAAGGGGGAGTGGTCCCTTCTTTCCCAAATTTTCATCACTTATATTTCAATCAATAATTTATTTTTAGTCAGAATTGAGTCTTTCTACTTATTACATATTTTTTTTAAAAAAATTTAAGAGTCTTATGAAGTTAAAACACAAGGACAAGTCAAAGAAAATACAGAGTCCAACACTTGAGTTTAAAAAAGTCAATTTATAATTAACCAATATTAAGTAAGGAAGAACAAATAGAAATGATTTAGGAAATTCTGTGCTTAATGTTAAAGCTAATCAATCATTCCTTTATTTCCAAAATAATAGCTTCATTAAAACATATTTTCTTGAGTAAATGATTATATGTTTGCATTATCTATAGATATGTTTGAGTTTTCTACTCCTGATATTTTGCCCCAGGGATTCAGCCTTGTATTGACACCTGTAATCAAGGAATAGCATTTTACTTAACTAAAGATTTTAACATAGGAGTATCAACAAAATTCAAATTCATTAATTTTGTGCAACATTAGGTATAATTTAGGGCAGCCTCTTGATTTTGCAGATGGAAGAAGTTGGAGCTCAGTGAGGTTCAATGGTCCACACTGGACATTGGACACTGAGGTCCAAGGTCACCCAGCTAACTAGGAGCAGATTGTTCTTTCCCCTGCATGACATCTACTTGGGATGTAGTGGCTAACATTTAGATAACACTTAGCATGTGCCAGGAAGTGTCTGAGGCCATATTTGAACTCAAACATTCCTGATCCCAGGCCTGGTGCTTTATCCATTGGGACACTTTTTTGGCCTCGGACACTTCCTAGCTGTGTGACCCAGAGCAGGTCACTTAACTTTGGTTTGCTTTATTTCCTCACCTGTAATACAAAGATAATGATAGTGCCTACCTCCTAATGTTGCTGTCAGGATCAAATGCGATAATAAGCATAAAGCATTTAGCACAGTTCCTCGTCATTAGTGAGAACATTATTGATAGGAGAGCCTTTTTATTGTATTTCATAGGTTAGGTACATAGACTGGAATAGAATGCTGGGTATGGAGTTAGGGAGACCTGGATTCACATTCTATTCTGTTTCTAGCTATGTGGCCCTAGGCAGGACACAGAATCATAGATACAAAATGCAGAGGCTATCTAATCCAAATCCTTTCATTTTACAGATGAGGAAACTGAGGCTGAGATGGCCACATAACTAAAAAGCATCAGAGGTAAAATTTGAACTCAGGTCTTTAGCCTTGGACAACTCCCTAAGACTTATCTCCTGAAAATTGCTACTATGGTCTTAGAGCTGGAAAAGATTTCAGAGACCATCATACCCCTCTCATTATTTTTAGTTGAAGAAATGGGTTATAATATATATTGGTAGATGGAATTTCCATAGCTGGAAATCTGTATGTTGTCCAGATCTTTCTCTTATGTTCAAGATATACTTCTGTGTACCCCTTTATACAGAAAGTAAAGGTATGTCTTCCTTTACTGCTTTAGGAATGCTTTAATCAGCCAAAATGTGGACAACTTAAGGAATACTGACTCAGTACAGAGCATTGTACCAAGTGCTGTGAGTGAATCAGTCAATTTTGGATGGCACTAATGATGATTCTGTGCAAAAGAGTATTCGGGCTTGGAGGCTTTCCAGGTATGCCTCTGTGACGTATGCTCTGCACATGCAAGAACT
This sequence comes from Phalanger gymnotis, assembly GCA_028646595.1. Taxonomy (NCBI): domain Eukaryota; kingdom Metazoa; phylum Chordata; class Mammalia; order Diprotodontia; family Phalangeridae; genus Phalanger; species Phalanger gymnotis. The sequence goes on along the minus strand of CM053626.1, from coordinate 120,557,545 downwards.
GGTTCTTGGAAGTAGGACTGATACCGAGCACAGAATCATCACAGAATTATGTCAAGTCAACAAGCATTTATTAAATACCTACTGTGTTATCACTGTGCTAAGCTCAGTCTGGAATGCACTCATACTCTCTCTCTCTCTCTCTGTCCCTCTCTACGTCTGTCTATCCCTGTATCTGTCTCTGTGTCTCTCTCTGTGTCTCTGTCTCTGTGTGTCTGTCTGTGCCCCTGTCTGTGTCTGTGTCTCTCTGTCTCTCTGTCTTTATGTCTCTATGTCTGTCTCTCTGTGTCTGTGTCTCTCTCTCTTTTTCTTTCTCTGTCTCTCTCTGTGTCTCTGTCTGTCTCTTTCTCTCTGTGTCTCTCTGTCTCTATGTCTCTGTCTGTGTCTCTGTCTCTTTGTCTCTCTATCTCTCTCTCTGTCTCTGTTTCTCTGTCTCTCTATCTCTATCTCCTCTGTCTCTCTCCGTTTTTATGTCTCTGCATCTCTATGTCTGTCTCTCTGTCTGTCTCTGTCTCTTTCTGTGTCTCTGTCTTTGTGTCTCTATGTCTGTGTCTCTCTGTGTCTGTGTCTCTGTCTCTCTGTCGCTGTCTCTCTCTGTCTCTCTCTCTCTCCCCCCACCCCCCTTTGGAGTCACTGGCTTCCTTCAAGACTTAGTTCAAGCACTATCGTATCTAGGAAACCTTTCATGGTCTCCCCCAGCTGTTAGTGCTTTCTCATCCAAGGTTACTTTGTGTCTGCGTTGTATGCGTCTTGCATATGTTGCCTCCCCACCCGGAAAGAAGGTAAACTCCTTTGGGGCAGAGGATATTTTATTTTTATGTTTATATCCCTAGCATTTTACAGAGTCCACGGCACATTTGTTATTCAGTTCTTCAGTCATGTCTGATTCTTCACGACCCGTGGATGTAGCATACCAGTCCCTTTCATCCTCTACTATCTTGGGAAGTCTGTCCAAGCTTATGTTCGTCGCTTCATGAATATCTATCCATCTCATCCTCTGCTGTCCCCTTCTCCTTTTTCTTTCAATCTTTGCCAATGAATCTTTTATGCTGAGTCCTGTCTTCTCATTATGTGACTAAAATATTTAAGCTTCAGCTTCAGTATTTGTTAATTTGAATGAATTTATTTAAGTATTGACTGATTTGATTTCCTTGTGTTCCAAGGGACTCCCAAAAGTCTTCTTCAACACCACAATTAGAAAGCGTCAGTTCTGCAGTGCTCAGCTTTCCTTATAGTCCAGCTCTCATGGCCACACATTACTACTGAAAAAGCCAAAGCTTTGACTACTTGGAACTTTGTCAGCAAAGCGTTGTCTCTGCTTTTTAGTATGCTGTTCATATTTTCCATAGCTTTCCCTCCAAGGAGCAAACATCTTCTAATTTCATGGCTACCGTCACCATCTGCAGTGATTTTTGAGCCCAAGAATTTAAAATCTGACAACCCTTCCATTTCTTCTCCCTCGATTTACCAGGAAGTGATGGAACCAGTTGCCATGATCTTAGTTTTTTAATGTTAAGCTTCAAGTTAACTTCAAGCCACATACGATATATATGTATATATGTATATGATATATTCTGGGAATCCTCTTAAATCTGTAATAAGGTGGCATAGTGGATAGAGTACCAGATGTGGAGTCAAGATCTGAATTCGAATTTGAACTCAGACTCTTAACTAGCTGCATGACCCTAGGCAAATCACTTAACCTCTGCTTGCCCCAGTTTCCTCATTTATAAAAAAATAGTACCTACCTCTCAGGTTTGTTATGAAGATCAAATAAGGTAGTAATTGTAGAGCACATAGCACAGTGCCTGGCACATAGTAAACACTATGTAAATGTTACACATATTTACATATGTGTATGTATATATCTGATATTTGTATATAATACACATACACATAAATACACACATTTGTAAGTATTGTACACTATATAAATATGTACATATATACAAATGTACATATATTTGTACATATAGTACATGTACATTCACATGTGAAACAATGTTCATATACTATATTATATATATATTATATATATATAGTGTGTGTGTGTATTAACATTGTTTAGTGGCATATAATTCCTCTTTCACTCTAATCAAGAGGCTGAGATTGTTGATATTTCTCCTGGCAACATTGATTCTGGCTTTTGATTCATCCGGCCTAGCATTTCTCATGATGTACTCTGCATAAAGGTTAAGTAAATAGGGGGACAATATATAATCTTGTCATACTCCTTTCCCAATCTTAAAACAATCTATGCTCTGTGCTTGTCATACTCCTTTCCCAATCTTAAAACAATCTATGCTCTGTGTTTAGTTCTAACTGTTGTTTCTTGACTTGTATACAGGTTCATCAGGAGACAAGTAAGATGATCTGGTATTCCCATCTCTTTGAGGACTTGCCACATTTTTGTTGTGATCAAAGTCAGTGAAGCAAAAGTAGTTTTTTTTTTTTTATGGAATTCCCTTGCTTTTTCCATAGTCCTGCAAATGTTGGCAATTTGGTCTCTAGTTCCTCTGCCTCTTTGAAAACCAGCCTGCCCTTCTGGTAATTCTTGGTTCACATATTGATGAAGCCCAGCTTACAGAAGCTTAAGCATAACCTTGTTAGCATGTGAAATGAGTACGATTGTTCAGTAATTTGAACATTCTCTGGCATTGCCTTCTTTAGGACTGGTACAGTCCTAAATGTTCCAATGTAGTGCCTACTGTTGAATTTTCCAAATTTGTTGGTATATTGAATGCAGTACTTTAATAACATCACCTTTTTTAAGATTTTAAATAGCCCAACTGGAATACTGTCACTCCCACTAAACTTATTGTTAACAATGCTTCCTAAGATCCATTTAACTTCCTTCTCCAGGTAATCTGGCTCTAGATCAGTAACTACGCCATTGCTAACACTATGGTGACATTAGGATCTTTCTTGTATAGTTTTTATGTATATTCTTGTCACTTCTTCTTAATCTATTCCACTTCTGTTAAGTCATTTATCATGCCCGTTTTCTTTGGTATGAAACATTCTCTTGATAGCTCTGATTTTCTTGAAGAGATCTCTTTTTTCCCATTCAATTTTTTTCTTTTATTTCTTTGCATTGCTCATTTAAGAAAATTTTCTTATCTTTCCTTGCTATCCTCTGGAATTCGGCATTCAGCTGGGTATATATTTCCCTTTCTCCTTAAATTTCACTTTCTTTATTTCCTTAGCTATTTGTAAAGCCTCATCAGACAATCATTTTGCTTTCTTGTTCTTTTTCTTTGGGGTGTTTTTTGTTGCTGCCTCCTGTATGATATCGTGAACCTCAGTCCATAGTTTTTCAAGAACTCTGCCAGATCTAACTCCTTAAAACTATTCATCACTTCCACCTCAGATTCATAATGGATGTTATTTAGGCTACGTATGTGTGTGTGTGTGTGTGTGTGTGTGTGTAGCTACCTAGCTAGCTAGCTAGATAAATAGACTGATGTTTTTCCCTGCTTTCTTCAATTTAAGTCTAAATTTTGCAATAAGTAGTTCGTGACTGTAGCTCACTTTAGTCCAGATCTTGTCTGGACTAACTGTGTAGAGCTTCTCCATCTTTGGTTGCAAAGTATATGGCACATGGCAGGAAACTAATAAATGCTTATTGGTTGATTAGACATACATGTAGGGAAAGACTGAATAAAGTCAAAGGAAAATGTGCTTGATTGTTTGATGTACCTTCAGCTGGATGAAGGATGATAAGCCTTCTCTTTAAGAGGAAATTCAGTAAATTCATCAAACATTTATTTAATGAGTACTATGTGCCACACACTGTGCTAAGCACTTGGGATACAATTAATAAAAAGAGAGACATTTCCTGTTCTTGAGGAGCTTAAAGTTCAAACCAAGCAGAGCTGAAGATGCAAAGTGGAGAAGGAATTGGTGTAGTAGGAAGGCCAAACTTATAATCTCAAAAAGGATCATATATATGTTTGAATGGTTCGAAATCGCAAGGTATGAGAGATTCTCTAAGTAGAAAGCAACAGAACATTTATTTAGGCCCCACAGCAGCAGATCCGCAAACCAGCCTCCCTATTCCGACATCTTCACAAAAAGACTCCAGGCCCAGTAGGCCCGCCTCACAAGAGTAACCAGGAGGCCACATAAAAACAAGATAGTATTTAGCCAAATCATATTTGCTGGCCTCAAGTCCTTGCTCGCACTCCTCGGTTCACACAGGTCTCCTTCTTCCGCTTTTTTTCAGCTTCAGCTGTAGTTGTCTCTTAGCTCGGTCTCCTCACAGCCAAGCCTCTGGCATTCTCAAGCCCTGCCTCAACGACCAGAGACCATTGGTTCCCGAGTTGGCCCCTCTTAAGTCATTAATCTACACCCACACAGGTTTCACACCTGATAGGGCTTTGGGCCTGGGGCTTAGCACTTAACTGCTGAAAGTACTTTCACTCAAAGTAAACAAAAGCCAAAACTCCTGAAGTGCTAAGGAGCCCATTTTGCCTTACGACACAGTTGGAGAGTTCAGGTCTGGCCCTCTATAAAGGAAAGCTTTAGGAGAAGTTTAGTGCACTCTCCTCCAGCCCTCCAATCATAGGGGAGAGAATGCTGAGAGAATGGGGAAGGTGTTGCGCATCCAAGATTCAGTTTCACAACATAATGAGTAGATCCCAGGAGATCAGTTTATTAGGGAAAGATGAAGGAGAGAGTGTGGAGAAATGGGAGAAGGCTCAGAGCATATTGTTCTGTGAAGGTCAAGCAGACCTTTAGATGGCAAGTAGAAGGTTTCAGCTAGATCTCTCAGGAAGTTTAAATTCTGAAACAGAATTTATATTTATTTTTATTTTAACCATAGCCTAGTTGAAGTTACAGAGTTTTGGTTTTAATAGGTTGAAGGGGATATTAAGTAACAAAAAGGTTTCCAGTTATAAATACGTCAGTAATGGAATAGACCTATGGTTTCATCACTGTAAGGAACTACCAGAGACGGAAATTCTTTCTATCAGTGAGAATTGTCATTTACTCTGCAATTGTCTTAGAGAGTTGTTTGGGACATTGAAAATTTAAGTGACTTCCCCAGGATTATACGGCCAGTGTGTTTCAGGTAGACCAGGGCTGTTCAAAATGCGGCCCCCGGGGTGCAGTCTGCAGTGTGATTTATGCAGCCCTCCTATAAGCATAGAAATTTACATAAATACTTAAGTTAATGAAGCCAAGCTACCCCAGAGCTCTCACTAAAATGGCCAATCAAAATATATTGTCTATTGTTTCAATAAAAACCTGAGGTAGACCTTGAACACAGGTTCCCTTGAAAGTTGACTCTCTATCCACTATGACACATTCAGAAACATTATATTTATACAATAACAGTTTAGATTGTTTGAACATTTCTTCCATGTAGCTTATTTTATTTTTAAGATTCCCAGAGAAAGGCGATCAACATTGTACACTGTCTATTTCTTGCTCTCACTTCTACCCCTCACTCCATAAATGAATCCAAGTGCAAAGTTTGGTCAGTTGCCCATTATATGTAAAATGGAGGTTTCTTCCTAGAAGAGCAAAGGAGTTTGTAAGAAAGGCAACTTCAGATAACAATTATCTGAAGGAAGGTCCCCAGGGAGTGATGGCAAGGGACTTGGTGTTCTTAACTAAGGTATCATACACAGAACCAAAAAACTAAATTCCTAGCCAGGCTGTCCTTTCTCTATATTTGTAATAGACTATAGGAAGGAAGCAAAGCCCTCACTTTTTGTGTTTAGTAATTTAGGGGGTTGGCCTGTGATGCTTTCTGTCAGTGTATACCAGGGCAGATGGCAGCCGGCTTTCTGTGTTTGGGGGAGTTTGATTTCTCTTTCTCTCTCTCTCTCTCTCTCTCTCTCTCTCTCTCTCTCTCTCTCTCTCTCTGTGTTAGTGTTTTACTTTCAATCATTTTGCTTGAAATGTAATTGATGAAAACACTGACAGCAGCAGAGAAGAAAATGGATGGGGTAATACCTCCATTTAGGATTTTGTGAAACCTCCCCCACCCCAAGAGTAAGTGCTTACTCTTGTAAGCACAGTGAGATACTTACAGGTGGCCTAGGAGACCATCTGTCTAAATGACTATACTTTTAGAGCATGTTAAATGTATTTTCTAGAAGCTAAATGCCTTTGAGACCTCTGCTCAGTAGCCACCTGTTTAATGTGATCACTGTCAGCTTACGAAGTGCATTAACTTCTAACTCCCTTAGGGACAGCAGTAGTCCAAAATCCTGAACACTGTGCTTTATGAAGACGACTCACTTCTTATAAATTCCCCCTTTCCATCCTTTTTGAGTTGATCACATCTACATTCTCCTATTATCAATTTTTCCTCCTACATCGTTAACTTCTTCAGGACAGGAGCCATGTTGTGTTTATCTCTGTATCTCCACCATCCAACTGCTACAATATACATGAGACGTGATTTTATATATGTGTTTACATACACACACATACATATATACATACATACATATATACATACGCAATGAATAACCATATATTACCACATGTAATATTTTCTATAATATACCATATAAAATATGTGCCATACATTATATACCTACCACAAAAAGTTTTATACTTATTATCTCATTTCAACAAATGTGTGAGGTGTTACTATTTTATAGATGAGGAAACTGAGATGAGATCCATGATTTCACTGATGTAACCAACTCTTGGATGAAGAAACTTGCTTTCTCCATTTGAGGTGGCACTTTCTTAGTAAGTTGTAGTCTTGGAAAGTTGTCACAAGCACTGAGAAGTTAAGGATCTTGTCCAGAGTCACACAGTCAATATATATCCAAGGTGGGACTCGAAGCCAGGTCTGACTATCTAACCATTGCCCTAGGCACTGACTTGGAGCTCAGTTGAGATCCCTTAAGGGGTTGTAGTTATCACAGGAAAATATGCAAGGATCCCTAACCACAATAGTTCAGTCTCATTATGGTTTTCTATAGAATGGAGGCAGGACTAAATTGCGGTTACCTGCTGTGTGAGCTCCCTCAGAGCTGCTTATTTCTCACCAGCAACAGCAACAACAACAAAGATTTCCTTCCTGCTCATCAGCTTTTCTCCTGTACATTCTATCTCTACCTGTCCTTTCCTTTCATTTACACATTCACAAGTCTAGTTCAGGTCCTCGGTCACTTCTCACTTGAACTATTTAAATAGTTCCTTAATTAGATTCTCAGCTTTCAGTCTCTCTCCTCTTTAATATATCTTCCAGATAAATGCCAAAATGATGTTCCTAAAGCACAGGTCTGATCATGTCACTTAGCTGTTCAAAAATCTTTCATGGCTTTCCATTGCCTCCAGGATAAAAGATGAATTCCTTAGCTTAGCATTTCAAATCTTTCATCAGGTAGATCATGCCAATTTTTCAAGGTTATTTCACATTATTCTCTTTCATGGATTTTATATTGCAGCCAAACTAGTCTACTCAGTATTCTCTAATCTTAATATTCTATCTTCAGTTTCATCATGACCAGAATGTACTTCTTCTCACTCTGTATTTCTTAGAAATCCTCCATTCATTCAAGGCTCAACTCCACCTCCCATGGGAAGCCTTTCCTGCTACCGTACCGACTGTGGTGAATGTTCTCTTAAACTACGTGCATCGATAAATGTGTACATTTTATATCCCCTCAGTTGAACACAAGATGCTTGAGTTCAGGGATTATTTTATTTTGTGTATCCCCAGCCCATAGCATAGTACCTTGCACAAAATAAGTACTTGAGAAAAATTGTTGGAGTGGTCTGTGGATATGGTACCGTACTAATTTTACAAACTGATTTAAACAGCCGTAATCCCAAGCCTCTATAGTGAATAATCTATGAGAGATATTAATGACCTGAATGGGTATATTAAAGATACAAATCAACAGATATACACACTGAATTAAAGCTATTAAATAAACAAATTACTAAATGGAAAGAGGCCTTTTAGTGATTTTACTGTAATTAATGTGCATCTTTGTCAAAGGCCAATTTGCTAGCTCAGTCCCTAAATGATCCTCACTTAGCCAGTAAGAGGCAGTGCTATGTTTGTTCTCTTCCTTTGAGTTCACAATGAGATTGCAACTTATCAAATTCTACTTAGTGGATTTAGATTAAACACAATCTCTTAAAAATTCTTTTTTTTTCAAAGATGAAGAAGACTCTTCCTTTAAGATGAGATAGTCATCTTAGTAGGATGATGTCCAAGTGAGATTATTGAAGGCAATAGAGCAGAGTCCCATGATAATATTGAAATCAGACCTGCAGACTGTTCCCCAGTCATAGGGTGGTAGGTTTAGAGTGGAAAAGGACCTTAGGGGCCATCTAAGTTCAACTTTCTTATTTTACATATCAGGAAACTGAGGATCAGGAGGTTAAATTGAGCTGCCTAAAATCACAGATGCCATGGGCAGCTGGATGGCAAAGTGGATAGAGCACCAAGCCTAGAGTCAAGAAGACTTGACTTCAAATTTGGCCTTAGACACTGGCTGTATGACCCTAGGCAAGTCACTGAATGCTGTTTGCCTCAGTTTCCTCATCTGTAAAATGAGCTGGAGAAGGAAAGGGTAAATGGGTATCTTTGCCAAGAAAACTCCAAATGGGGTCACAAAGAGTCAGATATAACTGAAATGATAGAATAACAACAACAAAGTCTTAGAAATAAGAACTGAGAGAGCCAGGATTTGACTCTCCAAATGTAGCACTATTTTCTGGTGTGCCATGTTTCCTCCTTCCCACTAGTGAGGCATAGCAAGTTAGGCCTGGAGTCTACAAGTTGGGACTGATAAATGGAACATATAAGAAGCCAACAAAAAACCCTCAATGAAATCAGGGATAGGGCCATAAGAAGATAGCTCCAAAACCAGTGAAGGCAGTTGGAGTCTACTGTGCTTGGCTTAGCCCAAAGAAAGGAAAGAAGGGTGTTATTGTGGAGGGTATGTAATACAATAAGAATTTCCTGGAGGACAATAGAGAGCTGATTTTAGTGTTTTGAATGGCTTTTGGCTTTGGCACAGTTCTAGACATGAACAGTATGTTATAGAATTAAGGTAAAGAAAAAATGGGCTTGTTCAAAATAGAAAAAAGAAAGTCAACGATAATTTCTAAAATAGATTTTCACAACAGTTGCTTGAAAATAGATTTCCATAAGCCATTATTTCAGTTGTCTAGCATCTGTTTAAAAATAAGGTTAAAAAATTGGAAAGATCCTGGCAATGTGGCAGTTGATGAAAAGCAATTTAAAAATACTTGTAAGAAATTGAAAAATTGTACAGCATTCAAGCTAAATATTCACCCTCACGACATCACTATGAGTTGCCATATATATGGCAAGTATTATAGTTTTCACAGAAGTAAAGGGGCAAGAAGTTGATTCTCTTAAGTGGGGGGTAATCAGTAACTCAGAGAGGTAAAACACTTGGTTCTGTCTTTATGAAATGAGTGAACTAGTTCTGTCCAGTTTATTAGCCTCTGGGATGTTTGCCAATATTGTGTGTGTGTGTGTGTGTGTGTGTGCGCGTGTTAGTTAGGAGGTGATGGTGCTCCTCCTTAATACACATTAAGGGCAAAATAAAATTACATCATATTCCAAAGCATTTTAAAAGTAAAAATGGTTTCCAGATGGCTTGATTGGTGGCTCAGCATTTCCTTTCCTAGACCAGTACATAACAAAATTCTTATGGCAGATCATTTTTATCTTCATTTGAGCTTCTTTTGTCATTCATTAGTCAGGAGTGCATGGGAGTATTCAGGGAAGACTAGCACCTTTGGTATGACAGTCCTTTTCAGGGCTGCTCATCCACCTGTAACAACAATGCTACCTGATGCTGCTGTGGCTGTGTAAGGCCAACAACAGCAGCACACAGGAGGGCTAGTAGCACATGTTCTTTGATCTGCTTTTCTAAGGAAAGCAACTTTAACAGGTTTACAATCTTTCTTTAATTAAACATATATATATATATACATATATATGTATATATATACATATACATATATATGTATATATATATATATATGTCATTCACTTAGTTCAGTGGGAAAAGTAAGCACCCTGAACTTAAGAGAAAATACAAACAGAAATTACAAGCAGAAATTATATAAACAGAGCAAATAACACAAATCAGCAGACATGGCTTCTAACTGTCTATCCATAGCAATACATACATAGTTACCAGAGACAGAAGCACCAATATCTGGGTTTTCAAAGCCTGATGGTGGGGGCTCCTTAACCTCTGGCCAAATCACATGAACATTCTTCCCATGAGTAAGCCCCCAAAGCAAAATTCTAACCTTAGAGTATATATACACTCTTTTGGGCTCTGAGGGCTCCACACCTAATCAATGAAAGGATATAGGCCTGGTCTTAGCAATTAGTAAGTATAAGGGGTAGGGCTGGGGCTTTCTTGTAACTTAAGCAGGTCATCAAACACTCTTCATTCAATCAAAGACTCTTGACTGAAACAAAGGCAAGAGTCAAAGGCACCTGATTGCCTTGGTGCTGAGAAGCAGTCCAAAACAAAAGACAACAAAAAGTCCCACTTTGTTTGCCATTACAACACCTATGGTGTCCACCTTCACCCAACTCTTAACCGTGACTCCAAGAAGCTGTAGCATGTGCAGCAGTCATACCACAGTAAAACCATCTCAGAAGACAAGCTCAACTCTCAACCCTCAGCTTGAGGGTAACCGACAGGCCTGAAACCCTTAGGTGAGTTAGGGGAATGTCCATTCCAAACATGTGAAGACCTCCTCTCGTGGAACAGGTGATTGATTTGTTCCAATGGCCATGAAGGTGGTTGAAGCCTATGCAATGGGACCTTTAGAGCTTGATTAGACATCAAAGACGCCAAGGTCATCCAGTGCATCCCAGGCCATTATCAGTCACCCTGACTTCTATCTGGCCACTGGACTTTGATGATTCTGGAAGAGAGAGTGAGGCTGACGATTTTGTGCAACTCTGCCTCACTTAAATCCAAACGTTGTTCTTGTTATTCTTGTTCCTCCTTCATCCTTGAAGAGGATTTATGTGCAAGTCAAGAGATCACCCCATGATGTTATCGATCCTCTTTGAAAACAAAAGATGAACAGCAATAACAATAAACTTGCATATCACTTTGTCCTAATAACCCATCCTCTTTGCTATCCCTCCCTTCTCCCTCAGCCAACTCAAATCAAGCTTAGACATCTGGCATATACTCATGGAAAAATCGTTATTACCTGCCCCCTCCTATATGCTATTGTTTCCTATTCAGCTTTACTGTTCTATCAGATACTCATCATTATTCTTCTGTTTACTCTCTTCCTTTAGACATCATTCTTGCACAAACAAATAGATAATACCTGTCAACAAACATTTATCACTTATTATGTGCCAAATAACATGTTCAGTGCTATATTAATCTTTTAATTGGGCAGCTGGATGGTAAAGTGGATAGAGCACCAAGCCTAGAGTTAAGAAGACTTGACTTCAAATTTGGCCTTAGACACTGGCTGTATGACCCTAGGCAAGTCACTGAACCTGTTTGCCTCAGTTTCCTCATCTGTAAAATGAGCTGGAGAAGGAAAGGGTAAATGGGTATCTTTGCCAAGAAAACTCCAAATGGGGTCACAAAGAGTCATACCTATTCCTCACAAGACAACCCTGTGGTAAACTAGTTTACTGTCTTTCCAATAGTCTTTTCCATTGCATTTTGTTCAATTTTATCCATGTATTCTGGACTACCCAATGCTTCTTAGCTCAGCCTGAGCCCAAGCTTCAAGGACTTCTTCAGAGGTATTGATATGTAGTCCATTGCTCTTCCTCTCAGATTTAGCTCTATTCCTTATTGGTAACTAGGTGGCACAATTGATAAAGTGCTAAATCGGGAGGAACTGACTTCAAATGTGACACTTACTAGCTGTGTTACCCTGGGGAAGTCACTAAACCTCTGTCTGCCTCAGTTTCTTCATCTGTAAAATGGGGATAATGATAGCACACACTTCCCAGAGTTGTTATGAGGATCATATGAGATAATAATTGTAAGGCACTTCACACAGTGCCTGGAACACAGTAAGCACTATTTTAAAAGTTAGCTTGTATATATGTTTATATGTATTAGCTATTATGCACAATTAACCTGACCCCTATTGTATTTTCTTACATCTATATCAACACACACACGCACCACACCACACACAGACACACAGACACACACACACACACCTTTACCCTTAAATTAGTTTAGCTCACCACTTTCTGCTGTTAATGAAAATCTTAAGCCCTTGCAACCTGGCATTCTTTGCATTATTTTGCTGTCTTCTTTTAAATATCAAGTCATTAGCCAAATGCATTATTTTTGATAGAACCAGTTGGTTAAATATAAGATTCGCTGGAGAGATTATGTGTAAGAAAGAAGAATATACCGTGCCACATGGGTGGGTATTCACCAGGGAACTTCTAACATTCACCAAGGATTTTCAAATTCTTAATAAAAAGATGAATACTTCTTTGAACTGATAGTGAATAGTCTAGTTAGAGTTGCAGAGTTTTTTGTTTGGATGGATTGAAGGGTATGTGATAAAGTATCAAAGAAAAGATTCCCATTATAAATATGTCAGTAATTTGGAAAGCATCAAAAGAGTTGTTTGCTGAAGTACCTTTGAATTCAATGATGATAACCTCGCTGTATTTCAGGTAGCAGGCAGACAGACTCCTAGCAAGTTCCAGTTCACATGAGCAGTGGCACCAGATTTCATTTTCCCCAAGTGGTAGATGGCAGTGATGCAATCCGGAGTCCTATTTTTGTACAAATTGGGTTTTTAAATGTTTTCCTTTTGAATTGGGTGGAGAAGATAGTGGTGAGAAATAAAGGTGAGGTAGTAGTGAGGATAAATACGTTCATACCAAGTTTTATTCATAAACAGCAATATGAATAGCCCCACCCACATTGTAAGGGTCTGTGGAAGTGAGTTATAGGCACCATGCTGTATTTTCCAAAGGCAACAAAATTGGCTGTATGCTATCTCTTTAAATAAATTTTCTTTTTATTTATTTAATTTTGTTGTTCAAGCTTTTCACAAGTTATTTTTCATTTAGAGAATGGAAAGGGAATCCTTCCAGCAAACAATTTAAAGAGTGAGTTCTCAGTGGCTCAGATGTAGTTTTGGTTTCAAAGGTCATGAATTATATCCATGATGACGCATTGCTGATGTGTGTGTGTGTGTGTGTATATATATATATATATAGATATATATATATATATAGATATATATATATAGATATATATATATAAAATCATCAGTATAACAAGCTAACTTTTGTTTTGCATTTGATAAATAGAAAACAGATAAATCAAAAAAAAAGTCTAAATCTCAGGAAGGAATACATTTAAATGATTGGTTAGTGGAACCAACTAGCTTTGGACTGGAAACAAGGAGCCTGGGGCTCTAGGTTTACCTCTGCCATTAACTGTGATTGGGTAAGCCGCTTTAACTCCATGGTCCTCAGCTACCTCATCTGTAAAATAACTGGGTCAACACTTTGGAATTTATGATTCCGAGAGGTTGTATGTAGAGAGGATGAGATGGAAGTGTCCACACTCTCCAGCTGAAGAGTTAGGGAGAGAGATAAGATAAATAGGTGGAAGCTTGTTTGACGTAGTTGGATTTAATTGGCTTTTAAGGCAACTGTGGTTCAGGATGCCTAGAACCCTGGTCCCCTGAATCTTGCTCTAGTACACTTGCCTACATATTATATTCCCCTAAATAGATGGTGAGGCAAAGATATCTATGGGTGAGTCTCTGAAGGTAACATAGAGAGGGACTTGGAAGAACATAGTGGTGAACGGGGCATCAACTTTATCCAGCAACACATTTGCCAGGCTCAGGGCATTTTATGAGGTCCTTGTTTCAGTGCTGAGGGTTTCAGAGATAGACAAGGCTATGGGCATACCAAGGGCAAGAAGCTCTGAGTCTTGGTGGAACTGAGATCATGAGACTCTGTGGAACCATCTTGAAGTAATATTTGTTCACATACCAGTACCAACCTAGTACCATATGATATACTAGGAGAATCGCAAAAAAACTTCCATTCTTTCCCATAACCCAAGTGTGCCTACACAATCAGTTGTGAGTTTATTGCATATATCTAGCTCCTTTTTAAAAGAGAGAACCAGGAAGGATAAGTGTGTTCTGTGATCCTGTGCTATAGGAGGAGATGAGAGAGAGATTCTAGCCTCAAAAGAGTTTCTGCCTTTGGTAGGGGTTGGTCTGATAAATGAATTGTATTGCAGTCTATGTTACATGTGAGTAATGCTTCTTTTACTACTGTTCTAGCTAATCCAATTAAACTTCTTACAAAGATAATGATACTTATGTAGAGTCTTTTGATGGCTAGAACGTTATGAAGGGAAGGAGCCTGCAGGATTGAGTCGAGAGATTGATTGACTGGCATCCTTCTGAATGTGTTGATATGCCAAAACATATTAAGTGTCAGAGTTAGTGAATAGTCAATACCCTGCATACATGGAGGGTGTTATTAATGACATTAGTTGAACCCGCAGTCTCCATGGCACCATCTAGTTAGATTTGTGGTTGTATTAGAATAGGGAACTCCTAGTTGGGGAAAGTTCTTTTTCCCGATTCAGATCATTTTATTTGCAATTATTGTCTTAGAATTGCCTAGAGCATTGAGAAGTTAAATGACTTGCCCAGAGTCATACTGCCAGGCCATGTCAGAGATAGGACTGGAACCCAGGCCTTTCTGTCTTCAAGTCCTGCTCTCTACGTACTATGCTATGCTACCGCTTTAGCTAGTTGTTACACATATTAAATTAGGATTAACCATTTATGAGGTCAATAGTCAAGATGTAGTTTTGACCCAATAGTGTGAAAGTACTATGAGTGTGAGAAGCTATATGACAGTGAATGAGAGCTGGCCTCAGGGTCAGGCAGAACTGGGTTAAAGACCCACTTCTGGCATGTACTGACTATATGATCCTCAGTAAATTAGAATTTCTCAGGGCACTAACGACCTAAGAATATAAACTGCAGAGCAAGTATTGATAGGGGGAAGTTTCTCACTCATTTAGGGAATGGAAAGGGAATCCCTCCAGCAATCAATTTAAAGAGTGAGTTCTCAGTGGCTCAGAATGAAGACTGTTGTAGCTTTGTTGTACCTATGCTAATGACATTCCAAGCCAAGAAAAAATGGCGTATATATATATTATATATATACATAATATATATGTGTGTGTAAATATACATGTGTGTATATATGTGTGTAACATATGTATACATAAGATATATACAGATGTGCAGAAATAGATGGATGGAAAGATGGATGAATGTGCTGTAATCTGCATTGTTAGAAGGAATATCATACTGCAGAGATTAAAAATCCATTTGAGAATACTACAAACAGAAATTTACATTTGTTTATTTATTGCAGTTTTATTTAATTACTATTACTGAATTAATTTATTAGAATACTATTTATAAATGACTTTAAATCAACAGAATTTAAACAGGCGTGTTTATATATCATTTAATCCAGCTACCTTATTTTATAGAAAAGTGAAGTCCATAACATTTAAGCCCAAGATAACAAAATAAGGTAGTATCTAAAAAGAACCTAGAATCCTGGTGCTCTGAGTCCGCCTCCCATGCTGTTGCCTGCATGCTGTATTCCCCTAGACAGATTGCAAGGCAAAGATACTATGACACTGGGTGCTAGTAATGGCTCTGTCACTAGCTGTGTGACTCTGGGAAGATCACCTCATCCCTCTGGAACTCCATTTCTTCATAAGGGAGGTCTCCTAGCTCAAAAAAAATCTGTAATTCTATGTGATAAGCAGTTTTAATAAGCAAAGCAACAAATAACTGAAAATAAAAGAGTGTTAAATATGAGTCAAAAGAGTTGTATATTTAGAGAAATGGCAAGTCAAGTTATAGAAGTGATATTATCAGGTGGGATAATAACAACAGCTATTTAAAGGTTGCTTTAAGGTTTGAAAAGTGCTTCATGTACATTGGAGGTGTCATATGTGGCCTGTAAAAATCCTCAGCAATAAAATTAAAATGTAATTGGGAAATACTTAACACGATGAACAAAAACATAATACAACATAGATGATGTTCATTTGTGGTTTTCTAAGTCAATATATGGAACAGAGACCTGTTTCTTTTTGAGTTTGTATCTTATCTCATTTTAGACTTGCAACAACTCTATGAGGTAGTATTCCCATTAGGAGTAAATTGATCTGGGAGATTAAGTAGTCACATAAGTAGTAAGCATAAGTGGAACATAAATCCAGATCTTATTGATTTTGGGTCGACTACTCAGTTACTATTCTACGGGATCATAGTCAAGATATCCTCTAGGATGAACATTTTGTGATTTTGTTATCACTTTATGGGAGACATGAGACCTCAGGAACTATTTGAATGAAAGGAAGGAGGATTTTTGTTAAACTGGGGCCAGAAGGTATTATAGGTATCAGTTTTGACCTGAGAAGAGGCTTTAGTGTGACAATGCAATGAAATGGATGTTGACTAAATTTTCTGGGAAAGAGATTAAAGATTTAAGCGTCAAATACAAAGGGAGGAGAGTATCCTGGTAAAAGTCTTTGGAGTAGGGTCTTATTGCTGTTTCAAAAAGTGATTGGAGCCAATTTCAGGCCCTGAAGAGAATGTCATGTTGAAAGTGACATTTGGCAATTGGAGAAGACTACTTTGGTGGTTGCACTGAATACTCAATTACCTTAATATTTAAGTGAAAAGAAAGAAGAAAAAAGAGTGAAGAAAGTGGAAAAAGATGAGGTTTGAATAATAAACAGTTTCAGTCTGAGGATGTGCCAGTGGATAATGGAATGGAAAATACAAATTTGGGAAACGTTGTTAAAACATTACTGGATTATTCAATTGACTTGGTAGTAAGCTAATGACTCAGAAGTTCACTGTATCTAGAGGACCTAAAGATTAATGTGAATGAAGCTAGCCTGGGTTTCTCTTCTTCTGGGAAAATAATTTTCATTTTGATAGCATAATGTAATTAGAGCAAAGGAACCAGAGCAGCCCTGACCCTACCCTATTTTGAAGACTTGATCCATCTACCAGACGTATAAGAAGGGTGATGCTTGACATCTGAGGAACCATGGAGCAGGGTTAGGAGGTGAGCAAGGACCCCCTGGAACATTTACAAAAAACCTAGTCTAGAAGAAAAATGGAAGGGCAGAGCCAAAGACTGGGGGAGTTGTGAAGAAAGGAGATCTCCAGAGACATAGTGCCTCTTGAAGGTCCCATGAATTCTTCATTTGCTCCCCCTATGAAAAACATTTTTATAGCAATGAAAATAATAGCTAAAATTTATAATGCCTTAAGGTTTGCACGGTGCTTTATGCATATTATCTCATATGATCCTCCACTACAAGCTGGTTATCATCCTCGTGTTAAAGCTGAGAGAACAGAAGCTGAGAGATGTTAAGACTCTTGCTTGAGGTCGGATAGCTAATAAATGCTTAACACAGGATTCACACTCAGTTCTTCCTGGCTCCAAGTTTAGCTCTTTAGGTACTAGACTTTTAATCTGTGACATAAAAGTATAGCAAATAATTAAAAAAAACTATAATCACAAATAAATTAGGATTATTCTTTGGGATAAATTTAGCTCATTTAATTATTCTTTTGATCTCACCTTTGAACAACTTCAATCCTGTTTTTATCATATCATTTATATAAACATATGTCTTTTAGTCATTTTTGGCTCAAACCTTTGCTGAATTTTATGAAAGGCACATATTGAACAGGTGGTGATTCTTCAGATTTCCTTTTGGTCAGGACTGGATATAAGGAAGGAAATTGTGTATTGTAGATTAATTCCATCTCATGCTGATATTTCTTTTCCTCAAAAATTCTTTCTCCTATAAACACCCATGGTAAAAAGATCAGGAGTGTGCTATTATTAGTCAGGTTGAATATATTTTTGAATGCCTCCAACCAAAGGTTCCTCAGTATGGGACTGGACTCCACCATATGTCCATTGATGCTACATTTCCGTTTGGATAATGCAGTGCAGTTAAATCCCATGTGTTCACTTAGGAATGAGGGAGAAAGCAAGTTGTTACAAGATGTTATATTGAAAAGCTCTCCTTTTTTCTGAATGCCAGAATTCAAATTAGCTCATATGCTCCTTTCTGCCCCTTACTTAAATGAATTGTTACCCTTGAGTTTCCATTTGCCTCATGGCTTGTCTTGGCACTTGTTTCCATTGAGGATATATTAAAAAGCAAACAAAACTAAAAGTAAAAAGCAAGCAAAAATAAAATTGACTCCTTAAATAGATTTTTTTTTAATTTTTAGGGTTCACAGAATTAATACTGTAATTTCTTATTTTAAAGTCTCCCTTGTATTCCTGGTTCTGAAATGAACTATCTTATACCTTATTTTATACATTAGAAAACAGCTACTTTATTCTCCCCGATGCAGATAGCTCTTCAATTCATTGAACTCTTCTCTGATGCCAACCCTGATTATGCACCAATTATTATGTTGAACTCTTAAACTACAGACATCCTTAGACCAGTCAATGATGTGAATGACTTGAATTAGTTAATGACATGTATTTGCTAATGCTGCTAATTTTGCCATCATATGTATCCATCTACATACAAATGTATGTATATATATACATATATACATGTATTCCTATTTGTGTGTGAGAAGCAACATGGTACAGTGGACAGAACCATGACTTGGAATCAGGAAGATTTGGGTTCTAGTCCTATCTCTTACTAGAATATCTATTATTGATATTTTAAAAATGAGAAATAGAGTTGTTACATGATAAAACTTTTATATTGAAGGGATTCAGAAGAGGTGGGGAAGGGTTATATTTTGGGGGATAGAGAGAGAGGATCCTGACCTGCGTTAAGAAATTGGAGGGTGGGAGAATGCGCATAGAGAAGAATCCCAAATGCTTAGGACTAAGTAAAAAAAATCTGCCTCTTCCTGAAGAAAATGGAACTGGATCATCTAAGCAGCTTGCAGCTTTTGTCCTCTAAGGCATATGGTATGGATCCAGATATCCAGTCAGGTGAAAAATCATCCACTAAAAAGAGACCAGAAGTTTTTGGAGATCTGCTGTCTTCCTGGCACATGTATCTAAGACTTGATTGAGAGTCTTCTAAGACTTATAAATCCTGTTGACTATTACCCACTTCTGGGAATCAAATGGGGAAAATTGATGCTGGCAGAAGGAAAGTAGAAAGCACCATTGAAGATCACCAAGACTTAGGCAAGAAATTTAGACCTTAGGGACACAAGTGAAATTTTAATCAATGCCAATTGAAAGCAAGGTTTTCAGAAGTTAAAGGCAAATTTGGAAAGTGATTAAGACAATAGTTGCCTGAGAATGGGTCTTGGATTTCTGAACCATGACTTGAAATATATAAGTGATCTGCTCCTGGCCATATACAGAGTGAACACAACCACAAATAGAAAAATTCTATGTGACTTGACTCTTGCAAATCTGCTCAAAGGGATTTTCAACAGAAAAGAAAGGAGGGAGAAAATTGTTTATGTTGATCTAAGATTGCTAGCACAGATGGCAACTATAATGAAAGAAAAACACTGTAGGGTCACTAAGAAATTCACAGGAAAAAAAGATCTAAGAAAGGAGCCAGCAAAAAATCCATGACCTCAGATATCCATAAACAAATAAACAAACTAAGCATAAAATGCAGATTAAAGTGGTGACGCTAATAGGATCTAAAAAACATTGAATAACATAGGATCTAAATATTATACTGGGGCTCCAAAAATCTACTTCTCAAGAATTTAGCGATGTGATTGGACAATAACTCTTCTAAAACCCATCAGAGATTCTTACTGGACTGGAAGCTCAATATGGGTTAACAGAATGATATGGCAGGCAGTGAAGATCACGTGACCTTAGGCTGTCTGGTGTTCTTATCCTTTTTTATTATGGAACTCTTTGGCAGTCTGGCAAAGTCTGTGAATACATACTCATAAATGTCTTTAAATGTCAGTGTCTCGTTAAATACTTTGTTGTTGTTGTTATTGAGTTGTTTCTGAATTTGTGACCCCATTTGGAGGTTTCTTGGCAAAGATACTGGAAGGGTTTGCCATTTCCTTCTCCAGCTCATTTTAAAGATGAGAAAACTAAGGCAAACAAGGTTAAGTGACTTGACCAGGGTCACCCAGCTAGTAAGTGTCTGAGGCCAAATTTGAACTCCAGAAGAGAAGTCTTCCTGACTCCAGGCCTGGAGCTCTATCTACTGCACCACCTATGTGCCAGATATTGTGCTAAGCATTGGGGATATAAAAAGACAATCCTTGGCCTAAAGAAATTCACAATCTAATGGAGATTAAAAAGAAACAAATATATAAAAATAAGCTACATCCAGGAAAAAATTAGAAGAGAAAAGGCACTAGAATTAAGAGGGGTTGAAAAAGATGGGATTTTAGTTCATACTAGAAGGAAGCCAGGGAAGCCAGTAGGTAGAGATGAGGGGAGGAGAACATGACAGGCCTGGAGGATAGCCAGGGAAAATGCCTGGAACTAAGGTATGTGGTATTTTGTGCCATGAACAGCAAGGAGACCAGTGTCACTGAATTGTTAGGAAGTAAGCTGAAAGATGACTGGAAGGTAGGGAGGTGGAGGTATGAAGAGCTCTGGACACCAAACCAGATTTTGTATGTGTGTGTGTGTGTGTGTGTGTGTGTGTGTGTGCGTGTGTAGGCTGCTATACAGGCTACTGATAGAGAAATGGAATAAGGGATTTAATTAGAGGGATATGTATATATATACATATATATTAATATATATATATGCAGAAAAGTAGGAAAGTCAGTCATTTAGCTAGAGTAGGGGATGACTTATGAGTAGTCTACATGTGGCACTCATATCCAAGAAGCTTTAAGAGCTCTAAAGGAAGGTCCCATACACAATGGATGAATCCTTTGTGGAATATGTTTCCTGAAGTGCAGGGGACACTTTTGCTTTTGAATCCCTTAGTGCCTACCACAGAGAAACGTCATTATC
Source organism: Phalanger gymnotis (assembly GCA_028646595.1). Taxonomy (NCBI): domain Eukaryota; kingdom Metazoa; phylum Chordata; class Mammalia; order Diprotodontia; family Phalangeridae; genus Phalanger; species Phalanger gymnotis. The sequence continues at coordinate 120,536,520 of CM053626.1, read as the reverse complement.
ATAGATTTAGAACTGAAGGGATTTTCATCTACAACACTGGAAGGAGTCCCCTCATCCCACCAAATGACAAATCAGAATGTTTGCTGTTATGTTCTTGGATATTTTTTCACCCTAAACTTCGTGTGCAACATATACTACTACCTTATTGATCTTGGAGGTGACTTTTTAGAATAAGAAGAAAAGTGGTAGGTTATAGGAAAAGGGTATCAATACTTAGAATCTGGGATTGTTATTGTTGTTGAGTTGTTTCAGTCATATCCAACTCTTCATGACCCATTTGAGGTTTTCTTGGCAAAGATACTGGGAGTAGTTTGCCATTTCCTTCTCTAGCTCATTTTACAGGTGAGGAAACTGAGGCAAATAGTGTTAAGTGACTTGCCTAAGATCACCCAGATAGTGTCTGAAATCAGATCTTTCTGACTCCAGGCCCAGTGTTTTATCCACTGTGCCACCTAGCTCCCTTAGAATCTCAGAGAAAAGCTTCTGTCTCTATCATTGACTCCGTACATCACCAGTCATGGTAATAGTTTTTAGTCAATGGCTTCATTCTGTTACCTTAAAATTGAATTCATCTTTCTTGCCTTTAAAGGAATTTATAAAAAATAAAATATCCTTCTAAAATGTATTATGAACCAAGGAATTACAAAAATGAATGCATGATTGAAATGTAAGTTGAAAAGGATTTGTTTTTATGTGTGTGCATATGGCCCAGGTACAAATGGGAATTTATGGTGCCATCTCATCAAGTATTCTCTTCTATGCATAGAACTGTCTTGGGGGTTGAATGACTGACTTGTTACAAACAAGAGGTCTATCTTCTAAGGGATTAGGCTCGACATAGAGTGACAACAACACATATGGAGAGACACACTGAAAACAAACTACACAATATGTAGCTGGGGAATAGCAGCCAGAGAATTCAGTTAGTTTAAAAATGTCTGTGTGGAGAGGCAGTGGGGCATAGTATAAAGCAGGGCTGTCCAAAATACTGCTCATGGGCCGCATGCAGCCCCCAGTGTGATTTTATGTGGCCTGCCTGTGGGTTTTAATTTTCACAAATGAAAAAATAAAATAATAATTTGCATGGAATGTGTATTAGATTTTTTAATTCCATCACTAATAAACAATCTCGTCAATGTTAATTTTCTTTGGTGTTTTTAAGCAGTGTTATGGATGGAACATATTGCATGGAGTTTTTGATTGATCTGTTCGGTGCATTCCGTCTGTACCATGCAGACTAGTCAGTATGCACCTACCTTTATACTGTTGTGTTGTTGCTTTGTTGTTTTGTGTTTGCTTTCGCTCTTTGCCCCTTCGCCTGTCGTATTGATAATGCACGTTCCCCCATTTTCTATTAGCGTACTGTATGTGTACTGTATTTTTTATTCTGGGTGCAGCCCTCAAATAATTATTTCATTTTAATGTGGCGCTAAGATAACCTAAGGTTGGACAGCCCAGAGTTGGAAGAGGTGGCTACTGTACATTGTGTGACTTGACGTAAATTACAAAACTGTGCTCAGCTTTAGGGTCTTGAAGATACAATGGAATTGAGACTACTTAAATCACCCATGTTACTAGATTGTTGGAAGACTCAAATGAGATTCTCTTCGAGTATGGACTTTTAATTATGAAGAATTTTATATTTAGCTACCTTCCCTCTCTTCTCTTCTCTTCTCTTCTCTTCTCTTCTCTTCTCTTCTCTTCTCTTCTCTTCTCTTCTCTTCTCTTCTCTTCTCTTCTCTTCTCTTCTCTTCATCTCTTCTCTTCTTCTCTTCTTTTTTCTCTCCTCCTCCTTCCTCTCTCTCTCTCTCTCTCTCTCTCTCTCTCTCTCTCTCT
>CM053626.1:120505949-120534184 GCA_028646595.1 Phalanger gymnotis | reverse complement strand
GTCCCTGTTTTTAGCAAGTGCATATGTACCTCTGTCTCATTACCACCCCACCCCACCATGATTTTATCGGTGTAAAAGCGTCTCAGGAATAAACTCCCTCAGCCAATGCAGATTGGCACCCACACTGTAACTTACATTCTTAAAGAGTTTCCTGGGGGCACTGAGAGAATATGTGCCTTGGCCCAGATTATACAGTCAGTATATATCCAAGGTGAGACTTGAACCAGCCTTTCTGACTTTCCAAACCTGGCTATCTATCTATTACTCCATAAGGCAGTGAGGTGAAAAAGGAGGACCAATCTTTAAGAAATAGGCAAGATTCTTGTGTAATGGGCCTATCGATCATTTGTAACAAATAAATGATTCTGAAATGTTCAGAAGCAAGGGGCTGAAAATTGCTTTTCTCCTGAGTCTTTTAAACATTCATCTTGTAGTGAGGTTTGTGAAATAAAGGTTAGTCCTCAGGCCAGCACCTGTTGAAATGAGTGCAGATGCTGAATGAGAAGAAGCCAAAACAATGAGTCTTCACTGAAATTATTCAGTAACAGTAAAATATATGCATGGCATATGTGAATTTTAGTGATCAGATGTTTCATATTATAGTTTGTATCTAAATGATCCTGACATATCAGGTAGGAGAGAATGAGGTTATTTCTTTTAAAATCAAAACAGCACAGAATGCGAGTCAGCATACCAGGGTTCAAATCCCAGCTCTCCCACTAGCTAGCATGGTTGTAGTTCTTTCAGGTTTACAAAGCACTTTACATGCTATCTCAGTTGATCAGATCCTCCCAACAATTTTGTGAGGGAAGTGCTATTATTCCACCCATTTTACAGATTGAGGAAATAGATGCTGAGTTGTTAACATGACTTGTGCAGGGTCACACAACCAGTAAGTGTCTAATACCAAATTTGAACACAGATCTTCCTGACTCCAGATGCAACACTCTGTCTGTCCATTCCATCACCTAGCTGCCTCTAACTAGCTGCATGACTTTGGGTGAGGCTCTTACTGGGACTTCAGGTCTCAGTTTCCCCATGAGTACAGTGATGATGTTGAGTAAGATGACTTTTCATGTCTTTAATTTAGCTATCTAACATCTTTAGAATGTTAGGGCACCAGGGACCTAAGTAGTCATTCTAATTCCCTCTCATCTACTCAGAACTGATCGTCTTTAAACAAATAAACAAATACAAAGAGGAAAACCTTTTTTTGGAGAAAATCGACATACTGGTTTATATTTGTGGTAAACTAACTTTGCTAATAATAATTTCATGTGTCAGCTTTTGAGAAGGGATTAGAGTTTGGGGTAATGCCAAATAAAAACTATAGTGCATGGTTATGTTTTGCTTTAATAATGCCCTTTGTTATCTTCTAATCATGTAAGACAAGTATGAGTGTGCTGAAGGTGGATATAATGCTTCCACTGCTCCTGTTGCTACCATGTAAATTCTCATCTGCCTATAATTTGGGAGTATCATGCAAGAGAGGTTGTCAGCAATTATGTCTCAGACAAATCCCTAATCAATCTATTAGGAGAAACATTTTAGAGAGTTTGCCTTGAAGTCAGCAAGAGGTGGATTCAAGTCCCATCTCTGACATATAATGACTCTGTGACTGGGCAAGTCTCTTGACCTGTCATTCATGCTCCATTTGAACTCCATTGAGGAAGAAAATACACACACACACACACACACACACACACAGACACACAGACATAGACACACACACACACACACACACACAGCTAAGTTGGCTTCTAAACCATTGTGACAATCTTTTGGAAATCAGATTGAGGAGAGTATGAATTCTAGGAATTTAGGACCTATTTGTTTTCTCTCGGTGTGTATCTATTTATGTGTGTGTGCACATGGTTTATGTGTACAGAAAATGGTCTTTGACAAGTAGTCATTAGTCATTTTAGTAATGCATCAGTTAATTATGATTTTCTGAGTCTATTGTCACCCCCCCTTCCCCACTCCTTGAACTCAAGTTTAAGAGGAGGGGAAGAATAGTCTTATAGGTTATTTTGAAATATGCGAGACATATACGCTGATGAGCTATAATTACCTAGTGACATCTTGGGAACTGCTCTCTGGAAGCTTTTCCCATTTGATTTATTGCTCTTTAAGGATGCGGCATTCACACGGGTGCCTTCACTTACTTTCCTTTAACCCTATTTTTATTTAACCGCTGGCAGCACTACTGCAGGTTTACAACAGTGATTCAAAGAGCTTCCGTACAGCACGTGGCCAAGCTGAATTAAAACCCGGTGTTTTACCAGCTGATGCAGCTCATCGTGAAACTCACGGAGGTAAAAATAAACAGCAAAATAATACCCAAGAGCCTTTAATTACCTCCAGAAAAAAAAAAAAAACAAACAAACAGTCGTCGTGCTCCAGATTCGGGGGCTGAGCTTTGCTCTACTTCCGCAGTGAAAATAGACCTGACCAGAAAACAAAAACAAACAACAGTAACAACCCTCTCCCCCCCAAACAAACAAACAAAAAATATAGTGAGGTATGACACGAGTGGTTATACAGCAATATTGTGACTAGAATAAACTCGATGCTTACTTTTACTGGGGGGATAAAGTAGACATCTATTTCATTCCATGCACAGTTACAGCTGAACATCTTTGAAAGAAGTCCACTTCCTGACTCCCACTGGCGGCATGCATCTCTGCATCCGCTATCCCTTAGTGAGATGAACATTAATCAATGGGCGGGAGTGGAAAGGGTGGAGAGAATTTCTGTACTTCCCTTTGACAGGATGGTGTGGTGAAACTGAGAAGAGATATAGCCCAGAAACGGGGAAGAGAAGAGAATCACTGATAGTCCCTTTGGTGAACTCCCATTAATAGCTGAGTGTTTAGTGGCTTGGGATGGAAGGACCGGTTTGGTGTACGATCCTCCCGGGAAAAGCAAGTAAGAGGATCCCTTAGTTAACAAACTTACTTAATGTTCATTTGGTACAGAAACATGATGGTTTTGTTTTCCTTTAGGAATACTTGACTGATGTAAATCAATGGAAACCTGATGGATTTGTGGTGGGTTTCACTTGAAATAAAGACAACTAAGAGTTCTCAAGTACTGGAATCATGTCCAAATAGCTACTGGGATGGAACTAATACTGCAAAACCAAATCGATCAAAAATCCCTTTGCTTTTTCCTCATTCTCTTAGCCAGGGCTTCAAAGCTTCTCTACGCAGGCTTTCACTGTTAATTACTTTGAATAAAGGGACCCCCTGGGTTTGTGTCAGGGCAAGAAGAATTTCTTGATTATCAGTCTGCCGATACACTTGGAGCCTGGGAGTATGGGTGGACAAGATGAGGGCTGGGACAGGCGGGGAGTGATTTGGCAGAATTAGTTATGATTGGTATATTTTCAGCCTCCTTATCGACCCTGCTGCGACACAGCCTGCCTGCTGGCTCCGTCTCCTGGGCTCTGGGCCCATCACTGGGACTCTCTGCATTGTGAGGTCTGTGTCTGCAGCAATTGCAACCATACCCTTAGAAACTGCAGGAGAATGCGCTCGGTATCTCTGAGAAAAAATACATAAAGCTATGCCATTGACAGGAAAGGCAGCAGACTACTGTGGAGACAGCAGAGGGCCTATAGTGGGGAGATTTAAGTTGTCCTGTTTGCATTGCTAATTGGGTGTGACCTTGGGCAATTTACTTAACTGTAACCGTAAATTAATCTGTAATGTGTAAATTAATAGCATTTATTAAGCTCCTACTATGTACTAAGCACTTTACAAATATTATCATAGTTAATCCTCACAACAATCCAAGGAGGCAGAGTCTATTATGATCCCCGTTTTACAGTTGAGGAAACTAAGGCAAATAGATTTTTGTTTTTTTAAAAGAGACTCGCCCAAATGACTAGGTTGCTAAAGGGCGGAGTGGCTTGAATGGAATAATGCAGTTTGCATTTTTTTTTCCAGATAAACACGGCTCAGCATTCTGCTGTGGGACTACTGAACTCAGGTTCAATAGATGACTTCTAAGGTGCAGTCTAAGCCCATGATCTCATGATCAGGGGTCATTATTGCCAGCATATGTCTTAATTTTTCTTTTGCTCTTCCAGTTCTCTTCTATAAAAACACATCTCCTTTCACTGTCCCAAATCAGAATGTTGGGTGGTGCTTATTTGGGAAAAAAGGCAAACCGCATTATTCCACTTAAGCAACTCCCCGCATTGGCAACCTAGTGACTGCATCTGTTCCTCTCTCATCTATATTTTCTTTTCCTCTTCTTTCCTTTCATTATCCTCCTTCTAAGTTCTTTGCAAAGGCATCCTTCTCTACTCAAATCTTCCCCCAGTCAGCATAGTCCTTCCTCTATCAGCTTCTTGTGGAGAAGAGAGAAGATGTTTTGGTGGCATAGATAGAGGACCATCAGGAATACCTGGGTTCAATTCTTACCTTTTCCAGCCTGAAATATATGATCTTTAACACATGATGGCTGTGTGGTCACGGGCAAATTATTTAACCTTTCAGTGTCAAAGGAAATTGCTAAGATGTTAAGTTACAGATAGGTCATTCAGGCAGTGTAAATTGAATTACTTTCATTTTGCAGCTGAGAAAATCGCAGACAAATGAAGAGACTTACCCAGGTTTTTATGGCTAGTCTGTATCACAGTTAGGATATTAGTCCAAGTTACTCAGGAATTCAACTCTGGACCTCTTGCTTCTCAGTATGACTCATGTTGTCTGCTTTTCTCTACCACCAGTATCTAGGTCCAGGCTTTGAAGTCTTCCAGATTCTCTGAATGCTTGTGTGTGTGGCTTGCAGATATGTTTGCTTCTATGGGCAAAGGCACTATGTGTTCCATGTCTATAGGGGGCATATGCCATTTTGCCATGGGATATCTCTATGACTTGCTTCGTTCCTTGGCTACAGAAAGAGACCTGACCCTTCGTGGATAATCTTTTTCCTTTTAAATTTTCTAATATTTATTGACCTTCTTAGACTTCTTCCCTTTTCTCTTTTCTATTTGCCATGATTCATTAAAGAGTATATAATTGGATAAGCTTAACTCAATAAGTGTGCCAGACCCTTACTTTATTACCTTCGGATATGTGGACATGCTGGTTTTTATCTTCAATCTAATTTTCCATTTTATGGTTTATTTTTTGTTAATTTTCAGCGACAGTACACAGCTAAAGATATTACTGGCAGCAAACTGCCTCAGAAAAAAGAAGGGGATGCGGAGATATGCAAATTATGAGGTGTGATTGCCTGCCCTTCTGAGTGACAGGTTGCAAGGACAAAATCAATCTCAATTCCTGGTGCTAGAGTGCTAAAGACAATTATTGGATAAAAATGACCTTATGAATTAAACTCTTGTGACAAAGAATATGACTGTGTTTTGTGAAGCTGAATAATCTTCCATGGCCTTTGGGTTGGACAGCCCTCCTCAGAAATGGTCATCCAGACATAACTTGTGGGGGGACAATGCACTTAGACCAAGGTCCAAGCCTCTAAACAATACACTCCAAATAACCAGTGTGCTTGAAGGTGATAAAGAAATATTATATATTGGAATGTTTTCTTTCCCCTTTCAAAATTATCACTTGATTTTCTTATTTGGAAAAGATGAGAAGTGAAGCTGAGCTGTTTCTTAAAATGCTGAGCTGTTAATGTGCAAAGAAGATGGCTATCTTGATAGAGAAGTTTGGGGAGAGGTATAGAAAAGGTACTTAACCTTAGGTCAAATTTTTGCTATGGCATCTGCTGCTAGAACACTGGGGATCTGGTCTCCATCCCAACTAGTGCTTAACAGTGAGGGCAGCTTCAGAGCCTTCCTGATTGTTTAGCTAGCTAGGTGACAGTGTGGGTAGAGTAGACCCGGAGTACTGGAAGTACTAGACCTGGAGCCAGGAAGACTTGAGTTCCGATTCTGTCACAATCACCCACTAGCTGTGTGCCTCTGAGGAAGTCATTTAACTACTCTCAATCTCAGTTTCCTTGTCTATAAAATGGGAAAAAATATAGTAGCAGCTTTCTCACAGGGCTGTTGTGAGGACTAAATTAGGTAATATGTGTAAAGCATTTTGCAAACTTAAAAGTTTTATGTAAATGTTTGCTATTGTTATTATTGATTCTCTGGTCTCCATAAGTGCATGGTGGCTCCCACTCTTGGAAAGTCTGGGTGACAATTGATATCAAGGCCCTCCTGGGTATTCTTAGATCAGAGGTGTTTGGGGAGTTCCCAGTTCTGGAAATTCTCTTGAGTCTGATTCTTACATTCTGTCCAGGAATTAACCAATTCTTGGGATTATTATGGTCTCTGTTATTCATTCAGTCTGCTCATTAGTCCTCTGGACTTGACCTAAGAATAATATTTGAGTGCCAACCCTATAGACTTGGGAATGCAAGCCAGGATATACTGAAGTGTATGTCCTAAGTGTCCATACAGGCTCAAGACATCCAGTTTACAGAGACCATCAGGGAGGACTATATTAACACACGATGAGAGAATCAGTCAATGAAGATTTATTAGGTACCTACTGTGTATAGGGTTGGATTCCTTCTTAGCAAGAAGGAAAACACTTTCTTGGCTTTTCTCCTGAAGCTTTGGGACATCACTTTTGCCTTACTTAGGTGAAACTGCACACATGTAGGATGGGAAGTGGGAAAGATACTATTTGCTCCTTTCTTCCCCCAGGAAGGTTGAAAAGAGATTTGATTTCAAAGAGACACATACCCAAAGGTTAGCTATGCTATAAAACTGTCCACTTGGACCATTTAGCCATTTCTAGGTCATAGACTCTACAGTTTGGGAGAAGGGAGAAAAATTAAATGATATTTTTATGGACTGCTGAGAATTATTTAGAATTGTCAATTATATTAAATAATGCCAGTGGATTATTTTCATTTGCAAAGAGAAAGGCTTGGTATCACAGAAACAGATCACGGGCCTTTATGTAGTAGATAACTAGGAAAGTGAGCATGCGGTTCACATAAACGGAAAAATATATTTACCATTTTTGCTTATTACAAAAAAGAAATCTAGTGCTTTGTAGCTAGGGTAATATCCTACTTGTCTATTGCTCAGAATTCAAATATTTGGACTATGTTCTGAAAGGGGAAACGACAACTAATGGCACACACACACACACATACACACACAGCCTTTGTGTCTCTTTCTTCCCAGACCAAGTTTAAATTGCAACCTATTCTATTCTCCTCTCTCCTAATCATATCACATTACAACATATTATACCATAGTATGCCATGCCACATCACATAATCATGTCATGTCACACCACATCCTCTGTTCGGCTTTTAAAGCTCTACACAACCTGTTCCCAAGCTATTTTTTTCCAGCCTCATTGGATGTTACTCTCCTTCCTGAACTCTGCTATCCAGCCAAACTGATGGTGTCTCTGTTCCTCACAAAGGATACTCTATCTCTAGTCTCCCCACCTTTATACTGGCCGTTTTCCATGCCTCGAATGAGCTTTCTCATTACCACTGTCTCACAGAGATGTTCACCTTATTTGATATGCATTTAAAGCATTATTTTTTGCATGAAGTCTTTTTTTGTCCATAATTCTTTTTCTTAAATGATTAATTAATTTATTTTTAGTTTTCAGCATTCACTTCCACAAGATTTTAAGTTCCAAGTTTTCTCCCCATCTCCCTCCTCCCCCACCCCAAGAGAATGTGCATTCTGATTATCTCTTCCCCCAATCTGCCCTCCCGTCTATCAACCCCACACCCCTTCTCTTATCCCCTTCTTTTCTATTTTCCTGTATGGCAAGATAGATTTCCATACCCCATTGCCTGTATATCTTATATCTCAGTTGCATGTAAAAACAATTTTTAACATTCGTTTTTAAAACTTTGAGTTCCACATTTTGTCCCTTCCTTCCTCTCCTCCCACCCTCATTGAGAAGGCCAGCAATTTGATATAGGTTATACATGTGTAGTAATGCAAAACACTGCATGAAGTCTTTAGTTAGTAAGTCAATTATCGTTTATTAAGTAGCGACTATGTGCCATGCCCAGTGCTGTACACTGAGGATATGAGTACTAAAAAAGTAATTCAATTCTTTCCTTCAAGGAGATTACAATCTAACGTGGGAAGGAAGGGGAAGGTAAAGGAGAAAACGGTACCCAGAATGAGGCAGCAGTGAAAAAGTCCAAAGAAGTGAAGTGGGTGGGAAATGAAGAGATGACTGTGTTGAGTGACCACTTAAATGGGGGCTTTGGATGGAGCAAAGAATTCCAATATGGACAGAGGGTCCTAAAGGTGCTGATGAGGCTGACACAATCTTGCAGGATGATAAAGTTCCTGAGGACCTGATGGAGAAGTCCAAAGGAGTTCAGCATTGGGAAAGGAAGTCTCTCCTGATCCTCCGAAATGCTGGTGACCTCCTTCCTCAACTACCTGGTACTTAAATATGTTGTATTTATTTGCAGTTATTCATTCTTGCTTTTTTGCTTTATATACATTTATATAAATGTATTATCTATCCCTCCTATTATAATAGAATTCAGAATGTTCCAGAATCTCTCTACAACTGCTTCTGGCCTTCCTTCTGAGCCTCCTTGGTTTACATGAACAATTCTCGCAAGCTTTTTTTTTTTTGTTCTCATGGAAAATTAAAACAGTAACAGAACTAAATAAATCAAGCAGGCTGAAGATTGTTCTGAGTAAGAGCAAAAAGCTGTATGCACTTCATTATTCCCTTGGATCGTCATTACCAGAGCACAGAATATTTGACACATATTGAAGACCTGAATCATTTTGGAATGGTTTATTTCTATTCAGCACATTCTGTCTGAACAGGCAGAGAAGTGCATTAAAATATACTTTAGAAAGATTTCCATCAAAATTATATTTCAAAACCTGCTATTCTGCTCAAAGGAGTAAGCTGCAATCTGGAAGATTCACTTAGGTGGAACAGCTCAGTCCCCAGTGATGATGGTTCACTGAGGGGTGACTGCACAAGGTGGTGTTATTGTTTTAATTTCTGTGCTATTTGGATTATGTGACGTAGCCCAGACTGACAGTGGGAGCCATGACACAGAGGCTCAGTAGAGTGTAAAGAGTACTGGGTCTGACTTCAGAGGACCTGGGTTTGAATCCATACCCTTATTATTTATTAGCTGTGTGAAACTGGGCAATTCACTTGTCCCCTGCTCCAGTTTTCTCATCTGTAAAGCTAAGGGGCTGGACTTGATGATCTCTGAAGCACCTTCCAGACCTGAAGCTTACCATCCTACACTAGTTTTAGTATAGAAATCTGTTATTCATGTGGTAAGTCTAAAGGTCAGGCAGCTAGGTGGCCCAGTGGATAGAGTGCTAATCAAGACAACTGCTCTTCCTGAGTTCAGATCTGGCCTCAGCCATTTACTTGCTGGGTGACTGTGGTCAAGCCACTTAACCCTGTTTGCCTCGGTTTCCTCATCTGTAAAGTGACCTGGAGAAGGAAGTGGCAAACCGCTCCAGGATCTTTGCCAAGAAAACCCCAAATGGAGTCACAAAGAGTCAGACATGACTAAAATGACTGAACAGCAAAGTCTAAAGGTAACTTTTTCTGCAGTGTTGAAGGATCTATGTGTCTTGTCTTCATTTTCATACTGCCCATTAGCTCCTTGGCCCTACTGAACCATTTCTTCCTTTAAGGTCATACGAGAAGTAAGTAGTGGAGCCATGATTCAAACCCACGTCTTTCTCTAACATCATTTCTATTACAACATACCACCCTTTCATTTGACCATGTGTTCTCTATACCATAGAAGACCAGGGATTGTATTCCTATGCTAGTACCTGTGGGATTTTAGATAAATTGAACTTTTGATTCTTTGCTTCCTTGTCTATAACATGAAGATAATAATACTTGGAATACCTAGGATGAAGATTATTATGAGATAAATAGATAATATATAGATTATAGATAATGAGATATTAAACAGGAAAAAATATTTTGGAAATATAAGCAATTATGTACATCGATGTTGATTGTTACAACAATAAGAACTACTACTACTACTACTATTACTGCTACTACCACCACCACCACCACCACCACCACCACCACTATGTCTCCGAATAGAGTATAAGCTTTTTGGCATCATAGAGTACAATTGCATCTGTCTGTATATTGTTCACAATACTTAACATGGTGACCTCACGTAATTGGAGGCTTAATAAATGTTTATTGATTTGCTGATAGATTGAAATGAGACAGATTTCCAATTATTACCGATTGGCCAGTGGATACATGAGGAATATCTTGGGTTACCCAGAGAATAAATGATGTTCCTTGGATGTTTCTCATTCTCCAGGTTTTGTTTCTAGCTTCTGTTACAGTCACTCCTCCTCCTTCTCTTCTTCTTCTTCTTCTTCTTCTTCTTCTTCTTCTTCTTCTTCTTCTTCTTCTTCTTCTTCTTCTTCTCCTCCTTCTCCTTCTTCTCCTTCTCCTCTTCTTTCTTCTCCTTCTCCTCTTCTTTCTTCTCCTCCTCCTCCTCCTTCTTCACCTCTTTCTTTTTCCTCTTCCTCTTCCTCCTCCTCCTCTTATTCCTCCTATTATGACACATGATTTTTCCAAATTTCTATTAAGTGCCACAACTATGTCAATTTCTACAAGCTAAATGTATCCAACAGTAGAATGCCTTGCTTCTTGACCAGAATGTGTTGATGGCACAACATTTCGTCTCTGTTCAAGGACCCCTTGTGATCTGATGGTAATTCAGCAATTTCATAGCTTCCATAGATACAGTGTGTTTCAGTTCCAGATACGTTACAAAAAAGTCAGAGTGTCTGTTCTAAAAACAGTCCTGAAAAATGTATGCCTTACTTTTGTTTATAGCACTAGACATTCAAATCTAGGACTTCAGCTCCACTTTTAAGCCTGCTTGCTAATTGTATAATCTTAGCTGTGCTTCATAGGTGTTGATATATACAGCAGTCAAGGTGATTAGACTTTAGTTACATGTTCAATTGTTTTGTTGGCTGGTATGTGTTGTTATCATTTGAGAAAAAAAGAATTAGGAAGGAACATAACAGAAACTAAAAGGCTGGGACTTTTGTTACTAGCTCTCTATCATTAACTTGGTGTCTACACTGGATTTTTTTTGCCAATGGCAAAAGACAAGAAAGAAAAATTGTTTGGGAAGTACATCACTATTTATCTGATGTGTTGGTGCCTGGCCACAATAGCATTTCTTCAAGGAATAAGGAGAAAGAATGAATTGGAATAGTTCTAATTGAATGTAAGATGTTATTTCAACCCTCTCCTTTCATTGCAGTACAGTCTGCCTGACTTAGTGTACTACAATGTATAAAAATGGAGGTGTTCCTGAAATCAAAGTCAGTTTATCTGCTCTATAAAGAAAAATTTTCACCTACTTGTTGGCTTGTAATGGCGGAAGTCACTGCTAGTCACTCACTTGTAGGGACAGATGAATTGACTCTCTCTAACTCATGACTGCATAAATCTAGAACTTTTCCACATAACTTCTCTTACTTGAGAACTCATAAAACCTACACAAGGGAGGTAATACAGATATTTGTATCTCCATTTGATAGATGAGGAAACTGAGTCACAGAGAGATTATGTGCTGTGCTCAAGGATACATCACCACTATGTAGCATTGTAAGGACTGATCTTAAGTTTTTCTTATTTCTCTCCTTTTCTGTTTGTAATTGAAAAGGGCCTTCTGATAGCATTTCATTTTGTGTAATAAGAATAAAATGGTGATTATTATTTTAAGTTGGCAAAGCTTGTACAGTTGATAAAATGATGGATTTTAGGGCAAGAAGAGGGCTTCAAGCTTATCTAATCCATTACTTTCATTCCAAGGAATCTGAGGCCCAGAGATGTCTTATATTTGCCAAAGGTCTCATGGCTACTAAGGGAGAGATTCAATTCAATCCAATCAGCATTTACTATGTGCTTCTTATGTGCCTGATGCACCGCTAATAAGTAAAAATGAAATGAATTCCTGCTTCAAGGGACATACATTATACTGGGAGTGGAGAGGGGCAGATATAAATATAGAAAGATGCTTTAATACAACATTTGTACAAAGCAAATATAAAATGATTCTGGTTAGGTGCTCATGATTAATGGATGGCCCTGCCTCCTGTGGCAGGTAACACTTGAGGTGAATGTTCAAAAGAGCTAGGGCTTCCAAGAGGAAGTGAGGAGGGAAAACAGTCTATGCACATGGGATAATCTAAGCAAAGTCACAGAGGTGGGAGAAAGAATGTCATATGTCAGAAACATTAAATAGACCAGTGGTTTGGCTCAAATATAGCATGGCTGAGCAGGAGAGCTGTGATGCTATCTGAAACTGGAGACAAAGCATCCTAACTCACAATCACCTGTTTTTTTTTTCCCAGAATACAGCTTTACCCACCTTCCAAGACACACATTATCTATATCTCCTCCTTGCTTTATTCATTCATCTTGGCTTTTCTCATTTGATAAGCAGATGTAGATATTCTATGTAAGTATGCTTCTTGAGAAAAACTCCCAGAGAAAGAAATGATCTGGACCATACAAACTGCATCTGGGGTTCAGCAGAATTGTATAGTGTACCCAATTGCAGGCATACTCGTGGCACTAAATGACGCATGTTTCTATTGTGGATTTTAGTGCTTAGAACAAAGGTCTCCTCTTTCATGAGGTAGAACAAAGAGGGTGAATTCGTCTCATCAAAATAACAAACAATGATCAAATGACCTTTCATTTATACTTATTCAAAAGATTCCTATTTTGGGGAAATATGCTAATAAACGAACCTAAAGCAGGCAGTCTGGGTTGGCACAAGCATGCAAATGGAAATATTTCAAAGACTCATTGAAGAGGTTTATGGTTCTATTGGGTGACTGGATGTGCCTACTGTTTTTATACACATACTTTTCCCCCACCCCGTCCCCATCTTGTCGCTACAATCCTCTATTCATTCATAGAATCACTACATTTTGAGACAGGCAAGATCTTAAGAGGCTAGCTCTCATCTTTGCCAATTTTTTAAACTTTTGTACATCTTTTGGTTGCCAGGAGGAAATCAAGAGTCAAAGAGATAGGAAGATTTTGACTCAATGCTAAGAGGAACTTCATAGTGTTGAGAGTATTCTAAGAGTGGTCTGCCTCAGGAGATAACAGGTAGTGAGTCTCTATAGATCCTTAAGCAGAGGCTTAAACATGGAGAGGCTATAGAGAATATGAGATTAAATGCCTTCTGAAGTACCTACCCATCAGTCACCAAGCATTAAGTGCCTATTATGGGTTAAGCACTATGCTATGTTTGGGGGGAGCAAATTAAAAAATAGAAATATCTACTGCCCTTGAGGAATGTATGCTCTAGTAAAGGGAGACAGGATGTGCATATGTAAGAATTATATAAGATTGATGCAAGATGATTTTGTGCGAAAGGAATGGTAGCTGGGAGAGGGGGTCAGTAAAGCCTTCGTGTAGGAGGTAGCACTTGAGATGAGCCTTGAAGGATGCTAATAATTTCTAGAGATGGAAGTAATGAAGGAGAGCATTCCAGTCATGGGGAGGGATGGCAACTACTGAAATTCATTCAGATTCTGAGATTTCATGAATTACATATGATAGATACATTTTATATATGTGTACATATATAAATATACACATATATGGACATATGTAAAATAAGCCATACACATATACATGCAGTCATACATCCTACTTGATGTTTCCTATACATGACATTTTCTCTCTGGTCTCTATATCTTTGTAATGGCTATTTCCCATACCTGGAATATTTTTCCTCCTCAACTCCACGAAGGCAAGAAGGGAGAAGACTGAGAAGACTGTTGGATTTGGTATTAAAATTGATTCTTAGCAACCAGAGAAAGAATAGTTTCTACTGAGTGGTGAAGATGGAAGTCAAATGGCAAAGGATAGGAAGCAAATGTGAGGTGAGCAAGTAGAAACACTGACGACAAAAGATTTTATTCTAGCTGTTTGGTTGTGAAAGGGAGGAGATGTATAGGAGGAATTAGGGTCAAGTGAAAGTTTCCTAAAAGAGATTCATTCCCTAATTGATAACTTGTTAAAGGATATAAACAGGCAGTTCTCCCATAAAGAGATCAAAACACTTTATAGCCACATGAAAAAAAGCTCTAAATCATTTTGGATTTGAGAATACAAGTTAAAACAATCTTGAGAAATCATATTACACCTATCAGATAGGCTAAAATGATAGAAGGGTAAAGCGACAAATGCTGGAGGGGATGTGGAAAAATTGGGACCTTAATTCCCTGTTGTGGATGTGTGAAAGGATCCAACCATTTTGGAAAGCTATTTGGAATTATGCCCAAAGAGTTATTAAACTGCCTATATATACCCTTTGACCCAGCCATACCACTATTAGGTCTGTTTCCCAAGAGGATTAGGGAAAATGGAAAAGAGTCTACATGTTCTCAAATATTTATAGCATCTCTCTTTGTGGTGGCAAAGAACTGAAATTGAGGGAATGCCTCTCAATTAGGGAATGGCTAAAAAATTGTAGTGTATGTTCATGATGGAATATTACTTTGCTACAAGAAATGATGAGCTCAGTGGTTTTAGAAAAGCAGGGAGAGATCTCCACAAAATAATGGAGAGTGAAATGAGCAGAACCAGGAGAACATTGTATGCAGTAACAGCAGTATTGTTCTAAGAACAACTTTGAGCAACCAAGTCATTCTAACTATTATAAATACCTAAATTAACCTCAAAGATCCTATGAAGGAAGATGACGTTTGAATCCAGAAAGGAATATTGTTATGGTGTAGGAAATGATGGAAAATGGTTGATTAAGAAAAACATGGAAAGACTTGAACTTACGAAGGAAGATGCTATCCACTTTCAGAGAAACATGATAGGAGGAAATAAGCATAATACAGTCTTACATATATGTGTATGAGTATATGTATACATGTTTATGTTTATAGATATCTATGTTTGTATACATATACATACACATAGATACACATACACTTAATTGTAGTCTTCATTGTGGGAGAGAGAGAGAGGGGAAAAATAAAGTAAAAAGTTCGCAGCAGAGAACAAAAGAAAACCAAGAAGGAAGCAAAGAAAAGCTGAGCAGCTTTGAAAACAATATGTAGTATCTATTATGTAAGTTTTCTTGAAATGGAAATTTATTGTTTTATATTGAATTTTCTCTCACGGTCCGCTGTATGCATGGCAGTGTCTTTTTTCCCTTATCTCATCTTGTATTTAAGTGTTAAAAAATTTACAAAAAATGTGATGCATATTTTTGCATGTTTATCGGTAGCAATCAGAAAAGGAGCCAATATTTAGAGATTGAATTAGTCAGAACAAGCTCCTAGGGGAAATAAGAGGAGATAGTATCAGCACTAGTAGACAAGTTGGCCTCAGCAAGAAGAGCCACCTGTTTAGAAACTGAGGCAGAAGAGGAGAGAGTGGAGGATGATATTGTTCTAAGTAGTCTGGGCTCAGGCTCTATGCTATGATTCCCCACTCCACTTTACAAGTCTTTATATGTTGCCTCCTCCCATTAGAGTGTAAGTTATTTAGGGTCAGGGATTGTATTGCTTGTCTGTATTTGTATCCTCCAGTGCCTGCTCCATGGTAAATGCTTAATAAATCTCCTCTTTATTTATTTATCTATCTATCTCCATCTCTCTCTGTTTCCATGGCCATTCACCAGGACTAAGTAAAAGCAGAGAAAGTGATACTGGGGATAATCTTAGGTTGGGTTTGGAAAGAGGTTAATGGTGATAGTTTAAGGGGCAAGGGATCTGAAGGTAAAAAGCAACTAAAATTAAGCTGGTTGACTGTAGTGCCCAGGTTGAAAAGAAAAGAAAGTGAGATGATGATGATGATGATGATGATGATGATAAGATATAATGATAATTATAATGGCTACCATTTATATAATACTTTAGGGCTCACAAAGCACTTTATAAATACCTCATTTTATATTTACAATAACTGTAATGGTAATCAGGTTGGAACTTTTTTTTTTTTTACTTTTTTTTGGTTTGAGTGCTTCTCAGCACCGAGGTAATCAAGTGCCTTTGATGAGTCTTGCCTTTGTTTCGATTGGGAGTCTTTGGTTGAAGCAAGAGTCTTTGAAGATCTGCTAAAGAAACAAAAAAGCTCGAGGTTACACCCCACACCCCTTTTGCTAAGTGGGCATTGAGCCTTCAGGGCCCTGAACAGGGTATATGAGCTCTGATGTTGGCATTTTGCTTTTGGGAGTTTCACTCATTGAAAGAGTGTTGGCAATTTGGCCAGATGAGACTCTGGGTAGCTGTCAAGAGATGCACCGCCCCCCCCCGCCACCCTGGCTTTGAAAACCCAGATGTTGAGGCTTCTATCTCTGGTAACTGTATGTATTGCTATAGTTAGACGGTTAGAAGCCCGTCTATTGGTTTGTGTTTATTTGCTCTGTTCATGTAACATGCTTGAAATTTCTGTTTGTATGCTCTCTAAAGTTCACGGTGCTGGCTTTTTCCCCTGAACTAAGTGAATGATATATGTATGTTTAATTAAAGTAAGATTGTAAAGTTGCTTTCCTTAGAAAAGCAGATCAAAGAAACTGTGCTAGCAGCCCTCCTGTGTGCTGGTTATTGGCCTCATACCTCCACAGCAGCTGCTAGCAGCACTGCTGTGGCAACAACGTTTGGAAGTAGGTGCTATTCTTATACTTATGTTATAGTTGAGGAAACTGAGATAAAAAGAGGAGAGTCATATAGCTAGTATCTGAGATTCGAATCAAACTCAGAACTTCCTAACTCTAGGTTCAGTGGTCTATTTACTGGATATTCTGAGCTTTTAGAAGAGGTAATAGATTGGGATATCAGTGACGATCTAGAGATTGTGGTCAAGATGAAGCATGTATTTAGAAGGGTTGAAGCGCAGGGAAAGTGGGAGGTTATGGATGTCTATGGAGAATTTTGGGGTGCCTTAAGTCTCAAGAAGAGGATCAAGAACATGTTTCCAAATGACTCAGTGTCCATTTATTCATCTAGTCAGCATTCATTCCAAACCATGTTAAATACCTACTGTGTTCCAAGGCTAGGTATTGGTGGAGATACCTTTCATAAAGGTTCCTGCCCCCACATGCCTTGCACATCCCCTAGAATAGAAACGCAAACAATAATGACTATAATAAGAACTATAATAATATTATAATAATAAAACTGAGTGAATTGAACTGGTGAAGAAAAAAGGACTGACTAAGGTACAAGGGGACGATTATAACTAAGAGAGTAATCAGGGTAGATTTCAGCAAAGAGGTTGCATTTGAGTAGAATGTTAAAAGACTGGTAGCAATTCATCAGGGGAAGTGAAGCCATTCCAGGTATAGGGAACACACAGCATGAGCAGAGACATGGACGCAGGAGGGTGTACAGTGTGTTTGGCCAAAACATTGAATATAGAGAAGGAGCTAGTATGAAATAAGAATGGGAATGTAAAGGTGATGTAAGATGGTAGAGGGTCATAAATGTTAAGCAAAGAAGTTTGAGTTGGTAGGTAATTGTCTGCTCCGGAAGATTTGTTTTTGCTGTTTTTTTTCCCGTTTCCCCCTAGAAAATATAAGAGAAAATAAGGAGGAATGGTCAGGTCTTCTATAAGTTCTTCGATCTGTCTAGCTTGGATTATATATAAAAGAAAACATTTCGTTAACCATTCTTGGCTTGCCGGGAACTGAGCCTCTTTAAATCTTAAATACAAAGCAAGCAAAACTTGCATGGGTTGTAGAAAATTGTTCCCTAACTAAAAATAAGACTTAGTGGCAGCACTTATTTGCTGGATCAGAGCTTCGAGTTTTCTCAGCCGCAAAATATTCTCTCCAGTGGTTTCTCCAACCTTATTGTTTCCCAAAACAAACACTCTCGTCCCTCATTAAAGTGAAGCTCTGCAGGTAATAGAAAGAAGGATATGTTGACTGCTGCTTGAGTCAAGGATTTTTTTTTATGAAGACAAAAATGCCCATCTCTGTGCCTAGGTTCTTGAGCTTAAATTAGCCAAGCAGGTAGAGAGATCATATTTCCTCTATAGCTGAACTCCAGGGGGTTCCTGAGTTGTCTTTGTTAGTCTGTCCCAGTTCCTTTTTCCTAGTACCCACAGGAGAATATACTTTTTCCTTTCCTAACAAGTAGGGCTTTTATGATGGGGAAAAGAAAAGTCCCAGACAACTAAGGTACTCCACTATTTATGTGGCAGCGAGAAGGGGACAGAAAGAACTAGAGAAGCCTAAAACCTGCTTCATCATCTTGTACCTTTTTCTTCCAGGATGACTCACATTCCCTTTTGGTCCAGAAAAAAAAAAACACCAACAATTAAATTATAGGTGAAAAAATACTAGGTAGAGTAGCAAGAAATGAGTATCACTTCTTGTTTATTAAGATCTTTATGCTCATCACACTTAGGAATGGAGAAATAGGCTTTTCTAGAATACTGAACTTTCTTCTCATCATCCTCTTAGGATTACAACTCTCCTACTTTTCTCCATCCATCTCATTTCTGCTGAGGCCCAGATCCCCATTGCCAATTGGTCATTCCCTTTCAGGAGCAAAACACACACACTTATGTTCCATATGTGTTTTATACATGTTTACATGTCACATGTTTTATATATGTTAAAAAGTCAATGGGAGGTGAGTGAGGAGAGACATCGATAACAGATAACTTGATTTTAGTTGTGAAAGGGAAGAGAGATATAGGAGATAGAGATATAGGAGAAATTAGAGTCAAGCAAAGGTTTTCTAAACATGATGGAGATTTTTGCCAGATTGTTGGTAACAATCAGGAAAGGAGCCAGTATATAGAGATTGAATTAGAGAATGCAAGCTCCTAGAGGAAATGAAAGGAGATAGTAGTGGAAGAAGACTTAGAGTCACACAGGATGACAGTATACTAGTGGTTTTGATCTGCCTCAGTAGAGCGACTACATGTATCAATGTTATGACTGATAGGTAATATAGAAATTATATAGCATATATTTATGTGGTATATATACGCATATATATGTACATATATACTATATGTGAAGAAGGCCTGCAGAATTTTGGGTAGATATTTTATAATAGATTTAGGGAAGTTCTTGGAATTTTATAGGATGACAGTGTCAAAGGGTTGTGATCATCATTAGATGAGTTACTACATATGCCAATACAATGGATGATCTTTTAAAGTATATATCTATAAACATATTTGTGTACATGTAGACAAGGTGCTAATATTTATAAATTTGTAAACATGGACATATAAGCATTTGTATGTTGTGCATACAGTACATAGAAAGAATGTTTACATGGTTCAAATCTAGCCTCAGATACTTACTAACTGGGTGACCCTGAGCAAGTCCTTAACATCCATATGCCTCAGTTTCCTTATCTATAAAATGATGATAATAATAATCAACACCCTCCCAAGGCTGTCATGGAGAAAAAATGAGATCATATTTGTAAAGCACTTAGCACAATGTGGGGCACTGTAGTGCTATATAAATATTATTTATTATTATTATTAATCAATAAAAGAGAAGGTGGACAAAACTGTAAATTATCTCACATCATACACATAGGTACACACATTATCTTTAGAGTACATATGATTGTTCTGGAGTGGAGAGGCACTAATTATGTTTTCTTTAGGCCAATATTCAAATTGAGTTCTGTGTCCTAAATATATATCCAGTCGAGAGTGAGTATCACAGACACACACTTGAGCACCAGGAAGAAGCATTTTTCTTGAGATGAGTATTTTGCCACAAAGTAGGCAATCTCTCTTCAGTTATTTGAGGATCAATTATGTGAATAAGCAAAATAAACAGATCCCCTGGCCTCAGCTGTTGGTGTAATGGGAAGGAGGAAGAGGTGGCAGCGTACCAACATGGAAAGAGTATTGTGTGGGGTAGTGTAAAAACTACTGGATTTGGATTCAAGAAGATCTTGTTTTGAATACTGGCTCAGGCACTAACTATGGAACCCTACACAGGTCGATTTGCCTCTCTAGGCCTCAGTTTCCTCATTTGTAAAATGAGAGAGGTGGATTTAATGATCTCTTCAAGGTTATTAAATGGAATTGGAGTCTACTTGACAGGGGAGAGCTAATTGTTAAATTTTCAGTTCAAGCATTTACCTCCCGGGAAACTGGCAAGCACTACAAATCAAGGTTTGAGTTATTGTTTTGTTAATTGTCTAGACTTAAGAAAGTTATGGAGAAAATGCCACTAATACAGATTAAACTTTAAAATATGCCATGTGTACATCTACCCCCCTCCCAAAACCTGGTTGTTAAACATTACCAGCGCCATTTAGTTCTCTGATTCTTAAATCTTATGACTGCTGGGTTTGGAGTTAGAGGCTTCAGGTTCAAACCCTAGATCTGTCATTTCTTACCTAAAGGAACTTCAGCACCTCGCTTAATTTTTCTTGGACTCAGCTATAAAATGAGAAGATTGGATGACATGAAATAAGGTCTCTCCCAGCTCCTAATATGTGATCTTACGATTCTACACACATCTCTCTCTCTCTCTCTCTCTCTCTCTCTCTCTCTCTCTCTCTCTCTCTCTCTTTCTCTCATTATTTACTAACTCACAGTTTAGTGGATGAATTATTAACCAACCTACTTTTTGCAAGATAGAAGAGAGCTTTTTTATCTAGATATGTGCAACTGTATTATAATTGGTTTCTTTATTGATCTTTGCCTATGCATAGCTTGAAGAATTTAACTTCCACTCTTCTCACAATTACTATAGAACATAAAGATGGAAATAATACTACCAACACCTCATGCTTCAATGATGCTTTAAGGTTTTGACAAAGCACTTTATTCACAATGACTTGTGAAGCAGTAGTTATTGTAAGCATAAAGAAACCAAGACCTGAGGATCGACGTGATTGGCCTAGGATTACTCAGTTTATAAATGAGCTACAGATTAAAGACAATGTCTTTCCTTACATGTTGTCTTCTTAATTAGAATATAAACTTCTTGTGGGTAAAGACTGTTTCTCCCTTTCTTTGTATCCCCAGAGTTTATCACAGTGCCTAGAACATAGTAGGTGCTTAGATGATCGATTTACTCATATCATAATTTCTGCTATGTCATGCTTCCTCTCTTAGGATCAATGGATTGGGAGCTGGGATTGGGAGGACTAGGTTTTGAGCCAGATTTTGAAATGAGTTATTTTATAATCTTGAGCAAGTCATTTCAGATGTGTGGTTTTCAGTTTCCTTACCTATAAAATGAAAAGATTGAGTTTCATAAGTTGTAAGATTACTTCTGGTTCTGACATTTTATGATTCTATACTGTCGACTTCAACCTTAGTGTTTCTCCATGAACTGCTCATTATGAGAAACGAATGCTTTGTTGAATACTAGCTTACTATACTTTCCCTAGTTTTTGAATGGCCTATAAAAATAAAATTGAATCTTAACCTTTCTGATATGTGTCCATTCAAGGACCTCTTAATCAAATATTCCCCTTGTCTAAACAGGACAAATGGACTATGTGGCAAGTTAATTTGATTCAGTTCAATTGAGAAAGTATTGACTAAGTATCTTCCATGAACAAGACACTGCACTTTGGTGCTTGGAATATAAGAATAAACATGGGGAGTTAGGAGGCCAGCTTTAACCGCCTTCAAAAGCCAATTGTTAAATTTTCAATGGGAACATTTAGACCTCAAAAACTAGTAGACTCTATAAATCAAGGTTTGATTTATCGTTTGGTTGATTGTCTAGATTTAAGAAAGGGACGGAGAAAATATTAATAAAGTGGATTAAACTTAAAAGGGTACATTGTTCCTCTGGAGATCCCAGTTGTTAAACATATATCAGGGCACCCCTATAAACGTCACTTTAGTTTTGCAGAAGAGCAGTAGAAAGCTTCAGGAATGTAATTATCACTAGGCTGGGGGCCTGCTGACTGTAGGATAATAGTAGTAGTAATAATGATGATGATGATGATGATGATGATGGTGGTGGTGGTGATGGTAGTGATGATGATGATAACTGGCATACTGGCATTTATATAGTGCTTTAAGTTTTGTAAAGTACTTTATACACATTATCTTATTTGAACCACACACAAAAATAGAAAAATATTTGGTACCTGAGTACAGACACTACATAACATGACTGCTGCTCTCGAGATGTTTATACTCTCTATTAGGGTGGGGGAAAACAAACAAACACGTACACATGTATACTATGGCATGAGGGAAAATGTGATTAACAGAAGATGTCCAAGTAAGTGTGATTAAAAAAACTTGAGAAGGAAGAAATCACCCTCAGCAGGGAGAGATTTAAGAAGAAAGGGCCATCTGACTTGAGACTTGAAGGAAGGGTTATGAGGTTGAGGAATACCTTCTAGACATGGAAAATTCTATGAACAAAGGCACAGAGATTGTCTTGAGTCAGATAATGGGAGACCAAGAAACATCTAATTTTAATGGAGGCGTAGAATATGTGAATGAGAGTAGAATAAGTAAGGAAAGACAGGTAGAAGCAAAACTGAAGGTTTGGAAGAAAAAGTTCTGGAGCCTAGGTGATTGGCAGATGATGGTTCCATCAACAGAAATATAGGGAGTTTAGGGAAAGGGAAAATGGGAGGAGGGAGGGAGCCAGAGAAAGGAGAACAAAAATAAAATGGAAAGAAATGTTGGGTGATTTCTCCCAAGTCCATAAAAGAATAACTATTGAAAAACTTACCAATGACTGCATTATAATTCAATTTGCTAAATAATACAATATTTAGTCTAACCTATGCCTGAACAAAAGTTCTCTTCACAACATTCCTGACAAGTGGTGCTCCCCTGGCTCTTTAAGGACCTCCACTGATAAAGGGCTGTTTCCTGAGACAGTTTCTTTCATGTCTGAACAGTGCTAATGGTTAGGGACGTTTTCCTTTATATTGAACAAAAATGTCCCTCCTTACAGCTTCTACATAGTACTCCCATTTTTTTTCTTTGAGGCCAAACGGAACAACTCTCATCATTTCTTCCTACAATAATTCTTAACAGACCAGAGGGTAGGTATCATGTCTTTCCTAAGCCTTATCTTTAGCCTACACATTCCTAGTTCTTTCACTTAATCCCATAATGGTGTTCTATCTAGTCCGCTCACTATCCTGGTCATCCTCTGGTTTGTTAATGTCCTTCCAAAAATGTAGCACCCCAAACTAACCAGAATATTTCTAGTCTAGACTAATCAGGGCAAAACATAATGGGGTTATAATCTCACTCATTCTTGACATTTTGCAGGTATTAATGGAACCTCAAGTGGCATTTATTTATTTAGCTACTGATTAATACTTTTGATTCAGTTTAAACATGTACATGAACATTTGTACCCTCAGCTCTTTGTCACATGAGTTAGTTTTGTCTCCCACTTGTCTTACTTATAATAATATGGCAGGTTTTTTGACAATGTCAAAATTTTGTATTTATGTCTATTAAACAGAAAGGTTGTGACCTATATTATTACAAGAACTTCCAAACATTAGTGAAAATACTCATCTCTGAAGCATTGAGGAAAGATAAATTGACCTAGTAAGCATGGTCTTGTGACTACTTTAGACAGATTGGAAGCCATGAAGGGAAGGCAGGTGGTATGAGGGATCCAGGATTGAAGATTAAGAGTGCAGAAAGAGCAGAAGAACAAGAAGGCAAGAGATTCAAGAATGGAAGACAATGCATGTGTAAATGGCTGGATTATAGGGTTAAGAATAAAGAGAAGGAAGAAAGTGGGGTTGAGAGAACTTTGATGGATTGAGAGAATAGCAGTCGAAGGACGTAATGAAGATGAAGCGTGGCTTCAGAAGGAAGTGGCAGAATGGGGAGCTAGAATGTAAGAGATTGTGAACAGCATTCAGGATTTTATTGGTGAGCTGTTTACAGAGATGGTAAGGTCTAAAGTATAGCCATTCCTGTGGATTGCTGATGTAGTGTGAAGATGGATGTCACTGGAGTAGAACTGGCTGATGAACTGAGAAGTTAGGATGTTGGAAAGGTCGTTAATATGAATATGGAATCCACTAAGAATGATAGCAAGGACTAGGATAGAAAGGAAGACTATGTAAAGTGCTATAATCATCAAGGAAGGGAGAGACAGTGACCCATAAGTCAATAGATGGCATTGAAAAGGTTAAGGAACTGCTGATATGAATATAATAGATATAGCTGCAAAACTATCGTGATCCCAGGATATTTGGCTTCTGGTCTTTCCTTGATTTACTAGCTGTGTGAATTTGGACAAGCTATTTAAACATTTCACTTGCTCATTGAAGTACTTTTTGTTGGGATGAAAAGGTTTGGGACTAATTGATTTCTAAGGTCCATTCTAATACTGGGAGTGTATGAGATCTAAATAAAACCTAAGTCATCTTATTTAGTGATAAGTGATATTTATATAGGGCCTTATGGTTTACCAAGCATTTTCCATACATTATGTTTAAGCCTCACAAGAAACCTCTGTAGGTACTACAGATATTTATATCTCCAATTATTGCTGATGAAACCAAGTATTAGAGAGGTTACCTGACTTGTCTGTGTTCGCACAGTTACTAAATACGTAAGGTAGACTTTGAACCGAGCACTTCCTGATTCTAAGTCCAATATTCTGCCCGTTATCCTATGCTGTTCCTTCATCCCAGGCACAAGCATCAGTTTTAAACCAATATAACTATGGGTACTTAAAAATTAAAGCATGATTGTAAGTAAACCTAAATGCTGTCTATTTAAATTATGAGGATAAATGTAATAATAATTAGAACTTAATAAATGTCAATGAATTTATTATTCTTCCTAAGCAGCAATGGAGCAAGAAGCAATTACTTTATATAAACAGTACCAGGTTTCCTGTTACACCATACTTTAGACTAGGTTGTATGAAGAGACATATAGTGTCCATGACTAGGAAAGTGATAGTCTTGCTATACTCAGCCCTGGTCAAATCTGGAGCATTTTGTTCAGTTCTGGGTACTAGAGATGTGCACAGAGTATGGGCAGGGTGTGCCAGGATCACACTCTTTGCGTGCTTGTAATAGGTAAACTGGCAATTGTCCACCAGATAATGAAGGACCTCAAACTCGTGCTATGGACATGTGTGGATCTTGGGATGTCTATCACAGAAAAGAGACATTATTGCTTTGAAAGGCTATTAGGTACAAGCAAAATTAGGCCTGTGCTTTTGGGCCCCAGATGGGATCACTAGGAGCAATGAGTTGAATAAATGCAAATTAAGATTTGTTTTAAGGAAGAAACTTCCTAACAATTAGAACAATCCAAAAATAACATCAGACTTTTCCTAGAGATCAAACAAAGACTGAATGACCACTTGTCAGGGACATTGTAGAGGGGATTCCTATTCAAGAAGAATAAGATGGTCTCTGAGGTTCTGGTCTCTTCCATCTCTGAGATGCTGTGAATCTGTAAACAGAGCTCTAGTGGGAATTTATTGAGGCACTGTAACTAACGAGAAAGAATAAAAGAAGATTATCACAATGGATTAAGACAAAGAGAGAGCAAAAAGGATGTGTAACTGAATACTTCCTGGCACCAAAAAAGAATTAACCTACATAATTAAGGGCTGTTCTTTGTAAATTAAGATGCTATGATCTAGTATCAGTAGGGCACACACTCGAAGTAGGTTTTTCCACTAATGAAATGAAGCCAATTCCTGTATCTACTGATTAGATTATCTCTGTTCTATGACCACAGACAGTAGGATTAGCTCTGCTAACCATCTTGAAAGCATCTACTATTTGCCATAAGTAGAACTGGGTGTTTGGGGGAAGAGAAGTATGGATGGATTAATCTGTAATTTGTACTAGTGGAAAAAAATCATTCAAAGGGTATTTGATTATATAAACTATATTTATAGCAATTATGCTCCAAGCTAAATTATAACTTTGGCAACTTGTATTCAACAGATGCACCTCAGAAGTTTGGGACAATTTCCTCTGTATTTTTACTCTCTGTCTTCTTTCTGTTTTCCCCAGGAACTTCATTTTGTCCTTCCAAAAATGCCCAGATATCTCCCCCTGCAAACTTTCTAGAGTTTGGCCTACCCCAAATTCTCTTTATTAACTGTGTGATCTTGGACAAATCTCTTAATTGTTCAGAGCCTCAGTTTTCTCATCTGTTTCAACTGCATGACCTCTAGTATTCCTTCTAATCCCTAAGGTTATATAACTTTGACTTTTTATGCCTAACGTCCTTGATAATAGATTTTATTCTATGGCCCTTACCACCTACTTCTGACTTCCTGTTTAAACATTCATGTTCTGTATCGAGTTTCCATCACAGTTTTGCTTTCCACTAATTGGGATGAGTGACAATAAGCTTTCCATCAGAGAAATGAATATCACAAATGAAGCATCCCCACTGGGTAATAATCTCTGCTACCATGATAGTTAATGTATTTATTGCTTTAAGATAACAAAATGCCTTTCTTACTTGAGTACTCCAATAGTTTGGTAGATCTGTGATCTCATCCATGTGGTTAGTGCCTTCAGTGGCATGTATATAAGTATATTGGGAGTATATGCATGTACATATATGTATATATGTATATATATATATGTATGTGTACATATATATATACATATATATATATATCATTCATTCGCTCATTTGTTTGTTTATTTATACAATATGAGTCATTCATGTCTTTCTGCAAATACTCCCATGGGGGTCTAACCAACATTTTGAGAGCCTTTATCTAGAAGTTTTAATGTTATAAGGTTGTCGATACAGCACATGGGTTATGTGTCTATTTCCCCTCTATTGACACATGAATTACATACTGCCTTTTTCAGTTATACTTTTAAAACTAAAATAATAATAATAATAGCTAGCATTTATGTGGTGCCTTAAGGTTTGTAAATTTTTTTTTACAAATATCATCTCATTTGATACAGCCACCCTTAGAGATAGGTGCTATTATTTATTCTTTATAGATGAGGAAACTGAGGCAGACAAAGATTAAGTGACTTACTCAGGGTCACACAACTAAGCGTCTGAGATCAGATTTGAACGCAGGTCTGCCTGACTCCAGGCATGTTACTCTATCCACTGTACCATCTATTTGTCTACTCTTCTAGGATGATATGTTTTAAATTACTTCTTAAATAAAATTCACTTTTGGTAATGATTTTGTAGTCTATTTACACCTATCATAAATCTTTCATTTGCCCTCTTAGTGTACCTACAATATTGGTTCTTCAGAGATTATGGTAGTCTGATGATCATAGTCATTTAGTATAACCTGAAAATGTTTCTGTCAAAAAAGTGGCTTTTGGTGTTAAAGAGAAAGTAACGAACTGACAGCCAGAGATAATCAGTATAATAATTGGTATAAGAACCAGGACCAGACCCATGATATCCTGACTCCCAATCCAACATACTTTCCTGGCCTTCCTTGAAATGCAATACCGTAAAGTAGTCCTGAACCTAGAATGAAAGTTGAAGGGTCAGTTAGTATATTTTGTCTCATGATCCCATCCCAGGCATAGGAGAATTTGTTCTCTCTTAAAGACCCCTTTAATACAAATGTTAAACACAACCTTTAGGCTACAACCCTTTAAATCCATCCAGAACCAGATTAAAATGTAATTGAGAAATATTTAACAAAAGAAATAAAAATATAATACATCATTGATTACATTAGATTTTAAAACTGAGTCAATATGTGGACAGCAGGGGTCCTTATGTATGGATTAATAGCCTAGTAATTTTTTAGCTGTGTTTCTACTTGAGTTAGATATCATTGCCTTGGAGGATGGATTCTACAACAAACCTCCTTAGAAAAGTCTGAGGGAATCAAGTGTAAAAATATTGGAAATAGAGAAATAACATGCAATTCATTTGCAAAAGACATCTATCACAGCCCTGAATTTCTTTTGAGCAAGAGCTTTGTCTTGTGTCACTACTGCTGGTCAAGGCAGAAGGTAAAGGAACTCATGTCTTCAAAGGTCATGCCAGCTCTTTGAGGTTTAATGAATAAGAGGAGGCAGCCATTTATCATTTACTTCCTTATTTGGGAATAACAAATTGTTGTATCTGACAAGTCACATTTTGCATTCTTTTCCAAATTCATCACTGGATTATTTTGACTGAGTCTACTGTTTTAGTCTTTCTCTAAGTTTTTGTGCATTTTAAATCATGAAGATTTACTCCCTAAGACACTTCAAAAATTCAAGGACCTGTGACTTGCTCAGGGTGCGTGCCCCCCCCCCCCAGTGTAGCAGG
>CM053626.1:120487024-120505449 GCA_028646595.1 Phalanger gymnotis | reverse complement strand
CATGCTAATGAGACAATTTTGCTTAACAACACACCCAGACACTGATTGCAACCCCTCTATAAATAAGGAGATAATTTTCAAGAGCTATCAAAAGCCATTACCTTGTGGCTAAAGCGGTATGAGCCCCTGGGAATTCAGCAAGGCTGGTCCTTGGATGGCAGGCATACACTTGATCGTTCTGTCTTTATTTGAAAACTGTTTCTCTAATATGACCTATCAGTCCACTAGCATTGTCCTCAACAATATGACAGGTTTACCTCCACATGAAAATGAGGCATTAAATAAAACTTTGTCTCCCTGCAGTGGTTTAGAATAGAGGTTTAAAGAAGGTTGTAGGTTGCTAGATGGTACAGTAGACAGAGTGTTGGCCCTGGAATCAGGAAGACTTGAGTTCAAATCTGGCCTGAAACACTTACCAGCAGTGTGACCCTGGCCAAGTATTTTGACCTTTGCTTGCCTCAGCTTCTTCAACTGTAAGATGGGTATAGTACCTCAAAAATGGGTGTAATAATACTTCGAAGGGTTGTTGTAGGATCAAATGAGATAATATTCACAAAGCACTTAGCATGGTTCCTGGCATATAGTAGGTGCTTTATAAGTGTTAATTCCCTTCCTTTCTTCCCTTCCCCTCCAAAAAAACCCCCCAAAGTCCTGTTGTTTATAGTAGTCACTTCAAGCTACTTCCTAATTTCTTACACTGAAGCATAGTTTTCCTTCATGATTTCCTGGCTATCTGAAAAAGGCCTGGGACTATGAAGTGGGACATCAATTTTAGAGCACCATTATAAAATGGTACATTTTTGGAGTGCTCATTTAGAAGGGGGAAAAAATTTCATCCAAATAACAAATTGATGCTCCATTCTATATTTTTTCCATTGTGAAATCATTTTCTGGAACTTTTTTTTCTATCCCAGTGACATTTCCCCTCCCCTTTGGACACTTTTCCTGCTGTCATCAGCATTTTTGAGAAAAATGTATCTGCTTGCACTTTGTGCTTAGGGAGAGAGAAGTTTCTGTTCCTGGTTTTGGAAGGCAGCCCATTCAGAGTGGGCGCAGCATCAAAAACAATAAAGAGGATGTTGTATTTCCAGTGAGAAAAAACGGCAAAGATGAAGATATTTAGTGAGATTCAAAATCAGTAGGGGTACTCCTAGGAAAAGTCAAAATTATGAAATCTGTGTGTATGTGTGTTTTGTCACGAATGGTTTCAGAACAAGTTCTAGGGACCAAAGGGACCCACTTGGGTAAAAGTTGTTGTTTTATGATCTCAGTCCTATGTTGAGCCTTACAGGGGACCATGGGCAATGGGCTGAGAGGGTGATTGTGAAACTGAAGCTATGTGGGTCAGAGTCCAATCCAGAAGCTTAGTTAATCATCTCAAATGCCAAAAGCAAAAATTGGGACACATTCCTCTGATTTGATCAGAGCTATAACTAATAGTTTTGGCACCGGGGCAAGCTTCATAAGGCCTAAGGGATAAGCATCATGGAAGATGTCCTCAAATCAGCTTTTGAAGACATGTTCATTTGAGGTGGGGGAGAGACCTTGGTATTCCACAAGACCTAGACTCAGGAGGAGCTCATCTGGTGTATGGCCAGTGGGAACGTGTGGGGAACAAGCAAGACATCTGGTAAATTCCTGTGTTAATGAGCTATTCTTATTCATTGCCAAGCTCAGTTTTTTCAATGCTGCTGCAAATTTGTAAATGCAATAAACATCTGGCTCTACAGTGAGAGGGCCTGGGTTCATTTCCTGACCTTTGTACTTGCTGCCTGGGTAATGTTGGGCTGGTGACTGAACCTCCTTGGGTCTGTTTCCTAAGCACAATGTAATGAAAAGAACACAAGGACCTGGGTTCGAATTTTATTCCTGGCAAATTACTTAGTTGGCTTGTGCTTAGCTCATTTTTTTGTAAAATGAATGGGTTGGACCAAGCCTCTGAGGTTCCTTGTAGCTCTAAAGTTATGGTGCCTTCATCCTTCCATAGCAACTGAGCTCTCTTTCAACTTAGGATTGATGATTCTCATCAGTAGCTTCTATATTTTATCATTTGTGGTAAAAGCCCCACTGAATCATACTAGTCCTGCCTCTGTTTTTGATTCTAGAAACATCTAGTGAAACACCTAACAACACCTTGAATTTGCATCATACTTTATGGTTTTATTCATTGACCAAACATTTGTTAGGCACTATCTATATTCCAGATACTGCACTAGGTACTGTGGATTCAAAGAGTAAAAATGAAACAGTCCCAGCCCTCAAAGAGCTTACATTTTATTCAGAGGAAACCGTGTATATAGATACGTGAATGCTAAATGTAAATATATATGTATATACACATACATGTGTGTGTATGATAATTGCCAATGGGTGATGAGGGTACTAGCAATAAGTGAGATCAGGATAGCTCTTGTGCAGGAGGTGGCATTCTAAGGAAGCCAAGGAGTAGAGGAGTTAGAGGTCAGGAAGGTGTATGGTCATGCATAGGGACAACCTGTATGATGGCATGGAGATGAGGGCTAGAATGGCATTTGTATTCAAATAAGCCAGTTTGACAGGCACATAGTACATTGAGGAGATCAATGTGTAATAAGCCTGGTAAGGTAAGCTGGAGTCCAGTTATATAAGACTTGGAAGGCCAAATAAAGAAGATTATACTTAAGGGACAAGAGGGAGTCATTGGAGCTTCTTGAACAGGGGAATGACATAGTTAAACCTACAAATTTATAATATAATTTTGGCAATTGTGTGATGAATTAGATAGGGGAAAAGCGAGAGGAGATCGATCAAGAGAGTGTTGCAGTAGCCCAGGTAAAAGGTTATAAAGACCTTAACTAAGGTAGTTAAATCAGTCGAGAGAGGTGATGGAGGTAGAATCAATAATACATAACAACTTGTTGGTTTTTAGGGATCAAAGAGAGGGAAGAGTCAGGGATGACTTGATAACTAGTAGGATAGTGGTGTCCTCAACATCAGTAGAGGAATTAGGAAGTAGATTTTAGGGACAATATAATGAATTCCTTTTTGGATATGTTGAATTTTAAGTGCCTAGGGGACATTGAGTTAGAAACATGTGCATTTCTAAATGTAGTAGGCTATTGGTTGCTGATGTAGAAGTGGAGGTCAATGTAGATATGAGGGCTAGATATACAGATCTGGGAGTCATCTGTGTAGATAGCTGAACTCATGGGAGTTGATGAGATCACCAAAAGACAGGGTAGAGAAAGAAGAGAGGGCCCAGGATAGTATATGGGTACACCCACACATAACAGATGGGATAGAGGTATTCAGCAAAAAAGACTCAGAAGAAACAGACAGGTGGGAGGAGAACCCTTACAAAGCAGGGTAATGAAAACCCAGGGAAGAGGGAATATACAGGAGGAAGGGATGGTCAGTGGTGTCATATACTGTAGAGAGGTCAACAAGGATTATACCCGGAAAAGACTATAAGATTTGGTAATTAAGAGATCATCGGTAATCTTGGAGACTGCAGTTTTGATTGAGCAATGACGTAAGAAGGCAGATTGCAAGTTGTTGAGAAGAAAGCACGGAAATCAAGGCAAGATTATTATTATCACATAAATTACACTCTTGTATTCTCATAATAGTCCTATGGATTATGTATAAATATCTGCGTTTTACATGGCTTTCTAGCTCCATAGCGTAATGACATCACTTGGAAGAAGCAACATCATTGTTTTTTTTTTTTAATTAAGAGATAGAAACCTTGTAGAAGTGGTAAGATGGTCAGTGTATATGGTATGTGTGTGTGTGTGTGTGTGTGTGTGTGTGTGTGTGGAGGGGAGGAGGGCATTGTGATAGCTTGCATGTTTGGGTACAACCCAGGGAATTAAGAATAAGAATAAATACCCGAATTAAAAATAAAGGACATATGAATATGTCCTTTGCATACATATATGTATATATATGTGTATATGTATATATGTATATACAATGTATATATAAATAAATATACATATACATGCACATTTATGTGTACATATGTACATACATACACACACATATATCTATTTGTGTCTAATGGTAGCTGTCTCTAGGGTGGTGGGGGGAAGGAAGAAAAAAAAGAAATTTACATGATAGCCTTATTGTATATTTGGAGGGAATAGCAAGTTGTACATGGCAGATTTACAGTTTCATACACAATCACCTTTTTCTTGTACTGTTACAGAAATGCTTGTTTTGTTCTGTGAAGTGCAAATAAAATAAATTTTAAAAACTAAAAATAATCCGCATTTTGAAGAAGAAAGTGGCCATGTGATTTGTCCCCAATCATAGTACGTTGCAGCGGTGAGACTCAAATATAGACCTTTGGACATCTAGCTAAGTGTCCTCCCTATTCTATCATGCTGACATTTAGCATAGTGCTCAGTGCTTAGCTCGGTGTCTGGCACATAGTGGGAGCTTAGTAAATGTTCATTGATTGATTGACTGACTGGCAATGGAATTTGGCAGGTACAGGTACACAGTAACTGAACTTCTAGCATTGTGTTGAATCCTGACTTGTTTTCCAGACTGACTTCTATTCCCCTATGTTTCATTCCTTTCAAAGAGCTGAGGAGTTAACCATAGACACGAGCCTAACCTGAGTACAGCTAGGGGATGGAAGTCAATGTCCTGTGTAATAGCACCTTTATGATCATTAGTAATTAGAATGAGCATATTTAAGTAGCATGATTGATATGAATAAGTCCCCTGAGTCCTAAGAGATTGACATAGAAACTCCCAAATGTTTCTGGACTGCTGCCATGTCCACTTGGCAGGTGGTGACCATAAGGACACCATGGGGATGCTTCCAGGGGAGAAACGTAACCTCTGACTAAACACCCATTGACAGGTTCTAAAGAATAAAGGGCAGGAAGATTTAAAATAGAGTACAAAGAGTAAACTCCAGGAGTTGGAGTCTTAAGGAAAGTCAGAGTGTAACTTCTAAGTCTTTTTGAAAAGCTGAGAGAGGAGATTTGTTTACGAATTCTACAGAAACCTTTACTTAAACTGAGATCACCAATGAAGTGTTTAACTGTTTAAGTGGCATTTAGTATAATACTCCAGAGGAGCATTCCTGCGATGAAGATGGAGGTTAAAAGACATGTCACAAAAGAGGATGGAGAATATGGAAACATTTTCTACTTCTTACTTGGAAATTGAAGCCTGAAATCCCTGCCCAGGCACACTCAGAAAGGATTCCAGGTTATTTGGGAAACATATCTGATAGGCAGCCATATGATATACCCTTCAGGCTTTCTCAGCGATTCATGCTCAGGTTGAACTAGATCATGACCTTGGTCGTCACTTAAAACTCTGGGCTTCTGTGGTTCTGTAATTCTACATATTTCTTATAGTCTCTGAGAAGATTGCCTTCAACCAGCTTTATCTTGAATCATGGCATTCATACTGGGGATTAACCTTTATCTCACTCACTGCAAAGCTGTCATGTTATATTTTCCTGTTCAACCATCTTCTCCAACATATTGCGGAATCATTTGACTCAGTCTCATATAGGGAATACAAGTTTTCTCTTCCTCGATTATTTCATTTGCCAGCTATGGCAAGCCTAAACAACTGAATAAAAATTCAGTAAGTAATAACAGAAAACTGGGTTATACCATTAGTGATCTAGAGATGGAAAGGACCACCAAGGCCACCTAGTCCAAGCCTCTTATTGTTGAGCAAACTGAGGCCAGGGAAGTAAATGAATTGTCCAAAGTCGTTCAGCTGGTGAACCAAGTTTTTTTTGATTCCAGAGTCAGTGCCCTTTTCCCACTGCATCCCATGGGAATTACTTGGATAACTTTAGCAAGTTCGTTTTGATCCTGAAAAATATACTTGACTTTCCCTTCCTTGCTCCTTCTCCCTCTCCCCTCTCCTGTCCTGTACCCTCTCTTCCTCTTCCTCCTTTCTTCTTTCCTCTCCTCCAACATAGTAGTTGGGGTGTTGGCTTTGAAGTCAGACAGACCTAGGTTCAAGTCCTGCTTTTGAAACTTATTAGTTATATGACTCTGGACAAGTCATTTATCTTCTATAAACCTCGGTTTCTTCACTTAAAAATTAGGAGGTTGGACTAAATGGCCATTAAGGTTTCTTCCAGTTCCAAATGTATCATCAGATGATCTGTGATCTGCTTCTTTCTTTCCTCTCTTTGCAATTCCTAAAAAAAATCACTTGGCTTCATCCCTGTTGATAACTGAAAGGATACTTGATAGTAATAGTTTTTCTTTTCTGTAACAGAAATCAAATGTGAAATCTTCACTTCTAGAAGTTTGGTAAAGCATTATTAAAGAAGAAATAATTGGAGACAGCAGATGGTTTCAGGGACCAGCCCCATCAACCTGTGAAACTATAGAATTTGTATCAGCTGCTTTAGCCTACTCTGTCCTTCCCTCTTCAACCTGACAAATGGTGGCTCTTAGGGAAGGGGACAAGAGTGCAATTCTTGTGGTTCTTAATTAAATCATCAAATATCTTACCTGGCAGGAATTCATCTAGACCAAGCCCATCAAAAATACAGTTCTAGAAAGGCTATGTGGTGAGTTGGTAGAAACTAGAACCCAGGTCTCCAAATTAGTTATGTTATTTATAGTCTACCATGATTACTGTTGTCCCCACCTTACACTCAGTCTTCTCATACCTTGTTTTTTGTTTGTTTAATTTTTGTTTTTAATTTGAGTGGAGAGAGCAATGTCGAACTCCATTTTCCTCACCCTCTGTTGGAAGGTAGTCTGTCATAAATATTTTCTAAGCACTGGGGAACTGCTTTATAGTTTGTACAGTATTTGTGTAGAAAAATCATGCTCCAATTTCTGAGAATGTGTACAGAGTAAAAAGGGTTCTATGTCACAAGGAAATATGACAGGAATAGAGAACTGTTGGGATGGTAAGGCAGAGTTAACTAGTACATATGCGTGTCATAAAGATATGTTGGAAATTTTGCTATTTACTACTTGTGTGACCTCTCTTGCCTCCACCCACCCAAGTTTGTGTATCTGTAGTAGTTCTCCCATTTTGGCAGCTCTATCACATGTATTCCAAGGCTGGTAAAAGATATCCCTGATAGGAAAAGTAGAATGGCTATAAATTGTGGCCAATTAAATTTATCCAAACTATGTTAAGTGCTGGGGATTCAAAGGAAGACAGAAACAGTTCTTGCCCTCGAGGAGCTCACAATCTAATGAGACAAGCTAAAACCCTGTCTCTACTTCCACTTAGAAAAATGAAAAAAAAAACATTTAGAGGCTAAAAGAAAATGGCCATATTCCCCAATCTGATTCTGCTTTATGCTTAGAGTGCATCCATGTTTCCATAGACCACAGCTGCAAACCCATCTCTCATCTCATTGATTAGCTTTGCCAGGAGTATGAACAGTGAACAGATGATAGAAGCCTGATAATGCAGCTTAGCACATCCAGGATGAAACATATGGCTCATTCTGTGGTTGGATCACCTCCATGAGTTAGGCCAGGCAAATTCCCAAGCTGTCAGACTACTTACTAGGTAGAATTATCCAGATTGACAGAACAAGATCCCCTCACATCTACAGTGATAGGGTAAGGTGCTTCTACCCGGAGTTGTGTTGGTGTGTGTGTGTGTATGTGTGTGTAGGAAACATAAGCATGACACACTTTTAAGTTCAACCTCTATTATTGACATTTTCTCCATCAGTTTCTTAAATCTAGACAGTTAAAATAATAAATCAAGGCCTCATTTGTAGAGTTTGCTGATTTTCAAGGTGTAAATGCTCACACTGAAAATCTAGCAATTTCTTAGCAGTTGGAATTGGCTCCCATGCACCCCTATTCTCATCCCTACAAAGGACACATGCTCCTAAAGCTATTTAAGTCAATGCCAAACTACTTTCTGAGCAGGCCAGCCCTGTAAATCTGGTTAAGTATTCTTTCAAATATATCGTAGGACTAATGGTGGTATTTGACAGGTATACGTATATAGCAACTGTCCATCCAACATTATATTGAATGCTACCTTAACATTCAGACTGACTTCTACTCCTTTACATTTATCTACTTGGATCCATTCCATCTTTTGATGGACAGCAACTGGAATAGGCAAAGAGTAGAGGATTGAGAGCAGGGACAGAACTGGGAAAATCCCATTGTTGCTGACTTCTCTGAATAACAATTCAGGATTTTGGCTTCCCGGGAGAATTCTCCTGGGAATGAAACTTTCACCTTCCAAATTATTATAAATCTGGCCAAGTAGGGACAGGTGGTAGCTTTTTGCTTGCTAAGCACAGTGTTAAAAAAAATAAATGATTCCCTCTAGGAGGGTTTTAAATTACAGATTTTAAATACGGCAATCTTAGGGTACTTCAGGTCCAACCCCTCATCTAACAGATGAGGAAACTGAGGCACAGAATGGTTAAGTGACTTGCCCAAGGTCACAGTTAGTAAATATCTGAAGTGGAATATGAATGCAGGTATTCTTCACTGTAAGTACAGTGTCCTGGCCACTCCATCATGCTGCCTCTCGCAGTTTAAATATTTAATTATGGAAGCCCAGAATGTTAGCATTAGGAAGGACTTTAGTCTAGTCTGACTCCTTTGTTATATACGTGGGCAAACTAAGACTCAGAAGTGAAGTTACTTGCTCCAGGTCAGAGGGCTAATATGTGATGTGTAGGTCTGTAGCTATTTTTGTTGTTCCGTAAGCATTTATTAGACCTATGTTGAGCTCCTTACAGGGCTCTTCAATACCATATGTTATGGTGGGTTAGAGTGCTTCCTACAATTCTGCTCTTATGAATTCTTCCTTGCTTTCATGCCTGTCCCAATGTTCAGTCCTCTGAATATTCTAATGTCATAAAGTATTCAGTGAGTCAGCAACCAGCTGTTCGAAAGGAATCTTAGTGAAGTTGTGTATTTTAAGAGCAAGGAATTACTCAAAAGTGAAGGACAAAAAATAATAATAACAAATTTCTTGTCTTTTGATGACAGGAGGAGACCAGTGCACAATGCAGTCTTTATTTTTCCAAGGAATATATCCTCAGATGTCAAGAAGATTTAAAATGAATAGCCTTTTTGCTATGTTGCTATCTTTGTGAGGCATAGGCCTATGAATTAATTATGCATAATATTAATTTATTTGTAAAATTTTAATATAATGCTGGAATTTTAATATCATTCTGAATGATTGTAAATCATATGACTGGATATGACTGAACATTGGACAAAAATTTAGATGAATACCCAAATATAATTTCCAGAGAATTAAATGCTGCTTTGCTTTCATGCATTTTTAGTTCTAAAAAGTTCAGTGGACTTACAGGTACTAAAATGGATGAGGGATTCACTAATTCAAGCAATCAGATAATTCTAAAATGCTTCCTTGATCTGATCATCTAAGTAGATAGCACTGAATAAAATGGAATCTTTTCATTTTTTACTTTGATAATCTCGAGAATTTGGAAATCTATCAATGTAAACTCACACACCATGTACACTACAACCCCTCTACATCTCTTCCTGTAGATCCATCTCCAATAGAAGCTTCTCTTCTAGAATTTCTTCAATTCACTGTAATTCGACAAACACTTATTAATCCACCAATAAAAATTTATTAAATACCAACCATGTGCCCGTCACTGTGCTAAAACAAAAACAAAACAATCCCTATTGCCAAAGACTTAACACTCAATTTGGGGAGACAACAATAATTTTAAGAAGTATATGCAAAATAGGAGATAAATACAAGGGCAATTTTTGGATACAAAATAGAAATTGATTGAAATGCTAAAGACCTTACAGATGAGACTCTGAGCTGGGAAGGAGTGTAAATGAAGCAGTACTAATGAATGAAGTGTACTTTGTTATACATATATATGTATATTATGTATACATATATACAAAGCACACACACGCACACACACAAAGCATGGACCACGATAAGGTGGGAAACAGAATGCTCAGCTTGTTCTCTACCAGCAGAGTTCTGCAGCCTGATAAAAGGTTCTGACTCATAATGACTCTTAGAGACAGAACAATCATTCCTTATTTATGCCTTTTGAAAGGATTCCAGTCAACTGACCAGCATTTATTCAGCACCTACTATGTTCTTGGTACTGAAAATACGAAGGCAGAAATGATGCAGTCCTTGTTTTCAAGAGGCTTACGTTGAATTATGGGAATACAATATGTTCCCAGAGAAGTATATGACAGATATAGACAGAATAAATACACAGTGATGGGATGAGAAGAATTAACACTGGGCAAATCAGGAAAGATCTACTGAAGGAAACACTTTTGGGTTGAAATTTGAAGGTAGGGAGGGCTCCCACAATGGGGAGATGAAGATGGGAAACATCTCAGGCATGGTAGACAGTCCGTACAGAAGCATAGCAGTAGGGGATAGAAGGATGGGAATGGGAAACAACTAGTAGGCTCCCCTGGCTAGAGTTTGTGAGAGGGGCCAATGTAAATCAACTCGGAAGGTTGGACTCAGATTGTGAAAGGCTTTGGATGCTGAACAAAAGAGCTTTTTATAACAGGAATCAAGTCATATTAGCAACTGCTACATGTGGATATATCCTGGTATGGCAGGAAAAGCACTTAGCATGGAGTCAGATGACCTGGCTTCAAATTCCATCTCTGACACTAACTGGGCAGCTAGGTGGCTATAGATTGCTGGGACTGGAGTCAAGAAGACTCCTCTTCCTGAGTTCAAATCTGGCCTCAGACACTTACTAGCTGTGTGAGTCTGGGAAGGTCACTTAACCCTGTTTGCCTCAGTTTTCTCATCAGTAAAATGAACCAGAGAAGGAAATAGCAAACCACTCAAGTATTTTTGCCAAGAAAACCCCAAATGGGGTCACAAAGAGTTGAACATGACTGAAAAATAACTGAATAAAACTTGTGTTGTCTTGGGCAATCCACCAAGGCTAGTTGGTGAAAACTAGGTGGTGAAGTGTCTAGAGTGCTGGACATGGAATTATGAAGGCTTGAATTCACATCTTTCCTTAGCCTCTTATTAGGTGTGTGAACATCAAATCACAAATTCTCTTGTCTATTGGACCTTTCTAATCACAAAATCCCTCCCAGCCTCAGTTTCCTAATCTGTAAAATCAGGAAAATAATAGCATTGAGCCCATAAGGTTGTTGTGAGGATTAATTGAGATAATATGTGTAAAGCACTTTGCAGACCAAATGCTTTAACCCCCTGTATTAACAAGGCAATAGACACAACATCAACAATAATTGTGAATATACCTATGTGATTCTGTATTGTAAAATATAAGAGGCTCTCCATATAGAAGGTAGAAGAAGTAAAACATTTATTCAGACACCAGAGGACTAGATCCCATAACCAATAAGTCCAATCCATCATAGCAGCAGCCAACTCCAAAAACTAGTAAGCCCACTTTATCATAACAGCAAAGAACTTAAAACACAATATCACAGTATGGAGCTTTGCCATCCCATAACCTTTGGCCCACCTGCTACAGCACAGCGCAGGTCTGCTCCTTCTCTCAGCTCTAACTGCTCTCTCTGCATTTCCTGTGACACACTTTCTTTTTCTTAGCTCCTCCCACCACATGTGACTTAAGCTTCCTTTGACGTGAGCAAGTCACATGACCTATTAACAGGTGGAAAAGATCTTCAAATTTAAATTGTTATTATACCCCCGTCTGCCCCCCAAAACATTTGTTAAGCACATGTCATGTATGTGCCAGGCACGCTAAATTCAAAGACGAAAAGAGAGCTTATATTACATAATAGGAGACAATATGTATACCAAAGAGATACTACATAACTACAAGGTATGGGAAGATGATGAAGCTCGGTAAATCAGGAAAGGCCTCATATAGGAGA
The DNA here is from genome assembly GCA_028646595.1 of Phalanger gymnotis. Taxonomy (NCBI): domain Eukaryota; kingdom Metazoa; phylum Chordata; class Mammalia; order Diprotodontia; family Phalangeridae; genus Phalanger; species Phalanger gymnotis. Next base: position 120,493,612 of record CM053626.1, on the reverse strand, counting down.
TTTCATATGAACTAAGCTTTGAAGGAAATAAGGAGGAGGGGTAGAGGAGAGGATTTAAGAAGAGTAGTGAGACGGAGATACATTCTGTTTTATTGAATAAGGGAGTGATGAGGCCATACCTGAAATATAGTAAAGTCACTTTGGCCATTGCTTTGGATTAGAGAGGGGAGAGGTATGAGACAGACCCTTTCAAAGCCTTTTGCAATAGTCCGGGAGGGAAGTGGTGAAAATTTAAACTAGAGTGAAGTCTGTATGAGCAGAGAAGAGGGAACAGATTGGAGAGATGATATGGAGGTAGAATTAACAAGATTCGACAACTGAGTGTATATACAAGGTGAAGGAGAATAAGGAGATGAGAATGACTTTGAGGTAACAAACAAAGGTGGTACCTGTAGGAGAAATAGGTAAGTTGTGAGGAGGGGCGGGTTTTGTGGGAAAAACAGCAAGTTCTGTTTTGGGCACATTGAGTTTGAGCGTCTTATGAGACATGCAGTGACAGATATGCAGTTAGAAATGTCTGGTAGGCAGTGATATGAGACTGAAGCTTAGGAGAAAGACTTAATGCTGGATACTTATATTTGGGAACAGATCATAACTGAACCCACTAGAGTTGATGAAGTCACAAAGATAAGTGTACAAAGAAAGAGGGCCCGGAGCAGAGCCTTGGGTTACCCTTAGAGTTGGTGAGCTGGATACAAATGATAATCCAACAAAGTTTGCCTGAGAAGAATCTGCTAGGCAGATAGGACGAGAACCAAGAAAGAACAGGGTCACAAAAACCCAGAGAGAAGAGAGTATGCATCCAAGAAGACACAGCGGTTAACAATGGTCAATGATGCCAGATGGAGAAAAGGCAATCAGATTTGGCAATTAAGAGATCATAGGCAACTTTGGAGAAAGTAGTTTCAGTTGTGATGATACAATGTCCCTGAGAGGACCTCAGTTTCCCCATTTGTAAAATAAGGAAGTGGAACTAAATGACTTCTGAGTTTCCTTCCAGCTCTAGTTCTATGATGCTATGATAATAAGTCATCCTCTTCCTAAACTCTGAAGAAGATTTCATTGAATTGCAGAAGGTTTTATCTAAAAGGGAATTTTGGCATCCTCCAGGCTGAACCTGTTATTTTACAATTGATGAAACTAATTTAGATTTTATTCAGAGTTTTAAAGAAATTTCCAGCTTTAATCCCAGGAGCTGAAACCGAGATTGTTTAACTTTTAAAATTGCACAGCTAAGGGTGGGTGCATTTGAATCCCACAAAGCAAAAGTCACCCCCCACCCCAACCAAATACATCCTTTCTGGTTCTATAGGATTCCATTCAGTTCTGCCCATAGGAAATTTTTTCTTCCAATGTGTAGACAGGTCTAAGGGGGCAGGAGGGATAGTAGTGAGTGAATATACACAGGTGATAATTGTGTAAGGGCAAGAGGGGGAGAGAGGAACAGTAGGGGTAAGCATTGAGAAAGCAAAGAATAAAGTGACCTTGGAAAGATCACTGACTTTTTGAGTCAGAACATCTTTGTTCAAATTCTAGCTTATCTTGGCCATATACTAGGGGGAATGTCATTTAGACTCTTGGAGGCTCAGTTTTGTCATCTGTATGATGAATCACTTGGACTAAATAGCTTCTAAGGTTGGTTCTAGATCAAAATACTATGACACAGTATATTTGTAAGTTCTAAAACACTTTTAGAGATGCTGCTGGACTTTTGAGATGTTTACTGTTAAAATGTAACTCATAAGTGATTGAAATGATAACTTATTCACTAGTGAAAGCCATAAATCAATTATGATGACACCATCCACCAGGGGGTAAAAATTAACCATCACATTAAAAATTAATTATTTCTCTCCGGATGTTTTGGGATCTTCATTTGGATTTGATGAAAATGAAATCTTAAAAAGGTCTATGTTAATATGTTCCATGATCATTTTGATGACTCAGATAGTAACTATGACATTATATAGTGTTTGAGAAAGGGATTTTATTGCACCTTTTCTTGTCAATGATGATGATACTAAAAGCTATCATTTACAAAGCGTTTTACATACACTTATCTACCACGTGTTGTAGTTACTTGCTTATATTGTATCCCTTTACTAGATTACATGCCTCTTGAGAGGAGGAATTGTTTGAATCTGAATTCCTACAGGGATCTAGAGCACTGTTCTACAATTCCACAATCAATCAATAGGCATTTTTATACTTAGCAAAATATTTTTCTTATATTAACCCAAAAATATTCCCCTGTTCATTCCTATACAATAGTCCTCCTTTCTCCCCTTTGAAGTCAAACAGAATAAGTATAAACATTTTTTCACATAGGACCTTTCATTTATTTTGAGACGATCATCCTCTAGTCTAATCTAAACATTCCCAGTTCTATTCGATTCAATCAATCAACTAATTAAGCCACTTCAACCAAGGGTTAAGAAAACCTTCACTTCACTCTGTGGAATTCTATTTACCAGCGGCCATTCGGTACCTGCTCCACCCTTTCCTGTTTTGGAGCCATCATTAAATTAACTCAGTCTTTGTTCCTATTAAGAGTATGTCCTTTTTTCTCCCCATTGGTACCAGTAACTTTCCAAACCAAGATATCCATCTCTGGCCACTACATGCCTTTATGTAATGTCTTCACTTATTAGAATATATACTACATGAAGGCAAGGGCTGTCTTTGCTTTTGCTTTTGTATTCCCAGGGCATAGCACCAAGCTTGGAATATAGAATGTACTTATTCAATTTGCCCTAATTTTTAGTTTATACAAAAAGCCAATTATCTATTTTAAGTCACACCTCCAAATTTAGTAGAAAAAAATCCAGTGACCTATGTATCAAAGAAGACTTCACAGAGGAGGTGGCATTTGAACCATTTTATCATTAAAGGATAAGTAGGTTTTGCAAGAGGCAGATATATAGGGAAGAGGGTACTATAAGATAATGACCTTATAAAAAGCATAGAGATGGGAAAGCAAGGGGCATTTATATGAGACAGTAAGTAATCCAGTTTGACTACAGTACAGAGAGTATGTGGACAGAAGCAGTATAAAATAAAACCAGAAATGTGGGAGGGAACCAATTTTGGAGCACCTTGAATTGCCACATAAACAGGTTAGATTTTATTTAGTTGGCAATACAATTTATGAAAGGATTTTGAGGAGAGAAATGGTAAGACATGCTCAAGTCTTTGTATTTGGAAGATTAATCTTGAAGTAGTTTGCAATAAAGATTCCAATAGATAGACAATTTATTTTGTCCTTAGTATATGCCAGTTCTTGTGCCAATATGTAAGTTAGCATAGTAAACTATAAGCTACTTGAGGGAAGCGACTATCTTTCCCTTCCCCCCACATTGCTAGTGTATAGTGAGAATTGATCATAAGATCATAGATTTAGAACTGGAAGACCTCTTTAGGTTGATATAGTTCCATGACTCCATTTTATAGATAAAGAAACTGAGTCCCAGCTCTCTGGGTGACATGTATCAAGAATATAATATGTGGTGGAGCTAGCATTCAAAACACTAGTTTTCTGACTTCAGAACCACTATATTATGTAGCCTAAATAGAGTAGTTATTTAATGAATACTTGTTAGATTGGTAGTAATACTCCCTTTAAGCTAACTGGGTGCCAGATGGCTGTCTATGAGTATCCTATGACAACAGAAGAGGTTTTCTATTACATGGTATTGGAGGACCAGTAAGTATTGATGACTAGTCAAGGGGAGGAAAGATCAAGGGCTGAGACTTGTTCATTGCAAGGCAATTAGCCACAAGGAAAAATAAATACAGGGTCTTAGGGGCCAGAGACAAAGAATGATAGTCAAAAAGTACATGAAAAAGTCAAAACACGCCAAAATTCAGAGCAATCTAAGAGGCAAAGTGTATTTAAGGAAGCAAAAGTAGAGACAAAAACCACAGGTGAGGGTCAAACCAAAATCAGGACAGTAAAAGGTCAGGTTGTCTAAGCACAGCAAAGTGATAACCTTGGTCTTACAAGTTCAGGTGCTCAGGTTTAGGACCATATTTCTGAGGTTCAGTGGAAAGGACATTAGATTTCGAATTAGAATTCTTAGGTTTAATTCTGATTGAATTTTGGAGGGGGAAGTAGAAGAGGGAAGAGCTAGGTATCATTACCTGTTAGTGCTATATTTTATTGTCCCACAATTAAGGATTTAACTCGAAAATAAAACACTGCATAGAACCAGGTATCTACTCCTTCCCTCCCTCCCTCCTTCGTTTCTTCCCTCCTTCGTTCCTTCACTCTTTCTTCCTTCCTTCCTTCCTTCCTTCCTTCCTTCCTTCCTTCCTTCCTTCCTTCCTTCCTTCCTTCCTTCCTTCCTTTCTTCCTTTCTTCCTTCCTTCTTTCCTTATCTTTCCTTCCTTCCTTCATCACTTTCCCATATTATTTATTTCCATAACACATTATGCACATTTAATAGGTGAGGAAGATGAAGACTAGAGAGTTTAATAAGCTAGTTAGTGATGTGAAATTCAGGTTTCTTGACTTCGAACCCTGTATATCTGTTCAAGTCACAAACTTAACTTTCATATATCCCTGCCACCTCTCCTGCTTATGCTGTGAATTGTTTAACTGTATATTAGTTAAATACATGCTAGGAGTGAAGATTGCATAATACAGTGCCAAGAAAAGCTACAGGAGCCCACAGAATGGACTTTCCATTAACTATACTTGGTCTGATCAGTTCTGTGGCATTTTCATACTGGAACATATTCAAACTCTGTTTTCTTCTTTCTCCCACTTCAGCAGGGGCTAGCAAATAACAGGGGAAATGGCAGTGTATTCAACATCTCTGTTGATGGGGATATGTATTTTGGCAAAGATCATAAATAGAAAAAAAAGCTTAGTGGTTATTGAATATTAGTCTCTTCTAGGCATTTTGGCGACATTACAATATCTTCCACCAGCTGCTGTGTGCAGTTTCTGGTCTTTAGCATATTGAAAGTAAGAACTGGATTTTATGGGAAGATCCAGATTTGATGCAGTAGTTCTGAATGGGAATGAGGTTTATGAGAGGTCATCTTCCCTAGGATAGGCTGTGTAACTAATGGCTCTGGGGCATGCATTGTTCTTTTTAATTTTCATGACAAATGTATCTATGCAAATTTTGGAGAATCATTTACATGAGATTAAGTTTGGAACTTCAGGCTGGAATTTCTCTTGTATATGGCAGTTTTCTTGCATGTGGCAATACATCTCAACATTCTTTAAGTTTGCTAAAAATCAATAATGAATTAAAAATTTAGGAATGCATACCTTTATGGTTTCTATGCAACAGTTGCTTATGTACGGCAGTACAGTTTCAAGGTTGAGTGTTTTCTTATCAAATACAGGAAAGCTGAGCCCTGAAGCTTAACTTTGGGGAAGGCCATTTTCTTAGTTTGGGTAATTTCAGCTTAAGTTTAATAAAAAAAAAAAAATTTTCCTTTTCTTTTTAATTCATTTATTTATTCATTCTTTCATTCAACAGAAGTTTATTAATCAGCCAACCAACCAGTCAAAAACATTGATTAGCACCATGTACCAGGCACTTTGTTGAGCTCTGGAGATGAAAAGATGAGCAAAAAGGCACCTGTCCTCATGGATTGTGCCTTCTAATGGGTGCCCATTATTGGGTGCTCACTATTAAGCATCTATGACATTTAAAAGTGTTCTGTCAGTTATTAGGGTAGGGGCTGAGGAGATCTGAAGATAATTAAGGCATGGTTCTTGCCCTCCTATACCAATGATTTATCAAGGAGATAATACACATACACAAATAATTAATGTTATACAATAAGCATGCAATGACAACAATGCAGAATATGCTATTAGAAAAACATAAGAAAGGTAAAACTTGCTATACAAATTCCAGGGAAGGAAAACTCATTTTTGCCTGGGGAGTTCAAGGAAGTTTTTGTGGATGAGGTGGCATTTGAGCTAGGATTTGAAGTCTAGGTACAATTTCTTTCTGTGTCTATCTTCACTGTGTTAGAAATTTTATATTGTTCTGCAAACCTGGGCCAGCCATTTCACTCTGTGGGAACTCAAGTTCCTCATTGATAAAGTGAGGAGCTTGGGCTAATTGACCTTGATCTCTAAGATTGCTTCCAGTTCTCAGAGTTCATGATCATACAAGAGGTTGGAGGAAAGATATATGATTTTTATGATAAATTTTTATATCAGTTTCTACAACATACACATATCAGATGAACACAATGAGGAGCTCACTAGAGGACTGTCTGGCCAACTAGTATTTCGATTAAATTGAGAAGTAGGCCATATTTGGATATTTTATATAGATTATATCCTAAAACAATCAAATTGTTTTTTTAATTACACATGCTCCCTGAAACTTCCTCATGCCAGAAGATGTCTTTGTGCCTGTGTCGCCTTCTTTGACAGGTCAATTCTTCCTGCAATCTCTCCTTTCACAAAGGTCCCAGTCTATCCATATTCACTCCATCCCTCTCCAGGCCTTGCGCCTAATTCTGTGGACTACTTTCTCCACTATGGGTACACTCCTGTCCCCCAACTTCTCTTTTAGGTGTTAATTCCCCCAGTAGACTGGAAGTTCTGTGAAG
>CM053626.1:120458842-120486524 GCA_028646595.1 Phalanger gymnotis | reverse complement strand
TCTGCTTGGCTCAGCTCCGCTCCCCTCAGCTGGGAGCTGGGAGTTCCGTGCGGGACAGACCTTACCCCGAGACCATCCAGGCTGTCCTGGGCTGGAGCCCTGCTTCCCTCTGCCACTTTGTGGGTTCTGCAGTTCTAGAATTGGTTCAGAGCCATTTTTTTTATAGGTTTTTGGAGGGACTTGGTGGGGAGCTCACGCCAGTTACTGCTTTCCAGTCGCCATCTTGGCTCCGCCCCCCCTGTCTATTCATCTTAAAGTATAGGTTGTCTTATCATTCTTTTGTCATATCCTATTTTATACCCTAGTTTGGAGTTATCAGCTGCTGTTCCATTTTGGAGGAGGAAATACTGCCCTAGTATCTTCCCTTGTTGTCCTCTTTGTGCCCCTTGGGTATCTTTATTTAAACTGGGTAGCCTTTCCTTAAACATAGGTTGGCTGTTGCTTTAAGCATTGACTGAATCATATGATTGCTTTCTCAAGCCATTTTAAATTTCAGCAACAGATTCCAATATCTCTCAGTGGAAGTTAAAAGATATGGAGCAAATGAATAAATATTAAATGCCACCTTCTCCTCATGCCTGGGGAGAATGCCTCAATAAAAGAGCAGATATGGAAGAAAGATTACTGCAGAAACAGATATCAATACCTAAAAGAAGTAGAAATTAGAATTTTTAAAAGCAAAATGTAAAATGTAAAATCAAAACAAGTTAACTGCCAACAAAATCAAGCAAATCAAATTAAAGAGAAGGTATAAATATAAAATGTAAACTCTGATAGGGAAAGGAAATTTTAGATGAAAATCCATTAAAATAACAGACTGGATGAGCCTGATAGAAACAATGATTCACCCTCACTGGAGCTTGGTTGTGGTGTTGTGATAATGGTGTGGCTGATCTTCGGCCTAATGGCCAAAAAGAACAAGCTGTATTGGGTTACAGAGTAAATGCAACAAATTGTAAAAGCAAGAATGAAATACGAATGTAGATCTAAGCCTAAGCAGCCTAGCTCTCTCCCTACTGGCCAAAATGCAAAACAGGATCTCAGAAGAGCAAGTAAGTAGGTCCATCCTTTAAATCAAGTTTCAAGATAATTTTGAACCACTTGAGTGAAAAAATCAATTCAACTCAAAATAAGATTAAAAGATAAATGTGAAAATGGTTTAAAAGGCAAGGAGCAGCAATTTAAGAGAATGATTAATCAATTAAAATTATGATTGAAACAAGGAGATCAATAGGAGTTATAGAGTAAAAGCATCCTTGAAAATAATTTGTCAGTCACAAAATAAAAATGATACAAATGCTAAACAATTTATATTTTTTTAAAGAGAAGAGTTAGGGCTACAAGAATTTACTCAAAAGGCAGAGGTCCACTGTGGTGGTTTTGACTCATTGACTTTTATATACTCTGGGGTCTATGTGTTACAGCAATAAAAATGATTTTTATTTTATTAATTTTTCCATATTACTTTTTTCATTTTATTAGGAAAGGGTTCAGCAACCTTTTTAACCATGAATTCTTCTAGCAGGGTTAAACAAGAAGGAGAGTAGAGAAGGAAAAAAAGAAAAAATATGGAATAGAAGATGATAGCAAGAATGTAAGCATCTTGTGAGTGAGATCTGGTTCTTTTCATAATAATGGTAGTATTATCAGTAATAATAACAAACACTTATTTAATGCTTTAAGGTTTGCCAAACACTCTACATATGTTATTTTGCTAGTTACCTCGTAGGGTACTTTGCACATAGGATGTGCTTAATAAATGTCTATTGGATTGCATTTGATAAAAGAGGTATAAACACATAGGTTCTTGGTGGTATGGAGTGCTTAGGGATTTATAAAGAATGCACTCAGCAGCATCTACACTTTTAGTTGGTCTCCCAGGGAAAGCTAGATTGATTAGATAAGATAGATAGATGGATAGATAGAGAATTTATTGAGGACTTAATATGTGCTACTCACTACACTAACCACTAGGGATAAAAATACAATCAGACAGGACAGTGATGACCTCAAGGGATTTGATTTTTAATTAGGGTAGACAATCAATAAAGGGGAGCTGGAAAATGGTGCAAGATAAGGTTACCATAGCAGGGGTAAGGTTTTTGTGGTAACTGCCATGAGGAAGTCCACCAAGATCCAGGCTAGAGACTTGACAATCAGGAAAAATGAGCTATAGAATGGAAGCATCCTTAGATTGGGAATGCAGCTTTTGAGAAGTTGGAGAGGATATCCTATAGACCTCATGAAATGATTATTGTTAGACTACTGCTCTTGATTGAGTCCACCACACTCTAGAGAAGGGACCTGGGATAACTCATACCACATTCATGGAACTTAAAAGTACTATTCTAAGACTGCTTAATGTCACAGATTTGGAATTTTTTCTTTTCCCTGAAATCTTATTTTCTGTGAAAGGGATTTATACAATTTGTGTTGAATCTAATCGTGTTATACAACATTGTCTTGAGCAGGCTTTTAAAATTTAGTTAGGGATCTTAAACACAGTATAAAACTGTTGAGTGAGTACCCTCTATGTTTCATCTGTGACTTCATTCTTGGGTGCTGGGCAACCAGTTAGTCAGTCAGTAAACATTTACGTAGCACCATCTGTATGCTAGGCACTGTATTAAGGGCTAGAAATACAATGAAATGCAAAAGATAATTCTTGCCCTTATGGAACTCACAGCCTAATGAGGGAGATAACAAATAAACAACTATGTATAAACCAGCTGTATACAGGATAAATTGGAAATAATTAATAGAGGGAAAGCAGTAGAATCAAGGTGGATTAGGAAAGGATTCCTATTGGTGAGATTTTTAGCTCCTATTTGAAGGGAACTGGGGAACGTGGGAGATAAAATAAAGAGGGAGAACTTCCAAGCATAGGGGACAGCCAGTGAAAATGCCTGGAGTCAGGAGATGGAGTCATTTGTGCCATGAAAAGCAAGAAGCCAGTGCCACTGGTTTGTAGAGGACATGGTAGGGTACAAGGTATAAGAAGATTGAAAATGTGGAAGGAGCAGGTTATGAAGAGTTTTGAATGATAGATGACTTTACACTTGATCCTGGAAGTGATATGGAGTCATTGGAGTTTCTGGAGTAGGGAGGTGACATAGTGAGACCTGCCTTTTAAGAAGATCACTTTGACAGTTGAGTGGAAGGTGAATGGCAGTTGCAACAATATGTTTCAAAAGGCTTCTGGCTGGTCTCCCTGCCACAAGTCTCTCCCCACTCCAGGGCACTCCCTGGAGTGGGGAGAGACTTGTGGCAGGGAGACCAGCCAGCAGCCTTTTGAAATAGTCCAGGGCTGAGGTATTGAGGGCATATAACAAGGTGGTGGCAGTCTTTTGTATCAGTTCTTATGGCAAAGGTTCATACTAGAGAATGATAGAACTTTGCAATGTGGAAAGGAGCGTCATGGATAATCCATCTTCCTCGTATTACATAGGACAAAACTGAGGACCAGAGAGTTAAAATGCCCTGCCTAAACTTGCTGGCTCTATGCTCTTTTCATTGCACAGTGCTCATTCATATTAAGATGGCCTTCCCACCTGAAAACTCATTTGCTATCTCTAATGGGTCCTTCAGTGAATGACTGAGGGTGAAAATGCAGGGGAGAAATAAGGGAGATGCTAGGGAAGAAGGAAGGAACTAAGTTTAGGAGAACTAAGGAAAATCAGAGTTGGCTTGAAGAGAAACAACCACCTTGTCAGGAGGTCTAAAAATATTACCTGGAAGAACCAAAATAACAACCGAAATGCCAAAAAAGAAAAGTAGATAGACTCAAGTCTGAAATTAGATCTAGAAGTCTGGGGACTTCTATTTCTTCTTCTTTGTCTTTTTTGTTTTGTTTTACTTTAAAGAAATAGAGTTCCCTTACTTTCTGTTTGATTCAGTGTCATAGCTCAAGAGCCAGAAGGAACCTCCAAGAACATCGAGTTCAACTCCTTCATGTTGCAAATGAGGGAAAGCTGGAGCCCAGAGACATTGTGACTGGCCCAAGCAATGGGATAGAGAGGAACCATATTTATTTATTGCTTGCTGTATGCCAACCACCGTGCTAGCCTCTGGGGATACAAATAGAAAACTGAGATATTCTTTGCTCTTCAGGAGTTCTCATTCTGATTGGGGAAGAGAGCTCATATAGTAGGCTCCATGTTTATGTTTAATTTATAGTATATGGCAAGGCCAGGTAGTACATAGTCAGGAAAAAGTAGCAGGGCAGATGTCCAGGTCCAGAGAATCTTGGGTAGCATTAGCAGTGTAGATAGATCCTGATCAGAAAAATAGTGGGTTCAAAGATTATAATGTAGTGAGATTTGGGGATATCTACAGCTATGATAGGGATATGGAGGGCACCATCCAGCTGGCAATGGGTGGCCTGGCCTTGGTGGAAAATGGGTAGTAACAGGCAATGAGGATTGTTTTGGGAAGGGACAAATCCATGACTTCCTTCAGTGGCAGTAGATGTCTATAGTCTGTCTTTCTATGCCCATTGGCCGGTTAGAGTGGGGAGATGGGAAAATCTGTGACTCTCCTCCTTCCTGCCATGATCACACAGGTAATATATCTGAGAGGAATGATTTGAACTTATATCCTTTGACATCAGTACTATTTCCACTGCCCTAACCCTTATGGCTGACCACTACCCAGTAATTTTGGAGGTTACAAATTGTTATTTCAATAAAAGAAGAGATAATTATAAATCTGGAAGAGACGGTAGAGATAATTTAGGCCAGTCCATTCATTTCACAGATGGAGAATCTGATTCTCCCGGGAGTTTAGTAGTTTTATGAAATTTAGAAATTAAATAGACCTTAGAGAACATTTAACCCAGTTCTCAAAGTGTGGTCTTTTGGGAGTCCCTGAGACCCCAAATAGAGGGTCCACAAGGTCAAAACTATTTTCATAATAATACAAATACATTTTAATGTTTAATATAGTAAATATCAATAGATACACCCTACCTAAAAGCTCTTTGGGACATCCTCAATAATTCTTAAGAATATGAAGCGATCTTGAGACAAAAAAAAATTGAGACCTGTGAGCTAGTTCAATGCCCACCTTGCATTTTTGAGAAAACTGAGATTGGGTCTTGCCCAGGGTCACACACGCATAACATTGAAAAGCTGAGATTTGAGCCTAGACAATTTGACTCTAAATCCTAGGTGCGTTCTGCTATGCTATGCTGACTTTAACTCTACAATCCAAAGAACAGTAAAAATCTACTATGGAATGCATCCGTGGTTCCAGTGGGATGCACTGTGGTTTATTGGGTAGAGAACTAGTTTCCCAGGCAGAAACACTGGGATTTGCCCTCCTCTTGCCTTGGACACATGGTGGCTGGGCAATGCTGAGAAAATCACTTAACCACTCAGTGCCCCAAGCAATGTTTTAATGCTTTGAATTTTAGAGTTCTGGCTTTGACAGAGAGAGTTTCCTTGCTGACAGTTCCATACACTAATGAAATCACAGTTCTAGGGGAAAAAGTAAGGCGTTTTGCTGGGAGTTAAAGATATAAAGACAACAATAAAAGTAATCAAGGGTTCATAACTTTAGAGCTGGAATGGATCTTACAGGCCATCAAATCCAACCCTTTCATTTATAGATGAGCCTGAGTCACAAGAGACACTGCCTTCAATGGCTTGCCCAAAATCGCCTAGTTGTAGGCTGGTGCATTTGCAGTGCATGTCTACTTATGAGTATTTAGAATCCTGAGATTTGGGGAGAAAAATGACCAGTAGGCCTGTCATTGCCACAGTGAGAGCTGTCCTTCGGCTCTTTGGCTGGGTTTTGGGTTCAGTAGCTGAATGTGCACTTCTACTTCCACAGAAGGGAAATCTACTGAAAACGTGACTCAGATTGGATGGTTTGTGTGCCTGACCTTTCTGCTAATTAGCCAGATTATCTTAGTTTGGGCCAGAAAGCTCTCTCTTTTTATTAGCAGGAACAACAGAATCTGCCTCCCTGGTGAAACACAGCCCTCAAATTCCAGCCTCCTTTGACTTGTGACTTTATTTATATGTTTGTCTTAACAATTCACTTCCTAACATGAAATACACAGACACACACACACACATAAGTGTACACATTTCTTAATAGAAGAGAATCCAAGGAAATTCTGACTCCAGTTCATGAATAATGCAGACATTTTGCTGTTTATGTCATTTCCATCTGTTGTGTGCATGGTATTTATGGTATTCACAAGATAAACTGATAGGAGTGTGTGATCTGCTAATATGTATATTTTTTGAACTCCAGTTACTCTGTTTTCAATGGGGAAAAAAAGGATGCCATGTACCCTGACACCCAAGGATATAAAAGTTAGGAAACAAAAATAGCAATACACACACGTTTGAACATTCAGATTTTTTTTAAAGGGCTGGTATTTGTTCCTATGTCTCACAGCTTTCCAAGATCTCCAAGTACCCTGCCAGCCCTGGCTTCTGGGTACTGAGGAGATGACAAACAGGGCCTAGCTCTTTTGAAACTTTCTCTTTTACAGTGTTCTCTCTGGTAGACTGTACTGTTGTTCAGTATCTAGGGGATTGAAAACATGTGGATTTTATATTTATTTCAGTTTGCCTTGGATTTTCTGCTATTTGACACTGAAGAAAGAGAAGCCTTCTTTGGGAGCCAGAGGCCTAGGAGGGCTGTCATAAAAATGAGTTTCTGGTCATTTTAGGTTCAGCAAATCCTGTGAGGCAGTGAAGTGTGGTAGAAAGGGATGGGACTTGGGATATTCAAGACCTCCATTTCTAGACCTGGCTCTATCAGCTGAGTGATTTGGGGTAGCAACCTCATATTCTGAGGTATCAATTGCCTTATTTTCAAAGTGGTAGGCTGGGAAAGGGAAAGTCGATTGTCTAATATCTAAGATTTCCATTAGCCTTAAAAATTCTCTGATTGTATATCCACGTTTTGTTTCTACACATACATAGATGTTTGAAAGTAGGTTTATGACTTAGTAGTAGCAAGAAGACATCTAGGTCATGTAGTGGATAGAGTGCTAGGCCGGGAGGCAGGGAGACTCATCTTCTTGAGTTCAAATCTACCCTCAGATACCACTTACTATCTGTGTGACCCTGGACAAGTCACTTAGCTTTATTTGCCTCAGTTTCCTCATCTGTGAAATGAGCTGGAGAAGAAAATGGCAAACACTCTTGTATCTCTGCTAAGAAAGCCCCAAATGGGTCACAAAGAGTTGGACATCACTGAAAATGACTGAACACATTTAGGGTACTGTATTAACACTTTTTATAATTTTTATTTCAATTGGATCCTTACAACAAACCTGTGAGTAAGGTGCTTTTAATATCTCCATTTTATGGTTAAGGAAACAGAGGCAAACTCAGGTGAAGTCCCTTGTTCAGGGTCACACAGCTAGTAAATATGTGAGGCCATCTCTGAACTCTGATTTTCATGACTCCAGGCCCAGTGCTCTATCCACGATGACACCAGCTGCCTATCATGGGGTACTTATTTCAGGTCTTCTGCTCTAGCATTTCCTTCATTCTTTCAGTAAACATCTATTAGGCACTTTTGGGCCATCTTCAGTCGTCCTGATCTATGTCTGGTCACTGAACCCAGCTGGCTCTGGAGGAGAAAGTGAGGCTGGTGACTTTGCTTGGTCTTCTCTCACTTAAATCTAATTCACTTGCAAGTCATGGTCCTGATATCATGGCCCTCTTCGAGAAGGAAAGAAAGACCACATTAAGCACTTATTGTATACTGTAAGAGCACTGTGCTAGGTACTGAGGAACATACAAAATTTAGAAAAGATTTATTCCTTGACCCCATGGTGCTTACACTGTATTGGAATATCATAGTATTATACTATGACAAGTGATTAATGAGATGAAAAACAAAACACTGTGTGATGTCCTAAAAGGAAAACGAATTGGTATTTGGGGATAGGGAATGATCAGGTTTTCCAGAAGCATACTTTAATTTCTCAGTAAAATATAATGCAAGTTCCTCAGCTGAAAGAGTGGGGAAGAAAAAGTTATGTGGGAAGTATAAGAAAAGAACAGAAATTCTGGAATAGCTAATATGGGGACTGGGATAGCACTGAAGGACTGAGGAACTCGGGGTGGGAGGATAGTGAGGAAGAAGGCTACTATGGTGGCTTAGAAGGCTACTGCAGGTATTAACCTTATTTTACAGATAAGGAAACTGATTTTAATAGTTTAATAGGTTTATTTAATATTAATTTATATTCTATCATATTAATTATATTATATTATGTTATATTATATTGTATTATGTTGTATTGTATTATATTGTATTATGTTATGTTATGTTATATTGTTATATATGTATATATTACATATTATATATTATATGCTAAGTATAATATATAATAATAATTAATTAATATTTAACAGGTTAAATAACTTGCTCATAGACACACATGTAAATGTTGGAAACAAGATTTGAACTCAAGTCTCTCCCAACTCGTCCTTCAATACTCCTTTCATTATCCTTTACTCCATCTAGGTAGTAGGGAGTCACTGATGATTTATGAGCCAAGAAGTAAAATGATCAGGTCTACAAATATTAATTTTGCTGCTGGATAGATTAATGGATAGATTAGACATGGAAGAGAGTGGAAGAAAGAGGCCCCATTAAGAGGTAGCTGCAGTAGTTTAAGTAGGTGGTAATAAGGGCTGCTACTAAAATGGTGGCAGTAGGAACAGAAAGGGATAGACTTTAGAAGTGTGGTAGATAGAATGGACAGGATTTCATTAAGTTATGCAAGGTGATAGAGAGGAAAGAGTCAAAGATAAACCCAAAATTATGAATATGAGAGACAGGATAAATGGTGTTACCCCAGACATGGAATTTTGGAACTATGGAATTGAAGAAGTTTAGAGAGAAGGTTATCCTTCTCAAGGATCTTAAACTTACTATTAAGTTTGGTTTTGGATGTTTTCAGTTTCATAGTGCAGATCATATACTAAATCAGAGGTAAGCGCAGAATAGTTTAGAATGCTGAACTTGGAATCAGAAGGCAGAGGTCAAATACGAATATTGATATTTAATAAAAAATTAAAAATGTGACATTTAAAAGCCTCAGATAATATATGCATAAAATTAGAATTATAATCCTTAGTTCTATTACACATTTCCCAATTTCAAGGGTGATGTGAGAAGAACATTCTATAAACTTTAAAGTGAATGAGATATCTTATTTCTGTTACTAACATGATTTGGACCTAAAGAGAGGAATGTCTTCACAATAATTACGGTAGAAAATCACAAATAAGGTGTGGAGGAAAAAAAAGATTGGAGTATTAAAATGTATATAGGACTTGCAGTTTATCCAGTCACATGTCTAGAGAATATTTTCAGTGATTTGAAGCCTATTTTGGCAATTTATTGTTGAGCATTCTTAAATTTAGTAGTTAGTATGATCCAAGGGAATAGGTGAAGGCTGCATTACCACAAAGTAGCTGCCTTGTCCTCTATCATACACAACCACCCCTAGAAGAGGGGCAGCTAGGGTGGCATGGTGGATAAAGCACCAGGCCTGGAGTCAGAAGACTATCTTCCTGAGTTCACATCTGGCCTCAGACACTTAACCCTGTTTGCCTCAGTTTCCTCATCTGTAAAATGAGCTAGAGAGGGAAATGGCAAACCACTCCAGTATCTCTACCAAGAAAACCCCAAATGGAATGATAAAGAGCTAGACACAACTGAAATGACTGAACAACACACAGCCCCTGGAAGAGTTCCTGTGAGACACTCCAAACTTGGTACGAATTTTGTTTAACTGCATTGCTTTCTTTAAGATTTTAAGAAGAGATTCCCCCTTAACTGAAGGGAATGTGAGCTTCAAGAAGGAGGTTGTTATTTTAGCCATTTTAGGGGATGATAAAAGAGCTGAGGGATGTTATGAGTACTTGGTACATAAGGAAAGGTTTAATAAAACAATGCAAAGGCAGGAGAACACTGAAGAAAATTCACAAAGATGAAGTTAACTTTCTTCCCAGTTGTGCCAAAGGCCTGCTGGCCATGACTGAACTTTGAATGTGGACAATGCTCAGCTTAAACATGGTTGGTGAGGGTTCAATTTATGTTGGTTTTTTCCCCTTAAAACATTTCCATTACAATGTACTTTAAAAGATTTGAAGTTTTGTTGATGAAAATCCTCTGTACAATGAAGCAAATCATAACCCATCCACTCCTTAGTAGATAGTTTTACAAGTTTCATAAGCCACCAAAAAAAATACCTGTTGGCCAACCTTTTGGTATTGAGCTTCTCTGGATTTAGCTGGACTGACTGTCAGATGACAAGTATCCAGGCCATTATTTGACACTTTATTGCTTGGTAGAACCTATCAGAACTCGTGCTCTATGGGAATAGCCTTTGAGAACTTAAGTTTGCCAGGGACCCTAGGAAGTAGCATGGTACAGAGAAAGAGCTGGATTTCGAGTCTGAGGACCTTGGTTGGAATCTTGTCTCTGCTACTTACTGTGTGACCCTGGACAAGTCACCTAACTTCTTGGGTCCTGTGTGTAAAATGAAAGGAGTTGGATTAGATAATCTCTAATAGCTCCTCCACTTCCAAATTTATGATCTTCTGACTTCCATATCCCAGGGAGGTATTTAAGGAGGACATTAGTAGAGGTATTATTGGAACATACAGTCAGAATTGATACATTCGCCTTCGTGAGACAAAGAACCTGATTCAACTGTAATACTTTCCTATATTCTCTCCCACAGAGCATAGCTACACTAGTGGGTCTGACAGAAGCTGCTTATCCAATTAAGTGAAAAATGCACAGTAGGTAACAATTAAGCTTTACTTAGCAGCTTTTCCAATTGTGTAGTTAAACTATTATTTGGGGGAAAATTGGTTTTATTGAGTTAAGCCATTTGCTGTAATAGTGCATTTTTGTCAGAACCTGTATTAATTGAGGGGGGCATTAAAATATACGACCTAATTCCACCAGCAAAGTATAATTATCATTGAACTTGAATGTGGTTTGTAAAATAAACGAAGTACGAGCATAACTTTTTTCCTCTTAAATGCTGGCATGAAAACATCGATGTTTCCACTATATTTCAACTCTAGCTGAATTCATGTAGCTTCTTTTCCAAACTTTGCATCTTCCCCCAGGACCTGGCACTGTGCTCTGAATATAGTAGGTACTTCATAAATGTTTGTTTCTCCTTTTGTTAAATTGTATTCCTTTGTCCTATTTCTTCTTAATATAACACAAGATCTTAATTATTGGAATGGGCCCTACTCACTTCATAGAATGTTTATAGCAAATTCTTAATTGCATATGAATATTTCTTAAGCCTACTTTGATCTTGTTGCTCGCTACTGCCTACCAAATAAGTCCCAAACACCCCAACCTTGCATTAAAAGTCTGACCCTGCTCTGCATCACCTATTATTTCAGCCTATTCTCCTAAGATTTTACTAAATGTATACTATAAAATCAAATGACACTATTCATTGTTTGGTGAATATGACCTAGACTTTTTAGTCTTGGTTTTTGCTTATATTCTTTTACCTACTAAGATACCTTTTCCCTCTTTCTAACCTCAAAAAATCCTACCCATCCTTCAAGGCTCAGCTCAAACACAATGTACTTTATGAGGCCTTTCCTGATTTTTCTAGAGACTGCATGTGGTTCCTATTTCTTCTGTGTGCACTTCGATAACTCCTAAGTCCATTCTACTGATCACTAGTCCTACATCACCAGCTAACTGCCCTCAGCACAGTTTCAACTGTATGTCCTGTCAAATTTAACATATCCCAAACAAAACTTATTATATTCTTTCTAAACCTGCTTCTCCTCTAGACTTGTTATTTGCCCAGCCACATGACTAAAGAAAACTCTCTGGGATTTGACACTTATTCAAGGCATATGTACTTGAACATAACTAACCACTAAGACTCGGCATTTCATCGTAATCCACCCTGTCACACAGGTTTCTAACTTTGGAATCCTCTTTGACTCACTCCCTTCTCTCATGTCCTATATCTAGTTTCCAAGTCTTGTCAATTCTAACTGTAAAATGGTGCTTAAATTCGTTGCCCTCTCTCAATAAAATTGTAGTGGCCTCTTAATTTCTTTCCTTAACTCCAGGTGATCTCTTCTTCTGGCTGTCTCTCACACAGCTGCCAAAATGATTATGTTTAAAAATATTGTTTTATTTTTTCAATTTTCAAGCATTCATGTTTCCTCCCTTTCTAATTCCCCCCATCCGTTAAAAATAGAAAGAAAAAACCCTGCAGAACCCCTATATTACATAAGTACAATCAAGCAAAACAAATTCCCACATTGGTCACATCTAAAAATACATTTCTTATTCTGCATTTCTTATCTCTGTCATGTGATGAGCAGCATTCTTCTTTATTTATCAATTCTTTCAAATCATGGTTGATTACTCAATTGATCAGAGTCCTTAAGACTTTCAAAATTGTTCATTTTTACACATACGTACTGATCATAGGACCCTGGATAAGTCACTAGGCTTCTCAGTGACGAGGCAAATCTTTAAAACTATAAGTTTCAGGATAGTTGTTTATCTGCATTGTTAGACAGATCTTCTTTATCAACAGGAACTCCAGGTCCAGATCAAAATCAAATACAACACATTATACTTAATTGGGAACCATTGGAGGTTTTGGGGGAGGAGTATATAGCCCTATTTGTTAGAAACACTATTCAATTAGGAAATGGCTGAACAAATTGTGGTATATGAATGTAATGGAATGCTATTGTGCTGAAAAAAAATGGAGGAAGATGGTTTCAAAGAGACACAGAAAGAATTGTATGAAGTGATACAGAATGAAATGAGCAGAATCTATAGAATAATGTATACTTTAACATCAATACTGTATCACATCACAGAGAGATGACAGACTAATAGGCAGAATAAGAAATGTATTTTTGAATGAGACCAATGGAGGAATTTGTTTTGCTTGGCTGTACTTATGTAATATAAGGGTTCTGTATGATTTTTTCATTCTGTCTTCCTTTTAGCCAGGTTTAACAATCTGTACAAAGGCAGGGAGGCAGGATATGGAACTACAAGGACAAGACACAGCAAATAGGCAAGGTTGGCTGGAATTTCTAATCTGTAAAGGGGGAGCACTGAAAAATAAGTAATCTGGAGCCAGATTGTGAAGGGTTTTCAGAGGTAAATTCAAAAGGCTGTATTTTATGGTAGAGACGACAGGGAACCTTTGAAGATTCTTGAGCAGCAAAATGATTTGGGAAGATAACTTTTAGCAGCTATGTAGAGAATGGGTTAAGAAGCTAGGGATCCAACTAAGAGCCTGTTTCAGTGGTCAGGTAAGAGATGATAAGGGCCTGAATTGGGTAGTGGCCATATTAATGGAATAGATGTTCCCACCAGAGTGGTAATTGGCAATATTGGTAGCCAGGGCAAGCACTCTAGTACAGGCAGCACAAAACTTACTATCAAGATCTTGGGATGCTGCTTCATGATTGTAAGTTGGTTGGGGGAGTCAAAAATCCTTGGATCTCACACCCCAAGAAATTAAATCCTTTTTGGGATATGGGATAAAGGTAGAATGATGGTGAGTAGAAAAGAATAGGGCTGGGCTGGGAATGAGCTCTAGTCACCTCTCCCTGCTGGACAGCTCCGCCAAGATGCCCATAGGCATCTCAAACAAAACATATCCAAGACAGAATCCATCATATTCCTTTTGAACAACTAAACAACAGCAACAATTGATCCCAGAGGTCAGAACTAGGAGCAATGGCTAGAAGTTCCCGAGGGACAGATTAAGGCTTGATCATAAGAGTAATCCAAAAGTGAAACAGGGTTCCTCAAGAGTTATCAGACACTTATATTTTGCCTTATATAGCAATAATTTCAATCCAACAAACACCAATTACATACCTACTCATGCCTACTAGGTGCAGAAAAAACAAAAAATCAGCTCATATCCTCATGGGACTTACACTATATGCATTTTCTCTGTTTGTATATCATCTACCCTATGAGATGGTAAGACTTTTAAAAAAAATCTTTGCTGTGCCTTGCAAATAGTACATACTTTAAATTTGTTTTACAATGGGAAGATGAAAGCAGATTCTTGTGTTCAGCTGAAGGCTAGAAAAGGTTTCTAAAAATTACAACTTTATTAACGTACAATGGCTTGCTAAGAGAGGTAGTGAAGTCTTTGCCTTTAAGCAGATACTGGACAACCATTTTTGGCTCATAGCTCTAGAACTAAAAGGGAATTCAGAGGCTATCTAGTCTAACCCTCTAATTTTCCTTCAAGATGAAGAAACAGAGATCTATGGAAATTTAATAACTCGCCCAAGGTCAACTAGACAATAATTGTGGGAAGTGGGACTTGAACTCAGGTCTTGTAGCTTTAAAGTAAGTCCTCTTTGTTGTAGAACAGATTCAATAGCTATTGAGATAGCTTGGACTGGGTGAACTCTGAGGCCCCTCCTAGCTCTAAGATTCTCTTATTCTAAGGGTGAATCGAATTTATCAGACTCCCTGTCACTGTTTCCCAATATAAACCTCCCATTCTATCTGATCTAATCTGTTACTATTCTCTGAACATGCTATAGTCAGTAATTCTTCTGTCTGTTTCTTTCTTTAGTCTAGCCACCATCTCAACCTCCAATATCTTAGAATGTCTTCCTCCAACTTCTCTATCTCCTAGAGTCTATCTATCCCTCAAGATCCAGTTCAGAGCCTATCATCTCTGACGAAGGCAAATCAAATCTTTGATGGCCCCATCTCACATATGCCTTTCATTTCTTTTATCATCTGAATGATCTATTTGTCCTATCTGCTAACAAAATAAAGAAGTCTATGTTAACTTTTCATGTAGATAATAATTATTAGCTCTATGACCCTGGCCAAGTCACTAAATTTCTTGGAATGTCAGTTTCCTTCTTTGTAAAATAAAGGCAATTTTACCCTGTCTTGGCTTGTATTATGAGGGGGAAAATGAAAAAAACCTATGAAAGGGTTCAGTAACTATAAGGCACTATATACATGAGGGATTACTTCCTTTTCTATCTCTCTAAGATGCCTTTCATCTCTAATATTCAATGAATATCTAATTTCATCATCAGCATCATCATTAACATAAATATTATTTCCTCAATTATATTATAAACTCTTTGATGGCAGGCACAATACTTTGTATACCCCCACAGTTCATTGTTTTGCATATAGTGAGTGTTACATATTTATTGGTTTGAATGACACAGTGGTATTAGTCAGCTGCACTGGAATGTGGGATGGTTTGAAGCTATGATCACAACTTCTGGGCCAAGACTAAGGGACTGTTACCAATGCTCTCTCCTCCCTTGGGAGAAGCAATGAAGATCTGTGGTAGGGGAAGGTTGTCTACTTTTCCCTACTCTCCTGTCACTCAGATAGTTGTAGGTAAACCATGAAAAATCAAAGCTGTAGTGCTGAGACTCTTCTACCTTATAGTACACAAGTCCTAAGTGTATATGTATAATATGCATGTGTAAACACACATATATACATATGTATATATATATACATATATACACACATTATAACCAATATATAAACAGTGCTGTGTAAGGTTGGCAAAGTATTTCTCATACATCATCTCAACAATCCTGTGAGGTAGGTATTATAAGCCCCCATTTTGTTAAGTGACCTCATACAGCTAATAAGTGTGAGGGGCAGAATGTGAAACCCGATTTTGATTTTGAGTCCATTTATGACATGTAGCCTCTGAGTTAAGCCTTGAATTTAGAAATGGAGAC
Source organism: Phalanger gymnotis (assembly GCA_028646595.1). Taxonomy (NCBI): domain Eukaryota; kingdom Metazoa; phylum Chordata; class Mammalia; order Diprotodontia; family Phalangeridae; genus Phalanger; species Phalanger gymnotis. The sequence continues at coordinate 120,470,760 of CM053626.1, read as the reverse complement.
TTTGCCAAACTGTCAGCTGCTTTAAAACAGTATTCCTTTGTAACCATGTCCAGGTTCTAGAATAAAAATAACAATAATAATAAAAAGAAAAACCTAACAATTCCCAGGATTAAGAGGCCAGACCTTTGCTGAGATGAGTATGCCTTACTACATAGCTTATAAAGTCATCAACTCTTCTGCTGAGGTGATGAAGCTTAATCCTGTGAAACAATTATAAAATTTCCCCTCCAAACACAGCAATATAGTTCTGGTATAGCAAAAGCTGTGTGATATTAACAGCAGGCTAGAAGTTGCTTTGAGAGGTCTTTTAATTCAAGCCTACTGCTTTCTTGACATTACTCTCTGAAAACTCTTTCTCTATTATCTTTGCTCCCATCCAATTTTCTTCCTCTTAGCTTTAATCTTTCAATTGACATCTCTTTTCTATTCTTCTTTTCAGTGGAATTGGAGGATATGCCAACCACCATCTTCAATACCACTGGCAATTAATATTTGAAACCTATTCCAGTGAACATGTGCTATTAAACTAGGTGACAGAGTCCATGACAGAATTGTTAAGGACACTCCTAAGGGAAGACACATCATCCCCATCAATTGTGACTTCTGTTGCCATAGATCACAAGCTTTTCTGTCTTACCATCCATTTGCCATTTTCTAACAGCTGTCAAATCTTGTCAGTTCTACCTTAATACTACTCACATTTGTCCACCTCAGTTCAGGTCTGCATTATTTCTCACCTGTATTACTCTAATAGCTTCCTAAATTTTCTCCGTGCATTCAATCTCCCCTCCATTAAATCCTCCACACACCTTCTTATGTGATATTCCAAAAGCATTATTTCCCTGCTCAGGAAACTCCAGTAGCTCTCTCTTGCCTTTGGGACAGAATACAAATTCAGTGTTCTTGACAACCTAGTGCCAGCCTGCCTTTCTAGTCTTAGTTCATTTTACTCTCTTTCACCTACTTTCTGTTCATTTTTTCTTTGCTGGACTCTAGGCTTAGCCTCTGGGCTTCAAGTGGAAATTTGCCTCTTTGAATTTGCAGTTCCTCATCCCCTATGATTATGCCCATTATGTCTTTCACTATTGATCCTTCCTTCCTAGGCCTTTTCCACCAAGATAAATATTTAAGAGAAGCTATTTTCCATTTTAAAACATTGTTTTTCTTAACTAATGCTTTAAAATGGACAGTTGACATTTGTTTTATCTTCTCACCATAGGCCTTATCAACCTGGAACAGATGACCCTTCTTTTCCTGAATCTCTTTACAATCTGATAGAGTACTGTATACTCTATCATCTGTCAATCAATCCTTGGCCTATTAAAATTTAGCATCCTAAGAATATATGCACACCTATCACATCATATTAAGGCAATGCTTCTCTGCAGTGTTTGTTTTATCTTGTTTCTGGCCAAGTAACCATGCCAAAATTTTATAACCAGATAAAATGAAGTTATTGAGTTGTATGAAAAGTAAATAAAAAAACACATGTACACACAAGTATTTCCTTCTGATTTGCTGGATTCCTTTGATTTTTTTACACTGGGAAGACCTTCCACTTCTACATTGATCTGTAATGAAGTACATAACTGAAAATGAACCTTAATCTTGGGAGTCATTTGAAACTGATTTTTGGAGAATGGGAATTGGGATAAGGTCCTCTTATGAAAGATTGTCATATATGCATATTTCACTAATATACACACCATGGTGTTTTTATACATATGTGAAATTGCCCTTTTTTCCCTAGTGGTACCTTAAGCTCAAACCCATATACACAAAATAGCTTTTAATAGTGTTTTTTTCCTAGATTTGTGATATGTTTTTAGAGTACCTTGTCTGCTTGCTTGAATAATTATAGCTAGCATTTATATAGCACTTTGTTTGCAAAGTGGTTTATGTATTTATTTTGTATAATGGGAAACCTTTAACACTCTCACTGTGGAGTTATTTTGTATACTGTTGGTTTTGGTCTTTTAAAAATGATTTTATTATTTATTAATTAATTCATTTGATGCCATCTCATATTTTTAAAGTTAAGTGAAGTATGATAAATTAAGTGTCTTATGTTAAAGCATCTTAAATGATAGAATGAACCTAAAGTTTTTAATGTTTGATAGTCATGTTTTCTGGATTTTAAATTTGTGGTTTTGTTGCTAGTTGTATCATTTATTTGAATTATGTACTATTTCAAAATAGGATGGATATCCTGCTATGCATTCCTTTTTGGCAGCAATATTTTTCCTCTCCTCAATGCCATCTACAAAGTAGTATTGCTGAGCACAGGAGATGTGTCTGGTAAGCAGAGGAAAAAATAATTGCCAACAGGAACTGAGTGGCTTGTCTTCTTTTTAAAATAGTGGTAGGGTACAAAAGTCAGTTTTGTTCAGCAAGATAATTGCCAACAATAAACCGTGGTCACTGTTGACAAGTTCCCTCACTGGGAAAATGCCAAAGAATGAAAGAATGGTGGTATTTGTTATGCCTTATCTATCTCAGACTCATTATTTACCATTGGCAATAAGTAGCCAAACAACAATGATTTATTAAGCATATATGGTGTGCCCAGTACTGTGTTTGGTGTTGTGGAGAATATAGGAAAGGATCTCAGTTTTATCATCTATAAAATGAGGGATTTAGACTAAATCATCTCTGTGGTCCCTTGTAGCTGCTCTTCTGCCCTTAAGAAGCTTATAATTTAGTAGAGGAAACAGGAATAACACAAAACAATTGGCAAATAATATTGGTTCCTTAGGTAAGGGATGTTAACTACCTGACAGCAAGATAATGAAGTTGATGGCAATTTATAATTAGATGGCACCCCATAGTTTCCAAAGGGCTTTTGCATAAATTATCTCATTTACTGAAGTGTGATTCAGTAGTACATTTGAACAGGGAAGTGTGGTGTAGTCAAAACCACAGTAGATTTTATATTAAAGAACCTAGTTGAATACTAGTTCCATCACATAGAACCTGTGCTGTACATCTGCCTGCCTTTTTGATCTCTCTAGACTTCAGCTCCCTCATTTTTAAAATAAAGGAGTCAGACTATATGTATTCTAAGGTCCCTTGTAACTCTAAATCTAATATTTCATCACATGGAGAGAAAGTCTTACTATTCATAGGTGATAACTCCATTGTCATGTTCATCAATCTTCTTGTCGTTGAGTTGTTTCAGTTGTGTTTGACTCTTCATGACCCCGTTTGGAGTTTGCTTGGCAAAGATACTGGAGTGTTTGGCATTTGCTTCTCCAGTTCATTTTTCCAGATGAGGAAACTGAGGCAAACAAGGTTAAGGGACTCATCCAGAGTCACACAACTTGTGTCTGAGGCCAGATTTTGATTCAGGAAGATAAGTCCCCCTGACTCCAGGCCTGGCACTCTTTCCAGTGTACTACCTAGTTGCCCCATTCACCAATCTACCTTTTACTAATCTTTCTTGCATTCCCACAGAGTTAATTGTTCTCTATCAAACATGTTAGTTATTTTTGTCTTTCACTAGTAAACTTTCCCGGGGCTATTTTGTCTCATTTGTACCAACTAACATGTTCAAACCACTAGAATGGTTTTGATTTTGAACTATTACGATCCAAGAACCTGATAACCTTCCCACCTTGGTTTAAAAACTTAGGTACAGCCTTTTGACTGAGTGCAAGTTTTTCAGAACAAATCTTTTTATTAAGGGGATTTGTTCTGTGAAATTTGGATTCAGTCAAAGGGATGCACTTGAGGACCTAGAAGGCTACATGTGGCCTGAGGCTGCAGTTTCCCCACCCCTGGTTCAGTCAACAAGCAATGAACTACCACTGGCAAAATTGAAATATTATCTGCCAACTTAATTATGCATTCCAGGCCATTATTTACCAATTAAAAACCAATGAAAAATGTGAATAAACCCCAAAAGAAGAATTGGGGAAGCTGTTTCTTCCATAGACTAGTTATGTGACCATTAATGTTCCTAATACCTTCATTTTTTTCATATTTATAATAAGGATAATGATACTCTCTTCCTTTTAGTCTTGTAAAAATTCAATTTTAGTGTTACAGGACTATAGGTTGAGAGATGGAAGGGAACTTTGAGACTATTTAGTAAAGCGTCCTCACATAACAGAAGAAACTGAGTTCATATACCAGGAAGTTATATGACTTGCCTATGATCTCCAAAGCTGGCTTTTGAATACAGATCCTGTGACATTTCAATGCTATTTCCATTTCATCATTCCTTCTCTTTGACTTCATTCATTCAGCAAGTTAGTTTTTTTTTTTAAATAGAGTTCCTATTTTTTGCTAAGCACTAGTATAGACTTTGAAAAGAATTCAAGGTAATAATAAAGTGTTGTCCCTGCTCTTCAGCTACTTATAGTCTAGTTAGCAAAATAAGACATACTTACATGATTAGTATATAACGAGCATATCACTAAATGTCCAGATGAGTGAAACAGAAGTGTTTAGGAGTTCAGAGAAAAGGAATATCCATTTGGGCTCCAGTAGCTGTGTATATCCTCAGCTAGCAGGTGGGTTTTGACTGGACGTTGACTCATCGGTAGGATTGGGACAGGGAAAGGAAAGAGTATTCCAGGAGCCAGAAACAGCATGGGCAGAGATTTGAAATTGGCATTAAAATGAGAATAATGTAGATATACTCCTACCTGGAGCAGAGAGTTTTCTTTGGAAAGCATAGGAAGATAAGGTTTGTAGCGGGGCAGTGGCACGGGAGTAGAGGAGAATTGAGTTTGGACACTATTCTGTGGGTTTTGGGGACACACTGAAAGCTTTGGAATAGGGGAATAGCATGATGAAGCTATATGGAATATAGAATATGGTTTTAAGGGAAAAGACTACAGGCAGGGAGACCAGATAAGCGATTGGAGGATTTATTGCATGACATGATGAGAGCCCAGATTAGAGTGATTGGAAATAAGATGAAGAGGTATGGATGGATAGGAAAGAAATCTCAAAAGAAGATTCAGTAAGATTTACTTATTTACTTATTAATTAGCCGGGTAAAAGTCAAAGACAAATGAATGTGAGAATACTTTGTAGTCATTGGATGAAGACTGCTGTATTAATCCAATATGTCATCTCATTTTGCTTAACAAGCATTTGCCTGTCCTATAAATCACATGATCTTGTTTTGGCAATGAGGATGGTTGGAAAATGGTAATAAAAACATGATATTTAATGCTTTGATTTTTCAGATTTTAATTTGATTCAAACCTATGGTTTCATCAGTTTTGAAAACTCCTCAATAGAGTTTGGTAAATCACCATCTGAAAGAGTTGCCTGGGGCATTAAGCATTTGTATGGCTTGACCATGGTCCCAAATACACTATGTCAGAGAAGAATTTGAACTTCAGTCTTCTGGCTCCAACTCTTAGAGGGATGATAAAATTGGAAACAATTGGAACATCTAAATAAAACTTTATATCTATCTATTATCTATCTTTCTATCTGTCTGTCTGTATGTCTTATCTGTCTGTCGGTCTGTCTATACACCCATCCACCCATCCGCCCATCCATCCATCTATCCATCTATCTACCTATCTATCTATCTATCTATCTATCTATCTATCTATCTATCTATCTATCTATCTATCTATCTATCTGTCTGTCTGTCTGTCTGTCTGTCTGTCTGTCTGTCTGTCTGTCTGTCTGTCTGTCTATCTATCTGTCTATCTGTCTGTCTGTCTGTCTGTCTATCTCCTATTTTCTGTCTGTCTCTGTCTCTGTTTCTATCCTTCTGTCTCTGTCTCCATCTTTCTATCATGGTGGAAGACTACCTTATGCAGTATAAGACTTTTTCACTCTACTTTGGCAGGTTCTTTGAAAATTATACTTATTTTTTTGAAACTATGACTAAAGCTAAACATAGTTGTGTAGCTTGAGGCCTCACTAAGGTGGTCTTAGTTGTCACATAAGATGAGGATAACGGTTCTTATGTTTGTTCACTAAATATAAACTGCGGGGGTGCATCGAGAAGCTGATGATGTCTCTTAGCTTTGTCACTAAGCACATAACAAAAGATTAAAAACAGGCTGGGGGCAGCACTCCTCTTTCGTGGAGATATGATGAGAAGCAGTGTATCATCACTTCTTTCAAGAATATAAATCATCTCTGAGTTGATGGGAGCCTTTCTCTTGCCCTTCAAATGAGTAACAACCTAAGAGGTTTTATAGGAAAGATGCATAAGAAGCTGACATTTGTCATGTAGCATAGTGCTCCTCAGGAGAAGGATCTAAAACAACTCTTTAGGTGCATGTAGCTTAATTGACTTCAGACAGCCAAGCAGAGAGGTCCATTCCTGGAGTCAGGAAGAACTGGGTCTTCTTTCTGACACATACTTGCTTTGTGACCATTAGAAAATTACTTATTCTCTCAGTGACACACACTTCTAAGACACTAAGTCCTGTGTTAGTATCAGTGGAGGAATTTTTTATAGCCTCCCTTCAAAAAAAAGGAATAACTTTATTGACATTTCTGAGTCAATAGCTGGCCTACCTAAGTATATATGTTTCATAATGGGATTATCATATTTATATAGTTTGTTGAGCCATTGGACCTTAGATTTGGAGTCATAGCAAATCGTAGAACTCCTCAAGACCAGATTCCTCTTTTCACAGAAAACTGAGAGAGAGTTGAAGTGACTTATCAGAGGTCATACAAACCATCTTACTGCTACTTTGAATCAGGGATAGTTTCTTATATATTAGAAAGCTATTCTTTTGAACTTTCCTTTTTTCCTTCACCTACACAATAATCTATACATTTGGTTCTTGAGAGGTCATGATAGAGGCTGTTTTGCTAATAGATAAATTGGAGCACACTTTGTTTCCAAACTCCTTGAGGGCAGAAACTGCATGTCTTTCATTGTCATATCTTCCTCCCTTGTTTATCATGGGTACTCACCACCCCCTTATTTTTCCAACTTCTGTAGGTTGGCTGCAAGACGAGAAGAAAACACTGGCCCACACTTCATAAATAACTCACATTTATGTAGCAATTTGAGGTTCACAGAGAAGCTTTGCCAAAATTATTGATGTAGGCCAGAGGTGTCAAACACAAAGCTGTCACCTACAACACTCCTGGATATAGCCCAGCCCAGATTAAAAGGCAATCAGGAAAATAAAAACATAAATAAAAACACAAAAAATATAGATAATTTAATTTAAAAAAATAAATTAAAATTTAACAAAATTTTATTAAATATTTGAAAACAAAAATTCATTTTATCATTAAATCACTAGGTAGCTATTATGTAAGATTTAGTGACTCTTGTTTCTATTTGAGTTTGATACTACTGATCTAGGCAGTGTAAATATCGTTATTCCCACTTTAGAAAAGTTCAAACTAAGGCTCAAACTTGTGAAGCAATTTTATTAAACTCAGGGTTGTGCAACTAGTAAATGTCAAAGGTAGGACTCAGAATCAATATTCTATTCTAAGGCCAGAGCTCTTTCCTTTTTATCCCAAAGTTTGTTGAATACGCACACACACATACACACACAAGCACATACACACATATATCACAATATACATATATAATATACACACGTGTATTTGTGTATGTATATACGTAACATACACATGTGTATTTAGGTATCTACTCAATAGACTTATGTGAATGTATATTTATATACACACATACCCACATGTCTATTTACATGTGCATATACACATGTGACTATGTAGACACACGCAAACATAGAGAAATATGTTTTCACATATATGCATATATATTTAACACATGTATATATTTAACACACAGCATTTACACATACATGTATATGTGTATATTTCTCATATATGTACATACATATACACGTATATCTACACACATACACACACACATATACACAATATACACACATATGGGCAGCTTCATAGGGCATTGGATAGAACACCAGGCTTGGAATCAGGAAGACTTGAGCTCAAATCCAGCCTCAGACATTTACTAGCTGTGTGACCCTAGGCAAGTCACTTAACCCTCTTTGCCTCAGTTCCTCATCTGTAAAATGAGCTGGAGAAGGAAATGGCAAACCACTCCAGTATCTTTGCCAAGAAAACCCCAAATGGGGTCATGAAGAGTTGGGCACAACCAAAATGAAATGAACAACAACATACATACACATACATGGAACAGATCTGATTTCATTGGTGTGGGGAAATCCTGATGAGCCTCTAGTAATGCAGGTCCCTGCCTGCTCTGAATGTTGTAAACTTAGAGAGTTGTCTGGGTCACTGAGAAGTTAAATGACTTGCCCAGAGTCATACATTTATAGCCAGCTATGTCAGAGGTTAGTCTTGAACCCTGGTCTTCTTGAGTCTAAGGCCAGCTCTCTATTCACCGTGCCATGGTACCTCTGAATTGTGTGTACGTGTGTGTGTGTGTGTGTGTGTGTGTGTGTGTGTGTGTATCTGTGTTCAGGGACAGGGAGGGTTTTATTTCAGATGGAAGCAGAAAAAGTGCCCTGAAATAGTTAAGGTAAATCATGGTTAATTTAATACTCTTTTGAAAATGCTGCTTAATCAGGAGAACATTTTCTACCTTGGGTCTTGTTGTTGGAAGCCAAATTTCTTTAGGATTGACTGATTCCTCTGTCCTGACCCTGGCCCACTCCTCTTAGCTGTTCTGGGAAAAGAAACAAATGAGTTTAACATTTGAAGTTGGTGGCTCGGGGCCCGAAGAAGGATAGCACATTTAGCTTGGTATGATACAGCTAGCATTGTATCCAAATGAAAATTAGAACCAGTAATGTCCTGATGCTTTTGTCTAGACGATTGCTGTGGCTATAAATTTCCAGTAATGGTTTGTAGTGGTTTGATTTTTGCAGGGAAATGGGTATCTTAAGAGCATCTCAGTCTGTTCTGAGCCTCTATATTAATTAATGGTAATTAATCTATTGAGAATAGTCCCAAGATATATATGATCCCTTCAAAATACTCCCTCCTCCACCAACAAACTTGTCTTTTATAGATTGTTGTCCTTTCCTCATTGGAAATATTATTCAATGGACTTCCTCCTGATTTGATTCTGTCTTGTATCAAGAAATTTCATTAGGATAACCATTACCCAAAAATGTGTTTTCCAGCCTTTGTTTAGAGATATGGATGAAGCCACTGGCCCCAGCTCAGACTCTTGTATTCATGTTCCTCTGTGATAAACAGTTGTTCATATAAGAAGTTTAGAGTGTCTGGCATGTTGCTCCCTATAAAATACTCATAATCCTCTGTGATGTTAACTTGAAAGGAAGTACCTTCTAAAGGGAACTTAAGCACCTAAAATACACAAAAGTATTCTTCTTTTCATAAGGACTAGTATCTAGTTTCCTAAGTAACTAGTTACTAGTTAAGGTTCTTTAATCAATTAGCAGAGGTTATTATTTCTATGCATAGTTTAACTTTCATCAGCATTATAGTTCCTTTATATCCTTCAGTAGCCTCTAAATAAGAACAGTATTTACATAAGAATTTATTTTTTAAAAAAGCAAAAACAACCCAATATAATCATTCGCTAAGCAAACTATGAGATGCTATGTTGGGGAAGAGGGAAGAAAAGAGGTCTGAGTTGAAGCTTTCCAGATAACACAACCAGAAGTCCCAGTGTCAGAGTTAACTAGTAATTGCCAATGCACAAAAGGTCCTGTCAATTCAACATGGGGTGGATTGAGACCTCTGAAACTCCATACAGTACTGCATTTGCAAATATAGTCTATTTCAGGTAAACCCTTAAAACTGACAGGAGTTCCCTACTTATTGAACAATTACCAAAATGCCCTCTCCATCCCTCCCTGGGGAAAGTTGGAGCTCATATGGAGAAGAGGACTTAGAACTAACTGGGCCTTCAACATCTGTGGTAACAGACTTGAGAGTAGAAAGGGCCTGTTTTGAGAGAATAAGGATTTACAGAGCATCCTTTAGGCAAGGTTTGCTTAATTTATGGTAGCCAAGGCTATGAGAGCCCCAGATTGCTGAGAGCCATGCTGAAGAAAAGGGGATGGAGAGGAGGATGAAGAGAGCAGATAAGGTAGAAAAAAAGAAAAGAAAATTGAGGAGGATAATGGAAGGAGAGTAGAGAATGTGGTCAGTCAATCAGCAAGTATTTATTATGGCTTATCTTGTGCCAGGCCCCATGTTTGGTACTGGGAATCAAATTAGAAAGAATTCAATATGCACTACCCTTAAAGAGCTCACATTTTGTTAGAGGAGAAAATATATACATGTAGAATTATATTAAGAATTAATGCAAAATAAATAAAATGGAGTTAAAGACAAGATAGGGAGAAAAGGCAGGAGAAATAGGGTAGAAGGAGGTGCTTGAGCTTCAGATTGAATCAAGAATGAGTCATGAGGCAAAGGGGAGGAAAAAATGAATTCTGGGTATAGGAGGCACAGCTAGTACAAAGGCGTGGAGAGGGGAAATGGATTACTGCATTTGGCTATTCCAGAGCATGAGACCAGGAAAATGTGTGTGTGGGGTGGGGGAGAAGTAGAAAGAGTGTTTGCCTTAGATCTGAGACACTTGAAATTCATGCCTTGATTCTGCCATTTGACTTTTTGGAGCCCCTTCATTAAAATGAGGTGGGGGAGGAGGGGATTGGAGCAGATGTTCTCTAACCTCTCTTCTAGCTCTATCAATCTGTAGATCTGAGAGTTTTTTTTTCCAGGAAGGTCATTGACAATCTGTAATGGATCAATAAAAGAATGACAAAGATGGGAAGAGACTTGTGCCCTTTATGGCTCATTTGAAAAATATGATCATATTTCTCTAGAGGAAAAAAAAACACTCTGAGGAAACGCTATACCTATCTTCAGTTATATATAGTCTTACAGAAAAGGTATTAGACTTTATCTGCTCTCCTCAGAATTCATAACAAGGCTTAATGGGTAGAAATTACAGTGAGGCTAATTTCACTTCAACATAAATGTTGTTTCAATAGCTTTTCAGTCGTATCTGACTGCATGACCCTATTTGGGGTTTTCTGGGGAAAGATACTGGAGTGGTTTCCCATTTCCTTCTCTAGTTCATTTTAGAGGTGAGGAAACGAAGGCAAATAGTGTTAAGTAACTTGCCCAGAGTCACATAGCCAGTAAGTTTCTGAGGATGGATTTGAGCTCAGGGAGATGTTTTCCTAACTTTAGGCTCTATCTACTTCCTGTCTACTGCTCTATCTGCCTGCCCTGCAATGTAAGCAAAACCATCCTAATAAATGGAGTTGTGCACAAGGAGAATGGGCTGTCTCAGGAGGTAGAGAATATTTTCATTTGAGACCTTCAAGCAGATGTTGGCTATTCATTCAGGGATGTTGTAGATTGGGTATTGTTCAGATTTTGGTCAGCTTGGATGACCTGTGACATCCCGAGTCTAAAATGCTCTACACAGCATGGGTAGAATGGATTCTGCCTCTGCCAGTCACCTATGTAACCATGAGTAAGCCACTTAACCCAGTCTTGGGCCTCAGTTTATTTATCTGTAAAATGAGGGGACTGAATTAGATGATCTTTGACTATTCATCTATTTCTGGGCTACATGAAGAAAGTCAAAGAGAAAATGGAAAGCAAGCTAGAGTCAGAAGCAGGGAAACAGGCCCTGTTTCTGCCAAACCCCCTTCATGTGTGATCTCTACAAGTTACTAAGCATAGCATAGCTTCATCTTCAACCCCAGATGAAAAACGAGATACAACATGGAGAAGATGTGCTCAGATAAATCCCATAATGCTCTGCATAGATACGAATTGAAGGGAATATTTCTTGACTACTAATCAGTATAAGGAAGGCATTCTTCCATCTAGTGAGCCCCTGTATTTTAGGAGATGTGGGGACCATGTTTAGCATCTTACCAAAGGGTGAAGGAACTCTGATTTCCTTCCTTCCTTCCTTCCTTCCTTCCTTCCTTCCTTCCTTCCTTCCTTCCTTCCTT
>CM053626.1:120422143-120458742 GCA_028646595.1 Phalanger gymnotis | reverse complement strand
ACCAACTATAACTGTGGCTTTTATTTAAAAGGAAGAGCTGTTTCAGGGGCTGTCAGCATGAAAACAAATCTGTTATAATAGTATGTCTCTTTTGTCTGTCCTCAAAATGTGTGCAATATGGTAGATAATATCAAGGACATGGAGTGGAGGTAAGGGAGTAGAACAAAAGTAAAGGGAGGGTAGAGAGGAGAGAGGATGAAAGAACTGAAGGAGAAGACCAAGAAGAAGGTGATAGGAAAGGCCTAAAGCATCTCTTGAAACTTTTCAGCTGAACCAGAGAAATAAAACATTAAGTTCCTCAAGATTCCATGAAGGTCATGTAGTCCATGAAGCTTTAAAATGGATCCACTAGTTTAAAAAGAAGGGCAGCTAAGTGGCACAATGGATAAAGCATGGGGCTTGAGCCAGGAAGATTTGGGTTCAAATTTGGCTTCAGACACTTACTAGCTGTGTGACCCTGGGCAAGTCACTTAACCCTTTTTGTCTCAGTTTCTCGTCTATAAAATGAACTGGAGAAGGAAATGGAAAACCATTCCAGTATCTTTGCCAAGAAAACCCTGAATGGATCACAGAGGGTTGGACATGACTGAAAAATGACTGAATGACAAAGTTTAAAAGAGCACATAATCAACTTGGTTGAATGCATTGAATGTGTGAAATAAGACTGTTCTATTTTAGAGCACTTGTGAAGGCTTTTATTCTACAGATCCCAATCAATTTTGGGGGGGGGTAGTTAGATTCTTTTCTGACATGTACAAATCACATTGTTAATAAGATGGACTTTTTATGTCATTCTCTGTCACTGTTGGTCTCTCCTTGGTTTGTAAGAGCACATCTTCTCTCTGTGCTATTTCTCATTTTCCTTCTAAGGTTGAAACTATACTGTTCTCAGTCACTAGGAGAGAACACACTTAAAGGGGTTTCAGTAGAGCAAAGGCCAAGGGCTCCCTCCCAGGGAGTTCATTCAGTCTCCTTCAAATTAGTCTTTGGATATGCATATAGCAATGTGGAAGGCCCTTGAACAAATGACTTACAATTGAAATAGGCATCTGAATAAAAGTGATGAAAGAATAGGTTCAGAGGAAAAGGTAACAAAAGGCAAGAGGGAATTTATATTGACCAACATTCAGTCTTTACAGAATCAGTTCAACTTGTTGTGCTGTGTAACCTGTCTTTTGCCATGCTCAGGATTGAGGTCGAAGGTAGGGGAGAGGCAGCTGCCTATTGGTCAAGTTGTTTACCCAGCATTCCTCAAGTTATGATTGCGTTGTTTATTAATTAATTAATTAACTAATTCATTTATATAAACATAAACAATTGTGTTTATATAAAACTATATCCCCTATTTCCTTTCTGTCAGAAAAAAAAGCCTTTTCCAATATAGGATAATAACATTTCTTAGTTGTAAAGGGTATTTGGAATCACCTACTCTGGCTGTCTCAATTTACAGATAAAGAAATCGAGATCTAGAGGGCAGTGACTCATTTACAGTGTCATTGAATGTTAGAACTGAAAGGGACTTTATAGGCTCCCTAGTGACCTCCACTCATAATAATTCCCTTGTATCTTTGCACAGGTAACCACCCAGGTGAATTTACACCCCTTAAGTGAAGGCAGTCGTCTGTCCAGCTTAGACTTTGTCTTTACGCACTCAACACTTTAGTACATTACCTTGTATATAGTAGACACCTAATAAATATTTACCAAGTTGACTTGATTCAACTGACATTTACTTATATACTGCTTTAAGGTTTACAAAGTTCTTTCCACACATTATCTCACTTGATCTCCATTACCCTGCAAGAACATGGGCTACAGAATCACACTTGGCCAATGTTCTATTCAAGCCTACGCCTTAGATGAAAACAAAACAAAACAAAACAAAACACAACACCCACAACTGAGGCCCAAGCAGATTAAATATACTTTTCAGATTAAACACCTAGCAAATAACAAATGTAAAACGTGAATTCAACTCTTTTTATTTCAATTCCAGGTCTCTTTCCACTACACCATGATGCATTTAAGGTCACAGGATCAGTGATGATAAATTTGAGAATACAACTTCCTTCTCATCTTTCTATGTTTCTCCTCCTGGAGTCTATTCTTTAAGAACCAAAATACAAATGCTTTATGGTATAAACCTGGCTACCTCATACTGACATGAGATGGTTTGTTTTTCTGAGACTGAAACCCTACCATGAATTTCAATGAGTTCAGCGTGTCAGTGTAGTCTATTACCTCGTGACCAGGGCAATAACCTTCATAGTAGAAATTTGTTTGCTATAGTATATTCAGAGCATAAATGTGGTGGATGAACAAGACGCATAGAGAACTGTGACAAGAAAGCAAATAGCTTTTTTTACTAGACGTGACTCCATCTTCCAGAGCTTCTATATGAGTTTCAAAGGTTGGAAGGCTCTTATCTCTGTGGGGATAAGTATCAGGCAATGAGAGAGGCTGGCTAGGGCTCTGAATTCAGATGGATATAAAGTGTTTATCACTTCCTACTAGAGCAGACAAATACTACCTCACCTAATGTCACTGATTTATAAGGAAAAGAGGCTCAACTTAACTCTTAAGGATGCAAGGATGCTTGGCCTCCAAGGCAGATCCTTACCCTAGGCTTTTATGCATAGTTTTGTTGTTGAAGAGATGTTTACAATAGCGTTCAGTAGTAAGCTCTGTCTAAATGGCCTATTTTCTATCTCTAAGGTGATCCTAGATATAGCCATGGCATAATGGATAGAGAACTGGTAATGGAGTTAGGTTCGAATGTAACCATATACTAGCTATGTAGCATTGAACTAGTCACATAAGTTTTCAGTGCCCCAAGTTACAGATTGGGTCTTGAGATCTGCATTAGTAAATGGAATTTTTATGGGGAATTTCTTATACTAATGAAATAACAGGTCATGTCCAAAAAAATGATGCTACTTGTTTCCCACAAGTGGGGCTAGCGTAAATGAGCACTGGCCTCTTTGATCAGATGATGAATAAAAAGTAATTGTGTTTTTTAATTAAAAATCATGACTCTTGATTACCAATTTCTTGAAAACTGTAGGCAAATGCAACTAAAACATTATTAAATTTGTTTTCAAATGGAAGTTATATATCATTATACTCTTAATGACATAGCTAAACATTGCATAGGAGAAGACACGGGTGGTTTGTATAACCTTCGTTTCAAGAGTCATCAACTATTTATCTATCACCTGTTATGTGCCAGGTCCTATGTTAAAGGGCCACAAACAAAAGCAGAACCAATCCTTGCTTCTAAGGAGTTTAGAATCTAATTGGGGAGATACTATGCAAGCACTTGTGTGCAAAGAAGATATATGTGATAAATTTGAGATCATCACAGAGGGAAGGCACTAACATTAGGGAAGGTCTCCATACAGATGGTAGGCTTTTAGCTGAGACTTGAAGGAAGTCAGGGAAACTTGGAGGTGAAGAAGAGAAGGAAGAGAAATCCAGATATGAGGGACAGAGTGAAAATGAACAGATTTGGGAGATGTCATGTCTTTGATGAGCGAGAAACCAGTGTCCCTGGATCTTACAGTACATAAAGTGGAGGGAGGTGAAAGAAGACTGGAAAGGTAGGATGTGGCAGGGTATGAAGGAATTTAAAGACAAAACAGAGTATTTCATATTTGATCCTACAGGTGATAGGGAGCCACTGGAATTTATTCAATAGAGGGGTGACATGGTCAAACTTGCACTTTGGGAAGATAAATTTGACAGTTGGGTGGGTGAATAGTTTGGAGTGGGAGAGACTTCATGACAGGAAATCAACTGGCAGGCTATTGCAGTACCCCAGATGTGAGCTGATGATCGTCTATACCAGGCTCGTACCAGATACATACAGTGTCAGAGGAGGGAATTTAGGGGAGACAAGTTCCACTGGTAAAATTGAAAGGATTTAGTAATTTATTGGATTATGGGTGTTAAGAGAGTGAGGAGTTGATGGCACCTGAGTAACTGAGAGGAGGGTAGGGCCAATAAGAGATAAGCTCAGAGAATGAATGGAACATCAAAGTATATCCTATCAACATCCAATCATGTTATTGTATTTATTTATATTTATTTATATTTCATTTGTTTATATTATAATTATATAAAGACTAATTAAAAGATAAATGCCACGTTTTAAAGTAAAATTAGGTATATTGCTTTTATATCTCCTTGAAGCTAAGATTTTTGTAACTCGCTAACAAACGACTCACTTCCCTAATATAAACTCTAATAAACCCATTTGAGCTGCAATATTTAGAAAGGAGTGCTCCAGATTGGAGATTGTCCTTTTATCCAAATTGGAATTAATAATTTGCCAGCAATTTGACAAGAATATTGTTAGGCTTGATTGAGCTTAGCAAAGATCTTCTAAATAAATGAGAGCAATGGAAAAACACCTATATTTTCTTGAAGAATATAAAAAATTATGAAATTTAAACAGGCATGTCATGCCTTTTAAGTTTCGGCAAGATTTTAACACTATAATTTATGATATTCACCAAAAATATTTCTGTATACGTGGGCATGTGCATATTATTTATTTATACTGAAGATTACTGGGGTCATTGACAAAATAAGGGTCCTCCTATCTTTGTATATAATTTACGAGGCTTAGAAATCTTATAGTCAATCTCTATTGGTAGCAAAGTACTGATACCTTACTATTTGTGCATCTAATGATTTCCTGAGGCTAATGTATACTACTCATCAACAAAATTTTGTAAATTACAGACAATCTTCCGAAAGAATCACTAAAAGGTTATTATAGTAGGCCCCTCGTAAGAGAATATGCCATACGTTTGATAGATGTATTGGTTTTTTTAAATACATATTCCAAACAGCCACTGACACTGTGAAGTAAAGGATCACAATAGCTTATATTTGTAAAAGAGCCTTTTTTACTGTTTAATAATGATGATGATGATGGTGATGATGATGATAGCTAAGTTATATAGTAATTGCTATGTGTCCCAGGAAATGTGCTAAGTGCTTTACAATTATTATCCCATTCGATCTCACAAAAACCTTGGCAGGTAGGTGCCTTTTTTATTTCCATTTTACAGATAGGGAAACTCAAGCAAACAGGAGTTAAGTGGCTTACTCAGGATCACAGAGCTAGTGTGCACCCGAAGCTGGATTTAAACTCAGGTGTCATTGACTCTAGGCTTGGCACTCTAACCATAGTGCCACTTAGCTGTCACTTTTCACGTATTATCCTGTTTGAGGAGAATACTAGTCTTAAGGTCAGCAGGACGAGTGTTGTTATCCCCATTTTAAAGATGAGGATGTTCTACACCAGGAAGCTAATTGCCAGTTTTTATAATGTTTGGCATTTTTGTTGCCACCAGAAAAGAATCTTGTAGTGGAAAGTGGGCTGGACTTGGGTCAGGAGACCTGGGTTAAAGTTCCACAGTTCACTGGTCACACTACCATCTTTCTGACTAGAGGTGAGTCATTTAAACTTTAAGCCTTAGTTTCTTCATCTTAGTAACTCATTCCCAGTCCCAAAGGATTTTTATGAGTGAAATTTTTTTATAAATTCTGAAGGATCATATAGTTGGGAGTTGACATTATTACTATTGCGAGTATCTGGGTTTTTAAATAAACGGGGAAGAGAAGGGAACAAGCATTTATCAGTCATTGTACTAAGCGCATTGCAAATAACACCCCGTTTGATCCTCATAACATCCCTGTGAGGTAGGTACCGTTATTATTCCTATTTTGCAATTGAAGAAACTGAGGAATAGATAGGTTAAGTGACTTGCCCAGAGTCACACAGCTAGGAAGTTTCTGAGGCTGGATTGAAACTCAGGTCTTTCTGATTCCAGGCCCAGAAAATATACCTGCACTTATGTCCAGAGTTCATAGGAAATACAATCTGTCTTTCTTGATTCCCATCACTTCCTTCCCCTCTTAGATATCAGATAGCATTTGACTTTCTTATTCTCTTTTACGGCGTTATAATATATCACTATATATGTATTATAGAACTTGTGTTTGTATCTTCCCTTATATTAGTCTGTTAACTCCATGATGGATACGACTGTATCTTTTCTAATCTTTGCGTCTTCAAACACACAACCAGTTCCTAACAGAATATTTTGTGCACAGTGGATTCTTAATATGTGTGTGTTGCATGAATGAATGAATGATGGAAGGTGCTCTTGGGAAGTTTTTGGCATTTTAGTTGTTGGAAATAAATATCTTTTTTCTTTTTGTGTAAATACCAGCATGTATAATAAAAAAGTACTGATCCAGGAATCAGGAGACCTAATTTCCAGTTCCTTATCTAGCCCCAATCACCACGTGATTCAGTTGCTAGCATGCTAGGCCTGGAGTCAGGAATACCTACATGCCAATTTTACCTTACAACTCATTAGCTGTGTGACTCTGGGCAAGTCACTTAATCTTTCTCACCTTCAGTTTGCCCTTCTGTAAAATGGGGATAACAATGTCATCTATCTCACAAGGTTATTGTAAGGAAAAAATGAGATACCACGTATAAAGTTCTTTGCAAACCTTAAATGTATGTAAATAATATGTAAATAATAATCATTATTATTATAGTTATTGCTATTGTTGCCCTGGGCAAGGCACTTATTCCTTGGTCACTCTGGGCTTCGTTTTCCTTATCTCTAAAATAATGCAGAGTATACTAGATAGTTTCAAAGACTCAGTCAAGTTCTAGCCTTCTACTCTATTCTTTTGCAAGACCAGGACTTATGGGTGAGCTTTGCTCAACAGAAAAGAATCCTGTTATTCAGCAAGCTCATTTGAGTAGAAATTGCATTGGACATTTTAATAGCAAGGTGGATGCAAGTTTCACAGGATGATATTTAGTGGGGGGGGGAGGTTAGGATTAGCAGGTAGTTGTGGGGGATTGTAGTTATTATGCATTGAAGCTTTATAGGAGGAAAATGTGGTATAATCAAGGCCTAGCTTGTTGGAGTCTTTTTGGTGTGTAGCCATTGGTGAAGAATTTTGTTCTTCATTTAGGTTCATTGTCATAAATCTTAAGTGGTTACTTAGAAAGGGCAGGTTAATACTAGTTTAAGGATATATGATCCCACAGATCTGAGCACATGGCTTTGTGTCAGGAGGTCTCAAAAGTGTTCTTCTTCCTTCCTCCCCCCTCCATTTCTTAATACACAGAAACCAACCTGCTTGCTGAGTCACTTGCAGCTGAAATTGGAAGAGAATCTCCAGAGAGGTCGTGTCACTATCTATGACTACAGAGTCATCCATGTGTCCTGGGGGAGATCACTGATTCTTTCATATACTTCCCTATCATTATTTACTGCTCGCTCTATTCTTGTTATTTGTCCTTTGCTCTTGAAGAGGTCCAATGACATCAGGAGGGTGATATCTTGACTTGCAAGTGAATTGGATTTAAGTGAGACAGGGCTGTACAAAGTCACTGGCCTCACTCTCTCCTCCAGAGTCATCTGGGTCCAGTGGCAAGACATATACCAGTATGGCTGGAGATGGCCCTGAATGCAGTGGGAGGCCTTGGCCTTTTCAAGCTAAAGTCTTTCCAGGATCTCAGTTTGTCTCAGGCAATACCCATTCAGTGATTAAGGCTAGGTAAGAAATGAAGCAAAAGAAGGTCTCTTTTACCTACTCAAAAAAAAAGTCAGTCTGGGCAGGGAAGCCGCTCAGGGTTTCTGTTTTGGCCAGAACAGAAACAGTTACAATTTGTACTCACTCTGAGCCATCAAAATCTAAACAGTGACCAACAGATGCTTGGGAGCTACTTGAGTATAGCTGTATTAGTAGGTTCAATAGAGGAAAAGGGCTTAGTTGCTACTAATCAACTTGGCCTGTGAATGGGAACCATAATATCTTTAAGTTGAAAAAAAACCTCAGAAGTGATTTAGTCCAACTAAAAGATCTGAAAAGGACCTTAAAGATCATCCAGTCCAACACCTTAATTTTATAGGTGGGGAAACTGAGGCCCAGAGAAATTAAGTGATTTGCGCATAGTCACAGAGGCTATAAGCAGCAGAAATGGGATTTGAATGCAGGCTCCAAAGCCAACTCTTTCCACTGCACAATGCACTACTCTCCAAACATCAAACGCTCCATGGGGATACAAAGGGCCATCAGCCTTACTGGAATAATTTAAATATGACTATTAAACAAATACTGTACATAGGGATACAGCACACTACAGTAATTCCAACATTATAATAAAGAAATGGGAAATTGATGACTAATTAGGAAAATCATGATGAGATAGGTTGCCTTGGGACTGTAGCTTAAAAGATGGGGTAATGTGGTTTGTTTCCCATTCCTTCTGCTTTCCATCCTTTCCTGCTGTCCATTCTAAATAAAAGAAAACTCAAATTTGAGAACAATAATTTATCATAAAGATGGGTATATTAATATTTTTTGTTAGCAATGGCTTGGGAATTATTCCTTCACCTTCACAGACAGTTGGAATACAGCATAATGGATAGTGGAGACATTGGGATAAACTATCCAGAAAAGGCCAATTTGGAAGAGATTTTCTTATTGTTAAGAGGAAAACAATCTTCTAACTAAATGAATTAGCTCAAGAATGAGTAAGACTTTACTCTGCAAATTGTAGGAGAGAAAGGGACTGAGGCTGGAATTTAGATTGGACCTCTCTCCCCAGAGGACAAAATTCACATAAAGGTTTTTGTATATTACAAGCAAAGACTATCAATTTAAAAAAAAAATAAAAGCTTGTAGAGAAAAACCAGATGCAGAATATAATCAAAGGAAAGAAATATCAAAGGAGATACAACTGACATTAACTCTTAAATTATTTAGGGCTTTGCTTATTGAAAAGGCCAATCATATACAGTTAGAATGAAGAGGCCTCTTATGCATTGGATGATAATGAGGATTAGATGATGATGATGAGGGGAGGAGGAGGAGGAAGAGGAAAATGATGATAATGATGATGAAGATGATGCTGATGTTAGTATTTAAATGAATTTTAAGGTTCACGAAGTACTTTAGTCCCATGATCTCATTTGAGCTTTATAACAAGCCTGTGAGATAGATATTTTTATTAACATTGTCTTATAGATGAGGCTGAGAGAGTCTTTGAATGACTGCAGTGATGGAGCTTGTTAAGTGTCTGAGGCAGGATTTGAAATCAAATCTTCCTAACTTCAATTCCAACATTCCGTTCACTCTAATAGCCCAAATTTTTGTAGTCACTTGTTGCTCAATTGAGAAATAGAGCTTTTTAATATATTTATCATTTTAAAAGGGGGTCGCTGTGCAGTGACCTGGGTTCAAATCAACCCTCTGACATTTGCTATTGTGTAACCTCAGGCAGATCATTGAATCTCCCTAGGCTTTGGTTTTTTCATTTGGGAAATAAGCAGGTTAAATTAGATGACCTCATTCTGACATCCCCTCTCTGTATAAGATTTAATATCTTATGATCTGGTTAACACAACTACTGATCCTTTTGAATCACTCTAACTAAAATGGTCTGCTTTTGCTGACACTCAGGATAGGTGCTGGAATAATGGTGATTCTTCCTTTTACCTTTCCCTTGGCTTGGATCATGACCCCTTGTTCTCATTAGAGCATCCACTTAGCAGAAGAGAGCTGAGTGCTAATAGTGCCACCGCCTGGACCATTTACACTATTGCCTGGGGAGCAGAGAGGCCTGTTTAAAGGCTCAGTCAATACTTATTAGCCCTAATGAGAGATGTACAGCCAGACGGGGATGCATTATAGAGCCATGTGTTTGTTTCTTTCCGTTGCTTTCCTTGGAAAAGAAAGGTTGACAGGACCCAGTTATGGAGAATTTAAGCATTTATGTACAAAGTGTAGTAATGGCTTATTTACCAAGGAGAATGAGTCTGTCCTCTCCTGACCCATGTCTCTGCTTCAGAGCGTATGGCCCTCTATTTTCAGTTATCCTTTTCCTTCACTGGCTTGCATATTTTCCTTCTTTAGCTCTGTAGCATTTCCCCCCATTAGTTGCTGTGGGAATCAGGCCCCTCTAGCCGAGAGCTCCTTTTGGGACCAACCATCTTCTACTGAAACTCAGGCACAACAAGTTCATTGCTAAATTAATCTTTGGAATTTATTGCTGTGGCACAATAATCTCCTGGTACTCCTAGAAATGGGAAGCTGGCCTCTTTGAATTATTTGTTTGGATAGCACTAGGAGTTAAATTTCCATTCACCATCTCTGTAGTACAGGATGTGCTCATTTCTAATGTTATTTGCCAAATATTTAAGAATAACAGTTTCAGGCATGTTTTCACACTGAGGGCTATGGGTTTCAGTATTGGAAAATGAATATAGTTCGTGCTGGTTGAGGCTACAGGATGGGGATAGGGGAAATCCCTTGGATAACTTGGCATTTAATCACCAAATACTAGAATACCTTAATTCAAAGAAATCATAATCCTATAGATATCAACTTATCAATCAATATATATTTGTTAAATGCTTTATCATGTGCTTAGGTTCCCTGAGGGACACAGACATATGACAAGCTTTCTGCCCTCAGGCACTTACAGTCTAGTTTAAGAGGCAACACTTGGGGCACATTTAAGTGATACACACACACACTACAATGGGAGTTCCAGGAAGGAAAAATTAGAAAGTTTCTTTGGGGAGGGGGATCTTGAAAAATAAGTAGGATTTGACTAGGTGGATAGAAACAGAGAAAGCATTCCAGTGAGGTGGAATAGCTCAAGCAGAGGCTTTCAGGAAAGACTGAACGTGGTTTATAAAGGGACAGTTGGGAGACTAGTTTACTTAAGTCCAAGAAGGCATTTGTGTTCCTTTAGCAATTTGAAAACTGTCCTCCCCCTTCCATCCACTTTCTAAATCAGGTGAAAATTGCGCTTTTTTATTGTTCTCTGGAGATGTGGAACCTTTGCTGAAACACATGTAACTTCAGGCATCAAAAAATAAATGCCTGTGTGCCATGGAAAACATTTTTCTGGCATTAAAATCTGTATTTATAAGACATAATAATAACAAAATTGAGAGGCAACACAGTGTAGTGGTTGGAGGAACAGCTGTCTAGTCAGAAAAGAAAACTGGTTTAAATGAGGAGTAAACTGCTGATTTGCTAAATATTCTCAATTAACTTTTGGAAATTATGTAAAATACATCATTTCTTGAGTTCAGGTCCTGCTACTGATGCATGCTAGCTGTGTGATAATACACAATTCACTTGATCTCTCAGTGCTCCAGGCAACTTTTTAAAACCAGAAATTGTAACTGAATTGCTGATTTGCATTGGTGGAGCTAGTTTCTACTCTGGGAGTTTCCCACAGCCATTAAACCATAGGTCCCGCTCAAAATAGCAACAGCAAAGTTTCCCTCATTGCACCCTCTCTGTGTTGTACTCTAGGAAGTGACCTACCTTTTTCAGCATAATTCAGGCTCCTATACTGAAGACTAGTGGGAAAAAATAAAGTTGGATGGGGATGGAAGTCACTCAAAGTCATGAAGAGTTTAGATTTTAATGTAGTTGGCCAAAGAGAGCCATTATAGGTTCTCAATCAGGGAAGTGAATGAATTTTAAAATATCTCTTAGAAAGATTTAATTGGCAGAAATATTCAGAGGACAAACTAGAGGAAGCATGCCTAATAAGAAACTGTTGAAGCCATCCAAGCAGGAGTTGATCATGGTCTGGTTTAACGTGGTGGCATTGGGAATGGAGAAGAAGGGACCAATTCAAAGAGCCATTCACAGAAAGAAATTATAGATAGGACTAAGTGACAGACTAGATTTGAAATATGAAGAGAAGGAAAAAGACAAAGACACCTTAATGTTATTATCATGGAAGCCTGAGGGAAAAGAATTATGGTGCCATTGAAAAATTAGGGAAGATAGGGAAAGGGGTGGGTTTGAAGGGAAAGGAAACTTTGTGCTGATTAGATAAATATTCTCAATTAAGTTCTGGAAATTACATAAATTTCATTATTTTGTGATTTTCAAAGAATGACCACTTGATACAGTGCACTGGTATCCTCAAGGGTATGGAAGAAAGCTCCCAGTACATTAAGTAGTAGTTGTGAACTTATGGATGTCGATATGTGTAGTAGCAATTAGATTTGAAGATATTTCCCACCCATTAATAGGCCATGTGACCTGCTTACATCACATGAAGCCTAAGTTACATGGTGGGAGGGGCTTCCTGACAGGAAGAAGAAGTTACATCACAGGAAAATGCTGACAGAGAAAGATGTTTTGGCTGCTAATGGCTGCCCTTGTGATTGTTAGAACTGACAGGGGATCAGAGATGTTTTGGGATGGCAAGACTCCAGTCTGTTATATGGTATTTTAAGTTCCTTGCTGTTGTGATAAAGTGGGCTGATTGACTGTGGGAGCTGAACATTTGGTTATGGGATATCATTCTCTGGTGTCTGAACAAATGTTATATCTCTTTTACCTTCTTCATGGAGAGTCTCTCGTACTTTGCAATTCAGAACTACATAGGCATATTCAAGATTATTGTTGATGTTGTGTTTATTGCCTTACTGTTTCAATATTCACAAGTATAATGAAGGACAGGTAGATATGGATGACTGATATTCTAAATTATTAGTGGCAATGTCCAAAACAATGAGATCATACATCCATTGGAATATTAAAAATGGAGTATGTAATATTTAGAAGCTTCAGCTTAAGTTGTAGTAGAGAGATAAGAATGGATATCTAGTAGTTAATAGTCAATAAACATCATTTATTCAGTACCCACCAGCTAAATAAAGAGTATTGGACAACATGTGCAGTGGCAGTACTTGCCATCATGAAACCAACTATCTTCTAGTTTTATGTTCCCACTCTGCTAGGGTGCAATTTTCATGTTGTGTAATTTCTTTTCTATCTTATAACAAACAAATTTAAGAATTCAGATCTATGCTGAACACTTGCTTTTGATGTGTAAAGAGGTGTTACTGACAAAAAGAAGAATTTATTTGTATAAATTGGCCAATTAAAGATATTATGTAGATTAATCTGAACAAATATAGTTGTGACCAACTGGGTTTTATCAAAATAGTAAGAATCAATCGCAGCACAAAGTCTTAACTCAACAAATCATATTTAATTAAACCTACCCGGGGCATCTTGGCACAATAAGTACTTACTAAAATCTGCCACAACCCAGTTTATCGCACAGGTGTCTTTGGAGAGGGAAAATTCACCCTGACGAAAGAGTGAAGAAAGTATACCTGCCACCTTTAATGATTGGCCTATATTTGAGAAAAAGATGTGCTGAAATGCTCAGTGAATTTTAGTGGATTACATTTTCTTTGGCTTTCATTTCAGATAAATGGAGTGTTTTCTGTGGTATATTTTATACGCTTGATAAATGCTTGTTGATCGATTGGGTGGGTGATTGATTGTTTCTCTCATCTTCAGCCCTGAAATATGTTCTGCCTGGCCAGGTGAGGCCTATCAGTGAGTCCTTTAGGCCTATGATCCATTTACAGCCCACCTGATACTTTCTTTATTAATTACTCTTTTATTAATTTCTTTTAAAAAGCCAACCACCACATTGTGCCAACCTCCACAGTTTTAGAGTGATCATTTGATGTCTTTTAACAGCATTTCAATAAATATCTTTGCATTTTAAAACTTATCCTAACTGTCCATTTCTGTCAAATTTCTAGTTTCTCAAGTATTCTTGAAAATTCTTGAAGATTCTTGAAAAAGACTTCCATCTTCTTTTAAAAATGCAGGACATCATCAATAATAGTAATTTGCTGCCACTGACATTGTTTTATACTCCCAGCTAGGTCTTCAAACTTTTTGAATGAGGTCATATCACCCCTTTCCCCCCAATTTTTAAAAAGGCAGCTTAATGTCGTGAAAAGAGCATCAGGTTGGAGTTAGAGGCCCTGGATTCAAATTAGGCCTCTGCCATTTACTAAATGTATAATCTTGGGAAAGTCCCTTTGGTTCTCTTTACCTCAGTTTTTTCCAAATTCCCTAAATGATCACAGATTTAAGAGTGGAAGATATTTTGGAGATCACCCAGTCCATTATCCTAATTTTATAAATGAGGAAATTGAGTCTAAGAGTGGTTAAGTGGCTTTCCATAGGTCATAATAGGTAGTAGGTAGCAAAACCATGTTTTGAACCCAAATGTCTTGACTTTGACTTTTTTGAATTGGATTTTAACTTCACTGCTCTTCTCACTATAACATGTTCCCTGTAGATCACTGGTTCCCAACTTGAGATTAGAGGAAAGTTGGCTGAGATTTGTGATTTCACTGGTGCAGCAAGTTCCTGGGAAGGACTGTCTCTCTCCCTCTCTGTCAATGCATATTGACAACTGCTCGGAAACTTACAGTCTTTTTTTTTTTTTTGCATGGGGGAAGGCAAGACAATTGGAGTTCACACAGTTTGACACACAAGTGTCAAGTCTGAGGCTGGATTTGAACTCAGATCCTCCTGACTCCAGGGCTGGTGCTCTACTCACTGCACCACCTAGCTGCCCTGAAACTTATGAACAATGACTGAACTTGTACCATGTACTGACACTGTGCTGACTATTGGTGATGCAAAGAAAAAAAAAAAGAGTGACTTATCTAGGTTCACCCAGCCAGTCTGTTTCAGCAGTAGCTCTCTCTCAGTCTGAGGCCACCACATCAGCTGTCTCACTTGATGCCAATAAGAGTTCCTGAAGATTCTAGATACATAAGGCTTCCCCCCTCCCCTACCAAGAAAGACACATTCCTCAAATTTCTGTTCCATTACATGGCCCAAGATGTGTCCACTCCAGAAAGGGTGTTGGGCTCTAGGTTCCTAAAGACTTATTCAGTTTGAGTGAATTCACCTGAACTCTATAAGAATTTGTTAAGCATCCATTATGTGTCAGGTGTTGTGCTTAGCATGGGGTCCTATGAATTTATGTTCTATGTAGATGTAACAATTCTAGTCACAATGAGAACTGCTGTTTTAAATACAGATGAGCATAATAGAACAGTTTAACAAACAGGTTATGTAAAGATTTTATCAAAAATATAGCCTTTGAAATGCATAAACATAGACAGATCTCAATATGCATTGATGAATTTATATCTCTGTTTAACTCACATAAGAGTTATTTCCTTATTATGTCAGCACTTAATAAGCTCTACTAATCTGGAATTTCAGGAGACATTTCTAGGTGGGGAACTTTTCCATAAATCATGCCACATTTCCTGCTTCTCTTATTGGTAAGACCAGGCCTAGCAAAGGAAAGGGATATTTGTGGCTCTCTGTCCTCACTTTGTCATAAGGAGGGGTCAGGGAGAGAGACCCACTCTTCTATTTCTGCTTCCGTCTCTTTATCAGCTTCCTCACTCTGGATCCAGAGGCCTGTTCTAATTTTTAGCAGTCAGCAGTTGGAGAGAGAACGATGCTTCCCCACCCTTAAACCTAAATGAGTCCTGGGAACACGGGGTCCATTTTTTTTTTTTAAACTCCTCACATGAGCCGTAATAATGAAAGCTAACATTCCAATAGTACTATAATGCAAAGCACGCTTGATTCTCCCAACGACCCTGGGAGATAGCTGCTCTTCTGATCACCACTTAAGAGCTGAGGTAGACAGAAGCTAAGTGGATTGCCCAGCGTCATGTAACCAGTAAGTCTTGACTTCAGGCCTAGCCCTCACACCTGTGAGGATCAATGAGAATATATTTGTAAAGAATTTTGCATAGTGCCTGACACATAGGAGCTTAATATTTGCTTGTTTCTCATATTAGGCGGCACAGCGGATCGAGTGCTGGGCCTGGAGTCAAGAAAACCTGAGTTCAAATCTAGTCTCAGATGCTAGCTATGCGATCCCGGACTAATTTGTTAAGTTCTGTTTGCCTCAGTTTCCTCATCTGTAAGATATAATATTTGATATAATATAATAATAGTACCTACCTCCCAGGGTTATTGTGAGGATCCCATGAGATAGTAATTGCTCACCACAGTGCTTGGGACATAGTAAACTATATAAATTATTACTGTTATTTATTGTGCCACCTAACTAGTCAAGGAGAAGGGGAAAGGCCTGTTTGCTCAGATAATTAATGCAGGACTCTTTAAGAAAGAGCTTTAGAATAGTTTTCTGGTTCACTCAGTTACATAAGCTCACACAAGTTCTCTAGAATTCAGATCCTTTCACAAATCTAGTCCCTGCCCTATTTCCTTATTTTCTTGTGTGTCGAACTGTGACTTATTGGGTGTATAAGTATATAGTAGCATAGGTTCTGAGCTGGAAAGGACTTTAAAAGTCCTCAAAACCCATCTTCTTTTCCCCGATTCCTTTGCATATGAGAAAACTGAGGCAGAGAGCAGTTAAATGGCTTGACCAGAATCCCTAGCTAGTAAGCGTCTGAGGCAGAATTTGAACCTGAGTTCTGAGGGCCTCAAGCCCTGTGTCCTCTACACCAATGGCCTCAAACTCTGCAGCCTGCATATGACTTCAGAAAAACACCACTTAACATTATGTTTCTTTTACTGTATTTTTATTTACTTCAACACTTCTCAATTACATTTTAATCTGGGTTCAGACATCACTTGGGAGTGTTGTGGGCCTCCTGCACTGTGGGCAGTGTGTTGGACATCACTGCTTTTCCTCCCAAGCAAGTGGCTCATTCTTGCTCCCCTCCTAATTTTGTCCTACATTTTGTCTGTGAGATAGTCAAATCTAGGAGGAATTGTTTGGGAAGGAGGAAAATTACAGAAATGATTCTCTAAGCTGCCAGCAACTAGGAGAAGATGAAAGTATCCTTTGACACCATAAAACTGGAGATCAGCTGCTAGGAAGGATTTTAATGTTAAGCTAGCCTATAGTACCAGGAGGCAGCTGTATGGCTCAGTGGATAGAACGCTAGACCCAGAGTCAGGAAGACCTAAGTTCAAATCTGATCTCAGACACTTACTAGCTACGAGCCTGGGCATGTCGCTTAACCTCTGTTTGCCTTAATCCACCGGAGAAGGAAATGGCAAACCTCTCCAGTATCTTTGCCAAGAAAACCTCATGGACAGTATTGTGTGTTGTGGTTCACGGGGTTATGAAGAGTCAGACACGATTGAACACGTGTTAACAGAGTGCTAGAGCTATGTTCCACACCCTGTATAGGCTTGATTCCTTTATACTTTTCAGGTAGTGACCCTTAACCTTTCTGATATGTCATGGGCCCCTTTGGCAGTCAGTCTGGTGAAGCTTATGTAAACTTTCTCGGGAAAATGTTCCTAAATGTATAAAATAAAATACTCTGGATTACAAAAATACCAATTATATTGAAATACAGCATCAAATTTCTTTTTGTAAATGAAGTTTGTAGATCCCAGGTTAAGAACCCAGAGTCTTTGAAGGAAACGTTGTACTTAAAGTCTAGTGACAAAAACTAATGTATTCACTTGGTATGAGAGAGAGAGAGAGAGAGAGAGAGAGAGGGAGAGGGAGAGGGAGAGGCAGATATAGAGACAAAGACATTGTTTGGAGTTTGGAGTTTGGAATCAGAAATATCTGGGTTCAAATCACTTGTTAGCCACGTACTTGCTGTGTGACAATGGGTAAATCACTCAGTGTCCTCAAACAACTCTCTAAGACTGTAAGCTACAAAAGAATTGCCTATACTGATGAAATAAGAAGTCTGAAAAATATAACCAAAATACATACATACAAAAGAATACTATGATATAATGTATAACATATCATAACATTATGTATCTTCAATGGGACCTGAGATTTTTTCCTAGTCTGCAAAATATAACAAATTATATGTATATGTATGTATGCATACATGCATACCTACATGTATATATGTGTATGTATATAAACATATACATGTATTATACATTTATTTGTATATATTTTTTATGTATTAGACCTGTGATTTCATTATTTCATCATTATAGAGAGCTGCCAGTGAGGAAGTCTTTTTTTTTCTTTTTTTACCAATGCACACCCATACTTATTCCTCAATTTATAATTTTGGAGAGTTCCCTGGGGGCACTGAGAAGTTAAGTCACTGGTGCAAGGTTACATAGTGGGTTGTGTCAGTGGAGGGACTTGAATCCAGCAAGCATCTATCATTTACTCTGAAGTTACAAAGTACCCTATAGGGTAGGTAATTCAAATATCCCAGTTGTTATTGGCATTGAGGAAACTGATGGTCAAATACTTGCCAGTTTCAGTGACTAGTGGAATTTCCTAAGATTTTGTAAGAATTCCATAAAGATTGGATTAAAAAAGAATCAGGAGTCAGTGCAGGATGGAGAATGTGAGACTGGACAACAGTTTATGTACAAAAGATGTGTGTTTTTAGTGGACTATAAGATAAAAATCAACAAATTGATAGGGATTTACTCAGCAGGAATTCCCTACACAGATTGAATCTCAGGGCCAAACCAAAAGAAGATAAATTGTATTATGAGTCAACAGCATGACATGGCAAACAAAAGAGCTAAAGCAATCCTAAGCGAAACAGAGTATCCAGAAGGAATGACAGGGTGATTGTCCCATTTTACTTTTCTAGTCAGACCATATCTGGATTACCGTGCTCAGTTCTGGGAGTAATATTTGAAAGGATATTGACAAACTAGTGGCTCACCAGGGTGGAGAATGGACTGGTGAATGCAATAGGAAATTGGTTTGAAAGACCTGAATTCAAATTCAGCCTCAGATACTTATTAGTTGTGTGACCCCTGGCAAGTAATTTAATTTTTTTGTGTGACTCAGTTTCCTTAATTGTAAAATGGGGATAATAAACTTGGGTTGTTATGAGGATCAAATGAGATAATATTTATAAAGTGCTTAGCACATACTAAGCGCTTAATAAATCTTCCCTTCTCCCTCCCCTAAGAGGTAGCATCATTAAATCCAAGAAGAGACAATGGAGGAATGGGGCATAATAGCAGTCCTTAAGCATATGAAAGGTATCTGGTAGAAAGCAGTGATATGCTGGTAAATAATTAATAAATAGCTCTCCGAAGGAAAACATAATATGTGCACAGGACACATTTTTAGTTTAATGTGCATTATTGACAATTTCTCTATCACTTTCTTATATCTACATTGTTTGTCCTTTGTTCTTGAAGAGGACTATGACATCAGGAAAGTGATGCCATGACCTGCAAGTAAATTGAAGTTAAGTGAGGAAGGGCTGTACAAAGTTACCAGCCTCACTTTCTCTTCCAGAGCCATCTGGGTCCAGTGACCAGATACAGATCAGTATGACTAGAGATGGCCCCAGAGTCTAGGTAATCCACAATTTGTAGTATTTGTTGATTTCCAAGGGGTAAATGCTCACACTGTTCATTTAATAATCAGCTTTCACTAAGTTATATGAGCTAGTTCCAGCCCACCTTTGGGTGAAAGTGAGATTAGACTTGATCTCTTTGGCTCCAAAAGGCAAATCTTAAAGCAATGAGTGGAAACTGGTAAGGGGTAGATTTAGACTGACTAGGCTGACTTGGGAAGTAGTGAATTCCTCATCAGTGGAAGTTTGGAAGCACAGGCTAGGAGACCACATGAATGAATGAATGAATGAATGAAAAATCTTTATTAAATAACCATGATGTGTAAAGTACTCTTCTAAATGTTGGTTATACAAATAGAAAAAGTAAGACAGTGTCTGCTCTCTAAGAACTCACATTCTAATGGAAGATGTAGCAGTGGGGATTCTTGTGTAGATATAGGCTCGATGACTAGACCTCTAAACTCCCTTCTAGTTTTGAAATCAGCCTCTAGGAATACTGCATGGGATGGATTAACATAGAGAGAGACTGGGATAGATAAAAACGAATTAGGTTATGGCATCATCCTAGATGAGGACAGGGCGGTGAACTAGGATGGTGGCAAAGGAAACAGACAAAAAGTAAAGCAAAATCAATGGACACAGTTCCCTTAGCTGAAAATATATGCAAAACACTGTGACAGTAGTTCCCCACCTCTGGACAGATCTGCTCAAGCACCAATACTGACCATTATAATCAATTAGATTTTGGCTCCCTTTCCATGTTATCATTGTGTATATATGGCATAGTGGATGGAATGCTCAGTTAGACATCAGGAGAGGCCAAGGGTCAAATTATGCTTTGGACACATTCATTTTATGACTGTGAGCAAGTTATCCAACTACTCAAAGTCTCAGTTTCCTCATCTGTAAAATAAAGATGATGTGTATGGGATCCACCCAACAGGGTCATTATGAGAATCAAATGTGACAACACATGTAGCCTGCTTTATCAATATCAGCTCATGTGATCATAGATTTAGAGATTGAAAACATCATAGAAATCACATAGTCTACCATTCTCATTTTACATTTGCGTTTTACAAGGAGTAATATTACATTATAATACATTACGTTTTACAAGAAGTTTATATTCTGAAGGGGGAACATGACACATAAGAGTGATATGGGAAGTAGAAGGGATCAGGGGAGGAATGAAAAAAGTATCTGAATAGGACCCTAGTGTTAAAGAGCAGAGAGCAGGAATAGGAGAGAAATAAAGGTTAGCAGGCTTGGGCCCATTTCCAAAATGGAGGTACATGGAGAAACTCATCAATAGGAGAAGACAGGTGACACAGCACAGGGTTATTCCAGTGTTATTTACAAAGAAGGTCACAAATATATGTGCAAGATTCATTACAAATCCAAGCTCTCTGATCTCAACTGGTCCCTCACCATTGAATGTAGACTTCCTGTGTTACTTCTCACAATGGTATTTTAGGCTTTTCATCCGAAAGACTTGATCCCTACCCTAATTTTCATCACCCTATAAATGACATTGACTCATTTTTCTAAACTTCCCCATTTGCACATCAAAATCTACTTGTATCCCCTATCCTCAGCATAGTAATTTGCATACAGTGAGGGTTTAATAAATGCTTCTCATCTCCTGGGAAAACTGGAAATCTGTGAAGCAGAAATTAGGTTTATTTAAAACCTATCCACACCTTATTATAAGCTGTTGTTTGTCCTTTGTTTGTCCTTCTATAAGCTCCAAATGGATATATGACATATACAAAAGGTCACAGGCTAAACAGAAGACCAAGAAAGAAATTACCTTTCAGATCTGTGGATAGAAGAGTTCGTGACTACACAAGGGACAGAAATGATTACAGAAGAAAAAAATGGACAGTTTTGATTATATAAAATTTTAAAGATTTTTCATAAAACTAATGCAGCTAAAATTAGATGGGAAATATTTAACTGCAAAAATTTTGCATCAGATTTCTGTGACCAAATTCTAATTTCCAAGATCCATGAAGAACTGATTCGAATGTATAAGAACAAAAGTCATTCCCATTAGATTAAAAAAAGTGAGAAAGATCTAATATAGCTATGAATATGATGGAACACTATTGTGGGTTTTTCCACCATGTCTCAGCTTCCTGGAATTTCCTCAGTACATGGGGCCTCCTCATCCTGAAACATCCATTGGTCTTTGGAACCTTCCTATCCTGAGATAACCCTTTGCCATGTCAGCTCTCTTTTCCCATTGATGAGAACCTCCTTGTACTTCCATTTTGAGGAGGGGCTCAAGCCCACTAATTTTCATTTTTCTCCCATTTCTGCTTTCTTGACTTTGACATCATGTCTCATGCAGATACCTTTCCCATTCATCCCCTTTTGTGCGTCATCTTCCTCCTTTCAAACATTAACTCCTTAAGAGATGAAGATATAAAATGTACTATAAAATGTGTCATAGAAAGTACAAGAATATTAGACTAGATGATTTGTATGGTCTTTTCTATCTCTAAATCTACCAGCCTAAGATCCTATAAAATGATACTGAGAAAGCATTCTACATACTTTGTCTCATTTAATTCCCATAATAACCCTGTTAGGTAGATCCTACAGAAACCATTATCTTCATTTTACAGATGAGAAAACTGAGATTTTGGTTGTCAGGCAACTTACAGTCATACAACTAATGTGTCAGAAACAGAATTTCTTCCCCCAAGGAGCAGGATTGAGAAAACAGAGGGGGGTTTAACTAGGAATGGGGTTTGTATCATGAGGATAGCTGAAGGTCAAGGGGGCAAAAGAAGCAAGGGTTATATATGTATTACTGAGGCTAAAGGCTTATGTAGGAAAGGTACAAAGCAGTTAACCTCAACATTCATCAGGTACCTATTATATTTAAGAAAAGTTGAGGAAACAAAGACATATAATGCAAAGTACCTGCCAATACAGAACTAAAAATCTGTTGCGTCGCGATAAGAGAAATATACACAGATTAAAAATCTATCAGATAATATGCAGTGAGTGCATAAGTTAAATAACCCAAGGTAAATAACATTTGCTCACATTTACCTTATATTAAACTTTACAGATTGTCTTATCCTCAGTAATCCTGTGTCATAGAAAGTACAAGCATTACTCTCCCCTGTTTACACATGAGGGAAACAAAGCAACTTGTCCATGGCCACACAGGAGAACTGGAACCCAAACCAGGTCTTCTAAGTCCAGATCTTTCCAGGACTGAGAACAATTAAAAATACTCCAGATTCTGGGCTTGTGGAGGAAGCCCGCTAGTCATGTTGCCAATTTCGGTGAGGGAAAGTCTGCAGAGGGGAAAGCTTTGAGTTAATTGGTGTGGCAACAGAGATTGGAGTTGGGAAGTCTTTACATCTTAGTGCTCATGAAATAATGAGCTCATTTTTGGTAAAGTGGCTGCTGAGAGCCACTGACAGCTCTAGGGTGTGAGCTGAGGGATAGGCAACATGTGTTAGATGTGATAGAATTGTGTCATGGCTCATCTTATTTGCATATTTGTTTATTTTTCCTAAAACGAAAATCAGCTAAAGGTCAGGTATCATCTTGATTGATGATGTTTGAAATGGAGGTAGTGATATCGAGTCTTATGTAAAGAGCTTTGAGATGAAGGATATTCTTTTTTAAAAGCAGAGGATATTTTTGTTTTCTTCTTTCTTTTTTTTAATTTCACATATGGCCTGAATAACTCCTGATGCTATTCCTCTGCTGTGCATGAGGGCAGGATTTCAGGGAGCCATAAGGATGCTGAGAAATCAGTCAAGCAGGCTTTGAGACTTTTGCATTTTTTCCTGTGAACATCTTGCTGATGAAACAGTTTGAAATAGATTTGGTGAACAGACACCAGCAGTTTCAAATTTGGAAGTCAGAAGCAATCCAGTTGTCTTTGGGGTCCCCAGAGATCCCAAGATAGGGACAGACTATTTCTCTGAAGGTTAAATCACAAAATCAGCACCTTCTGAGTTATAAATAATCATTGCCACACATGGGATTTGAGGGGATAATGTTGTTCTCTGAGATAAAGGCAGGGCAAGTAAACATTATCCCCATTATACAAAGAAACTGAGGTACAGAGAAATTTATTGGCTTGTTCGAGGTTATACAGAAGGGAATTTCAACTTAACCCTGGCCTCTTAAAAGTAGCCCCATTCCTTCTGGGCTAATTGGTCACTCAGTCTTAGTGAGAAGAATAAAAAAGAAGAAGGAAGAAATTTCCTCTCAAATTTAAGAAGAGAAGAGTTCATGACCAAACAAGGGGTAGAGAGGATCACAGAAAAATCCATTTTCAATTTTTTTATTGATGTCTTTTGTCATAACATCACTGCCATTTTTGGAGAAAAACTCATTTTCCTCTGTTCCAAATGTTGGAAAAGAAAAACACCTAAGCAACAACATCCAAAATAGGGACTACCTCTGTTTTCTGTCCCAATAGTTCTTTGCCTCTCTGTTCTGATGAAGGAATTATGTTCTATTATTTGTTTTCTAGGACCATAATATATTTTTTCCCTTAGTGGCTCATAGTTCAAGTTCTTTTTAGAGATTTTTTTCTTTTGCATTTCCGAGGTCATTGTGTCTATTTTCCTTTTGATTATGTGTATTTCTCTCTGCATATCAGTTTATAGAAATCTTCTCATATCTTGCTTTGAGATATCAATTAATCAATAAGCATTTATTAAATGTGTACTATCTGTCAGGCACTGTGCTAAGTACTAGAGATTAAAAAGACAGAAAAAATTGGATCT
Organism: Phalanger gymnotis; assembly: GCA_028646595.1. NCBI lineage: Eukaryota > Metazoa > Chordata > Mammalia > Diprotodontia > Phalangeridae > Phalanger > Phalanger gymnotis. Next base: position 120,434,750 of record CM053626.1, on the reverse strand, counting down.
AGGATCAAGGAGCTTATATTCTACTGGGGGAGAAAACATGTAACTATATAATTATATATAGAACAAATGCAAAATTATTACTAGGTAGGGAGAGAGAACATGAACAAAGAACAGGATTATGCCACTCAGCCTCGGAGTTCCATGACACCATCCACTGTATTCTCCCATACCCTGCTGCCTCTACATTCCTGAGAATAGATTCTAGAGTGGGAGTTCTTAACCTGGGGTTTGTGAACCTTTATTAAAAAAATTGATAACTGTTTGTAATTCTATGTGTTTTATGTGCTTAAAATATTATTCTAGGAAGAGGTTAATAGGCTTCATCAGACTGCCAAAGAAGTCCATGACACAAAAATGTTAAGAACTCCTAAAGAATGCTAGCAGGAGAAAGTAGTTAGAAGGGGATAGAATGGAAATAACATTACTTGGAAGAAGGCATTGCAAACTAATGTTATTAAAATTAAGAAATTGAAAAGACTGAATTTTGGAGTGAGATGGGCATAAAAGATGAGGCATCCTACTCAACTGAGTGAGAAAAGGAGAGAGTTTGTTGTTAAAAAAAAAACAAAAGAAAACAGAGAGAGACACAAAGAGACAGAGACAGAGGGAGACTGAGAACTAGAGAGATTGAGAATAACAGTAAAATTACCAGCAACGAGAGGGAATTTGAGGACTAAGTTAGAGTAAGCATAACAAACCAAAGAGACTAAATGCTGACTTTAAAACAGAAGGAAATTATCAGTATATATATATATATATATATATATATATATATATATATATATATATATACACACACACACATATATATACACACACACAGTGTGTGTGTGTGTGTGTGTGTGTGTGTGTATGTGTGTGTACATTTTGGAGGATAACACAAAAGTAACAGTTATAAACCTAAATGTGAATGGATTAAATTCCCCAATTAAAAGAAGGGAATGGAACAACAGATTGAACAACCAGATTTTTGCATACAATATCTTTTAAAAACATCAATATATATTGAGAGAAAAAGAGAGGATAAGACAAAGCTTATCATGCTTTTAGTGACCTTGAAAGAGCACAAGTTACAATCATAACCACTGATATTGTAGCAATAAAATTGATGATTCAAGAGAGACAGAGAAGCTACATTATGCTTAAAGTTACTATGAAGAAGATCATAAAATGAAAACGATAACTTAATTAAATGTATATGCACCAAATGGCATAGTGACTAAATCCTTAAGAGAAAAGTAAAGCAAATTTCAAAGGCATTTGTAGTAACATGATACAGTAGTATATCACATTAACATTCTTTTCTCAGAGCTCAATAAGTTCAATGGAAAGATATACAAGAAGGAAAATGTAGAATTGAACAGATCGTCAAGAAAATTAGATTTGACTGAACAATGAAAACTCTTGAAAACGAATATGCTTCAGTATCCCATTGCAAAGAGTAGTTTTCAGTACACTACAAGATGTTCTCTCTCTAATTAATATTTGAAAGAGATATGAATGCAATCAAAGAAAGGATGGCATGACTGCTAAGCATGGATGGGACAGTGAGTGTTCTGAGAGGTTCAAGCAGTTTCCTTATATGTAAAATGTGAGGTTTGAGTAAATGATTAAATGAGGAAAAGGGAAAAGTAAAAAGATCAATAAGGATGCAAAGGAAATCCATTTGCCAATTTGGATTTTAATAAGATAAGTATAGAAGATAAGGGAAATAGCACATAATTAAGGAGGAATACAAAATAAAAACATGGTCCTATAGTAGTGTCTGGAGTGCTAAAGCTGTAGGCTGATAATGAACAATTGGATAATAACAATAAAAATTATAATACCAGTCAGTCAATAAACATTTATTAAGTGCCTCTTGTGTGCCAGGCACTCTGTTAAGTACTGGAGATACAAAAAGAGGCACCAGGCAATCCTTGACCTTAAGGAGGCCACAAGATAATGGGAGAGACAACAAGCAAACAAATAAATACAAATAAGCTATGTACAGGATAAATAGGAAATAAATAAGAGAGGGAAGGCCCTAGAATGAAGAGAGGATGGATATAAACTCATTTGATCCTCACAACAATCCTAGGAGGTAAATGCTGTTATTATTCTTATTTTATAGAAAAGGAAACTGAAGTAAACAGTTGTTAGGTGACTTGTCTAGGGTTACACAGCTAGTAGTTACAGACAGGATTCAAACTCAAGTCTTTGCCTGACTCCAAATCCCGCACTCGATGAACCACACCACCTAATGACTTCCACAAAAAAGGACTAGGTAGGACACCAAAGAAAGTTTTTTTTTTTATTTTTAGCTGTTTTTAGGGGCTGGAAGAATATCAAGGAAGGGTGACAGGCTACTCAGAGTGGATGAAAGGAGGACGATAAGAGACAAAGTAGAGAATAGAGAACTGCCTAACCCTCATTCTGCTTTGTGTTCTCTGACAAAGAGAATGAATGATTTTTTTGGATTTGAAAGAATAGAACAAAAATGGTTAATAAGAATTTGAAACATAAGGGAAGAGAGCACTTAGCTGTCCTCAGAGATTTCAGGCCCCTAGATCTGGATGAACTATTTTCCAAGCTACTGAAATAACTGGTGCACAGAATTGCTGAGCTGCTGTAGATGATCTTCGAAAAAAAATAAATCATTGCAAGTGGGCAGAGGTACAACAATCATGAACCGTAAATGTCCAAATTTCTAAAAAAAAAAAGAATTGAGTGGTGTCTTTCAACTATAGGATAGTGAACTTGACATCAATTCCTAGAAAAAATTCTAGAATATCTTATTAAAGGGTGATCTGTAACTGTGTAGAAAAAGGAAGCAATGATTTCTAAGAGATACTACATCTTTATTAAGTATAGATCATGCCAGATTAATCTAATTTCCTATTTTTTGACAGATTTATTGGACTAATCAATTAAGTAAATAACATAGAATTAATATATCTGGATGCCAGCAAAGCTTTATCTTTGTGGATAAGATGGAGAGGTGTAGGCTAGGTAGTATTGTAGTTAGGTATATTTTTAACTTGTTGAATGACTGGACTGAGGAGCGGCCCTTTACAATTTGATGTCAACTTGTTGGGAAATCCCTAGTGGAATGTTCCAAAGATTTTACCTTTGCCCTGGGATCTTCAACATTTTTATCTATGAAATGGATAAAGGTATAACTGGCATGCTCAGCACACTTGAAATTGATGGAAATTCGAGAAGGATGGGGAACACATTACATGGCAGAGTCAAGATCCCAATACATATTGGCATGCTAGAACAATGGACTGAATTTACTAAGATGAAATTCAGTAGGAGCCAGTCTGAAGTTTTATTCTGAGATTAAAACAATCAATTTCCCAGGTATAGAATGGGAAGGGGGACGCTTGGGTAGCTAGCAGTTTATATGGAAATAATCATGGAGTCTTAGTGGTCTACAAGTTAAATTGTAGCAAGCTCAGTTATGGTGAGGAGGTAAAAATTAATGTCATTTTGGATGGCACTAAGAGAGGCACAGGAATAAGGAAGCAATTTCCTTCCCATTTCAGCCCATGTTTGGAAAATCGTGTTCATGTCTGCATGCCCCATTTTAGGAAGGGCATTGATGAACTATAGCACATCCAAAGGAAGGTAATCAAGATGGAGAGAGGACTGGAAATTATGCCACGTGGAGATCAATTGAAGGAGCTGGAAAATGTATAGACTGGAGAAAAGAAGGCTTTATTTGGGGATAGGGTAAATATAATTGCTTTCTTCAAGTATTTGAAGGGCTGTCATATAAACTCATTCTGCTTGATCCTAGAGGGCAGAACTAGGTAGACATTACAGAATTAGGATCACTATAAAGAAAAGCTTTAAATGAAATTAATTTCTTTGGGAGGGCATTATTTTACCCTCTCCTAAAGTCATCAAGCAGAAGCTGTAAGACCATTTGTCGAAGAAAGAGTGGGATAGATTTCTGATCATATATGGATTGGACTAGATGGTCTTTGAAGTACCTTTCAGCTCTGAGGTTCTAGGATCTTCAAGATGATATGAATTTTCTCTTCCAAGGGGAAAGGATAAGGAGGGCAATCAGGTAAGACCTCTTAGAAGAAGTACTCTTAGTCTTGGAATATAGAAGGATACATCTGATTGTATTTGGATTCGCCTAATCATCTTCTTACTGCTAAGGACTTCTTTAAAGTATTTATTGTTAAACCTCTAACCCTGGTTAAACATGTTTCTCCTCTCCAATGATACATATTTTTCTTCACACACACAATAAGACTCTGCTGTAACAAAATTTGTTGTTTCATATATTTTATAGACTATAGTCAACATTTCCTCATACACATAATTAAATCTAAATGGTCACTATATGTTTAATATCTTAGTCCTATCCTCTGATGTTAGCATGGTAAAAAAGTTCAACTACATTTCCAAATGCTGTCATCTTCCATTCCCCTCCTACTTCACTTATTCATGGTATATTTTTCAACCTTTGCAAAAGTCCCCTATTTTTACTACACTTGTTTCACCTTACCATTTTCTCCTGTTCTGAGATTCCATTTTCATAAGAACAGGTATCCATGGATTTAAGTATGCTTATTATATATAATCTTTGATGTAAATGCAGCTGGTGGCTCATGTGAGGGTTGGAGCAGGCTTGTGTGCAGTGATCTTACCTCTCTCCCTGTTAGAAATCTAGAGAGATTTGTTACACAGGTCTGGGGAGCAGAAGGTGGTGATTAAAGCAAGCCAAATGAGGAAACTTCATGGAGACTGGTGATCAGGAGCCGGTAGAGAAGGATAGGTCGTGTTCAGATATGATCAAGTAACACTAGACTTAGATCTAACCTTTCATTGATGTCTTCAGTTGTAAGACCATCTAGGAATACTGAGAAAGTCTGAACCCATTCCTGGAAGTTGATTTTTTTTTAGGGGCATATGTTCTAAAATTCCTGGGGAATGTGGGAAAGTGGAAGAACAAACACTATAATCATTCAGGAATGTGGCTGATACTGTTTGAATTGACTTTAATTTCCTAGTTTTCAGATTAGGTGGGGGCAAGGAGATGAGATAAATAAATTATCAAGAAAAATCTCCTTGATTCAAACCAGAATACGTGTGGGTCCACAGAGCAGGTAACCATGAGCTCAGAACACATTGAATTGAAAGTAGGAAACAGATTTGTTTTGCATATCCCAAAGGAATGTACGTGTTATTTTTAGGCTAAAGCACATCATATGTTAAATGGAGGCAAAGTATGGTAATATCTTCTTTCTACATTGTAAATACCCAGCACCCTGCCCCTCCTTCCCCAAATAAAAGGTAGAGGAAGAAAGAAGAGAAAGCTAGATTTTCATTTAGTAAAAATCACTACAACCTGAGAAGGGTATTGGTAATAAGAGTGGCACTTTCTCCCCCAGATATCTGGCAGTCCTGATTTCTACAGGCATCTGGGTGTACTCACATTCTCTACAGTGATGTAAATTGTTCCCTCCTGACTGTTCTATTAAACTGAATCTTCTTGCGGGCAGGGTCTAGGTCATATCTACTATTGCATTTCAGTGTTTAACACAACCTGTTACAGATTGCAGGCTCTCCTTAAAAGATGTTTGTTTAAGTGGTTTGAACTGTTGAAGGTCAGAGAAAGGAGGAGTGGCTGACAGAGGGAAGATCCTGGAATCTGGCTGGTGCTAGAGTAAGCTCTTCTGTTGTACTGCTGATCTCAAAATGCTATAGGACTACACAAATTTTTCCTGACCTGTAGTTTTCAGCTTATACTATTGAATTTATTTCTGTGGGAATGAAATCCCAAATTCTACGGTGGAAGTCATTAAGGAATAGAATCTTCTCTGCTAAAAGTTTGTCAAGTAGAAGCAGTCCCCCAAAATGTAGGTTAACTGCAGTTGACCAGATTTAGTAGGTGTTTCAGGTACTACTCGAACCGTCTTGCTTGAGTAGCTTGTGGGTGATGGTGGAATCGAACAATTGCCTTTATTGAATTAATTTTCTTATGTGGCTTAAGTAGCTGGTTCCAGACAAAGCCTACAAAATGGGAATTTCATGTGCTCAAATGAATACTCAAATGAAGTTACTACTCAAACCTATATATATATATATATATATATACACACATATATATATATACACATATATATGCATATATATACACACATATGTGTAGGTGTGTATGTGTGCATGTATGTATATGTATGTATATATACATGCATATATACATATATGTATGTTAAACACTAAATATATGTTAGCTCTTATTAGCTATTATTACTTCCCATGTGAATCTAAGCAAGTTGCCTTAATTTTCCTAAGTTTCCTTAATTTCTTTATATGTAAAATGGAATCACTGGATTATTTGACCTCTTAGGTCTCTTCTAGCCCTAATCCTTGAATGAATATTGAGCCATGTGTGCTTTTTAACCAGATGAGGCACATAGTCAGACTTGTATTTCAGGACAGAGTGGTAGAGGACCATTTGGAGAGGGATCAGAGAATAAAATTAAAGAAGGCTATTGGTATGATCTAGGCCTGATATTGTGTTTTAAAGAACGTGTGCACTTCATATATGGTGTCTTTCATGGTAACAATAGTAATAGCCACCCTTTTATATAATGCTTTAAAATTTACAAAGCAGTTTACAAATATTATCTTATCCTAACAACAACTTCGGGAGGTAGATGCTATTATTTTTCCTAATTTACATTTGAGGAAACTGAGGCAGACAGAGGTTAAGAAGCTTACTCAGGGTCACATAGCTAACAAATATCAGAGACAGAATTAGAACCCAGGTCTAAATTGACTTTAGGTTCAGCACAATGGTCTTGAGCACTTTCTGTAATAATCTGAATTCCTAAAGCACTTTGCCAAGATTTCAGATTACTCTTCAAACCAGAGCCTCTTAAGAGAAGAGACTAGTTCTTATAATTCTTCACATAACCTTCCATCTGGATAGCCAACCCTTGTCCCTAAAGCCATAACTGTCTTTTGTTCTAGGTACTATCTATGCCGTGTACTGTACTAAGTTCTAAAGGAAGGCCCAAACACAGTCCCTGTACTCTAAAAACTTATATCCTAATAGGAGAGAAAACATGTAAACAACCACATAGATGAAAAGGTATAGACAGAATAGATGGAAGTCACTCTGAGAATGTAGGACATTAATTAGCAGCTGGAGGGGCTAGGAAAGGCCTACTTTAGGAAGTTGGATTTGAGCTGAGTCTTGCAGAAAGTCAAGGAAACTAAGGTGGGGTGGGGCAAAGCATTCCAGGCGCGGGAGACACACAACATTAAGGCCTTGGGTGGAAGATGAAGTGCCACATTCTAGGAACTACAAGTAGAACAGTTTTTGTTGGAACATAGAGGGCCTGGAGGAGGATCAAGCATAAGAAAGCTGGACACCTTAGGAAGGGGCTAGATTCTAGAAAGCTTTAAAAGTCAAAGAAGCGAATTTCTTTTTGATCCTAGGAGACATAGGAAGCCACTTGAGCTCATCGGGCATGGGTGGGGTAGCATGCTTAGATATGTGCTTTAGAAAAATAAAATCGCCAGCTGGGTGGAAAATGGATTAGTGTAGAGAGAGCCTCGAAGCATGCAGACCAGTTAGAAATGCATCGTAGTAGTTCAGGTGAGAGGTGATTAGGGCCTAAATGGGCTGTGTGAGTGGAGAGGAGACATACATAAAAAATATGAAGGTAGAAACAAGATTTGACAGAGGATTAAATATGTGAGGTAAGTGAGAATAAAATGTCTTAGAATGACTTCAAGGATTTAGGCCTGAGACACTGTGAAAACGATGGTACTCTAGACAGTAACAAGGAAATTGAGAAGAGGGAAAGATTTGGGAGGAAAGAAGAGTTCTCTTTTGGACATGGCGAGTTTGAAATTCCTACAGGACATTCATTCGGTCCAAAACATTCAAAAGACAGATGGTAATATGAAACTGCAGTTCAGCTGAGAGTTTAGGTCAGGATATATAGGTCTTGGTCTAATTTAAATAAAATGTATAATTGAGCCCCTGAGAATTTGTAAGATTACTGAGTAAAATAATCCAGAACTAAAAGAGAAGTATGGGACAGGACAGAACCTTGAGGAATACTCATGGTTAGTGGTAATAACATGGATTAATAAGGAGAAAATTGACTGAAAAGGAGTAGTCAGATAAGAAGAAAGCCATCAGAGAGTATTATGAAAACCTAGTAAACAGAATATTCAAGGGCGGGTGTCAAATGCTGTGGAGAGGTAAAGAAGGATTAGGATCAAAAAGTGGCTAATATATTTAGCAATTAAGAAATTATTAGTAATTTTGCTGCAGGGGGAAGTTTCAGTAGAATGATAAGATAAGAGTCCTGTTTGGAGAAGATTTCGAGGAGACTAAAGGAGACATTGGATGTGGACAACCTCATCTAGAAGTTTAGTCTCAAAAGGGACAGATACCAAGAAGGTAGGATCAAGTGAATTTTTTTGTTTGATTTGTTTTCTTTCGGAATGGGAGAGACATCGACATGTTTGTAGACAGCAGAGAAGAGGTCAGTAGGTAAAGGAAATATTGGAGATGTGGGATGTGAGTGTATGTGTATGCGTGTGTGTGTGTGTGAGAGAGAGAGGCAGACAGACAAATACACAGACACACAGAGACAGAGACACAGACACGGAGAGGCAAAGACAAAGATAGAAAAACTAATGATGGGGGACAATCTGCTGAAGTCTTGAGAGGACAGGGTCAAGATTGCATGTAGTGGGGTTGGCTTTGGCAAGGAGAGGAGTCATTTTATCATCATTATCATCATCATCATTATCATCATAATAATAGCATTTATATAGCCCTTCAAGTTTTTCAAAGTACATTACAAGTGTTTTCTCATTTGATCCTCATAATCTTGGAATCCTCATAACCCAGGTGATATACATACATACATACATATATATATATATAAACACACACACACATATATACACATATATACATACATATATACATACACATATATACATATACATACATATATACATATATATAAATATAAATATATATATATATATATATATATATATATATATATATATATAAAGATGTCTGAATGATGTGAGTTGAGGAGGAAGGAAGGCTAGCTCTCAGGGACTGGCCTCAGTAATTTATCCAGTGTCACTTGGAGAAGCTATGAGAAGAAAGTAGCAATTCCTGTCTTGCTGGGATATGCATCAGCAAAGTCATCCTTCAGCTGAGGCTGAAAGGTCAAGCCAGTTTGTTAATGAAATATCTGTCAGCCAGAGAAGAAGGAGGACCAACATTCACAGCAAACCCCTAAAGGACAATACTCTTCTGGTGTAGGCTAAACATTTTGCAAAGGAGCGTGAAGGAAGCACTGAGTAAGTTTCAATGAGTTGCCTCTGTGAAATCAGATTTTGTATGAGATGGGGAAGGGGGATAATTTAAGGTGAAGCTGCATTGGAAAATAAAATGAGAAGATTCAAGCCAGGAAGTTTTTGATGAATATCTCAATATCTTCAGGTCTCTGACACTTTCTCATCCCCTCCAAACCTACAGGGTCTCAGTTCTGTAGGGAGGATGCTGCAAATGGGAGTCCACATTTACTGACTTATTTTGCAGAGAACCCTTCATAGCTACACTCTCCCATAACATATACCCAATCACTGCTATAATATATTTATTACAACCAATCCCCTCCCCAAATTTGGACACCCCTCTGTAAAACAACCTTTTCTCAGTCTTTGGGGACAAGATCAGCTTCTTTCTGGTGCCCAGGTTCCATCTTTGTTTTTCATTTGAGTTGGTAAATAACCCAGAGATGTCGATTCTTGTATACAAATTGGACTCTTAAAATGGCAAGAGCCCTAATCAGTCTCAGGGGCTTTTGCTGTTTCTGAATGGCCATCAAGGGAAGTGCTCTTCTTAGTTGTTTCTTGAAATGCAATAGAAAAGAGAAAGGGGGAAAGTTCTTTAAAAAAAATGATTGGCCCAGCTTAATGCTCTTTCAAAGTTATCATTTCATCAGTTCTCCTACTTCTCCAGTCTTTTGATCATATGTAAATCTCTTCACCTTTCTGCCTCAGTTTCATCCTCTGTAAAATGAGAGGTTTGAACTGAATGGACTCTAAGGATGCTTCCAGCTGATTTTAGAGAAAATGTTCTTTTCCCACACAGAGAAGAAGAGGCTGTTATGAAAGCTGGCTTATTGCTTTGCCTTTCTGTGACAAATGTGGGTACTTGTCACTGACCTTCCTTACAACCTCATCAGAAAGATATTTATTTGAGTGATTCAACCTTAGCTCTGCAACTTCTTATGCTCATTCCTGGAATTCTGCAGTTATTATTACTGGATGCCCATGTCAGAGCCAACTCAGAAATCATTTAGGATTGACACTGGAACCAGACACTGAGAATATTGACAAGAAAATTAGACTAAGCTAGGCCATGGCAAAAGACTGTCTTCTTATACTACATACCTCAGTTAGTTCCAATGGATTTTCAACCTAAATATGAAAGGTCATATCCCTTAAAAACTAGAGGAATGTGGATAGAGGTATCTTTCATAGCTATGCCTAGGGGGAGAATTCTTCACTAACCAAAGGACAGAGATCAGAAAAGGAATAATATATACTTTCCGTGACATGAAATTGAAAAGCTTTTGCACTAACAAAATCAATGCAGTTAGGATAAAAGGTAAATTCATTTGGGAAAGAGTCATATCCTTTGAAAGAGACATTCTACTGATAGGCATATATCTTAAGGAAATAAAAAAAAACAGAAATGTTCCATATATACCAAAAATTTACCACAGTCCTTATTATGGAAGCAAAATCTAGGGGGTAAAGTAAGTGCTCATCAGTTGAGGAATAGCAAAACATTGTAAGGAATTAATATTATGGAACATTATTGCATCAATCAAAATACAAATATGAAGAATTCAGGGAATTTTGGGAAGATATATGAAATGAAGCAGAATGAAATAAACAGAACCAATGAAAACAATAAAAAACAGTGACTATGACAACTGAAAGAACAATCAAATGAAACTTAATATAACAGCCAAGCCTTTTCCTGAGAAGAGGTTAGAGAATATGCCTCTCTCATTTCATTGCAGAGGTGGGGCAGTGTAGGTTCAGACAGTTCTTGTATACGTAAGAGAGTTTTTCTGTTGATTGGTTTTGGTGACCTAACTTTTCTTGTTTTCTTTTTCAATTTTTGTTACAAGTGAAGACTTACTAGATAGAGGAGGAGTATATTCAGAAATAAATGAACTATAAAAACAAAAGCATCAAGAAAGATTGAAAGAAAAAATGAAGGAATCAGAGTAGATGACCTCTTAAGATTCCTTTCAGCTCTATGTTACTCTGTGTGAGATCCAACCTAAAGTGTTTTCTGGCCTCTAAGAAGGGGAAGATTTGACTGTTTTGTTCTGTCCTTCTTTCTAGCAGTATTTTGCACCTCACAATTTCGTCCTTTATGTTTTCTCTACTATATTAGATGTGCCATTCTCATTTTACTAGCTAGATTTTAAGTATATTGATGGTCAGTACTTTATCTATAAATACTTTATAGATACAAAATAGGCCTTCAATAAATATTAGCTATCATAAAAAAGTTAGAAGAGGATGAAATAAAGTAGTGCTCAAAGCTCTGTTTAAGGAAAAATCCTTAATCAAAGAAAAGGTGAAGATGTTCAAAAAAGAAAGGAAAAAAAGATCTTTTCAAATATATAAAAACCAAAAAAGTTTTTCACCAAGAAAATAAAAAAAGAAATTGTCATATGGGAAAATGAATCTTTCTATCAACATCTTGGATAAAAGTGTTGCTTCTAAGATGTAGAAGGAATTGAAATAAATATATATGACTGAGAGGTAGTCCTAGTAGATAGTGGTCAAATAACATGATAAGTTTTCAAAATAAGAATTTAAAATTATCTGTAACTATACAAAAAATGTTCTAAATCATCAATAAGAAGAATGCAAATTAAAATGACTGTGAGGCCTCACTTCACCCCAAAAAACTGAAGAAGATGCCCTCCAAATGGCACTAGTAAACATTTGAGGTTCTATGGGGAGGGGGCGGTGAGGCATGCTAATTATTAGATGGTTAGTGGATTCTCCAGCCATTCTGAAAAATGACATATGAATTAGTAAACTAAGATTATAGCCCAAGAACAAAGGTGGAAAGGTCTCACAAATACCAATTTGTTCATAATTGAACATAATATGAACAAAATGTTCATAGCAACACTTGTGTGCTTGTCAGTTGGGGAATGACTGAACAAATTATGATATAGGAATATAATAGGATATTATTATTTCATAAGAAATATGGGAAATTCACCAATTCATTAGGAGGCTTGTATGAATTATTGTGTCTTTTTGTCCCTAGAAATGAGCACAATGTCTTCTGCATAGTACGTGATTAATAAATTGCTTATTGGAATGGCTTGGAGAGCAAATTAAGCAAAATCAAGTGAACATTATAAAAGATGACTATGATAATATAAATGAAAAGAGCATTAAAACAAATCTAAACTCTGACTAATTATAATGACCAAGCTTGGTGTAGTAGGAAGGCCGAATTTATAATCTCAAATATAATCATGTATATGTTTGAATGGTTTGAAAC
>CM053626.1:120336680-120421643 GCA_028646595.1 Phalanger gymnotis | reverse complement strand
GTTCTTCATCTGTAAAATGTGAGGATGAACAAGGTAGCCTCTAAGTTCCCTTCCAGCCCTAAACTTAGGTTATTGTGCTCCGCTGAACTGGGGAGATCTGGGAAGGTTACCTCTGGAAGGTGAGCTGAACTTTACATGATGACAAGGATACTGATTGTGAGAGAGAGAGAGAGAGAGAGAGAGAGAGAGAGAGAGAGAGGCAGCAGGCAAGTGACTGAGGTATCAGTCACTAATCAGACAGGTAGAAGAACAAGGAGGGAGCAGTGCCACCAAAATCAAGGAAATGAAGAGTTTGGGAGTCAGGAGGAAAAGGAAGATGATTATAAATAATAGACATAACAATTGTGATCATTCATAACCTTGGGGAGAAAAAGTTTGGTCAAGCAATGGTGTCAGAAGCTGAATTGAAAGGGGCAAAGAAATGAGTGGGTGATGAAAAAGACTATTCAGTGAATATAGATTATTCTTTCTAGGAAGTGGACAAAGATAGGAAGGAAAGGTATAGAATGGTGGCGTGAGAGCATTAGGTGGATCCATTGAAGATTTTCAAGAACAGAGTAGAGCTGAATTTGTTTATAGGCCCTAGGGAAAGAGCCAAAATATTGGGTGAGATTGAAGATAAGAGTCTGAGAACCTGGTAGATAAACAAAGATTCTGGAAGTTTAATGGCAGAGGACAGACTAGAGAATACAAATGGGTAGCTTGGCCTTGGCAAGGGTGATTCACTTTTTCTTCTGAGACAGGAGAGGACAGAAAAATGCTTGGAGATATAGATTTAGGAAAAATGAGGGAGTTTGGGATGGATGGGCTTGACTTTCATGATAAAATAGGACCCAAGGATATTTGCTAAGAGAGGATGGAAGATAGAAGGGTTATAGAATAATAGCTAAAAATGGGATAGAGTAAATCCAAGAAGGAAAAAAAGCATTTCCATGAAGCTTTTCAGATTAAATACCATAAATCTGTCATAGATACAGTTAGCATGGTGACATGATTTGTTCTAGGGGTGGTTCTGAAACATGAGTAGACAAGGGGGTTGATGGAGATGATTCCGGGCTGAGTGTTGTGAAAGTGTGAACTGTGGTAGAACAAGGAGACACGGGTCATGGTTAGAATGAATTGTTCAGTCATTCAGTCATGTCCAACCCATGGACCATACTGTCTGTGGGATTTTCTTGGTAAAGATACTGGAATGGTTTGCCATTTCTTTCTCCAGTTTAGAATGAATGCATAGTACAATTAGTTAGCTATATGATAGAAGGAAGGATGAGGGGACAGCAGGGTGAGGTAAGGATAAAAAAAATTGATTTAGAAACAAATGAAGAAAAAAATGGAAGGATAGGGCATTATAATCAGAGGGTGGCAATTTCAGAGTTCAAAATCATAGGATCAAAGATTTATATTTAGATGGGACCTCAGGAGTCACTAAGTCTATAGGGTATGTTGGCATAACCTATAATCCCTGCTACCTTCGAGGCTGAGACTGGTGGATGTCTTGAGCTTGGTAGTTATGAGCTACAGTAGGATTAATCCAATCAATCAGTTGTCTTCACCAAATTGACTTCCAGTGTATTAAGCTATTGGGGCTGCGGGACCACCAGGCTGACTAAAGAGGAAATGGGGCAGGTAAAAGCTTCCATACTGATTAGCAATGAGTTCAGTACAATGAATGACTGCTACTCTTCCAGCTTGGACTAGAAAGGAAGACCCAGCCTTTAAAACAATAATGACAAACATCAATGAGAGCCATTGAGTCCACCTTGACCATCAAATCTGACATCTCCTTTACAGATAATAAAACAGAGAAACAGAGAAATTAAGTGATTTACTCGGGATAACTCGGGTTATAATATATCTGAACCCAGGTCTTCTTAATTCCCATTTTAGAGGTCTATTCATTATGTCAGAAAATGGCAATCAAAGGATATAGTGAAATTAGCTAGATAAGATATATATGTATATATATATATATATGTGTGTGTGTGTGCATATATGTGTATGTATGTGTGTATATATGTACATATATGTATATATGTGTGTATGTGTGTGTGTATATATATGTATACACACATATATATGTATATATACATGAAAATTAGCTATAGATAGGCTATAGGTAGGATTGCCTCTAACTTGGGTCTCTGCAGGTCATGGATGTTGTAGAGGTTAATGAACTGGGAAAAAACAGTAGAGGTGACATTAATATGTTTCGTTTAATTCCTGATAGTGACAGTAGAAATTAGGCTTGGGAGAAAGATTTCAACTCAAGTACTGAATTCCTTGAAAAAGGAAAGTGACCTTGAATCTGATAGATGGCAGCTACAAACTTCTAGACCAGTTGTTATAGATAGATGGAGTGAACCTCAGAGGAACAGAAGTTATTTAGTGACAGTATGAAGGAGAGAATCTGAAGTGGCAGGGGTAAGAAGCATGACTTTCCTTCTCCTTGCCCAGTGCATGAAAAAGATGAGAATGAAAAAAAAAAAAGATCAATCCACCCTGGGGAGGGTGGTCGTGTAATACAGTATCTGCTGGAGAGGGGTAGGTTTCTGAGAATTAAGAAAGGTGGAAAGACAGTGAGAAGAAGAGGCCTAGGATGAAAGGGAGTTTGCCAGTGATTAAATTAAGGGGTCAGAGGGCAAAACTGAAGGGGAAAGCAGAGGAGGAAATGGACTGGGTTATGGAAGGATTGAGTTGGAATGTAGATAAAAGCAGCAGATTTTTGTTCTGGGGAGATTGAGATTCTCAATCACTGGGATTCAAGGAAGAGGAAGTGTGAATTTGCTAGTTAGACCTGATAAAGTAGTTGAGTGCAGCTCTTCCTTTCCATGGTCCTGTTGGCCTTTTTCAAACACTGGAGACCTAATGTGAACAGTGAGACAGAGTTTGGGCCTAGGTCTTCATCCCCTACAAATATTCTGAGCATTCAAGTGACATTGCCAGAGAATAGTGGATTCTGGAGCACATCCAGAAGCTATCCCTTGGCACTGTGTCAAGTCTTGTGTCTGAAGCCTAAGACCTTTTTGCTTTCAATATCCTGTCTAAGGTCCCAGTCTTTCTGATTTTAGCTGGCACATCTGGTGAGGTGGTACTAAGGTTTTTGTGAAAGAAAAATGGTAGTAAAAGAACAGAGGACATGGGACAATGGATGGGACATTGAAGTTAGAGTCAGGTAGATCTGAATTAAAATCTTGCCTCATATACTTGCTAGCTGTGTTACTCTGGGCAAGTCACTTAAACTCTCTGTGTCTCAATTTCTTTATCTATAAAAAGAGATGCCAGACTTGATGATCAGTAAGGTCCCTTCCATCTCTACATCTTTACTTCTTTGATCCTTATGATTTTGGGGGAAGGATCACTTGAGAGAGTCACCAAAGAAGAGCCCTCCCTTTGAAGTTAATTCTCTAGATGAACCTTATTCATAATCCATAGTGTAGAAGCTAGGTCTCTGCTGAGTCTCATTTAAGTTGGATTTCCAAGGCTTTTACTGTTTACTTGCCTCCTTATTGTGACACCTAGAAACCTAGGGTCTTTCTAGCTCAAGGGGAGTTGGTTTTCCTGGATGGGTCCACCTCAATATCTTGGCCATGGGAAGTCACCCCTATAGCTGAGATTAGATTCATGCTCATGCTGCTTACTTCAGCAGCCACTGCAGGGTTAGGGGAGTGCATTGGCAGAATTTGAGGTGGAGGGGTAACTGAACATTTAGTGCTACAGTGAGTCCTCTCCATCAAATTGTTTTTTGGATTTGGAAGAGCCTTAAGGCCACTTTTTCCTGGGTCTCTTTTCATTTCCTAATCTACTTCTCTGAAGATTCTTGGCATAAAGGAAGATAAATGGATGTCTGGTGACAATTTTCTGCTTACATCAATTTTAAGAGAGACTTTTCCAGTAACCACAATAGTAGCTCACGGGAAGGTGATCAGGACAACAGAGCAGCTGGATTCTGGGAGGGGTTGGGAGAGCACAGGTGGGACAAGTTACCAGACATGACTCCCCTTCACACTAGTTCCATGCTGGAGTGATCTGCTGGGGACGGAGCCCTGGCTAATTGCCTCATTGTTTGTGCCCTGGGGATTCTGTAACCGGGGTGGTCAAGGGAAAGAAGAAGCTAAACCAGAGCCTGAGCATTTTGAGAAAACTGGCGGATACAATTCTGCATTTGGCAGAGAGATGGAGGAGAGAGCTGGAACCAGGTGAGGCTTGATGGTGTGGCCAGGTAGCATGCTTGCCTGGTCTAGGGCTCTGAGCCAATTCTGCTTGTTTGCATTTAGGTGCTTTGCTAATATCACGCTTCCCTCTGAAGCAGGGGGTTGGGTTGGTGGGTTGTATTTGACCCTAGGGTGTCATGTTCCTCTGCATTCCCCTCTGTTTCCTGCCTTGGGAAAGGTCAGGTTCACATTTAGAGGTGGTCGTTTGTGACAAATGTTTTAGACTCTGAATCTTTGAGGGTTTTTTTTAACTATGCCAGGGCAAGAGTTTACAGGACCCCAAAATGTATTTTAAAAGATTATAGGTATTGTTTTTATGTTACATTAATTTCCAGATATATCTCCTCCCCTCTTCCCCATGCAGAGAATGAACCTTTGTTACAAAACATTTTTAAAAAGGGAATTTAGGGGTGGGGAAGCATAACCAACTGACAAATCAACTCAGTCTGAGAATGTATGCAATGTTTCACACCCAATGTCTACCACCTCTGCAGAGAAGGAGGGGAGGGGCATTTTTTTCCCATTTGTCATCAGAACCAAGTTTGGTCATTATAATTTCACAGCATTCAGTTTCATTCATTTTTTTTTTGGTTTTGTTTTTGATCTTCACTGAAACTACATTTTAAGAAATGCCATTTGTAACCCAAGTTCATATCTGCAGCATATAGATAGAGATGTATTCAAGCATTTATGTATATACATATGCACACTATATATACATAAATGCATACACATATGCAATAATAAATATATACATCTGCATATATACACATACATAAAATAACACAAGCACACACACACCCAGTGTTTTTTTTTAATGTTCTATTCAATGATTTTTATATAATGCTGCCTCCTAAAGTATTTATTTAATTGCTTCTGATTGCCTGTAATGTTTCTGGGAAACTATAGCAGTTTCAGAAGACACGTAATGATGCGACCCTCAGAAAAGGCTTGTTTTGACACTGATTTTTTTTTCCCCACAGTCTGGGGCCTTTACCAAAATTGTGTTTAGTGCCTCTAAATCTAATAGAATAAAAGTAGTTTCTGTATTCTTCATACATAGTCTCTCATTCTTGAAGGTAAATAGTTCCCCATGAAAACATTTTTTTTTCCTTTTTGTCTGTCACTTATTTGTCCTATCAGAGTGTGACAATGGGGTGGATGGCAACTATTTGTTGTAGAGGTTCGATAGCAATTCTACATGACTTTTTTCAGGTTTCGTTCAGAGTTTCAAAATACATTTCTAAAAATTTCCTTTGGTTAAGGGATACTGCTTTCATTGGTCCCGCGAGAAACAGTGAGGTGGCAGCCAGGTGTCGCAGTGGTTAGAACACTGGGCCTGAAGTCAGGAGGACCTGAGTTGAAGCCCGGCCTTAGGCACTAATTAGCTGTGTGACACTGAGCAAATCACCATCTACCTCGCTTTCCTCAATTGTAGGATAATAATAGTATGTACTTCACAGGGTTGTTGTGAGGACCAAATGAGATAATGCTTGTAAAGGATTTAGCTCAACGTGTTTGCTTCCCTCCATAGGCCAGGGCATCACTGAATACTCATGTGTTGTGTCATTCAGTCATTTTTCAGTTGTGTCTGACTTTGTGACCCCATTTGGGGTTTTCTTGCTAAAGATACTGGAGTCATTTGCCATTTCCCTCTCCAGCTCATTTTACAGATGAGAAAATGAGGCAAACAGGGTTCAGTGATTTTGCCAGGGTCACCCAGCCACTATGTATCTGAGGCCAGATCTGAAGTCAGGAAGATGAATCTTCCTGACTCCAGGCCTGGCACTCTATCCACTGTACCACCTAACTGCCCTGAACACTAGTATCCCAGCCTCTAATTATTCAGTCTGTAGGATCATAGGTTTAGAACTAGAATGTCCATAGAAACTGTCTGGTCCCGTCCCCCCACCCCCCATACACACACCATTCGACAAATGAGAAAATGGCACTAGAGAGGAGAAGAGACTTTTCCAAGGTCGTGAAGAGGTCCAGTGTAGCAGAACCCATATCTGAACCCATGTCTCCTGACTCTATTTGCACTACCCTTGTAAAGTAGTGGTTTCAACAAAAGGCAAAATATCAAACTGGAGAAAGCTTAGTGACTTAAGGGAAAAAAATCACAATCTCAACTCACAGCTTCTCCTAATAGTAATGATGATAATTGAAATAAAGTCAAAGTTGAGAAAAAGTCAAACAACACTTGCCAATCCATGTAGTAATGGTGAAGGGGGGAGCATTATCTTTATTAGGAATGTCATTGCCTAAGCATAGGGCACAAAGATTCTAAATAAAATATTCCATACTAGCCTTAAAAATGGTGAATTTCCTGAGCACCACTAACTTTAATCATAACATATATAGCAAGACTAAACAGACTATTTTCCATTAAATTCAACAAGGAGTTATTGGCATAGCACTGAATTTTAAGGGGCAAGAGGACAGCGGGAGGAAAGAGACAAAGAAAATATAAAACATAGCTTCTCTTCCTCGGTTACTTTACAGTCTGTGTAAGGAGACTATAAATAATAATAATAATAATAATAATAATAATAATAATAATAATAATAATAATAATAATAGATGGTTTTAAATGATCCATCACCCAAATGTGTTTTTCAAGGGTCTAAAATTCAGTATGGACTGAAGCACTTAGCCAGGATATCAGATTTGAGTGGCATTTAGGCACCAAAGTTGCCTTGAGTAGCAAAGGGGTAGCGTTTGGCAACAGATTTGCTCCTAATTTTCAAAAGTCTTTGCACTCCTTCAAACATTATTTACTTTGTAGGTGAATATAGTTGCAGTCCTTGTTAATACTATAATCAGCAAAATGCTGCAGATGTAAACATTAATATATTGGAAGAATAAAGGATTGATGGTTTTAAAAAGGGGCTGCCAGGGAGTTGCCTTATATGTGCTATGTGTACAGAAGGCAGCAATATGTGCTGCAGTATTTCACAAAGCTGTAATTTTATTGAATGGGATTTGATGACTATACAGATGAAAAGGGTAGATAGCTCAGGCAGCGCCTCATATGAGGCTGGAATGTGAAATTATAGGTTTGAATCCAATATTGCAGCTTTGTCTCTTTTTTTCTCCCTATTACAGATACGACACCTAAGGGATTAATAAAATTTGACCTTTGGTTGCTTGTGAACTTGGCCATATTTAATTATATTTAGCAACCTTTAGACCACCCTAGGATAACTGGCAGAATAAGACTTGCCAGTTGCAACGAGAGAATTTCTCTTAATTTCCTTACCACCCCTGAGGCTTTTCAGACACTCTGTTGCACTATGTTACTTCAGTATATCCAGTGCTTTCTGAGACTTGGTATTCACAGACTATTCAGATGAGGAAATTGAGTCGATTAATTTAGGTATTGGGATTCACTGAAGCCTAGCAGAAACTAATACTCGCAGGTGTTGCCCATACTCTTGGCATGGGGATCTGATCTCTAACGAAGTTCAGTGCCCCAACTCTGCTTCAAACTAGTTCTGCCAAACCCTCACCATGGTTGACAATTATCAACAGGGAGGTTGTCGTCAACAAAATCGAACATAGGCAAATCTTCTTGAAAAACAAGTGACTATTTATAGATTGCACGTGGTACGTAGATGGCATGGAAATTTTAATACCAACACGTAGATCAATCCAAAAACATTTCCAAAGATGAAAAATTCAACTTTTTAACACTAATCCTCAAAATGCAGGTGCACATGGAAAAGAGGTGGCTAGAGGATACCTGATTATCGTCTAATGCAAATCTAGCCGAAGCAGCCAGTAGCTATAGAGCCATATTCATACTGCCATAGCTACTTGCCTCCTGGTCACTGTGCCAAGGAGGGAGGAGCTGCCTTGATTTGGAAACTTCTTTCAGTTCAAATATAACTTAAGGAGTATTTATTAAGCACCTACTTTGTACTAAACATTGTACTAGGTACTGAGGATGTAAGGACAAACAAAAGTCATTCTCCTCAAAAGATTTACATCCTATTGGGAAAAACACAAACAAAATGTATATAGAAGAATTAATACAAAATATTTACCAAGTAATTTCTGGGGGGAGAGCATAGGTATAACATGAGAGGCAAGTTCTTAGTAATAGAGTAGGAATTCCAGAAGGTATGTAGAAGGGCAGGGTAGTATGGGGATAGGGCTCACATATTATGTATAATGGAGAAAGAAGTGGTAGTCAGGAAGCTTTGGTATAGGCAAACTGCAACCAGGAATTATAGGAATGTCAAGTGGAGCCATTGAGCAATAGATGGAAATAACCTTCATAGTAACAATCAGTTGTAATGGCCTCTTCTTTCCTATTGGACTTCCAAAACAAAACTTTTCTTTCCTATTTCAATCTAGGCTCTCTGGCACTACTTTCTTACTGTCCCTACCTCCCCTCTCCCAATTCTTATCTCCTGATCTCTCATACCCACATCTTATTAGTAGAGTGGAAATAATTTATATCTGGGCCCTTTTTTTTTGTCTTTTATCTGGTTCTACCTATAAGCTTCAAGTGGCTGTTAATAGCTCTGGCTGCCCACCCCTCTTTGGGAGACTGATTTCCACATTCCATTTTTATGGTTAAAAAACAATTTAGCATAAAACAGTATAGAATATTGAATCACACAACATATAATATCCAATATATAATCGTCCCCTCCCCCATTCCAGTTGCGGAGTTATAATAAATTATAGGATTATTTGTTTAGAGCTGAAAGGGGCCTTTAAGGAAAGCAACTCCAATTCTGTTAGTTTACACATGAGGAAACTGATGTACAGAGACTTTAAGTGACTTGCATATTTGATCTAGGTCTTCCCGATTACACATCCAGTCCCCTCCCTATTCACCATACCATGTTGCTTCAGCATAGATGTATGTTGCTGAGGAATGAGTTCCAAGTAATGCACTCATACTAATAGCATCACTATGATAAAGGAAATAATGACAGAGTGTCTAGCGCAGTGTCCTGGGTCACAGTGAGCTTCTGGTCATAGTATTAAGTAAAAGTCACTAAGTTGATTAGCCACTTGGTGTCCATTTGGTAAAGAAATGGTATAAATATATGTATGTATAAATATATGTGTGTGTGTATCTGCAGAATTGTGTACACTATACATGGCCAGTTTTTGATTATGCATATGCATTTTAGTGGTTCTAAACAGCTTGGCCAGCTAGTAAAAAGAGGATTCTGGTCTTGCGTCTGGTTTTACTTTCTGACTATAGAGGTTTTAGAGATGGGGCAGTTCAGCTCTGGGGGAGGGTCCCAGGTATGGATGTTCATTAGGCAGACTCTTGGGTGGGTATGTTCAATGCCTGGGGAGTTTGGCTTCAGATAATAGGGCAAAGGATGGCTATCAGGAATGTCTTATCTTGGGCAGGTGGTGAGCATCACAATGGGAAGGAGAGGAATGGCAAAGCTTTAGGGAGAGATTTGGCAACAGGCCTGAGGAAGAGGTACAAGCAAATAATCCCTACCCTGGAGGCCTAGTGAAAAGGGAATGGCCTGGGAAGGTAGGCAGTAGTGGGGTGTCAGTGAAGTTTGGTAGAATTGCAAAGATCCAGGCAGTCAGTTTCAGGGAAGTTTGGCAGAATAAAGGTGGGGGCTTAGGCACAGGGAACAAGACGATGATCCCGTTCTATGGGCAGAGAACCAGGTGAGGGTCAGACTGGGACTAGTAGCAAAGTTGACTCGATGATAAAGTACTTGTACTATGGATTTCTGGTTCTTCATCTTCATCTTCTCCTGTGCCCCCCCCCATTGGTTCCAGAGTTTGTGGAAAGAATTGTCTGCAGGTGAGGGTTTTGAGCCCAACTGCAGGCCCTGGAGAAATAAGGGGCAGAGAGCCAGGTTTGGCATGGGCAACTGCCAATCTATTCTGCTTACTGCTACAAAATTTTTCTTCTTACTGCATCACCTATAAGAAATGTAGCCATATTCTCCATGTCACCTGTTCAAATCACTCAGTGTTCTTTGTATCTTTTCTATTTTTCTCCATTTAAAAAAAATTCTGAACCTAACAACTAATATTGTACATACACAGACACCCACACTAGAATAGACATGTGTTCACTGAATTGTAAATCTCTATTATGTGCTGCTTGCTTTTGTTTTTGAGTAAATAATAAATTTACCATACAACTTTCAAAGCTGCCCTGTTTGTCTATGTTTCTTTCTAACCTTTCTTTTGTTTTCTGTGCATTCCAAAAACATGTTTAAATGATCCCCTCACTTTGCTTTTCCTTTTTTCCTTTTGACAACCCTATCTCTAGTTCCCCTTTCTTCTTCTCAACTCCTCTGCAATTGAGGGGGAAAAATCTTTATACTCATATCTTCTATAACGTGCCTTGTACACTAACTTGGCACATATTAATTAGAGAAGTACCACAGACATTGTATGTCTCTGTTTCAGTGGAAAAATGGCAGTCTTTCAAGTGATCCTTGAAGAAATGGAGAGAAGAGATAGAGGCCGGTTGAATGATGGCCCAGAAAGGTGTCATAAATGGATCAATGTCAGTCTAGGGAAGAAAGACTCTAGTGAAGTGCCTCTGATCTGTGCTGTTCCATATTTTTATTACTGACTTGGATAAAGGCCCAGATGTCATAGTTAACCAGGTTGTGGATGGAATAAAGCTGGGATCATGTTGGCTGACAAAATTTGAATGTCTAACAATATCAAATGGCTAGAAAAAATAGGCCACATTTTTTAGCATAAAATTTAATAGGGGTAAATGCAAAGTTTGATTCTCAGGTTCAAAAAATCAACCTTGCAAATGTAAGAAAGACGTGGCTAAACTAATGTTCGTGTGCCAGTCAGTTTTAGTGGAGTGCAAATTCAAGACAAATCAACACTGTAATCTGGCTCCACAAAAAGCTAATTTGAATTTGAGCTGCTTTAATGGGGACATAAAGCCCAGAGCTAACGAGGTCGTAGCTTTCTTATAGCTGATCCTGGTTAAAGCTTATCTGAAGCATTGTATTCAGTTCTAGGTCTAACATTTTAAGAAGGAAATGGACAAACTAGAGTATGTGTGGAAGAAGGAAACCAAAGTGGGAAGAGGGTTGGAGACCATGACCAAAAAAAAAAAGCTGATTTAAGGAACCAGGGGTGTTTAGAATGAAAACGGGGGGGGGGCCTTAGGAATGAACTGGCAGCTGTCTTCAAGTATCTAAGGCAGGAGTTCTTAACTTTTTTGTGTGTGTTACAGATCTGTTCTTAACTTTTTTGAGTGTGTTATGGACCTTTTTGGCAGCTGGTGAAACTTATGGACCACTTCTTAGAATAATATTTTAAATGCATTAAATAAAATTTATGCAATTGTAAAAGAAATAAATTATATTCAAATATAGTTACTGATAAATAGAAGTATGTATAGAATAATTTTACATACATATACATATTTGTATCTAATGGTAGCCATCTGGGGGAGAAATTTTTTTCTAAAAATTATATGATAACTTTATTACATATTTAAAGGGAATAGCAAGTTTTGTATAATAGATTTACAGTCTCACATGCAACCATCTTTTTAAAAATTCTATTGCATACAAGTAGAAATGCGTATTTTATTTTAGGAATTAAAAATAAAAGAAATACAAATTTAAAAAAATACAGTTACTGATTTTTTTTAAGTTCATAGACCCCTAGTTAAAAAAAGCCTTGATCTGATATGTAGAAGACAGTTTAGAGACCACTGATTGAGAGCTCCCCACTTTCCCCTCCTTCTCAAAGTACATTATTTGGCCATCTTCCTCCGCTGTCTTCTCCTTTTTTTCAGATGAAGAAGTGGCCCTTTTTACCAAGCCCAGCTCCTCTACATGCATTCTTGATTCTGCCCTGTCCTGATTTCTTACCAACCCCCTACCATCGTTCCCATTTAGTCTCATCTTCAGTGTCTCCCTATGTACTGGATTCTTTCCTGCTGCCTACAACAATATCTTCCTCTATGCTTCAGAAAAAAAAAATTTCAGTTGATAGGATCATTTGGTCCTACTATGCACACTAGCTGTCACCTTATATCTTTCCTTTCTTTTGTGGCTAACTCCTTGAAAAAGCTGTCTACACTTGGTGTTGCCCACCCCATCTGCCTCCCTCTCCTCTTGTTCTCTTTTAAAAGCCTTTCAAATGTCTTTCTGGCATTATAGTTTAAACCAAAGTGTTCTTGCCAAAGTTACGAGTGATCTCTTAACTGCTAAAACTAAAAGCTATTTCTTGATCATGATCCTTCTTGACCTCTAGTTACCATTTGATGCTGTTGAACTTTCTGTTACCGGATACTATCTCTTCTCTATGTTTTCATGATACTTTTCTCTCCTGGTTCTCCTTCTGTACGTCTACATGCACTTTCTCAGTCTCCTTTGCTGGTTCTTCATGTAGTGCTTACTAACCATGCATGTCCACTGAAGCATGTGTGTATGTATATAGAAATAAATGCATGATATATTTACACAATAACTTTATTATATTTAAAAGGAATAGCAAATTGCACATAATAATTTGCAATTTCATGTGCAAATCATCTTTTTATTATACTTATATCTTATCATTACAATTATATAGTTAATATATTATAATACATTATAGCAACATTAATAATTATAATATATTAATATAATTAATAAAATTAACATTGATATATTATGATTATATCATTTATATATTATATACTAACATAATATATTATCTTATATATTATCTCTTTTTATTATGCTATCTTATAGAAATGATTTTATTCCACAAATTAAAAATAAAATAAAAAAGAAATGTATATACATATAGTATACATGCATATATGTGTACGTGTGTATATATACACACATATACAGCTCTGCCCTTTCTATAGAGCTATGTAGTGATGCATCACCAAACAAATGCCTCTTGGACATATAGAACAGATGTCTCTTAGGTATCTTGAACTCAATATGATAAAAAAAAAAGTTCATGATCTTTTCCCCCAAATTTCCCCCTCTTCCCAAGTTCTCTGTTGCTATTGAGGTACCCTGTTATTCAGGTTTGCAATCTCATTGTCATCTTTGATTCCTTATTCCCCTCATGTATCCTGCCCATTGCCAAATCTTGCTATTTATGCCTTCACAGCATCTCTCATATCTATTTTCTCTCACCATTTAAATAACCCCAACTCTAGTTTATTCAGGCACTCTTCTTCTTTTGCCTTGCCTTTTGTAACAGCCTTCTAACTATTCCCTTAATCTTGATTATTCCTTCATTTCAGTGCCTCTTCTACTCATCTGCCAAAATGCTTTTTCTAAATCATAGATCTGACCATGTTACCTTCCTGCCTACTCAATGAGTGCCTGTTGCTCCCTATTACTTCTGGTATCAAATATTAATTCCTCTGTTTAAGGGTCTTCATAATATGGCCTCCTCTTGCTTTTCTAGTTTTGTTAATCTTTCTTCCTCTCTGCAAAAGCCATAATCCAACTACATTGACCTGCTTTCACTTCCTGGAAAATGACATTTTGTAGCACCCCTCTAGTCACTTGCACTCACTGGGTGCTCTAGGATCATTGCATTGCTAAGACTAGCTAAGTCATTCACAATTCTTTATTAAAGGATACTGTTGTTACTTTGTACAATGTTCTCTTGGTTCTGTTCACTTCACTTTGCATCAGTTCATGTAAGTCTTTCTAGGTTTTTCTGAAATTATCCCGTTTGTCCTTTCTTATACCACAATAATATTCCATTGCAATCATATACCACAGTTTGTTTAGCCATTCTCCAATTGATGGGCATCCCTTTGATTTCCAATTTTTAGCCACCACTAAAATAGCTGTTATAAATATTCTTGTGCAAATAGGTCTTTCCTCCTTTTTGGATGTCTTCGGGATATACAGTGGATGCTATTATTAATTTTACCCCACTCGCTCACCTCCTCATTTTGGTTTCCATGGCTTACTTCAAGACTCAGCTCAAGTCTTATTCTCTGGAGGAGGGTACTCTGGTCCAACTAGCTACTGGTGCCTTATCTCAGGGATTACTTTCTGTCTACTCTGTATACATCTCGCAAATACTTTGTTATTTACATTTTCTCTCCCATTAGAATGTGAGCTTCTGAAGGCTAGGGACTGTGTTTTTCCCTTTCTTCATATTCTTAACACTTAGCAAAGTGCCTGGAACAAAGTAAGTGCTTAATAAATGCTTGTCGATTGAATAAAATCAGAGACAAATTTTGGCACATCTTAAGAAAAATTTTCCTAACAACTACTATTTTCCAAGTGAAAAGAATTGGCATAAGAGATTAGTTCACTCTTATTGGAAATCTTCAAGCAGAGACTAGGCGGGAAGTTACGGGTCATTTCTGTTATCTTAAAGGTGAGGCTAGATGTCCATTGAAGTGTGTTACAATGCTGCTGTTCCCTGACCAACACCAATACTTGATTGGTAGCCATACTTGTCCTTAACCTGCTAAAAGTAAAATAAAAGGTAATTGAGACCACCCTATCTAATCAGAGGATTTTTTGAATGGAATTCTGTCTTGGTTGATGCTATTTTGGAAAGTGAATCCTCAGATGAGTGAATTATTTTTTCCAAAATATATACTGAGGTATTTTTGTGGGACTCATATCTACCAATCTATTATTTGTGATAATATCTCTTTTCAAATGGGGAAAACATTACATATATTATAATGTAGTCTAATTTCTTTATACTAAATGGGGCGAATAAGTGGTAGAGTAGATAGAGCATCAAGCATGGAGTCAAGAAGGCCTGAGTCCAAATGTGGCCTCAGATACTAATTTGCTGTGTGGCCCTGGGCAAGTCACTTAACCCTGTTTGCCTCAGTTTCTTCAATTGTAAAATGAGATTAGTAATAGCACCCACTGTATATCCCAAAGACATCAAAAAAGGAGAGTTATTTGTACAAATATAGTAGCTATTTAGTGGTGGCTAAGAATTGGAAATCAAAGGGATGCCCATCAATTGGGGAATGGCTAAACAAACTGTGGTATATGATTGTAATGGAATATTATTGTGCTATAAGAAAGAACAAACAGGATAATTTCAGAAAAACCTAGAAAAACTTATATGAACTTATGCAAAGTGAAGTGAGTAGAACCAAGAGAACATTGCACAAAGTAACAATATCCTTTAATAAAGAATTGTGAATGACTTAGCTAGTCTTAGCAATACAATGATCCTAGAAAATTCCAAAGGACTAATGATGAAGCATACTATCTGCCTGCAGAGAAAGAACTGATATTGTTTGAATACAGACTGCAGCATGCTGTTCTCTGTTCCTTTCTTTCATTCTTTTTCTTTTATTAAAGTCTTCTTGTACAACTTGACCAACATGGAAATGTTTTACATGATTGTGTATGTATGACCTATATCTGATTGTTTACTGTTACAGGGAGAGGGAAGGGCAAGGAAGGAAGGTTAGAATTTGGAATTCAAAACTGTTAAAAATTGTTTAAACATGTAATTGGGGAAAATATATTAAAAATAATAGCACCTACCTCCCAGATTGTTGTGAGGATCACCTGAGATAATATTTGTAGAGCCACTCAGCATAGCACCTGGCACGTAGGTGCTTAATAAATGCTTCTTTCTTTCCTTTCTGACTAAATGATCCATAGGGAATGGCATGCTACTATCTAATAAGGTGTTACTTGTTAACCTCGGATTTAAATTACGCTAGTTCTAAATGCTGACAGAATATTGTTGTTTTTTTTTTTTCGAATTGGCTAGAAAATTCAATAGAAGGTTCCCAAAGTTTTGAACTCTGCTTATCAGCATTCTCACCAGTGCTCATTTCCCCCCCTCACAAATCCAAAAGTTTTAAATGCTTTTATTTAAATGCACAAAATGACAGCACATGTATTTATACAATTCATTCCTTGAGAGGCATTTTAAAAAAGATGTCTTATTCTCCAGGAATGAAACTGTCATTCACCTTCAGTCATCTTGTCTGTATGGGGACAGAGTGATGTCGAAGTGTGAGCCATATCAGGGAGGCTGGAGGAAGGAACTGGTGTTGCTCAGGATCAAGAGAATTGAGACGGACAGCTGCCACTTCCCTAAGAAAATGCTTCATTGAATATACTATGGGATCGATGCTTCCCCAAGTCTAGGTGGGGGTCCTAAAGAATTTTATACAGTGGAAATATATGACATTAGTAAATCACCATGAACAGCACTAAAAGGTCTTCTACATCATTTCCATTTTTTGCTTTTAGTTAACCCATCGCATGTTTTTGTACTGGGGAAAGCCACAGTATTTTTGGTCCCTTTTTGAAGATGAAAACATCTGTACTGCCTTCATTCTATTCTTTGCTATTCTGTCATTTTTCAGTAATGTCCAAATCTTCATGAACCCATTTGGGGTTTTCTTGGCAAAAGATACTGGAATAGTTTGCCATTTCCTTCTACAGCTCCTTTTTCAGATGAGGAAAGTGACGCATGTAGGATTAAGTGACTTGCCTAGGTTCACGTAGTTAGTAAGCATCTGAGGCCAGATTTGAACTCACAAAGAGTTCCTGACTCCAAATCCAGCACTCTATCCACATAGCCACCTAGCTATCCTGCCTATAAGTCTATTCTACGTGCACGTTTGTCATTTTATAAGCTTATTTTTTCTTAAACTCCTTGGTTCAGGTTTTGAGGTATTTTTCTTTTTTCCTTCTTGTTCCAAATAACAGTTTTTATTCTCTTAATTTTTAAAACATCAGAATCATTTTGCAATGTACAGTAATAGCATTACCCTACCCCTGCCGAATTCTCAAAGGAAAATATGAGCAAAGTCAAGATGGTATAGGTAAGGTCAGTATATGAAATATTCCATACTCATAATCCTCTATACCAAGAAGAGAAGAGGAGAGTCTATTTCCTCCTTACTTTCTTCAAGTTCCAAAATTTTCTATTTTCAAATGTGGTATACTTTAAACCTTTTCAATATTCTTTTTCTTTGACGCTGTCGAAGTTTTTCAAAGTTGTTTGAAGAATAGTTTACAGAAACATTAGCTGTTGACTGGACTGGTGAGCTTAGTCACCAAGACATGGGTATTTAATCAGGGGTCCATTGTTTTAAAACATATTTTGATAAATGTATTTTAATATACTTTGTTTCCTTTGTAATCCTATGTATTTTATGCATTCAATGAAATTTTTCTGGGAAAGAGTCCATAGGATCAGAAATCCAAAGGGATCCAAGGCACACCCCCAAAAGACTCTCATACTAAAAGGTGGCCATTATTTTCTTTCATATTTTCTTGAAAATTGAATTATAGGTTGGTTATCCATTTGCCTGTTTCTTTTTACAAAGTTTTTATTGATTTTTTTACATTAGTCACTTTCTATATAACACTTCCTCCCCCTACAGTAGAACCAAAAAAGAAAAAAAATTAAACAAAATAGAGCCAACATATTGCAACCAAATGGTTCTCAAAGAATAAAAGCTTCACAAAAGAATAAAATATGAAATGGGGGGAAGGGCAGGATTAGAACATTTTGATGGAGAAGAAAATTGAAACTAACAAAGTAGGTTATTTTAAGACATCTCTCTTCCATATTCTCCTTTCCCTTCAGTCTTCTTTTATAAAATATTTTTCCAATCACATGCAAAAACAATTTTTAACATTTTAAAAATATTTGAGGTTCAAATTCTCTTCTTCCTTCCCACCCTTCCTTCCTTCCTTCCTAAGATGGCAAGCAATTTGATATCGGTTATACATGTGCAGTCATGCAAAAAATATTTCCCTATTAGTCATGTTGTGAAAGAAAATAGACAAAAAAGACATGAAAACATAAAGTGAAAAATAATATGCTTCAATCTGCATTCATACTCCATCAGTTCATCCTCTGGTGGTGGAAAGCATTTCTTTAACATACGTCCTTCGGATCTTTGCATTCTCCTCAGTATTCTTAATGAAAAGTTAGCTCTGGGAGAAATACAATGAACTTGTTAGAAGTGCCCAGATCTGTTATTTGACTTCTACAATGCAATTCAAATATTTAGCAAATAAAAGGAAACTTCCTGAATGCTCCACTTTTAAGGGTTTGTCTTCTTCCACAAAGCACCAACATTTAAAATGGCTCTTTCAGTTAGTTTTGTATGAGGTTGGAGTGGGAGGCCTGCTTTCCCTGCCTCATTAAACAGTTATCCTAGAAACTCATTCTCCCAATGGCGACAATAATAAACGCTGTTTTTGAATAAAGAGAAAAGACGCTATAAATAACATAATCACCTTTTTGCATTTCATTATCACTAATAGGAATTCTAGTTTTCTTTTTTTATGCTCTATATCTTATTCTTTCTTCCCCACCAATTTCTTTCTTCCTCTTTGCTTTATAACCAAATATCTGTCATCTTTTTTCCTGTTGATCTTGACATCAGTTATTCATGTTTTTGCTTCCACAGTGTAGTATGCGAGTTAAGGGGCTTTAAAGATTATCTTGTCAAGATACTATAATTTTGCTTGAATTTGCTGCTTGGAGTAATAAGCCAACATCACACTTTGTGTTAAAACTGAATGAAAAGGGTGGAGGAGGGTGTGTATCAGTAATTTTTGCCATTCTCACACAACTTCATGGGTGAAGAAGTTGCAAATTAGGATTTCTGCTAACAATTTCGCACTGAAAATAGATGTGCTGGGTAGATAGATGTGTGTGGTATAATTTCTCTGGAAGCTAAATTATTGCTCTCCCAGTGAGGAAAGTAACTTATTAAAATTATTAAGGCTTATTAAATGTTTCTTCTCTTGGCATCTGACAGAATTTTTTTTATATTATAAAATTTCTTGCAGTAGAAATTCATGCCAAGGGAAAATTTGGTTGATATTTTAGTAAAAACTAATGACTATGGATTGTATTTTGGCACTTGATAACACCTGATATTCATGTCAGTCTCTCTCCTGACAATCTCAAACCCCTTTGCAGGAATAATTTTCTCTGTTCCCCATTTAATCAAGTAAAGAAAAAGTATTTTCCTTGAAGAATGGAATGTGCAGATATTAGAATAATTTCTCTTATCACCTACTCTTAGCATGAACATGGAAAGTAAACTATTTTGCCTATGAAATAATTTGATCTTAAAATCAGAACTTTGGCGTCCAGGGGCAAGGCATGGCACAGTAAAATATTACCATTTGTGCTAATATTGAATGGTTTAAGTTTCTCAGTCTGTTCACATTGCCCTCACAAATTTAAAGTTATAAAGCAACTTATAAATGATAAAATCTACCTGAAGTTTCTCTCCCCACAGAATAATGAAAAGGACTACTTAGGGGTATTTAAGATAGCTGTCACTTTCATAGATAGCAGGCCTTCCATGCAATGTTCTCTCCCTCAGTTTTCTCAACCACCCACACATTTGTGAATGTGCCCATGTTCACACACATATTCACATGTACACGTACACATATATATACCTGCATATCTACCTTCTAATTACTTAATGATCAGGTTTCAGAGAAATGAAAAATATTCTTTTCTCTCACAAAATGGTGAAAAGAAGAAGAAATATATATATATATATTCTAGTATTTACCCCATCTTACAGTGATGCAAACTGAGACAAATGGAGTTTAAGTGACTTGCCTAGAGTCAAACAGCTAATAAATTTTTAAGAACGGATTTATACTCTGGTCTTTCTGACTCTGTGTTTTGTGGTCCAGTGCTCCACATACCTGTTTACTTTTGTTTATTTCAGTAAAATGTCAAAATCATCTCGCTTGCCAGGAATACTTTGAAGGGAACATTTTCATTTGGAATTGTATTAAAATATGTAATTGACTAATGGCTGAAATCTTGAAGCCAATGTTTTAATTCATAGGATTGGAACGACTTGTACCTGGTAGAGATGTGAGCTACCGATGCCAAATGCTGCATATGTTATCAGATGTAGAGTTCAATTGTTAGATGATTAGTGTATATATAGTTATATATATATAAAACATAAATGCAACCAAGATATACTCCTAACCAGCTTTATGGACCCTAAGGTCTTTTTGAGATCTGAGATTCACGTTCCTTTTGTCTGGAGTGAGCCTCAGACAATTAGACTATTTTTCCCAAAGGCTAATGCTCAACACCAGTAACCACTAAATTATTAACTTAAATCCCCCATGCTTTCAATTTCAGGGGTAGGAAATATGTTCTATTTTTCTATCTCTTCCACCAACTCATCAATTCTTTGATTCAGCTTTGCCCTCTCTATGACACTAGCCTCAATATGTGAGAAAATGACATGCCTTAACAGCACTTGGTTTTATCAGAAAAAAAAGTACTGAATTTAGTTGTCACCTGCTCTCACGCAGTGTTTTGTGAACCTCTTCAGGCTCCAAAGAAGAAGGAGCTGGTCGTTTTCTTCAGCTTCTGTTTTCTGCTCATTTGCACTCCTTGAGTTCACAGTGAGTAGGTGCTGCTAAACTGTAGGTGGGGAAATTTTAGTCATTTAGAGAGAAGCAAAGAGTGCTTTCTTAAACAGCCCCAAAATAGCATCTTTGTGGTCTTTAAGACTCCCTCTACCTCATATTTTAATCAAATATTCAACACAATGCAAAAGTATTTAGATTATCATAGAACAATGTCAGTACATTTTCCAGATAGCGCATTTGCCCCAAACAGTGGAATTTACTGCTAAAGAGTTTTAAAATACATATAAAATTACAGGTAAAAGAAATATTGCATAACTTTCTGGGGGAAAAAAGGTCTTTCTATTTTGGTCTTTTAGCTTTTGAATTCTCTCACGTGACTCAGCAGTAAATCCCAGTGAGCTCACTAAAGGGAGAGACAGAGCTAACTTTGGCCCTGCCAGTGCAGAAGTTCTGAGCTTGTTTGAGTCATGATGATGGAGAGAATGACAGCACTCTGGACTCAGAGACAGGAAGAACTGCATGCAAATCTAGCCTCAGACACTAGCTATGTGACCCTGGGTAGTTGACTCAGTATCTCCTAGACTCAGTTTCCTTATCTCTAAAATGAAGATGATAACAGCGCCTAAAGTCCAGGATTGCTATGAGAACCAAATGAGGTAACATATGTGAAGAGTTTTGTAAATATTGATATAAATGATAGCTACAACTATAGCTAGTTATAGATTATAAGAGGCAATCAGTCATTTCAAATTAGCTTTGGTAACAGTTGGTGAAAAACTGCACTTGTTTATTGACCTAAGGGTATAGGGGAGAACCCTCAGAATCCAACATATTCATGCTACTCCTTTTCCCAATATTAATCAAATTGTGCTGTTTTAACCAGTGAATAATATACCAGTGACTGATGAGAAGCCTGTCCCACATATACCTTAGGAGAGCCTAGCTCATGCCAGATGTGATTGGCACTGTCTCTTTATGAGGAAGTAAGATTTGAAATGAAAAATGGCATGGCATGGTAGATAGAAAAATAGCTTCAAAGTCAGAAACCACCTGGGTTCAAGTCCTAGCTTTGATCTATGTTATCTAGCTTGCTCTATGACCCTGGGCAAGTCATTTAATATTACTGTGCCCCTAAGCAACTCTCTAAGACTGTAAATTCCTGAACTCCCTTACTGAGACTTCTTCATATCAATGAAATCAGGAGTCCAAAAAAACAAAACAAAACAAAGGAAAACAAGCAAAAACAGAACAAAACAAAACCTTTGAAATACAGTTCAGCTTTAAAATCTTAACAATTATCAAGAATGGACCTGACACCAAGGGTTCCTTCCAACTCTGATTCCAAGTTTTCCCAAGGACTTAGAACACTAAGACTTGAAGTCTGGGTATGTGTGGTAATTCTCTAATTTCTTCTGTCTCTCCAAATAGGAATTTAAGATCGGGTTATATGTATCTGTGGTGAGATCCAGTGGAGAAGAATTCAAAGGACCCTAGTTGAGGCCCTCACTCAGACTATTATAACAGCTTCACTCTGTTTTCCCCATAGCTATTAGAACAATCTTCATAGAGCATGTACCTGACGCTACCACTTTTGTGTCCATGAATCTTCAGCAGCTTCCTAATGCCCCTAATATAAAATACAAATTCTTCCACTTGGCATTTAGAGTCTTGCACAATCTAGCTACCTTTCTGGGCTTATTTCACATTATTCTCCTTCATACTCTACGTACTAAGCAAACTAGCCTACTTTGCTGTTGACCAAACTTGGAATTCCATTTCCCATCACCGTGTCTTTTATCCATGGCTGAAATGCACTCCCACCTAACGTTCGCCTCTCAGAATCCCTAGTTTCATTTAAGGCTAAGTTCTTGTGTCATCGCCTACAGAAGGCCCTTCTCTATGCTACTTCTCCCTGGAGTCTTAGTGCCCTATCCCTCTTCAAGTTATTGTGTATATAAATGAATGTTTAAATGCCATATCTGCCCAATGGGATATAAATTCCTTGAGGGTAAGATCTGTTTCATTTTGTCTCTGTGTCTTTGGCACGTAACACAGTGCCTGGTACATTGTATGCATTCAATAAGTGCTTATTGGACTGAATTCCACCTCTCCCTATGTTTCACTCCTCCTAAACCTGTTCTTTCCCCTATCTA
Organism: Phalanger gymnotis; assembly: GCA_028646595.1. NCBI lineage: Eukaryota > Metazoa > Chordata > Mammalia > Diprotodontia > Phalangeridae > Phalanger > Phalanger gymnotis. The sequence continues at coordinate 120,398,942 of CM053626.1, read as the reverse complement.
AGATTCCAATTCCTCTGCCCCTCAGTATTTTCTCAGGCTATTACCCCTACTTTGACTTCACATTCCTCCCTCTCTAATCTGGATTGAATAGTAAGCTATTTCAACACTACACTGTGCTCTGCTCTTGAATCTCTTGAGCCCATGGTTTATCTCTTGACAAACCATATCTCTGGATTATTCCCCTCCACTTGTCTCCTCCATCTCCATTCACAAGTCGTTGAACACTGATAGAGAAGTCTCACAACCAAGCTGACTGGATACATTACAAATTCTTATTATCCAACCTCAACTGGCCTTCACTGAAGCAAGGCAGCTCTTTCTTTTCCTCCCTAATTGTTTCCCTATCTCACCCCCCACAGAAGCTATTCCATACTTTCTCTTCCCTCCTCAAGTCTCCCAGATCTCTCCCCTTATTCTGTTCTCTCTGTTGAGAAAAATGAAGCCAGTTGATATGAGCTCTCTCTTCTCCCATTCTCTTTACCCCAAAATCTCTTGACATCTAGGGCTATCTCCAGTCACCTTGATCTATATCTGGCCACTGGATCAAGATGATTCTGGAGGATAGAGTGAGGCCAGTGACTTTGCACAGTCCCTTCTCAAGTAAATCCAACTTATTTGAAAGTCATGACATCTCCTTCCTGATGTCATGGTCATCTTCAAGAACAAAGGATAAACAACAAGCTATGAGCAGTAATAGCTGCATTGCTGGGGACCCAACTAACCAGCTCCTTTCTTTCTTTCTTCCTTCCTTCCTTTCTTCCTTCCATATATCTTCCTTCCTTCCTTCCCTCTTCTTTATCCCCTCCCTCTTCTCCCTGTGTCCACATGGGAAAATCATACCCATACCTGTGGGTGCTCTGCCTAAAGGAATATAAATTTTGATTGCTAAAACCTAATACAAACTAGACTTCTTTTTTATGAATCATGCCTTAAACTCAAATCACCTCTGGCTCTTATTGATTGGCCAACAGTGGCTCCTAGGCCCAAGCCTCATTTGATCATTGTTTGGATTCTAATGGCTCAGAGTGAATTGTAAATAGCAATTGTTTCTGTTTTGGTCTGAAACTCTGAGGGTCTTCCCCTTCCAGAATGAGTTTATTTTATTTTTGACTAGGTAAAAGAGGCCATCCTTTGCCTCATTTTTACCTAGTCTTAATCACTGAGCGGGTGTTGCCTCAGACAAACCGAGATCTGGAAAAGACTTTAGCTCAGAAAGGCCAAGGCCTCCCACTGCATCCAGGGCCAACTCCAGTCATCCTGATCTATATCTTATCACTTGACCCAGATGGCTCTGGAAGAGAAAGTGAAGCTGGTGACTTTGCACAGCCCTCCCTCACTTAAATCCAATTCACTTGCAAATTATGACATCTCCTTCTTGATGTCATGGCCCTCTTTGAGAACAAAGGACAAACAACAATAACAGGCCAAAACCTCTCCACATCATCTTTTTTCTCTCTTCTTGACAGGAACAGCCCCTCTTTGTATTCACAATACTTTCTATTCCTCTACATGTGCACTTAATCTCATGCATTTTACCTTCTCCAGAAGATTACATCCTCAGTCATCTTCCTTTAATGCTCAATCTCTCACTATTTACTAGTTCCTTCCCTCTAGCCTTCGAACATGACCAAATTTCCCTCATTCTTTAAAAAAAAAACATACAAACCAAACCAAAAAACAAACAAAAAATTTATTTTCCCCTGCCATCAGGCTCGCTCTGACCCACTTTCTTTCATTTCTCACCTAAACTCCTGGCAAAAGCTTCCTCCATATGCTGCCTACACTTTCTTTCCTCACTTTTATTTCTCACCCTTTTGCAGTCTAGCTTCCAGTCTATCACTCAAGGAAAACTGCTCTCTCCAAAATTGCCCCAAAATCTCCTAATTGCCATGTCTGATGGACTTTTCCCACTCTCCATCCTCAAACTTATCTAGCGTATTTAACGTTGTTGACCATACCCTTCTTCTAGATATTTCCTCTCTGGGTTTGCATGACACTTATCTCTCCTGGTCATTCCCCCAGTCTGATCCCTAAATTATCACAAGATTCCCCAATTGGTCTCCCTGCCTCAGGTCTCTGACCACCCCATTCTGTCCCACCCATTGCTGCCCAAGTAATTTTTTAAAGACCATCTCTCACTATGTGACTTTCCTGGTAAATCATTTTCAGTGACTCCATTTTGATTCAAAGATAAAATATCACTTCCTCTGTTTTGCTTTTAAAGGCCTGCACAATCTGGCCTCAATCTATCTTTCCAGGCTCATTGAACCTTATTCCCCTTCCCACACTGGGGGATCCAGCAAAACTGGCTTCTCTGTTCCTCACACAAAATAACTCCATCTTCCTGCTCTTTGCCTTTCCATTGGCCATCGTGGTTGCCTGGAAGGCACACCCTTCTTACTCTTCCTCATAATGTCACTTTCTTCCTTCAAGACTCGGCTAAGCATCACCTTTTACATGAGGCCGTTATTGATTCCTTCCACTGTTGGTGTTCTCCCTCCCAAGCTACCTTGTATTTAATTACTTTGTATTTATATTTATTCGCTTTATGTTAGATATATTTTCATGTGCATTCATCTCTCCATTACAGTGTAAGCTTATTTATAGCAGTGATAATTTCCTTCTTTGTACATGTATCCGCCAAAATTTAGCATGGTGCCTAGCACTTCGTAAATACTTGTCGATTCTTGATTGAATGATTTGATTGGATCCGTGACATATCTGGATGACAAAATGTTTATGATCTTGGCTTGACAGTCTCATATCAGTAATCCCAGAAGTCGTAGGCTGTCCTTGATGTTTGGGCTTAGAGATCCTGCTCTGGTCTCAGAGCTTAGAAAATTGCATCAGGGGAAAGGGAAGAAGCTGGAACAGAGGTTCTAGAGTATATGACCTTCTTTCTTTCACAAACTTTCTTTCACAAACTCTGTCCAAAGGGCCTAGAGTATATGACCTTCTTCTTTCTTTCACAAACTTTCTTTCACAAACTCTGTCCAAAGGGCCTTAAAAATGATGCTCAATCCACAACAAAGCTTTGGAGAGTCCCTGAAAAGAGAGTGAAAATCAGGTCCAAACCCTTCACTGTAGGATGTAATGATCATTTCCTGTAAATCTTTTTGGTTTAATTCCCCTGAGAAGGCTAACTGCAAGAACAAGAGAAGGCTGATGCAAGATGAGCACAAGACATTTAATTTTGTTCCCTTATATTGAAATTGGTTGGGAAAGGGAAGATGTAATGCAAAGGCAAATAGGTAACATAAGTCAGGGGGGAAAGAGCTTGATTCAAGGAACTTGGGCTCAAATTTTAGTTCTCTACTTACTCCTTATCTGACTTGAGCTTGATCTCTGTGTTATAGTTTTCTCATTTGTAAAATAAGATGGTAGGACTGGGCATGCTTTGAGGTCCCAGTTCTAATCCTATATAACCTTATGACTAGATAACTAACCTGGCATGTCAAATAACTTGTTGGAATTGTAGTCAGCAAGACCCATGGGTTCAAGTCCTGCCTCAGGAACTTACTAGCTGTGGGACCATGGGCAAGTCACTTAACCTCTTTGTTCCTCAGTTTCCTTATCTGTAAAATGAGAGGGTTGTACTCCACTGTCTCTGAGGTCTTTTCCTGCTCTAAATATATGATTCTATGATACTTCTAGATCTAATCCTATGAGATGTCAAGCATTTTGTCCTTTGGATTCTGGAACTGTATCCATTATTACATAAGCAAAAGTCTGTCAGGCACAAAACTTCAATATCAATTAATTAAAGCAATTGTTTACTAAAAAAGACCCACCCTTTAGTTATGAGGAAAATTGCTGTATTTGCTTTGGGGCATTTGCCAAGTTTTGAGAAGTAATTATTTTTGTATATATATAGGAGTGGGGAAGACAGAAAGGAGATGGGGAGAGAGAGAGGGAGGGAGGGAGGGAGAGGAAGGAATTGACAGAGGTAGAGAGACTGATAAGGAAAGAGGGAGAAGAGGAGGAGCGGGAGAGCAGAGGAGAGGAGAAAGAAGGAGGGGAAAGAGAGAAAGAGAGAGAGAGAGAGAGAGAGAGAGAGAGAGAGAGAGAGAGAGAGAGTTTCTCAGTATGGCCTAGCATACAGAATGGACTAATAAAACCTGCACATTTTCTTCCATATGAAACAAAAAAATATCAACACAGACTGTTTCTACATGACTAACATTCAAAATGATGTCTGAAATACACAGCCTTCAAAGAAGGACAGCCCTGAACAGATTGGTAAACCAGGTGAAGTTCATCTCTGCTGCCTGCTGCCTTTTCTTCCATCCCTTTTCCCTCTCCTGTTGTAGTCTCTGCCTTCTCAGGTTCCCAGCCACCACTGGAGTGTCTACTAAAACCTTATTGTGGATGAGTTTAATTAAGGTATTAACCATTGCCGGAAGTGTTTTCTTTTGAGAACACTAAAGAGGAAAGTGATAATTGACACATGTGACAAAACTTCTGTTGGTGAAAATTAGATGGGGGAGATAGTTTATTGGGGGTTGGGATTCCTTCCTGATTTCCTTAAAATTGTTGGATTTTTTTTTAAAAATCGTCTTCATAAAGTGAAAGACCACTGGTTTTGTGGTCAGGAGACCTAGAGAGAAATCCCAGATCTGCTACTTCATCACTAATCATCAACCAGGATTCATTAAGAGTTTACTCTGTGCCTGGCATTGTTGCTATCTAAGTAATCCTTAAGGTAGTTACTGAACCTCTCTGGGACCCAGCTTCCTCAACTGTAAAATGAAGGCATTGGTCTAGAACTCTACATAATATCTAAGGACTGTTCTCCCATTCCCCTCTCGAACTTATGCTCTAAGTGGAAAATTTGGTTTCCATAACAGACTAAACCAGAGATAACTCGGGTATCATCTCACTTGAGCTTCCTTGAGTTGACAGCACCTGGCCTACAATACCCAGATTTTCATGTATCTAAGCATATTTTAATAATGTTAAAATCTTTGGTTTTAGTGAAGCAATGCAAAAAAAAATTAAAAGAGCAAATATATTATTATAGCACTCTAGGGACTATATTATATATAATTACCTTGAGATTAAACTATATATTTGTGCTTATTTATAAACTGACCTTTCAGGCACCATGGTTCATTAACAGGTCTCTAAGAATGTGAACTTGTTCTAATGTTGAAGCAATGAAATTTTATTGTTGTCGTTATTGACGTATTTTATTTTTTATAACTCTGTCATTTAGAAATATCACTCTCCAGGCTTCTCCCCAGAGAGCCTTGTTCTAAAGGATAAAAAAAAAAAGAGGGAGAAAAAGTCAATTTAACAACAACTATAGAAATCAACATATCAGCTGATTCTGACAGTATATGTAATATTTCATACCTTTAGCTCCCCACCTCTGTGGATACAGCATTTTCTCTCTCCTTTTCAAAGCCAACCATTATAATTACACAACTTTTAGTTTCATGTTTTTGTTGTTGTTGTATTTCTTTTTATGTTTTTGAAGCCATGGGGCATATTGTTTTCTTGATTCTGTTTTCTTTGTCTCAGGTCATATAAATCTTCCCATGCTTCTCTGAATTCTTCTTATCCTTGATTTCTTATAGTATATAACTATGGATTGTTTTTAGGGATGCTTTTAAGAAATCATTGAATTAATCAAGCAGTAAGCAGTTGTTAAATACTGCTGTGTTCCAGCCACTGTGCTGAGGCTACAGAGACACACATCTAACAGTCCTTGCCCTCAAACCCCTTACAGGGAAATACAATATATGTGAAATATATGCAGAACATATATATATACATATATATGTATATGTATATACATATATATGTGTATATATATATATATGTATATATATATATATATATATAAAACCATACAAATAGTTTGACATAAAACACCAACAGCTAGAGAAATCACAAGTTTCATGTAGAAAGTGGTACTTGAATTGAGTCATGTGGAGACCAGGAATTCCAAGAGATAGAAGCAAGAATGGAGTACATTGCAGGCATTGAGGGTTAATAACCAAAGCAAACGCATGGAAAGGAGAGATGAAGTATCTTGCTTGGGGATGAGTAGGTAGGTAAGTATTAGTTTCCTCTAAACTTCATGGAGGGGAATAATGTATAAGAAGAGTGTACTGTATCTTTTAATTGGACATGCAATATAATTACTTTTACCATGTGGTTCTTTACAGATGATTATTTGGGGGATTTTTATATTTTCTGTGATTGAGAGCAGACCAGAAAATTACATTGACATCAAAATGAATTCTCCCCACCACCTCCCCTCATTTAGAGTACAGTTTTAGTGTTTGGTGGTGGGTTCTTTGATTCAGACAGAACACGGAAACTAGGTAAGCTTCCTTTGTGATCCAAGTGTTGGAAGACTTCATGCCTCAGAGAGGTCATACCAAATCACAATGTAGCCTTCTTTTGGGACTAATCACTGCTTTTACCTCATCCTCTAAATGTTCTTCCACCTATCCAAAAACAGCCCTGGATTTCCTGACTAGCTAATTCTTCTTTGAAGGCAGAAGTTAGGGGTATGGTACAGTTCAGGTGAGTTACCTTGATGTTCAATGGCATGCCATTTAGCACAACAATAGCTATGCCTGTGTATTACCCAGGGAGTACTAGCAAAGATTCTTTGTCTTTCTTGAATTGATTCTGAAACTCAAGCTATGGCTAGCCTTGGAAAGACAATAAAACTCTTATGTCTTTTGAGTTACCAGGGCTCTAGTCACTGGCCTATAAAAGATCTTGGATAATTGCCATGGATGCTTTGCTTTTGCTATCAATGTATCACAGATGGAACATGCTCTTGTCTGACCTAAATTCACACTCCTAAATCGCAATCTCTGAAGGTCATGGAGACCATTGTTAAAACATGAATAACAATAAGGGCTCAAGAACACAGCCTGGGGCAAATGCTGTTAATCCCAGCAAAAGCTTTCACAGGCTCAATTTCTGACTCTTGTTCTCTTGTGGAATAAGATCATTTATACAGTCTTCCAAGAAGAATTTTTGTTACAGAATTTCTCTCATACCTGCTCTTTGAGGAGAATCAGACTCATCTGTTAAGTCCTTGAGTATAATATTCAAATATTGATGTCCTTGACATTTCTTCTGCCAGTGTGGAAGAGCCTCTACCCGAAGACCAGATTGAATGCTGTAAGGTTAATCATTTATTTTATAATCTCCATCGTTAACAAGACTGACCTGTCTATTCAGGGAAATATAATCAAATTAGGGCTGATACATATGAAATATCCCTCAATCCATCCTTTCCCTTCAAACAGCCTTAATCATATAGTTAATGCCCTCATGAACGACTTGGCTGGACTATGGTGTCACCTTCCTAATTGGTTTCCTTGACCCTAGAGTCTGTTCTTTCTAACCCAGTTTACAATCAGGTGCCAAACTGATAGTCCTAGAAGACAGGTATGATTATATCAACCCTCCTCCCAACCCTCAAAAATTCTCAATGACTTCTCATTCCTGCAGAAACTCCTTAACTTGGCATTTAAAGACCTCCATAATTTGGATCCCATCCAATCTCCCAGGTATATAACATTATTTTCTTCTGACTCTATTCCAGTCAAATTGTTCTGCTTGGTTTCCTTGTACGTGGCATACCATCTCTTTTCCTATTAACCTTTGTGCTGGCTATTCCTATTGTCTTAACTGCATTTCCTCGCTTTCATTTGTTTGAATCTCTATCTTCCTTCCAAACTCAGTTTAGGTGCTACCACTCCAGGAAGGGTCCTAGCCATCTTAACTTTGTTGAGTGAGTTAAGTTCACTCTGTCATGCCTTGCCCTTCCCTGGATACCTTTCTTCCTCATCCCTTTATGTGTTGTCTTCTACCATTGGAACATAAGCTCCTTGCGGTAAGAGAATATCTTGTTTGCTTGTATCCCAGGCACTTTGTAAAGTGCCTGGCACATAGTAAATGATTAATAAACATTCATTCAGTCTCTCTATGAAGTCTTTTCCTGTAATTTTTTCATGGTGGCCCCTAAGCCAAAAAAATATTAAATATCTCTGTTTGCGGTTCAAACAACTTAATAAGTATTTATGCCTTAGGTGTTAATAACACACATTAAATTGAAAGAAAACACTATTTTTGTTTCATTCTTAACCATAATTACTTACTAATGGGATTGTTCACCTGTTAGGCATTGTGCAGCTTCTTACACCTTAGAATCAGATTGGATATTACTATCCTCATGTCCTATCTCACATTGATTTTTGGAGATATTGGCTTTTTATCATAGCACCCACCCCCTGAAAACCCAGCTTCCCAAGACTATGATGTCATAAATGATAAATTTTGAGAGAAGTTGCTCCCACAGCCAAAAGTACAAGTAAACAAAAACATGCCTCAAACATTCAAGAACATAATTGAAAGGAATGTAGCCTGATCTAATGTTGAAACTGTGAACTACCTTTGAGCTACAAGTTTCACAGATATTGAGTAATGCTGTACGTACTCCAGAATTTAAAATATCCCATGGTACACCTGTGAATTGCTACAGAATCCTGAATTCTAAAATACTTCTCTGATAACCTTCTACATTGGTAATGATCTATTATGAGCAGTAGTTAAGATTATGAAAAATGATGAACAAATTGACAAACAGGGTGAGTGTAGAGACCCAAAGACACCTCTGAGGTACCCTCAAATTTAAAGGACTAGAAGAAGAAAAGGAGCCAGCAAAAAACAGTGAGAGTACCATTATGAAGGGCAAAGAGTCAGTCAGTCAAGAAGCATTTAAGTGCCTACTATGTGCCAAGCAATGTGCTAAGTGTTAGGGGTGCAGAAAGGCAAAAGATAGTGCCTGCCCTTGAAGAGCTCAAAATCTAATGGAGGAGACAATGAGTAAACAAATATGTATAAACAAGCTACGTACAGGATGTGTAGGATTAGTGGGCAGCTAGGTGGTGCAATGAACAAAGGGCCTGGAATCAGGAAGACCTGAGTTCAAATGTGGTTGCAGACATTTCATTGTTGTGTGACTCTGGGCAAGTCACTTAACCCTTTTTGCCTCAGTATTTCGTTTGTAAAATGAGCTGGAGAAGGAAATGGCAAACCACACCAGTACCTTTTCCAAGAAAATCCCAAATAGGGTCACAGAAAGTCAGACAGGACTGAAACAACAACAACAAAAAATAATGGACCAAATGTGCTAGAATTTTAAGATAGGCTTACTGCAGAAGGTGGAATTTTTGTTAAGACTTGCACAAAGCCAGAGAAGCCAGAAAGCACAGAAGAGAGCATTCCAGGCATGGCAGACAGCCAGAGAAATTACCTTGAGTCAAGAGGTGGAGGTTCTTGTTTATGGAAGTCTAATGTCATGGGATCAAAGAGTACATGGTGGGGAGGACGACTGGAAAGGTGTGGGGCAGGCAACTAGATTATGAAGAGCACTGAACATCAAACAGAAGATTTTGCATTTGACCCTGGAGATGTTAGGGAGCCACTGGGGTTTCTGTATGGGAGTGACAAGTTCTTTTAGTAGAGTCACTTGGGTGGCTGAATGGAAGATGGATTAGAGTGGGGAAAGATTTGTGGTGGACAGATCTACCAACAGGCAGTGTGAAGTGATGAGGGCTTGCACCAGGGTGGGTGGTAGCATCAGAGGATGTCTCCTCTGGGGTGCCCATATTTAAAAGAGATGTTGCAAAGGTGAAATCAACAGACCTTGGTGACAGATTGGATGGAGGGGGGCAGGCAGAGCAGTGTGAGAGATGGTAAGGAGTAGAGGATGACACCTAGGTTTTGAGCCTGGGGGAGTGGAAAGATGGTGGTATAGTTGAAAGTGATAGGAAAATTTGGAAGAGGGAAGAGTTTAGGGGGAAAGATAATAAGTTCAGTTTGGGGTATGTTGAGTTTAAGATGTCACCAGTTTGAGATGAGGGTTACTGATCAACATTCTAAAGGAAAGAAGTCAGTGCTTATGGGAGTTGGCTGTAAGTGACATAATCACATACACATTTGTACACAGAGGTTCTAGCCTCTGTTGTGTGTGGGAAGGATACAGGTAGTATCCTAGGTCAAGTCATTCATTGTCTCTGGGCCACAGTATTTTTATCTGTAAAATGTGAGGGTTGGACTGTATCATCTCTAAGTTCCCTTATAACTCTATGTCTAGGGAAGGGGAGTGAATTACCCTGGAAGAAATTTGGAAGGGAAATGTTTGATCAAAATGAATAAACAGATAGAGATAAGGAGGACTTTTGTTGCCATGAAATGTAATCCTTGAGCCATGGAATAGAATAAGAGATAATTACAGTAGAATAAAACATCAATAAAAAAGTAGAATCATAGAGCCAGAGTGGCATACCTCTGGGATATGGTAAAAGGCAAATTGATATCAGGTGACCTGGCAATTTGCTAGCTGTAGGACTTTGCTCATGTCACTGAACCTTTCATCTGTACCATGGGAATAATCTTTGTTAAAAGGTGATGATAAAGATCAAATGAGATGTTTTATTTAAAGTTCTTTATAGCTGTGAAGTGGTATATAAATATGAACTTATTACAAGAGCAGCATATGTGTTGTTACACATCTCAGGATGTTTATGACTAGCCACATCAACAGTTTGTATGATTATTATGATCATGGCCTTGCTGTCACAGTGGAGAATATACTCATCATAAGTCACACTCTGGTGATCTGGTCTGCCTGTTATACTGTGTTTACTCACATTTTCCTCTCTCGTGAGTCATCCAATAACAGCCCTGAGAAGAAAATCAAGAAAGTTCTCCTGGATATTTCTCTCTTTTCTCTCTCTCTCCCTCGCTCTCCCTGACTTTGAAAAAGCAACCATGCTGCTGGCAGACGTTCCCAGGGGGTATAAAAAAACCTCCATCATTTACACAGCTAGAGGCAGGATGATTTACTAAAGGAACACATTTCCCATAAAGCAGAATGTGCCTTGTCCATGACAGGGCGAAGGAAGAGGGGGTTAAAGTAATGAAGCAGCAGCTGTTTGCCACTCTTTGGAGTGAAGGGAGAGTTCGTCAGCAGTCAGTACCTCAGCCAGGCTGTCTTCCCCTTCTCTCCTCTCCATCAGTTAGCATATATCTTGTCTGTCAGTGTTGCCAACAATGAACTGTGGTTGAGAGCTGCTGAACTGACTCAGCCAGGGAATGAACATCCTTTAACCATTCGAAGAGGCTTTCGGGCTGCAAAGCTGGGCCTTTTGGACCATCTGTTCTCAAGAACCAAGCTCAAAACTTGTAAGGGAAGAAATCCAAAATGGAACAGCTACATACATTCCTAACTACTTTGTCAGGGCTCTCTCCTTCTCCCCTTCTCTATATTACTATTAAATTAACGCTTTCACTCCTATGTCATTTGTTCTCGACTGCTTGAAATCTTTAAAAATGGCTCAAAGAAAAGAATGTAGCATCATTTAAGTTACCGTTGACCACAAAGCTGCAGAAGCTACATGGTATCCAACAAGAGATCAGAGTTTTCTCCATAACACTGAGGGGAAAAGAAGGAGAACATTGGTTTCTTATACAGTCTTTCCAGGTATTTATATCTGCACTCAGGGGATCAAACAGACTATATTCTGATGAGTCATAGATTAAGATGGTGAGTCTTAGAGAATTCTAGCCAGAAGTTATCCCACGTGTCTTCCATATTCTCTACAGCAGACATCAGACATGTGGCAGGCCCGTGGCCCACAATGCTCCCTAGTGTGGCAAGCCAGATTAAAATGAAATTGGAAAATAATAAAATAAAAATGCAATATATCATTGATAATATTAATGTGTAGTTTTCTAAATTAATATGTAGTCTACAGGGATCCCTATGTTTGAGTTAGTGGCCCCCATTTCTATTTTCTATTAATGGAGCTCTGTATTTAAAAAGGGCAGCTAGGTGGCAGAGTGAATAGACTACCGTGGTGGACCCGAAGTCAGGAAGACTTATCTTCCTAAGTTCAAATATGGTGTCAGACACTTCCTAGCTGTGTAATCCTGGGCAAGTCACTTAACCCTGTTTGCCTCGGTTCCTCATCTGTAAAATAAGCTGGAGAAGGAAATGGCAAACCACCCCAATATCTTTGCCAAGAAAACCCCAGATGGGGTCAAGAAGAGGCAGACATTGATTGAAATGATTCAACAACAATAATTGGGGAAAAATATTAGGCTCAGGCTGATTTAATCATCAGTAATTAAAGGTTTCATCCTAGCTGGAGAAGTGGCTAACCTTTTACGAAAGGTGATGGAAAAAGGAGCTATAAAACCCATTGGGGTATGGGTCCCAGCTACCTTTAATGGCCTCCATTTTCTTATGTACCCTAATTACCATGAAGGTCACACCTAGGTATCTAGTGACCTCTTAGATGAGAATGCTAGAGGCCAGGAGAGCAAGGACTTTTTCTAAAGATGACTTACCTTTGGAATGTGATAAATTCCTCCTTTTTTGCAATCTTTTGACTTCTTCATAGTTTTATTTTTGTACTCTGATTTGAGTAGAATGACAAGGAAGGTCATAATTGAAATGATAACTTACACTTATAGAACAGTAAGATTTACAAAGTTTTTCTCAGACTTGCCCCTTGAGGCAGATGATCAGTTAGTGGCTAGCAGCTTTTTTGGAAAGAAATGGGCAAGTAGTTTGTATTTGCTTAGGAATATCTGTGAGACAACCATTTGCATGAAATCTTAATTCCCTTCAAAGAATTCAATAATAGCCTGGGAAAAGAATCACTGTTGTTTAGAGAATGATTTGAGGTTTGCAAAGCATCATCTTCATGTATCCTATGCAAATCAGTGTAGTAAATATTATAAATAGGTTTTATTTTACCCCTATTTTGCAGGACAAGAAACTAAGGTAGAGAGAAGTTAAGTGACCACTTCATGGTCACACAACTAGTAAGAGAGGCAAAGGAAGGACTTCAATCTAAGTGGCTTCTAATGCCAATTCCAGGGCTGTCTCCAGCATCCTACTCTTCACATTATATGGATGCATATTGTGTGTAATGGTGATAACTTGCATGAAACTCAAATGTCTTGCCTCTTATGGCAACCCAAAAAGTAGAATTGGGATTCTGGAATTTGGAAAGATTTTTAAAAGTATACAGAGGCCTTTTTAAAAACTCCTTCATGGTTATACCAAAGCATAAGCATAGGACCACAGAACTAGGATTAGATATCTGAAGAGGTTTTCTTACCAATGCTCATAATGCATGAGTGCCTAACAAAGAAGAACAAGGTTTTCTTGTTAAGCTGTCATCGATGGATTCTTCTTTAGTCACTAAGTGGGTTTACTGTCTTAAAGGCAGACCTTGTCTTAGGTAGGCCTGAAGTTGGTTTCTAGGCTTGAGAAAACCTTACTTATGATTATGAGAAATTAAAATAAACTTTCCATGACTCATTTCCTCTACTTACAGAAAAGGACTATTTGTTTTTAGATGCTCTGAGATCATTGGGGGAGAGTGGTAGAAATACCAATTTCAGTGAATCCTGTGATGTAACTAAAATAGCACTGCTTTTGGTAACATACATTGAATACATGCAGAAATATTACAAATGTGACTAGAATTAACACTGTTCTGCTAAAGAGGCCCAAGCACTTTGAAACTATTAACATATATTAACCAATTTCTTCATAAAAATTGGGTAGTGTGTGTGGGTTCCTACAAGAAATTAAGGCAGCTAAGTGACACAGTAGAGAGAGTACCGGACCTGGAATCAGGAAGATCTGAGTTCAAATTCTGCCTCAGTCATTTCCTAGCTGTGTGACCCTGGGATGGTTACTTAACTTCTCTTTGCTTCAGTTTCCTCATCTATAAAATGGGAGATAATAGTAATATCTACTTCCTAGGGTTGTTGTGAGACTCAAATGAGATATTTGTACGTCGCGAAACTTGAAGTGCTATATAAATGTGGGGTATTATTACTAGGAAAATTAAAATTAAATCTTGCCATATTACATCATTATTCTCCTCAAGAAGCACACATGGAATTGAGATCTCCTAATTAATAGAATCACAGACTCATTTTTAGAGCTAGAAGTGTGCCTACTATAGGGGTCTGTTATAAGTGCCTTATTTTATAGATAAGGGAATTGAGCCCCAGAGTGTTCTAGTTACAAGCTCAACATCATACATCTAGTTAGTTGCCAAAACAGGATTAAGATTTATATTCTAAAAAACTCAAGTGCGCAAGTTGAAGATGGAATGACTATGTCTTGAGAAAGATGGTATATAACTTCTGGGTTGTCACATTTCAAGAAGGATATTGATAAGCTGGAAAGCACTCAAACATAAGTGATGCCTAGGGTGTAGGGTCTTGAATTCATGCCACGTGATGATCAATTGAAAGATCTCAGGGAATATTTAACTCGAGGAGAGAATTATGGGAAGGCTGGGGAGGCATAGTGGCTTTCTTTAAGTATTTGAATGATGCTAATGGGACATAGGAGTTAGGTTTATTTTTTCTGCTTTGTCTTAGAGCAAAGCAGAGCTAAGAGCAAAGAGCGGAGGGTAAAGAGAGCAAGATATTCACTTTTTTAAAAGAAACATTTCCTAACTGTTGTTATTGAGTTGTTTCAGTTGTATCTGACTCTTCATGACCCCATTTTAGGGTTTTCTTGGCAAAGATGCTAGAGCGGTTTGCCAGTTCCTTCTCCAGCTCATCTTACGAATGAGGAAACTGAGGCAAACAGGGTTAAAGAATTTGCTCAGGGTCACACATCTAGTAAGTGTCTGAGGTTGTATTTGAACTCAGGTCTTCCTGGAGACTCAGGTCTCCACTCTCTATCTGGCTCTCTATCCACTGCTCCGCTTAGTACACACAAGTGAAATGGCCTGTGTTGACTGTGAAGGATCCATGTTCAGGGGTTGTGGGACCATTGAGATGATGAGAACCATAAGGAGGTAGCAAAAATAATTTTATTAAGGTATTGGAAAAGACTAAGTTGGGGGGACAGGGGAATTTCACCTCCAATAGCAGAGGGAAGTCTAGGTCAAATCATTGCCAAGCTGCTGCCAGCAGAACAAGGAGCTCCCAGAGTTATGAGCTTGACCGAGAGACTTTTGTGAGCCAGTTCAAAGCAATCTCTTTTATTAGAATCTGAGCTTTTTGCCTAGAATCTTCAGCACTTGAGTGTTATGCAACACATAAGGCCAAATAAAGAAATTCTGTTTGCCAGACTCTGGCAACACTCAGTACTCACTGGAAATCAAAAAAGCTCCTTTGGTCAACCTGTCTTTCCGTAGACATCATTCTGTAAATGTCTTGTCTCCTACAGTCTGCCTTGGGAATTTGTGGGTTCTACCTCGTGAAATGCCTTCAAACAAAAGTTGAATGACCACTTGTTGGATGTGTTCTAGCCAAAGCTCTTTGTCCCATGGGTTGGATTTGATGTCTGCTAAAGTCTCTTCCATCCATGACATCGCACAAACTGTAGGGTTTATGTTTCATGAAACTTCTACCTTGTAATCATTCCATCACCCAATGCTGCCACGTGAGCTAATCTCTTAAACGTTATTTTATTTGGTGGATTTAAAGAATGGAAGTTCCAGTTTTAGCTACTTTCTTGTGCGATAGGTGGAGTAGACATAATAACCCCCATTTCACTGAAAGAAGTGATCAATCTATTACAGCAAAATAGGTGACGGTAGCAGAAGTAGAGCCCATGTCCCCATGATTCATGACTTTTAGTCTGATATTCTTCCCACTTTGTTAAAATATTTTTGATGTTTTTAAATCTATTAATGTATTTTGGGATATTGAACTTATGTTGAACAAGGATAGTCAGGATTTGAGAGAAATTAGATGCAGTGGAAAGAATATTGGGTTTGCAGTCAAAGGACTTGGAATTGGATCAGCTGTACTATTGACTAGCTGCATGGACTTGGATAAGTCATTTTTATCTTTTGTAGATCTTAGCTTTCTCATTTGTAAAATGAGGAGATTGGACTCTATGATCTATTAGGTCCTTTTCAGATCTAGAGCCTATGGTTCAGGTTAAATAAAAATTAGAATGTTGACAAATATAATTCTTTGACTACTTAATGAAAAGTGGAATTTATATAGCACTAGAAGGTTGAGGCAGCTAGGTGGCTCAATGGATAGAGCAGTGGGCCTGGAGTCAGGAAGACCTGAGTTCCAATCCAGCCTCATACACTTACTAGCTGGGTGGCCCTGGGCAAATTACTGAACCTCTGTTTGCCTTAATCCAGTAGAGAAGGAATTGGCAAAGTATTTTGGTATCTTTGCCAAGAAAACCCCAAAGGGGATCATGAAGCATCAGACACAACTGAACAACAATAAGAAGCTTGCCAAAGCATTCCATATGCATTATTTCATTTGAATTTTCCCAACAGTTTTGCAAGGTAGGTACAACCGGCATGATTCACCCAATTTTCAGATTAGGAATGATGGATCAGAAAAGTCAAAGGATTTGTCCATTGTCACCTATCAGGAGTAGGCTTTGGAACCAAGTCTTCCTGATTCCATCACTCCATTCACTGTGCTGCCTTGATCGTCCATTCTACCTTAGCATTATCACTATCAGATCCATATATCATGGAAACAGTTTCATTTTTAGGGAAGGTTGGTTTGTATAATACAAAATCTCAGAAATGGGCAAGAAATAAAGGGGAACATTTTACCTATGAAGATCTTAGCTTAGCCTGGGATTCTAAGGACTTCATGACTAGGACTGTATGTTTTCTTTGGTTTAGCAAAGTTGGACTGCTTCCTCAAACCATTTGGATAATTCACACCATGTCAATTCATTAAGCAAAGTTTCTAGGGGCAAAATCCTTTTGGTTCCTGAACTTCTTCTTGTGTGAAAAGTAGCAATTACCTATCAGATCACGGAATCAAAGCCATCCAGTCCGGTGTATATCTGACCACATTTGCAGGAAGTGATCAATAACCACAGAGGAGATCTATACTACCTTTACCCCTCTAATTGTCTTACCTTGCCTCTGTACAACTTCCTCCTCTTGTTCCTAGTTCTACCTTCTGAAGCCAAACTGAATATATCTCATTCTTCAAACACTGAACAAATTGTGCTACCCTGACAAGAATGGTGGTTTTGGAAACCTAGAAGGCAGTGCAGAAGACTTAGGTTCAAATACCAACTCTGCTATTTACTGTGTCACCTTGGTCAAGACTCTTGAACTCTTTCATCCTAATTTTTCTCATCTTTAAGATGATGGAACTAGAGGGGCAGCTAGGTGTTGCCATGGATAGAACACCAGCTGTGGAGTGAGGAGGACTTAAGTTCAAATCCATCTTCAGACATTTACTAGCTCTATGACCCTGGGAAAATCACTTAACCCCTATTGCCTCCAAAAAAAAAGAGATGATGGGACTAGACTAACATTTAATGTCTCTTTTAGCTCTAAATCTTTTAAATACTTGGAAACAGCTGTTGTTCCCCCGCCCCTTCCCCAAAGCTTCTTGTCCTCTAGGCTAAACTTCCATGGCTCCTTCAACCTGACCTTGACATGGTGATAAAGCCCTTACTACCTGCATTGCCCTTTTGTGGGTCAAAAATATCCCTAAAGTATACCCCCAGCAGTAAGAGCAATACTTCCTGTATGGTCTGACAGTGGATGAATATAGTGAGACTATGAATTCTGGTATTCTGGGCACTAACCCTTTCTTGATGTCTTCAGACAAACTACAGGCTCAAAATATCTTATCTATGAAAATCCTTTAAAACTGTAAAATGCTTATCAGTACAAGTTATTATTAGTAACAACAGTGCATTATATCATTGAAAGATGTGTTCTCTGTGTGTGCTTACCCATAGTACAGTTCTGTATGACTATTTCAGCAGTCCATATTGCCTGAAACTTATGGTCTGCATGCCAAAATACATTGGATCTATTTTCACATATTGTACTTGATGAGTTGTTTGGTGCGTATCAACGGATTTATTTATATGCCCAGAATGAGTTTTGTTTTTCCTTTCATAAAAACCAACCCTCAACTGTAAATCAAACCTCAATTTGTGTTTTTTAAGCTTATTGCTATTGAAATATGAGTAGTTACTCAAATTAGATTTGAATCCAAGTGGACAGGTGTTACTTGTCATTATTTTCCCTCTAATATTTATACATAAGCATAAATGATGTTGAATGGGAGAAGGATACAGCATGATGTAGGGAAAGAATCATTTTCCTGATCAAATTCTTTGTTCTAATGCATGCTTACCACTAAACCACTCTGTGACCCTGGATAAGTCACTGTTAGGAGTCCTAGTTTTCTCATCTGTTAGTTGAGATGAGAAAGTTAGAACTCTTAATAATTCCTTTCACTTCTAGTCAAATAAGGAAACATATATTAAGTGATTACTATTGCCAGGCACAGTGCTAAATGACAGAGATACAAAAAAAGAGCAAAAACCAGTCCCTGACTTAAGGAGTTTACCTTCCAATAGAGGAAGACATCACATAAAAGGAAGCTGAAAATTGCAGGAGCAGGGGTGGAAGGTACATAGGGGTGGGGGAATGATGGAGAAGTCCAGAGGAATACATCCAGGTGGGAAGTGAAGAGCTGGCTGGCCTGGGCACCCTCCATAAGCAAATGTTCTGAGAGAAGCCCTTCACACTCTAATCAGAAGGAGGGATGTGAGGCAGAGAGGGTACTGATGACATATGAGTTCTAGTACTGCATTGATATTACAGGATCAAGAGGTTCCTGGGGCAGAAGTTTAGGGGAGTAGAGCTGGGTGAGAAATGAATACTAACATTATCATGATTTTATAATTTACGAGCAAGACATTCCTATGTTTCCCTATCTTTCTTAGAGTCTCACATTATTGTTTTTATATTTTGAAGGCTTTTGTCCTTGAAATGCCCGACTACCTCTATCTATGCTTTGGTACTCGGCTACAACAAGTCAATCATATCCATTAATATTTGGGGGCTTCTCAACCTTATGTCGAGAGGGTCAAGGCACCAACCACCTGATGTTAGTTTGAATTTCATGTAGGACATGTGTGTATATCCACAATTGTAAGATTTGGTGAGATGAATTGCTTGGCAGCTTGGAGATTGGTGAAGGGGAGAAGAGGATTTGGAGAAGAGAATAAGGTCATCCTTGTCTTGTTAGGAGGCAGAATAAGCTAGTTCCCAGACTTTTACCAATTAAGTTTCTTGAGGGAACTGACCATTTTGTTTTGAGTCTGTGTATCCCTAACATAGCATTTCCTTAATAATGGAGACCAATTAAGGCTTTTACCAATTAAGTTTCTTGAGGGAACTGACCATTTCATTTGGAGTCTGTGTATCCCTAACACATAGCATTTCCTTAATAATGGAGATCAAGATGGTATTTATGGCTGAAAGGCACAGATAATCTCCATACCTTTTTAAACTACAAGTTTCAATCTCCTTAAGTAGTTACAAACTTAATTATCCTTCAGTTTGTTGAATGGATATTCCTGTTCTTAATTTTATTATTTTTCCTGTTATAAGTTTCCCATTATTCACATACAAGTTCCTCTTCTACAACACAGACATGAAGTAAAACTACTACTTCCAACTCCTCGACCACCCTTATAATGAAATCAAGGCATAATCAGTTCCTCTCATACTGAGAGTTTTTGATTCCATCATCAAGATTTTGTAGAAACATAGGATAAACCCTTGAAATTTTGGATATTAAGAGGTCAGCTGGTACTGGAAGTATGACCTATATGGGTTCCCTGTGTAGTCTATGTGTTGCTTTTTGGGGGGTGGAGGAGGGAGGTTGAGAATAGGGCAGAGCTGTAATTTTGTCATTAGAAGAACTCCTTGTGTGGAAGTTGCTTCCACCAAGGCAGATCTGCAACTTAATCTTAGAGAGGGTTATATGGGGAATTCAAAGGGGACTAGCACTTCTGGTATGAGGACTTGCCAACCTTTTGTCAGGGCTGGTCATCCACCTTTAGTGTCTACCTGGCATTTAGCTCTCACCTGTGGCTCCAAGAAGCGGTAGCATGCACAACAGCCACACCCCAGTAATCCATCTCAATAGACAAAGCTAAATGAGGTCGAGGATAACCAACGAGCCTCAAGCCCATTGGTGAATTAAGAGAATATCTACGCCAAGTATGTGAAGACTTCACCTGTGAATTGGTAGAGTAAGAACAAGTCATTCCGATGGCCATGAAGGCAGCGGAAACAGGTGCTGTGGAGCACTTAGAGCTTGATCAGACATCAATGACGCCAAGGTCATTGCCAGTCAGCTTGACTTTTGTCTTGCCAGGTGGACTTTGATGGCTCTGAGAGCGAGGCTGACAGTTTTGTGCAACTGTGCCTCACTTAAATCCAGTTCACGTGGGAGTCAAGACATCACCTGTGATGTCAACTGTCCTCTTTGAAAACAAAGGACCAATGACAAGTTTTAGAGAGCTTTCTGGGGCACCAAGGGTAAGTGACTCACCCATGGTCATTCAGCATGTTTCAGAAGCAAGATTTGAACATAGGTTTTCCTGATTCCAAGGTCAACCCACTGTGGTCCCAGACTCCAGATCATGATTTTACATCAATTCCTCTTCCAGACATCCACCCAGTCTACCTTGCCCTCCGCCTACTGTTTTCCTTCACTTCCAGCCTTTTTTTCCATGACCAGATCACACACAATAATCAAATCAATAATTCCCTTGCTTCCCAAAAGGGTATACCAATTTAGTGACATATGGATCAAATCACAATCTCTGTGATTCCTAGACCAAAATCCCTTTCCCTGGGCTACCACTATTTATGTTGTTGCCTAGCATGGTAGGGTTAGGGCTTCTCTTTTTGTATTTAAATCTCAAGGGCTTCTTATAGTGTCTGGCTTATCATAAGGGTTTAAAAATGCTTTTAAAATTCATTCCTTATGCCACACTGCCTCTTAGTTCTTTGTTGCATTAATATTTGCAACACAAAACCTTCAAGTGAATTTTTGGCAATGGGTTAAGATTCGAGGAAGGATATCACCACTACCATTTTAAAAGAATTAATTCCCTCATTAATTCAAATCAGTATTATTTGGGCAGTGGCAAGTATGTGTGGAGAAGTCTCTATAAGGCTTTTTGCTTCATGGAAGTAGTCTGTGAATCAAAAATGCTTGGGGATCATTGATTAAAAAAGATAAAATTCCCAGGAGAAGACACATATCAATGGAAACTTCTTCTCCAGTCTATGGACCAGAAATGGACTGCTATAGATTACTCTTGTAGCTATGGCAGTTGTAGACTGGGATCACAGTTCTGGAGCTGGAAATAGCCTCACAGGTGATTTAGTTCAAAGCTCTTCTCTTTTTCAGATGAGGTAATTATGCCTTAGGGGAGGTTATATGATTTGCCTAAATTCACAGAGATAGTAAACATGAGTGGTGGGAATCCCTGGTATCTTTGCAAAAAATAATGGATTGAGCCTTAGATCTTAAAGAGACAAAGTTTGGGGAAATAGGAAGGGCAAAAATAATGATCAAGACAAATAGGCAAGGAAACGAGGTTTGACCTCTTTCCACATGAGAGTGGATGGAGCCTGGAACAAGGGATTTTTCAATTTAAAGTCGAGGAACGTATAGACTTAAAAGGAGGAACCAATCAGAGCTTGAGATAAAGGTTCTATATTGTTAGAATCACTGAATCAAATCAAAGGCAAGTTTTAGTGAAGGCTGTGTGAAATTTTTAAAATTTTCCATCACTATGATAATGGCAAACAATTTTTAAATAGTCCCTTGCAGTTTACAAAGTGCCTTATCTAGTGATCCAGTGATAAGACTGCAGAACCTGGAGTCAGGAAACCCAGAATTCAAATTCTGCCTCAGACGTTTACTATCTCTGTGACCCTAGGCAAATAACCTCTTAGTCTCAATTTCCTCTTATATAAAATGGGCATAATACTAGCAACTACTTCCCTGTAGGGAAAATCACATGAAAGAGGGGCAGCTAGGTGGTACAGTGAATAGAACACAGGCCCTGGAGTCAGGAGGACCTGAGTTCAAATCCAGCCTCAGGCACTTGACGCTTACTAGCTGTGTGAGCTTGGGCAAGCCACTTAACCCCAAATTCCTCGCCTTTCTCCCTCCAAAAAAAAGATCACACGAAAGAATATTTGTAAAGTGTTTTGCACACCTTAAAGTACTGTATAAATGCTAGCTGTCTTTTAAGCTTTACAGCAACCTTTATGAAGTAGGCAATGCAAATATTAGACCCATTTTAAAAACCCACATATTTTCATGTATCTATCTCTCTCTGTGTGTATATATACATACATACGTATATGTATGTATATATATACACATAGGCATTCTTAATTATTGTCTTTGTTTTCATAATAAAAAAGGACCAAATAAACATTTGTTGACTATGTCTTAGTTTGAGGGGTTTTAGACAACATGATCTCTAAAGTATCTTCCAGCTTTAAATCTCTAAAACCATAACTAGGTATTTTTATTTTTGTCACCTCCATCAGAGGTGACATCCTTATCCTGGCTCCATCCCTCAAATCTCACATGCTTTGTCTTTGCTCCTTAGGAGACCATTTACAGGTAGTCACTTGCTTTGCATTTCTAGCAGAACCGGGGTCAAAGAATTTGTGTGTCTGTGAGGAAAACTAGAGAATGAACGAAAGGCGACTTTCTACCTCCTTGTCCTTGTCACTTTTACAACATGCTGGACTTTCTGAATGTCAGGTTTAAGAATCCAGGGAAGACTCGCTCCTTTCAGAGAAAGATCAAGAGAGAAGGAGAGCCAGCTTTTAAAGACAGAGGGATTGTGCAATCATGACTCAAACACATTATTGTGTGAAGACAGAAACCAGATCCTGTCCTATTTTTACCACAGTGATACATTTGCCACGACAAAAAAGCAGTAAATACCTAATGTTTCCATAAGACACCTGACCTTTACCTGCCACCTTGGGCCTGTGCTCTAACAGAACACTGTGACTCAAGATTCTGAATGCTGTCAAGTCACTCTCCAGCTAATGACATTCTGCCTTGTTTCTGTGGTGGGATTTTACATGCGATGTCACTCTTCAATAGCCATTTAGCTTTGGTAATTATGATATACCTGGAAATTCATATCAACTCCTCATATTGCTCATTCACCTCCCACATGCGTACTTTTCCAAGAGAACAGAACAAGACAGTTTGTAGTTAACTAGGATCATTTTTTAAATTTTTCTCTAGAGGTCTTTAAAACACAAAGTATCTATCTTTTTATATAAAGACCTTAATTTGGTTACCTCCTCAATTATGTTCATGCCTGAAAAAATCCCCCAGAAAAATAACACCTACAGCACCCTCCAGTGGCAGACCCAGGGATTTAAATCAGACATCGAGAAATTTGATTTTTTTTTCCCTGATCATGGAACGTCAAATGTTAGAGCCAATTGCAACCTTAAAGATCGTTCCCTTAAGCCTTCTCCTTTTAAAGAAGAGAAAAATGGGACACAAGTGAAATGATTTGTCTGATGTCACACAACTAGGCAAGGTTATAAGAATAATAAAATTATTTTTAGAATATTACTAATATTGCCAAGAATGTCGGGTTAGGATAACAAAGTTAGCTCCTTTAGAGTTTGCAATATTTTGTTACATAATTTTGTCCTTAAAGCAATCTTAACGCAAGAAGCTCAAGTATTATTATCTCACTCATATAGGTTAGAGAAAACTCAGACTTTGATGTCAAATGACTTGCCCAAAGTCACGCAACCAGTTAATATCAAAGATAGGGCTACAAACAAATTATCTTGATATATTTGGAATTACAATTATAGCAAGAAAAAAACACAATTCCTGTAGTATTAACCTTTAAACATCTTTAAATGCAAGCCAATATGCAAAAATGAAGCTTTTGGGTTTTTTTAATTTATTTTCTATTTCAGGTAAATTGAACTATTTTATTGGATAACTTTTTTCCCCCTTTTTGTTCCAGACTAGTGATTTTATTAGTGAACAGAATGGCAAGGAAACTCCTGCCAGTATAGACCTGCAGTTGTTTTACAATTTACAATCTTAGAGATGACAAGCCTGGAGAAAATAGAGGTTAGGTGACTTGCCCAGAATCGTTTGGCCACTATGTATGTCTCAGGCTAGATTTAATAGGAGGTGTTCTTTACTGAGCACAGCTCTCTGTCTGTTATATCCCCTAAGCTATTCTGCCTTGCTATTCAATAACTACTGATGTAAGAGGCCCAATCCTAGAGGTAAAATCTCCTCTGATAGATTGAACTCCAATTTTACTCCTTATCATCATGCATTAATCCATATGGATTCTTCAAGTCAGCTGCTTGTGGAAGGAAAAGTAAATGTGCCTTTTCTACAGTGTCATTTCTCTCTTTGGAGCTCTGCTCTGAAAATTCTTTTGGTGATTGCTGTCATCTGCTGTGAGCATCTTCTTGCCATAATGTCTGGACCCACATATAGTTGGAGGATAATTTATGGCCTATCTAGCCTCACTTTGGGTAGGTTTGGACCTGATCAAAAAACCTATTCCAAAGCTTCCTAATCTAACTAGCATTTAGGTATGTCACTCTCTGTGCATCTGTTTCTCTCTTAAATTCTTCTTAGTATCTACTATGGAAAGAATTCAGGGGCAAGGGTTCACAGCTTCGTTGCAGGTAAGACAGCCACATAGAGCATGAGGGACCATTGACACACACACCTGACCATAATACAACACATGCCTTGAATGTTCTCTATCCTCTGTTTCACATACTGACCTCTTTGGATTCCTGTTAAAGAATTTTTCAGCTGTGTGAGAGTAATACCAGTTATAGTCGTTAGCTATTTACCCTTCATTGCTAATTACTATATCAAAAAATAGGTGGCAGGGAACTTTTCAGGAAGCAAACTCCTTTGACGAATGCAGATCAGAGCCTTTTCTTTCATTCATGGTCTTATAAAGGTGCCTAGAGATTAAGTGACTTGCTTAGAATCACACAGCCAGCATGTGTCAGAGGTGAGTTTTAAGCCCACATCTTCCTGTTTTTGAGCCTGGTTCTCCAATCTCTACACAATCCTGCCTTCTAAAAGATCTTCCCATTTTCACTATCCCTTTTAAAATCTGTTCTTCGTGTTCTGTTGATCTGATTTCTCTTATGCCCAGACCTCTCTGTATGTAACACTTGCTCAAAAATTTTTCAGTATCTCCTGTTCAATTTCCTTGGTATTTAGGGTCATCTAGAATCTGAAAGTGTCCTACTTTTCTATTCATTTTCACTTTCCAGAAAACCTGGCTGCATGATTGCTGAAGGTCCTTCCTGACTCTCAATCCTATGATTTGGTGACCACTGCCAATCTCAGTAGTGCCACTGGTGTCTTGCTCTGATGCCTTTGTTCGTCTTCCAACTACTGTGATCCTAAATATAAGCTGTTCCAAATCAAGTCAATTAACATTTATTGAGCACCCTCTATGTGATCAATCACTGTACCAGGTGCTAATGATATAAAGGGGGGAGGAAGTATAGTTCCTTTATTCAAGGAGTATACAAGCAAATGGAGATGACACCTATGTACAAACAGGTGAGATAGGGCTTCCCAAAGCTCTAATATTTTAGAACTGCAGGAAGACTTTTGGGACACCCCGTAGGAAGGATACATTGCAAATAATCTCAAAGAGTTTCGCATTCCAAAATGCCCTGAATTTCCTATTACCTTCTCCCATTGAAACCCTACCTATCCCTGAAAGCCTGACTCAAATACTCACTCCTTAATGAAGGCTTCTTTGATTTCCTCTCAGCTCAAGTCAGACCTTGCAAAGCAGTTGGTTTACTTCTCTCTTATGTACTGATCATGTGTTATATATTATAATTATTTGCCTATGTATCATATAACCACACCTATACTATAAACAGGGGCTGGGACTTATTTAATTGCTTTATGTCCCCAGAATTTGATATAGTGTTCTGTATACAGTAGTTGCTTAATTGAAGTCAGTGCATTATAATCTCCAGATGACAGAGGTTGTTTTATTTATTTATTTTGTATCCTCAATGTTTAGCAACATAGTCAACACATAGTAGGTATTCAATAAATGCTTATTGATTACTTGACTGCAATTTATTTTTCTGATTATAATTATCAATTCTATTCCTAAGTACTCAGGATTCATAATTTGTTCAACACAATCACCTCTGTATGCAGCTTTGCAACTTAAAAATCATGGGAGGGAATTTTGGTTGGAAGATGTGGTTTCAAGCCTGGGCTCTGTTAACCTTTCCAATTTTCAGTTTGCTTTGCTCATTTGCAGTGGGGATAATTTCCTCCATATATACCTCACAGTGACATTATGAAGATAAAATTATATGTGTATGTGCATATATATTCATGGAAATGCTTTGAAAAACTAAAAAGTCCTATGCAAATGCCAAGTGAGTATTATTAATAAAAGTCTGAGAGGCAGATCGGTTGTCACCTCCTCCATGAGCCCTTTATTGATTCTCTTCCCATCCCAGTAGCTAGAATCTCTCCCCCGAAATTAGCTTATATTACTTTTGTATATTTTGCATATACTTACATATGTTCATATTCTCTCACTCCAGTATAATATATGTTATTGAGGGTGGGGACTCCTTTGGTGTTGTCTTTGTATCTCCCTCTCAACATAATACCTGGCATGTGATAGACATTTAATAAATTCTTGTTGATTTAATAATTGAAGGAGGCTTCATGGTGCAGTGGAAAAAGCACTTGCTCTGGAGTCAGAGGAACTGGGTTCACATCTTGCCTCAGATCCTTCCAACATTTGTGGCATTGGACCAATTATCCAACCTCTCTTGACCTCAGTTTACTGATCTATAAAATTAAGGCATTAACTTAGATGGTTTCTGGGGTCCCTAACAGTTTGTCTTCATTGATCTTATGTTACAAACTCTTTAGCTTAAAAAATATGGTCATGTCTCCCCATCTGTAATGGCAGTGAGGCTCTTCAGGAGAACCTGGACAGCTGGCTGTCAACCAACAGCCAATCAGGTGTCATTTGCTTTGGTAGCTCTGCTTCAGTGGAGTACTTAAAGGGTGTCTCAAAGGTCTTAGTTCAGTTTTAAGCTATTAAGCTATTTAAGGCATTAAAGTTAAAATTGTGCTAAGAGTTTTGGGACACCTGACATCTAGATAAGAACCAGAAATGGATCCATTTGCGAGAATGTGATATTAATGAATACTACACACACACACACACACACACACACACACACACACACACACACACACAAATAGTTGTGAGATGAGTCACTTTGCACCAAAAAAAGCTTAGTCTTATATCCATAGATATAGTTCTTTACCTTAGCCAACTGTGCTGCAAATGCATGCATGGAGGAAAACCAAATGAGAATCAGTATGACCCATTACAGATCATGATCCCTACAAGATATAAACAGCCAAAAGACTCTTTGCTGCTTATCGTGGGCCAGGAATTTTGGGAGCATCTTGTAATAGAGAACAGAATCTTGTAGAAATGGCTCCAGTAGCTATATCTACAAGTATAATAGCCCTGTTCAATAATTTTAGCTTTTATATAAAAATGATCTTCTGATTTTCATGAAGTGGTAGAGCTGGAAGAAATTTTAGACATTGTTTATTTACAGATGGGGAAAATTGTATAGCATTAGCTGTTGGGATCATATAGATAGTAAAGGGAAGAGATGGGACAAGGACCTATATATCCTACTCAGCCTCCATTCATTTCACTAAATTGCATTATGTCAACTATAAGGAAATGATCCAATGACCTCAATCGTTCATGCAGGCAAACATGTATTTATTTATTTACTTACTTTTTTTCCTTGTGGTACAGGGAGAACCCTGTGAGGAACTCCTTCCAATGCAGATGAACCTTTTCTTTATAAATTATGGTCTTAGATGTTTGTCTGAGAATACTAAGAGGTTAAGTGACTTGCCCAGCCATGTAGAAAATCTTTGTCATAGGTAAAATTAAAATTCAGTTCTTCCTGATTTCAGGCTTCCTTTCTACTCACTTTCTACTCTGGCCTTTCTTTATAAATCCAGTATTTAGCCAGTGCATGGCACATGGCAGGTGTTCAGTAAATGCTTATTATGTCTGACTGACTCTGTTTGTAATGTCACCCAACCCTTGTTAAAGATTTTGAGATTGGTCAGTAGGCTGCTTGGATAAAGTAAAGAGTTTTGGGACATTCCTGTTGAATTATATATTTTGGAAGGAAAAAAAGAAGCCTTTTTAGAGCACTTTTCAGACCATTTCATTATCAATGAATAGGTACTGGGAAAGCTTGATAATAGAAGGTACCAAAAAATCAAAGCCTCATAGTATTGGTTTTATTTTTGTTTTTTTGCTATTATTTGTGTATGCTTTGCTTTAGACATAGGGTAAGTGATGCTACTATTAATCTTCCTGACTTTGAGATCACTCAGGTGATTAGATCCTTGAGTTGTAATTACCAAGCTCAGGCTGACAGAGTCTGATCTCTAAAAGGTGGGTTACAGTAACTAATCTTGCTGCCTTCACTAGTTAGTAAGAGAACAAATATTATTAGAATGGCCTATAGTCCTTACTATGCTACTTTCTATGATTCAGAATTTACCAAATTGTCATTTAAGAAGTCGGGCTATAGGTATGTTAGGACTGAGTTGTGATTTTTTGGGGCCTGGAGAAGTAGGGAAGATTTTTACCTCCGTGTTCAACTGTTCATATAGCATATGTGCCCTGTCCTTGCTGACAAGAGGAAGAAAATGTCTTGGAATGGAGTGGTATGTATAGAACGCTCTTGCTGACTAAGGGGTTTTGGGTCACAGTGTATTGCTTTTGGAGAATTTACTGCTTTTGGCAAATGCATCAAGATAGACAAAGTAAAGGAAACTATAATCACATTTATGTTCAATTCTTCTGGGACCAAATTTCAAATCCCATAAGTTGAAAAGAAAAGAAATGTTGAAAAGTACTGTCCTGAATTTCATAGGTTCCCTTAGAGTTTTGTCATTGGGAGTGTGGCTCTTTTAACCAACAGTTTTCATCCTCTGTTTTGTAATCAAAGTAGTGAATTAAAAGGTGCTCATTGAACTGCTTTGGGAAAATCCAAAGGCAAGTACAGTAAAAGGCTGATAATAGTTGCAGTTTTGCCAGGGTGACTTTCAGTAACTGAAATGCTACTCTCTCTGTGTTTGCGAAGCATATGTAGACTTAGCTTTGAAAGTATGACAAGACCCTTGAGATCTGGAATGTGTCAGCTGGCAGTTCTGAAGTGAGACTTCTAACCGGAGGCAATGCCCACATCTTTCAGGAGAGTTTTCTAATCTTATCAGAATGTGTTGAGAAAGTAAGTTTCTAGGAATTCTTTTCAGATGAGCTACTTCAAAGAGAAAAGCTCAGGAATGTGTTGAAAAGATTCCAAGTTATAAGTGATGACAAAGAAGTACTTATGTCTTGAGGGGGGTTATTTCATCTTTTAAATGCACAAATATGTATGTAAACATATATGTATACATACACGTGTATATTTGTATAATCTCAGGTGTAATTTTGACAGTGACTATGGTTTTCTTACTGCATGTCACAATGGAGATATCTTACACATAAGATAGTCAAATATAAATGGCAGAATCAGGAATTGAATTTAGGCTTTCTCAAGACCAAATCTAATCATATCTCCCTTGTAACATGTAACCAATAATATTAATAATAAATACATTTTTTAAAAAGTGAAACTTTTAACTAGGTTTTTAAAGCTCCAAACACCTCCTGCTCAACCATTTTATTGCTTTATAATTTCCATTTCTGCACGGATGTCTTAATTTTAGGTAGATAACTTAAATTTTAGACAACTACTTCGATATAATATAACCCAAGAGCTTTTTTGTTGGCATGTTTTTAAATGATGGTTTCTTGCATTATTGTTACCTCATGTACTAAACACTTCAAATCAGGAGTAATCCACAATAGATTATTTTAGCCAAAAGGTATCTATGTAGATTTTTTTATAATAATAAAAGGCACCTTAGAAACCATTACCAAAGTACCATTTGGGAGAAGAATGAATTGACCATTTGAGATATATTTTCTCAAATGATTAGAGAGAATAAAACTTTAGCAATACAAAAGGAATACATTTGTAATTATAATAATTTATTTGATACGTATTGGAAATAGTGACATTTTTGGGTAAGGAACTTCAGACAATAAAGAAGGGCAGTTGTAGATCACCGCCACTTTTATTGTAAAGGCAATAGTAGCATTTCTTCCAGTTTTTTAGATTGTATCCAGTTTTCTATTTCAAAGCACTAGACTGCTGCTTTTTTCAAAACTTAATGTGTTAGCTCTAAATAAAATGTAGTCAAGACAGCTTTATACCAGAACTGTCTGGAGAAAAAAAAGTCCTGAAGTCTCCGGTGGGTTGAATTTAGATTTCAACATAATTTAAGTATAAAATATAAGAAGCTGGAAGATTGCTTTCTAGATCTATGATCCCTTAGGTTAATAATAATTGTGTTACTAATAAGTAATTATTTCATTTTAAAAACTAATATTTTAACCTGTTTTTCAAATAAAAACTGTAAAAGAGGCTCAATGGTGGAAATCTAGTTGATTGTTTTTATTTAGGAGAAATTTAAGTATTGTTCTAAAGTTGTTTCAGTTGTGATTAACTCTTCATGTCCTCATTTGGGATTTTCTTGACAGAGAAACTGGAATGGTTTGCCAATTTCTTCTCCAGCTCTTTTTACAGATGAGAAAACTGAGGCAAACAGGGTTTAGGGACTGACAAAAGGTCACACAATATCTGAGGCCTGATTTTAACTCAGGTTCTCCCGATTCCAGGCCCAATCCACTGCGCCACCTAGCTGCGGTTCAGTGAGTAGTTGTCCCTTAACATCTGGAATATAGTTATTGTTTTCAAGAATATTGGGTTTTAGTCCTGAATTAAATGATAGTCTTCCCTATTCTAGCAAGTTTTTTTTTGAATTTGGGCCTTTGTAGCTCAGAGTCTTAGCTTCTGCTAGTACCTAATCTTTTTTAAAACTTTAATGACTTAAGTCTCCACTGGGGACAAGTTGTCATTTGTAGTTGTCATTATCAGATGTGGTCAACTTCAGAACTGTCATTTTCTATTATACCACACTGCCTGGTACTGCCCATTTGAAACAAGTCATTGCAAAGGACAAAAAACAGTGCTTATACCTGCATATAGTGTTTTAAAGTTCACAAAGTTCCTCCCTCTAATAAACCTTTGAGAAAGATAGCCCAAGTGGTGTTATTTCCATTTCATGGAGGAAGAAAGGCTTAGAATATTCATTGCTATCTATAATAGTCACATAGATAGTGTCAATCTAGTTTTGTTTCTACTTAAGAGGTTGCCTCTTATTAAGTACATAATATATATTTTTTGGTATTCAGTTAGAAAACTAAGAAATCTAAATAATACTTAACTAAGTAATACTTAGCAAAGAAAGTACTCACATTGAATTCCTTATTCAGGAAAGGTAACACATGTAGGATCTCTCTTTTTTTTTTCATCAATGGCCAAATTGATCTAATCATGGTGCTCTTTTACAAGAAGAATTGAACTTTAATTCTTGAAACCTTTCTAAGTTACAGAATTAGTGAAACCATTAAAAATATTGATTCTGATTTTTTCACAATAGTAATAGAAATCAACCTTTGTCTTGAAGTAGCACCATAAAGCGATAGCATCCCCAGAAGACTGGAAATGTATCACAGTTGTAAATTTTAGTGGTAAGTAAATTTTGTGCTAGTTACTTCCTAGAAATCAGTCTCTAGGTCAGGAGTAATCAGGTTGCTAGATGTGTGCGTGTGTGTGTGTGTGTGTGTGTGTGTATGTGTGTGCATGTTTGGGAGGGATAGCAAAAGGGTCAAAGGGTATTACTTTCAATCTCAAAAGTAAGCAAAGTGGAATGTCAGTTGAGTAGTTGAAAATAATCAGAAGGAGAACTCTAAGACATAGCTGTACTCTGGCAGAACACCATGCCTAGAACCTTTTCAAAAGAGATAATCCTTGTTTTCCATCCCTACCATACTATTTTGCTCCAAGAACCAGTTATAAGACATTGACATTGGTCACTTATGGGTGTTGGTGGCTGTCTCGGGGAGGTCAGAGAAAATGAGAAGAATGAAGACACTTTCTACAGAAAAAGACATTTAGGTTAAGAGGGAACAAACGTTAATAATAATAATGATACCCTGCGACTCTTTATCCTTTAAGTTGTAAAACAGTCATTGATCTGCAGTGGCAGAGTGAGTTTCTTATAGGTTCCCTACATGAATGAATGTACAGCACATATTGTATATGTTCATATATAACAAATCGCAATATGTAGTAAACATTGGAGGAGGAAACAACAAACCATTCCAGTATCTTTGTCAAGAAAACCCCAAGTGAGGTCACAAATAGTCAGACACAACTAAACAACAGTAACGACAACAATGTAGTAAATATATCCTTGTGCAGTGGAAATTGCACTGAATTTGGAGTCAGAGAATTTGAGTTCCAATGCTACTTCTGTCATTTATTGTCTGTGTGACTTCAAGCAAATCATTTAATCTCTCTGGTCCTGGAGTTCCTCAACTACAAACACACACACACACACACACACACACACACACACACACACACTAAAGTAGTGGTGAAGTCCCTTCTGACACTAAATCTCCAGTCCTATTTTGTAAGGCAGCAACAAGTGGGTTAAACCATAAACCCATCGTTAATATTTCTGTATCAGTATTGTTTTCTGGCTCCTGTCATGTGAAGGAAGTACATAGATTGCGGATGAAGACAGAGAACAAATACCACCAGAGTGCAGCAAAGCAGTTTAAAATCTCCCCTTTAAATATCTTCTGTCACTGGTTTGTTTGCACTGAGTTGTTTTGCCTTTTTTAATGTCATTAACTAATGAATTAATTGTTACAAATCATGTATGTTAAGGGGAATTTGAGTGACTGGATATTTTCATAGATGATGTTTACTCTTCAAAGATCTAGGGATAAAATTCAGAGTTACGAATTTCCTAATTTTTTTTTATTTCTACCAGTATCAACCTGTATTTTATTTTAAGCCAAACCCATATCTGCATGTCTATGCCTGTGTGCAAATATATTCGCATAAAGACGTACGTATGTGGGATTTCTTTTTCTCCTTTGTGTCTCTGGTACACAATGCTTGGCACTTTATAGGTACCAAATTAATATTAATTGAAATGAATGGGAAAATTTCAGTGTAGAAGTTCCCTATTGGGGTATAGATTAGTAATTTGTCTTTAGATTAAATTCTTTAGTAATTGCTTTGGACATTTAAAGGTAAAGTGAATTTCTCATGGCCATGTTACATGATGCTAGTATGTAGCAGAAATAGAACTTGAATGCAAGTCTTCCTGACTCCAGTGTTGGCTCTGCATGTGTCTTGTATATATATGTGTGTGTATATATATATATACATATAAATATATATATGTATGTATGTGTGCATAAATGGGGATAATAGCAGCATCTGCCTCCCACATTTGTGAGGATAAAATGAGGTAATATTTATAAAGTGCTTTGCAAACCTTAAAGTGCTAGATAAATTCTAGCTATATTATTAACGACAATAATAATACCATTATATGGTCTGGTATAGTTGATAGAGAGTAAGTAGTATTGAGTTCTTTTTTATTAATTTATAATAATATATATTTCCAGTAAAGAAATTTCCACTGTTCATGAAGATTAGCAGCTGCTCTCCAATTTATAGTCTGAGAGGTACTTGTGGGCTTCTGAGATGTTAAGTGAGTCACTTGTTCAGTGACATGACTGGTATGTGCCTTAGGAAGGCCTTGAATCTTCTTAACTTCCAGTGATGGAACTGGTTTTGTTCCTTTGTTTTTTCATCATGGAGGTGATCTCTGCTGTATATCAGTTTGTTTCTACAGGTTCAGTTCTCCGAATGATATAGCTTAGTTGAGATTTTATTCTGAATCGATTGTTGTGAACTTAAGTGTAATCTTCAATACGTGAAAAGGTAAAGACCAATAAAGTTGATAGACAGAGTGAGAAGATCAAATCCTAACTCAGAGACTTGCTCTCTGTATGACCTTGGACAACTCATTTGGCATCTTGGGGTCTCAGTATTTTCCTTGTGAAACAAAGGGTTTATGTCTCTAAGATTCCACCCAGATCTGTATTCTATGAAATTTATAACAAGATCAGAATGGCGAGAAATAATGAAATGCTACTGTAGCAAAAAGATGATTTATATAGATATCTAATTTTCCATTCTATAAATTGCATTTTCCTATGTAACCGTTTGTCCCAGATTGACACAGATTATCCACGGTTGTCTTCCTTTTGTCTCTTAGTAACCTAGTTAATGCTTTCATAAGGGACAACTACTTTAATTGTCAGTAATTGTTCATTATTATTTCAGTGCTCCCCTCCTTTCTCCTAAACATACCTGCTAGGTGGAAACTTTATTCTTGTTCCCAGTATGACACTTTTTTTATATAACCAGTGTCTTCCCTCTTTACTTTCTCCCCTGAAACATTTCTCTACTGCCCCACCCATCCTGAGTATTAGCTACTGTTGTGAATGAATAGCACTTTCCAAGAAATTCTGGAAAATAATCCTATAGATAGGATCAACATGACATTGCTATAACTTTCCTTGTAGTTCCTAATAAAAACCATGTCTTCAACAAAACCAGATATCTTTTTCTGTAGTACTTTGCGGTGTTGGTGTAAGCAACATAACAAAGGTCAACAAGTAAACATAAAGAACTTTTTTTCAGAAATCCTTCTTGAATTAGAGAAAGTATGGAGCTGATGGGAAAAAATGATAGGTAATATCCTAAAGGCATTTAAAAAAGACGATAATGTTTTCTGAGTCTTAGGACTTCAGTTCTGTATATCATATAAACTTCGGTTGTCTGAGATTTTTGTGGCAGCCAGGTGTCAAGAGAGCTGGACCTGGGGTCAGGAATACCTGACCTGAGTGGTATGAACTATGACAGGTTACTTAACCTGTCTGTCCCTGTTTCTTCATCTGTAAAATGGGCATAATGATAGCACCAACCTCCCAGGGTTGTTCTAAGGGTAAATATGGATAATATTTGTAAAGTGCTTTGTCAAATATTAAAATCACATATATATGTTATATGTCTGTGTTATATGTGTTACACATATAACATATATATATAAATATATAACATACATGTGTTATATATGTGTTGTTTTATATATATGTTGGCTATTGATGATGATGATGATGTCAAGGACTTCTTTTGTTCGCTCAGTATAATCATTTCTTACATACTATTTTCTCTCCATAGACACTAGTTATTGCCTTGATTTTGAAGATTCAATCCTAGGACTCTACCTGAGATTCATGGATTATTGTCCCTATACTAAAATGACTTACTATTAATGAACAGAAAGCTCTTGAATTGAGATATTCTGGTATCTTGAATTTTATTGTTAACTCAGAGCTAACAGGAGAATATTTTTTGTTTGTTTGAAAAGTTATTGTTGAAGACAGTTCTACTTTCCTGCACCAGCTAGCCAGTCCAGCTTAAGGAGCATGATGGTCATCAAAGTCTGCCATACCATTAGAGATCTGAAATTTGAAGGGATTTCAGAGACCACCTAGTTCTACACCTGGCTGAAATGTAGAACACTTCCTACAAGATACCTAGAAAATACTCATCCAATCTCTGCTTGGATCCCTTCCTTAATTTTTCTCTATTCTCTTTATAAAGTACTATACATTCAGAGGGCATAAGAAAGAAATGCATCTTAAAATATAACTTGCAAGTTTTTTTTTAATCTGATAGTTCGTCATCATTTTACCCCTTTCAAAAGTTCGGTACGGGAACATTTTGGTTGGGTTCTGATTAGATGTGGCTTGTCAGTTTTTTGGGGTGTATGTGAGAGAGAGAG
This sequence comes from Phalanger gymnotis, assembly GCA_028646595.1. Taxonomy (NCBI): domain Eukaryota; kingdom Metazoa; phylum Chordata; class Mammalia; order Diprotodontia; family Phalangeridae; genus Phalanger; species Phalanger gymnotis. The sequence continues at coordinate 120,363,104 of CM053626.1, read as the reverse complement.
AACTGCAGGCTTTTGTTGTGGGTTTTTTTTTGCAATATAAATGAATTTTCTGTGAAAGTATGACACTTCGTTCTTCAAAATTCCTGGGACATAAAAAAAGAATGACTAACAAATAAATACATAGATGCAAATTGTCATTACATATAGACATACATATAAGTCAGTTAAATTACATGGTACACAAATCAAAACTACACTCCGTATTAACTGTAGGTTGGACTATATGACAATTTCCAAAAATGGGATTAAGAGATCTCATTCCTGTTGTGTCTCAGTGACCTCTTTGGAAGTTCAGCAGTCACTGAAAGAGCTGAGCAGTTTGATGTTAGAAGATACTACATGTCCAGAAATCTGGAAGCTAGCCTCACTCCTAGCTTACTTTTAGTAACACAAATGTTTTATTTCCTCAGAAAGAAAACAGCAAGGAGCTTCTCTTTGATTCATACACTGAAAGAGTTTAATCCCCCCAGGTACATTCAGAGACGTACCATCTAATCAAATGAAAAAGGATTTTTAAATAAGTGACCCTTGATATTGATGGTTATAGGAAAGGTAAAGAGGGAAATATCCAAAGTAACTTGAGCCCCAGATATTGATGACAGATGACAATTTATAAAAAAAATAAGAATTCTATCCTAATTTCCTTTTGGGTATAATCTGGTAGAAGAGACTGACTGGTGGAATGGTGTCTGACTTTGGTTCTAACCATAGGCGCTGCTGTGAAGTTATGAATAAATAGAACATTTTTTAACCTGCTGCTCATTGACAGTGACTTCATTTTGTGAGCATACTGTAACTTCCATCTTTTAATTGTGGCATCCCCCTGCTCTAAAACTAATGGATCTACGTCTTAGATGGAGTAAAACTCAGCCACTTGTCTTTAAAGCCTTCATTATCTTGGCTTAGTAAACACTTCCAAATTTCATTTAATTTCCATTCACATATACCACATTCCATCCAAATTAAACTACTAGTTATTATTCAGACTAGGGCAGCTAAATGGTGCAATGGATAGAGGGCCTGGAGTCAGGAAGACTACTTTGTCTTCCTGAGTTCAAATCCAGCTTCAGACACAATAGCTGTATGACCCTGGGCAAGATACTTAACACTGCCTCAATTGCTTCTCTGTAAAATGCTCTGGTGAAGAAAATGGGAAGCCGTTCCACTACCTTTGCCAAAAAATACCCAAGAGTTCATGAAATGTCAGACATGACTGAAAAAAAATGACTCAACAACAAACAAAAACAAACTCAGACTAGACCTGCTATGTCCCATTTTTGTGCCTTTGTCCAGGCTGTCTATTTCCTCCTCCTCTCTACCCCCCACCAACCATATATAGGAAGTATTACTTCTTCACCTTTACCTTTATGAATCTCAGCCTCTTCTTCTCTAAAAAGTAAGCAACATCTAGAATCCTTACCCCAAATAAGATTGTTTATGGGGAAAAAACAAAACCCATTACATAAATATCAGTTGTTTTTCTTTAAATGGATGCAATAAGAAAACATTGGTATTTGTGAGTCCTCTGAGAAGAGCTTGGGAAATATGGTTTTCAGAAATGTAGTGAATTCCATTTTAGAAAAAGAAGTACTTTTGAGCAATTAAACAGTGAGAAATGACCTTTAAAGCCTCAGATTGTTTTTTACTAGCTCCTTTAAAGTATTGCCATTTCCCAGCCATTGCTATTTTCTAAATTTCTAAATAAAAGGTCAGCCTTAACCCTGAAAGTGGAAGTTGTTTTAATTACTTACCTTCTCACTAGATAAGAGGCTTTTTATATGGCTGGAAATGTATTTTGAGGAACTAAGTAGTTATTTTAGATGGTCACTTATGTGCAAAGATCATAGAAACTGACTCGATAATCAAAACCAAAACCAAACCAAATCAAGCCAAAGACAACAAAACTGGTAGGCAGAATTTACCAGACTAGATTTCATCACTCCACTGTTGCCTCCAGCTAAGGAACTATTTGGGCCCCGTGGACCCAAGCCTGCTCTCTGGCCTCTGGTTTCCCTATGCATGTTCAGCTTTCTATGGATTGCTCTGGTAAATTTGCTATTTATAGTCAACAGTCCAAGGATGCACAGTGTATGTAAGGTCGAAATCATTTCAACCCATTATAACCACCAACCTTAACTAAGTGAGAACACATCTCAATTAATAAATCAAAAGACATTAAACTAAGTCCATAATCATTGAAAGCCATTTGATGAAATGAAATGAACTAGACCAGTGGTCTGTTGCAAATGGCTGTAGGATTTCATTCTGTCCTCTACATCCTGTATAAAACTTTGAGTTTACTGGAATATGACTCTTTCCCAGAATTTGGATCATGTGGTTTCCTAGCACATTGCTGTGGAGGACTCTCCTTGGCTGAGGGGACAGGAAGGAGCCTCAGCTTTGGCTAGGTTTCTAACTCTGCCTACTCTGAGTTCATTTGTCCAGAGGAGGACTAGTCATCATCAAAGCTTCCAGAGAATGCTGGTATTTTTCATCTTCCCATCAGTGTCCTAGTGGTATACCTGGATCAGCTGGTAGCAGTATCTATATCAGGAGTGGACAGAAAGTTACCATGCTTGAGAAGGAACTTCCTGAACACTTCACAAATAGAAGGAAAGCACTTCCAGCAGCCAGAATCTGTGTATTACCTCTTTGTCATTGTGGAAGAAGGTGAACATTAGTATTGTGAATTTTGAGGAAGCATCTTCTTCCCAGGAAAAGTCACCTGCAAGACCAAAAAAATTGGCTATGGGATTATATAGAGATTTCAGTCTGCACTTTATTCACCTTCTGGCAACAATAGGGTGAACAAAACTGATTCTATCTTTTAAAAGAGCATCACTATCTTAGACATTTGCTACCAACATACAAAATTTTGATAAGATTTATCACAGAGAAAAACATTTCCTCGAACAAACCTGACATTCAGTAACTGTTGTAAGCTCAGGGCTTGCACGTTTCTTCCCGTTTCCTTTCCACTTCAGGATGCTGCTGATTGGCTATGTACATTAAAAAAAGTTTAACAAGTTCAAAAACAAAACAAAACAAAACACATTCTGTACCCTAAGAAGATGAATTTATTTTCCTTTCAATTTGGCTATTCACTTTATTTTATATCTAGTTACTCAGACCTGCTGGTGGGTTACATTCTCCCTGTGTTCTCAAGGAACCTAGGTTGAGAAATTCCTACATTACCATTAAGCTTGAACCCACTTTCCCCTGGATTCTATCTGTACTTGTCGGATAATGTGTCACAGACTTTGGTGAGGTAGGATGTTTTGTACCATGTGTGCTTATTCTACCACCTTAGTAGCTTTCTAAAAGCTTACTTTATCACTTCACTAGGCTTCTAAAAAGCTACTTAAGATTGGTTGACTAAAAGGATTCTTAACTAGTAATCTGGGTTAAAGCATACTGGTGGGAGCCTGAGCCAGTATCATTAGAGAAAGTCAGCCTATTACCCATCATTAGTACCCCTAGGTCCCAGAGAAAGTGATGTACCTAACCAAACTCTGGGTACCCTAAAGCCAACTTGTCAGTGGGAATGGAACTTAGGATAAGATTGCCCTAGAATTTATATGACCTACAAAGAATCATAGACCAGAGCTGCAGGTACCTAAAAGGTCATCTAAGTCAATAACATTCTTAAATCAACAACAACCTTAAATCAATCTATCATTTTCAATGAGCATTCAAGTTATATAATTGTCACAGAAATTTAAGATAAAAACAAGTGCCCAAGGTAAGGGTATATAGCACAACTTATCAAGTAGATTTCCTCACTCGTCTCCCTGTGATGTCAACATGGATGTCCTCAGTAGGATATAAGTTCCTCAAAAGGCTGGGGCTGTTTTATATTTGTCTTTGTAACTATGATTAATAGTATTGTCTCTAGCATGTTGTAGGAACTTGGCAAATGCTTGCTGAATGAATGGATAAATAAATATTTCCACCTTTTATGGGGGGAATGTCTCCAGGGATGGAATGAAACAAACAAATGTCTTTTAATTTGATTAAGTTGACTACTGCTGATCATATCACTTATAGTTCAGTATAATTGCTTATTATCAAAGTTTAAAGGCTTGTCATTTGCAAGTTGGTTATCAGGTAATAAGGTCTCTCTCCCTCTCCCTCCCCCTCTTCCTCTCTTTCTCATTCCCTCTCTCTCTCGGCAATAACAGGTCAGAAAGACCATCTACTAAAGTATAGAAAGTCACGAACAATGTTCCTAGAAGGAGTTTAGATACTGATAAAATCATGAATCTTTGAAGTGTTAAACACATTGACTAAAAACATATTTACACAAAAAAAATTCATCCTTTTTTTTTAAAGAAAATCTTGAACCTACTTCCATTTGTTGTCATTGACTCACTTCAGTTATGTCTGACTCTTCATGACCACAGTTGAGGTTTTCTTGGCAGAGATACTGGTGTGTTTTGCCATTTTCTTCTCCAGCTCATTTTACAGATGAGGAAACTGAGGCAAACAGAACTAAGTGACTTGCTCAGGGTAACACAAATGGTAAGTGTCTGAGGCTGGATTTGAACTCACGAAGATGAATCTTCCTGAATCTAAGCCCAGTGCTCTATCTACTGTGCCGCCTAGCTGCACTGAACCTATAGCTAAGGACCTTTAAAACATCCCACACAGTAAGGTGATCAGGAATAGAAGTTACAACATCTGAGGTAGAATAAAAATAGAAGTTACAGTAATTTGGGCCCTTTTCTGTCATAGCTTTTTTTTCAGGGAAAAGGAGAAAGTAAAAAGTTGCTAAAATAGGTTGCAGCCATTCAGAATTGATAGAATATAATTAAAGCTAAAAAAAAGAATAGAAGCCTCCTCCAACCCCTCTATATCTAGAATCTTTTATAGGGTGGAAAGGGGAAGTGAAGCTTTGGTATTTATATCAGGGTCTGGCAACCTTTCAGAAAGAGCAGGCTAAATCTTAGGGTCACCCTAATTTAATATTTCTAGTACCAATAAAGACATTTTACAGTTGGAAGTTCTTTTATTGAGCATAAAAAAGATATCTATGAACTTTTGGCATGGGAATTCCCTCAACCAATCAGCAGCCTATCAGCCACTTAATAGATATATCCTAAGTTGTTGCTTGGGACACCTGAAGTTCAGTGATTTGCCTGGAACCATGCAGCAAAAGAAAAAATCAGAGGAAGGATTTGAACCCTGGCTATTTCTTTGTCTCCAAGCACAGCCCTTTATCAACTCTCTCATGATACCTTTTTAGAAACTTTATAGTTCTACCTATAGAGTATGTGTGCATAACTGTTACAGCATTTAATGTTATAATACTATGGAAGTTTCATTGAAAATGAAAATCTAACCAGTTGTATATGATCATAGATAGAGGAGTAAAAAGAGTCTTAGAAGCCGGGTCTAGTCTACCCCACTAATTTTATAGATGGAGAAACTGAGGTTAGCAGGAGTTATTTGTCCAAAGTCAAACAGATAATAAGTGTAAGAGGTTAGATTTGAACCCAGTTTTGAACCCAGTTAAATTGGATAAAGAGAAGAAATGATTCTTTCTGGGACCAAAAAGAGGTGTAGAGGAAGGCAGAGCCAGAGAACTGATAAATGTAAGTCCTAGAGGTATCTCTCTCCTGCACAGCTCCAAAAAAAAAGGTTTCCCAGTCTGGTTCTGAGATATGTTGGCTTGAACAGTTTTCCATTAACCTTCCCATAGGAGTAAACGAGATATTTCTTCCCAAGTCCATAGCCCAAGATACATGACTTTTCCCCCTTTGTACTACCTACAGTACCCCTTCCAACTGTAACTGTATGCTGTAACACAGTATAATCAAATAGCTATGTAAGTGTACAAATTACCAAGCATTGCGCTCACAATAGTCCTGTGAGGTAGATTGTGTAAGGATTATTGTTTCTATTTTTGATGTCAGGACACTCAAAACTAAGAATGTAAATGTTCACACAGCAAAGAAGCATCCAAGTTGGGTTCTTCTTGATTCCATGGCTAGCGTGCTCTGTGCTATATTTATTGTCCTCGTCTTAGAAACAAGGGCCATATAGTGCTGGTGTTGGAAGGAGCCTAAGTGGTTAGCCTTTTCTGTGTCGTGGACCCTTTTGGCTGTCTGGTGAAGCCCCTTCTCAGAATCTTGTTTTTAAGTGCATAAAATACATGGGATTATAAAGGAAATGAGTTATATTGAAACAGTTACCAAAATACTTAAGAAAATATAAAAGTTCATGGGCCCCACTTTAAGACTCCAAATCTAGTTCAATCACCAATGTAGCATGAATACTATTTACTTTAAACACTTCCCAACAATGGATCATCTTAGCTTCTTTTGAACAACTCCAGTGATGGAGAACTCATCTACTGGGGAAGTCTCTTACTCTTCTGAATGTTTCTGATTGTTAGGAAATGTTTGTTTTATTTGTTTTCTTTTTGCTGGCCCTCAATCTAGCTCCATGTACCTTCTACTAGTTGCATTTGGCGTGCAAAGGGATCCAATCTAAACCTCCTTCTATATAATAGCCTTCTAAATACTTGAAAATAGCTCTCATGCCCCACTCTCCAATCTACTTTTCTCTAGGCTAAATGTCTTTGATATTTTCAACTGAGCCTCAGAGCAACAATGCAGCTATTTTACCTGGAACATCTAGCAGAGGGACAAGAAAATTTCAGAAATAGAGGAAATGGAATCCATTTTCCTCCTAAACTGCAACATTAAATGAGTACTTAAAGAATACATAATTGCAATGTTAATATTTTCAAGTAAAAATATCGCTGTCATTTTTCTCACAGAATCTTTATTCATGTCTTATAGAACCCAGATTTCTGTAGAATATCATTTGATTTGGAGCACAGATATTATATTTAAAAATAGAATATCCAAAAAAAATAACTTGGACTTTGGAGATTAAAGTATTTGAATACAGATATGCCTAAGATGCGTTATCATTTAACTTATTATAGTGATCTGCATCTTTTCTGAGCTGAAGGAGATCATAGATTGAGAAGTAGAAGATGTCTTTGATATCTTCAAGTCCAAGAATTCTTAACCTTTTTTCTGTATGTTGTGGACTCCTTTTACAATCTGAATGGATCCTGAATGATGTTTCTAAATGAACATAATAAAACACAATTGAATTAGAAAGAAACAAAAATGTAGTGAAAATAATTGCTTTCCCAACCAAATTTGCAGGCCTTCAGAAATTGATCCAACTTAGAAAGCTCTGGGTTAGTCCAACCTCCTCATTTTATAGCTGAGGAAATCAAAACCTAGGGATGTCAAGTGACTTCTCCAAAATCATACAGTTCAATTCAGTAAACATCTATGAAGTGCCTACTATGTGCCAAGTGGCATTTGAACACTCTTATATCAGAGTCAACCCTCTTTCTACTTGATCATAACAGTTGTTAGACTCCAAGCTAGCTTTCCACTCTTCTATACCACTCATCCAAGAGTGTTGGTTAAAAAAAAAAAGAAATTCAATTACAAAAGTGAGGTGGCCTGAGCTGCTTGAATGGATAATCAAAATCAGATTAGACCTGCATGCACAAAAATAGACATAGTAGATCGTTTTGTGGTGGCAAGAAATTGGAAATTGAGGGGAACCCCATTAACTGGGGGATGGCTAAACAGGTTGTGGTATATGATAGTTATGGAATACTATTGTGCTATAAGAATTGATGAGCAGGCAGATTTCAGAAAAGCCTAGAAAGACTTACACGAACTGATGCAGAGTGAAGTGAACAGAACCAGGAGAACAGTGTACACAGTATCAACAATGTTATCTGATGATCAGCTGTGCATGGCTTAGCTCTTCTCAGCAATACAATGATAGAAGACAGTTACAAAGGACTCATGATGGAACATTCTATCCACATCCAGAGAAAGAATTGATGGACTCTGAGTGGAGATTGCAGCATACTATTTTCACTTAATTTTTTCAAGGTTTTGTTTTTCCTTTTGGTCTATTTCTTCTTTTACAACTATGACTAAAATGGAAATATGTTTTACATGATTGCACATATATAAGTTACATCAAATTGCTCACCATCTTATGAAGAGGGGAGGAGAGGAAGGAAGAAAAATTCAGAACTCAAAATTTTGTAAAAATGAATGTTAAAAATTATCTTTATATGTAATTGGAAAAAAATAAAATACTATTAAAATTAGATTGGGGAGTAAAAGACTGACATCCTGGAGAGATTAGCTGATACAGAAAAGCAAAGAGAATGGTAAACTGTGAAACAACATTTCACTTTGATTGACAGTGTTGTGGAAGGAGCACAAGACTAGGGGTCAGGAACCCTGGATTTCAGTCCTAGCCTCTCTCTATGTGACCTTGGTTGAGTTATTTAATTCCCTGTGCTTCAGCTTCCTCAAGTATAAAATAGAGGATATTGGACTTAATGATATTTAAAGTCCCAATAATCTTTAAAATCCTAGGTGACTATATCCATAAAAACTTGAAGATAACATTTGTTTCATGCAATATAAACAATGTTTAGATAATCAAGAACTCAAGGAAAACCATCCAAAAATATAAAGTATCCAGGAATTGCAAATGAATAATGTCATACTACAAAAATTTCTTAAGGTTTGTAAAACCCAGTGAAAAGCATCCACATTAAAACAATGAAGGTTTTTTGCATATAATTGTCATGTGTAATAAATACAGTGTTGTTCATAAGCATAATTTAAAAAGTGAGGTGGCCTGAGGTGCTTGAATGGATAATCAAAATCAGATTAAGGAGTGAAGACTGGCATATGCTGGAGAGATTTTAAAAGTAATTAAATCAAAGGGATTACTCATCAACCACATGAAAAAGGGCATGTGCGACTGGGTAATGATTTGTCTGTTGCCAAACTGGGAGGATAGTCAATACAAAGGAAGAAAGCAGAATGGAATTCGAGACAATTTTCATAGGCTGAGCCTATCGATGGAAAATAGTTTTGGACACTGAAAGACAGAGAGGAGAGGATGTTCTGATGGGCTTGGGTGGGGAGGTGAAGGAGAGGATTGAAACAGCAATTAAAGACCAGAGACTAATTAGAAATCAAGGAGGGCTACAGGACTATCCTAGAAGTCCATAGAATCATGTAATAGATACATCAGTATTTTTCATAGAATACTGGGATTGCATTTGTATATTCCCTGCAAAATGCTTGCTGAGATTCCAACGGAATTAAGGAGATTGCAGCTTTTATAGTTCCAGGCTGTTTGAATTACTGCAAAATTCTTCCTCAGACATGTTAAGTTCTCCCCTCCCATCTCTGACACTGTTTCTAGCTTGCTTTGTTTATTTAAAGTGTCCTTATCTGGCTAAAATTATTTGGTTTTAATGCATAAAAGATTCTGGGCTTCTCTCTAAAGCATTCTAAAATTTCCTAACATAAGGAATTTTATGGTATGTTATAATATTTTTATAAAATAAACATTTTGTGGTTCAGTCATTTCTGTTGTGTCCAACTCTTCGTGATTCATTTGGGGTTTTCTTGGCAAAGACACTAGATTGGTTTGCCATTTCCTTCTCCAGCTCATTGACCAATGAGGAAGCTGAGGCAAACAGAGTGAAGTAACCTGCCAGATTCTCACAGTTAGTAAATGTCTGAGGTCACTTTTGAACTCAGGTTTCCTGATTCCAGGCCTGATGCTCTAGCCATTACACCACCTAGCTTTTCCTATTAAATAATACATTTATTTATTTATTAATGGGGTGATTATGGTCAGAAATAGTGCATTCCTTTGAAGAAAAGTATCTTCAGAGTCCCATATGGGTTCCCGGTTTTGTTTTTGTTCTGTTTTCATTTAAAGCTCCTGTTCCAGACTCAAAGAAGAAAATCAAATCTTAAGAGATTTTCTCAAATGTATCACCTGGCCTACTCACACACAGGCCCCCAGAAAAGACATCCTAAATTCTCGGTACTCTGTGTATTTTGTGGGTAGGCAGTCACTCAAACGCATGGTTCACAAGCTCTCGCTGTAATGTTTATAACAGTAAGTCAGAGGTCAGTTTAGTTCAAAACAAAAGATATGTATTAAATCAAAAAACATAGCAAATATAATGATGGGGAAATACTTTCCCAAAGAACCATGCACAACCAGCAAGAGAATGGCTTATGCAAAAAGAACACTTATGACCAGGGAACATGCATGTACATGCAGGGTTCCTACATGGCCAGAGCTATTTATCTCTGTTCTGATGATATGACCATGCTTATCTCTGCTCCTCTAGCTTGGATATTATGCCTCTATTCTCCAAACGGTATCATGTTGTCTCTGCTGGCTATATCCTTTGGTCAGTTCTGTTTGCCTCATGATGAATAAGATGTTAATATAATGACAGAAAAATCGTTTATCAATTGTAATATTGCCTACTACTCTCTCTTAATGACTCTAATAATGTCAGAATTTCAGTAATATCCTTGTATTCCTACTTTTAAGGTATTTTCAATTAGGTCCAGTTTGAACCACACTCGAAGTCTCCACCTTGGGACCTTTCCTTGTGAAGAAGGAAAACCTTTTCATGAGCCAAACCAGCTCATAAAATAGCTTCTAATGCCTTTAGCCTGTTCTATTGGGATTCGTGGCACAAAGGGCAAAACAGCAAGAATGAAATGGTTTGCCAAGGGTGGCTAGCATCTCATGACCAGGCCTTGCTACCTAATGTAACATCCTCCCCCTTTTCTTCTAAAAGTTTAAGAACCTTTCTGTAGGTCTGTCTCCTGGTAGTATGTTCTCTAGGGGAGCAGGTTAGCTACCCTGTTATCTTGATTAAAAACATTTTATTACTCTACTTGTGAGTTTGATTTATCTCAGGACTTGACTCTACTATCTTCTTAGCCTTAGTTCTTCAGCCATCTGCTGGCCACCTCAGCTCCTTTCTGCTTAGGTGCAGTGAAGAGAAAACCCGCCATTCACAAGGATAAGCTGACAGCTCTTTTTAGTGCAAAACCACAGGGACTCTTGAGCCATAGCACCTAGCTAAGGGCAGCCATATAAAAGCCCAATAGAGGGTCCCAAGCTAGGATTAAGTGAATTCTTTTAACCACCTGTGAATGATGCTGATTTGAACACTTGTTATAAAGAGGTATCTGACTTACATATAGAAATTCCTTCTATTTTTTACCCATTATGTTGATTTTGTGCCCCACATGCATTTCTTTTCCTGAAGAAACCCCATAGTAGGACTAGGGTGACCAAACACATTTCTCTCCTAAGATGTTTGCTGTGTTAGCTTGGGTTAAACTGTTTTTCTTGTTGTCATTCACTCGCATCTGACTCTTCCTGACCCCATCTGGGTTTTCTTGGCAAAGATACTGGAGTGGTTTGCCATTTCTTTCTCCAGCTCATTTTACAGATGAGGAAACTGAGGCAAAGAGGGTTAAGTGACTTGCCCAGCATCACAGCTAGTAAATGTCTGAGGTCAAATTTGAACTCAAGTTTTCCTGACTCCAGGGCTGATGCCATATCCACTGTGCCACCTAACCACCCTGGAATTAAATGTAACAATAAAAAGTGAGATGAAGAAAACAAGGTCATTTCTATCTACCACATTCTCTGGATCATACAGTCATAAGTTTATATTTGAAAGAGATGTTAGATGCAATCTAAAAACTAGCCTCCTTGTTTTACAAATAAAGAAACAGGCCCAGAGAGGCTAAGTGATTTGCTTAACTTTGGAACTTCTGTTTTTTTAATGTATCTCCTAGTTACAGAACAATCTGAATTTCATGCTGTTCCCTCTTCCTACACTGAAACTGAGTTCAGCAATGTTCTTCCATACAGTTATTCACCCTATCACAGAGTACTTTTTGGTTGCATTGACTATCAATTTGACTACAAAACCAGATTTTCCAGATGTGGGCAGCTAGTTCAATTTGTTGTTGGGCTGTCTTTCACAAGGCTTTTTCAGACTGTGAATCAAAGATGGGTTTCTCCCCTGAATTTCAAAATCTTTTTATTTATATCACTTGTTTTTATATTCTCTACATTTTCAATGATCTCCCTCCCTACTCTTCATCACAGAGTACAATCTTTTATAAGAAAGAATAAACGAGGAAGAAAAACAGTTTGCCAGTCTCTCTCTCTCTCTCTCTCTCTCTCTCTCTCTCTCTCTCTCTCTCTCTCTCTCTCTGTCTCTCTCTCCCTCTCTCTCTCTGTCTCTCTCTCTCTTTCTCTCTCTGTGTGTATGTATACACACACACACACACACACACACACATATGTATAAAAGGCTGACATCCTGTGCTATTTTCCCCACCATTGCAAAGGAGGTAGAGGAGAAGGTATCTTCTCATATCCCTTGTTTAGTGCCAAGTGTGGTCATTATAATTTTACAACATTTAGTTTTGATTGTGTAGTTGTTGTTTCCACTTTCATTGTCTTAGTCATCATGTATATTCTCCTCCCTTGTGGTTTTTCCTACTTCACTTTGCTTTAGTCCATGTAAGTCTCCCCATGCCTGTATCCAGTGTATTAATAATTTCTAACAGTGAAGTAATAATCTATTACTTTTTAATGGAACTTGTTTAGCTGTTCAGCCAACCAATAAGCACTTACTAAGTGCTGTATACGTGTAAAGCCCTAAGCTAAGTGCTAGAGCTATAAAGACAAATCTAAAGCAATCCCTGCCCTCATGAAGCTTAAATTCTAATTGATGAGATATGTATAAACATGAATATGTACATAATATTTTAAAATATAGTTCTGAGAGGGGTTTTTCCAACAGCTGGGGAACCAGGAAAAACTCTATAAAGAAAGTAACACTTGAGATGAGTCGTGAACGGAACCAGAGATTTCAAGGAGAAGAGAGGAGGAAGTACATTCCAAGCACAGGGAATAGCTGCTGCAAAGACTTGGCCATGGGAAATGGAAGTTGATATATTTCAAACGAGTAAGCCAGCATGTCTGATTCATAGAGTACATGGAGGTGAGTAAGGTTCATTCATAGAGTGCAAGGAGGTGAGAAAAAGAGGCCAGGTTGTAAAGAGTTTTAAATATGAAGCTGGAGGAAGTCCAGCTTTGTACTAGAGACTTTATAGTTTGTACTAGAGTCAATAGGGAGCCACTCCACGTTGCTGATGAATAATGATCAGACCTATACTTTAGGAAAAATGCTTTTGTAGCTGTGAGGAGAGTGAATGGGAGCAGAAGAGGCTTGAAGCAGGTGGACCAAAACTCAAGTCATTATAGTAGAGAGGCAATGAGGCACCAATAAAGATGGCGGCTATGTGAGTGAAGAGGGACTTATGTTAGAGAAGCTGGATAACGAAACTGGATGTGGAGCATTGAGGATAATACCAATATTTTAAACCTAGAATAAATCAATAAGCATTTCTTAAGCACAAGAAGGATGGTGATATGCCTAATAGAAAGAGGGAAATTAGGAAGAGGTTTGAGTCTAGAGGTAAAGAAAATGAGGATTTTCTGGAGGGAGAGCATGCCAAGGTTGAGATATTTCCAGAAAATCCACTTTCAAATGTCTAGTAAACAGTTCATGATGAACAGCTGAAGCTCAGGAGAAAGATGCCAAACACTGAGTATCTTTCTTGTTTCTTCTTTGTTGCTACTACAAAAAGGTATCGCTATAAATATTTTGGTATATATGATACCTTTTTTTAAAATTGTTGCCTGTATTGGGATGTATGCCTGGCAGTGGGAATCTGGGGATCAAATGGTATATACTTTTTAGTCACTTTCTTCATATATATCCAAAATGTTTGAATTAATTCAAAGTCCACCAACTCTGAATTAGTGTGCCTGTCTTTCCACAATCCTTCCAATATCAACTATTCCCAACTTTTCTCATCTTTGTCAATTTCCTGAGTATGCGCTGAACCCTCAGAATTGTTTTCATTTGCATTTGTCTTTATGAGTGACCACCAATCCCACAGGGTTGTTTTGAAGATCCAGTGTAAAGCACCCTGCATGAATCCTGGAACATAGTAGGTGCTTAATAAATGCTGGTATCTATCCTCCCTCTTTCTTCATTTATGTGGTTCTTAGTAATTTGTAGTCCCTTTTTTGAGAATTGTTTGTTCAGTTCTTTGCTTATTTAATGGGGAATAGTTTTAATCTTACATGTTTGTGTTACTCGACTTATGTTATCTTAGATACTAACCCCTATTAGGTATTTTATGCTGATATTCTTTTCCCAATCATATTCTTTCTTTCTTATCCTTATTGCATTAATTTTGACTGAATAAAAGTGTTTCAATTTCATGTAACTGAAATGATCTTTTTGTGTATGTATGTGATTGCCCTCTATTCTTTGTTTAGCTAAGAATTCAACCTACTTCCCTCCCCTCCAACATAGCTTTGAAAACTGACCAGAGCTGTTTTAAAAACTCATTAGTCAGTAAGTCTTATTGTATGAGGGTATTACTGATGAGTAATAGTAAGGAACAAAGGTGAGATGTGTGCCCAACTTTCAGAATGATGTGGCTGTCTTCTCTGCCCTGCATCCTAACACGAGGAAGCCAAAAGAACTTGAAGGCAGTCAGTGAATTAGTACGGTTCCAACACTAGCACAGTCAGTGCTGTAGAGGAGCTCTCTCACAACTATTAAGTATGTTCTCGAGCTTTTCTCCTGAGGGAAGTGTGCAGGCAGTCTAAATATTCTCAGGTTTACATTCTTAGTTCATACCTAGCATTTCTGCTGACAACTCAAAATTATTTTGCATAAATTATTGTTATCTGTACATATAAATTAAATATATAAACATACCATATTATTTATGCTGTGTTGTATTAAAAATAATACATGAATATATATACATATAAATTATTATTATATAAAAATAATTATTCTGGGAAATTATCCTGAATATTGAATGGAGGTAAAAAATACTAGACACAGATGAACCTGTTTTTATCTTTTACTTACAAACCATAATCTTGAATATGTAGGTCAACCAGGTAGGCAACTTTTTCCTTATGTTACTATCATACCCAAATGTGTATAAATATCTGCTTTTGAAAATATTTTTCCCATGAGATGTAATTTTTTTATCAACCAGGAAATTGTGTAATACCAAGGATATGCTACGGGTAGAGTTCTTTTTATTCATAATAGAAGTAGAGTGAGAAAAAATTATTGGGCTATCAAGGTCAGTCAAACCAAAGTACATTGGTTTACTAGAATTTTTTTTTTTTATTTTACGTGCAGCAGTCAAGATGGGATATAGAGAATAAAGAGAGCACTGTTGTAGTAAAATGGATTGTTTTGTTATGGAAATTAGAAGTCTATGGCAATAGAGTGTTGAAACTGATGCATGGTGTAAGCTGCTTCCCAAACCTAATCCTACAACACTTTATAAAATCCATTTGCCCATTAGAATATAAAATCCTGTGGGCAAAGACCTTGAACTCTGTTAATGCATTCTATTCAGTGCCTGCTAAGTGAATATTTATAGAATATATTTTCAAAGCATTGAATCAGTTTACATGGGTACTGAACAAATATGAATTGATGATGACATTGATGACTTAAAAGGAAAATTACTGGAGTCTAAGCCAGTTGTCTCTTAGGAAACTGGGAGTGCCCAACTCATTCTGGTCGGATGCCCTGAACTGTTCTAAGAATTGAATTTACAGGATGACAGGCAGTTCACATTTAATTTTAATGTCTTTAAGTGGGTTGACAGATCAAAGTGTCAGCTGACCCTTGGTGGAAAAATATAATAATTTCAAAAGGTTTTATGTCTTAGTTATGCTTTAATATTATGTGGAAGCACCTAGAGGGAGGGAGTAATGGTGGAATTTTTTCACTTTCGGCACCATGTCTCCTTGCACCTAGCACAGTGCCTGACATAGAGTAGGTGCTTAACCAACCTTTGCTTGCTGATTGATAGTAATATTTTCGTGTCAGAGCAGTGCTTTTGCAAATTTTGCTATCTTCAGTTGTACCAGTAAGTACAACCAAACCCAGGCTACTCATTGTCGATTTTGATTGTCAGCAATAGGCTATGTCCAGGGAAATCTCAGAGTAATATTAATGAATGATTCTCTTTTATTTCATAAGGTTGATAAATCTATTCACTCTAATCTTTTCAAATACTGGGAATGTGACAATGGAAATATAAAATAGGTCAGTGATCCCTCTTTAAAAAAATCTAATTGACTCCAATAGAGGTCACCCATGGTCAACTGAATGATTAGGGGTAAACCCCTAATTATTCTTCCAGACATACTAAATTTTATTAAAATAATTTACAGACATCTTCTTTTCTGCTAGAAAAAAAAATATTGCCCTTATCTGTTATGCTGGGGGAGAAAACACTTTGTTTTTCAGTAAGAAATGTGAAATCCTAACCTTCAACTATGGATCACAAGGCACCCAATTATTCGTGTGCTGACATTTCAAAAAGAAATAATAGCTTTCTTTTTTCCGGGTTCTTTTGCAAAATTTTTGGAGGACTCCTCAATTGAAAATGTCAAGGCAACTGCTCCAAATAGCTGAGACAACACTTTATTTAAAAATGCTTTTTCTTGTGCAAATTATAGTTGCGTATACCTTGTGTATACACCTATGATTGCATCGATGGAAAATAGAGGACTGCATTCATGCCATCTTTATGCCTATTGGTAGGCATTCGTCGTCCTTTGGATGTAACTTCTAAAACGACTTTGAATATTTAGAAACAAGGCCTGATAACAAAGGACTTGATTTTAATATGAAGCCTGCCTCATCTCTGTCCCCTGGTCTTCACCCTCTATCCCTAGCTAGCCTGAAATGCCAACTTGGAGGCTCTTGAATCTTAATTTTTTTTGATCTCTGCTAAAAATTCTATCAGGAAAGGAAACCTAATAAGCTGCTGTTAGTCACTTATTCCCTTTTGGGAAAGGAAAGACCTGAGAATAAGGACCCTCTTGTGTATCTTTGTTTGCTCCAACACGTGGCACTGGACCTTATATATTCTCACATGGCTGATTATAATAATGTATGATTGATGATATTGAGTAGGGTTGGGAGGGCAGACATGATTAGGTCTCTGCTTGCCTTCCTTTTCTGGCTGGTTATTTATGTTTGTCCTTTGTTTCTGAAAGGACTTGGGGAAAGGCTGATAGCTAGGACATAGAGAAAAGAGAGTATATCCTATGATAAAGCAAAAGTGGGCAGGACAGTGAGCGTAGGGGCACTGAAGACACATTTACCTGCCTCAGTTTCCTTGTGTATATGGATGTACATATACACAGTGGGGGATGGAAATGAAGAACTCTAAGGGTCCCTCCAACTTTAACCTTCTTTCAGTCTACAGTTTTTTTCTAGGGTTCATCCTTGCATGATGTTCTACCTTTAGGATATCAGGTGATATCATTCTGAGGCCAACAATTTGGAGAGAAAGAACACGTAGGCTCAGGAAGCTGAGAAGGCAGAAGCTTTGCTTCTCCAACCAAAGACCTTAGTAATTATACTGCTATTGTCAGTGGAAGCAAGGGGAAAGCAGGAAAAGGAGTGAGATTTGGCTTATAATCTTAGCCTCTCTGATCCCAGCACAGATTAGGACTTAATCACAAAGTGATTAAGTTACTCTTAGATAATACCCTCTTGTATCATATTTTTGGGATGTCAGAGGTTTGGCAGAGTGGCTAAGCAAAAGGAATTTTCTTCCTTTTGCTAGAGTATGCTTATGTTTTAATAAGGAGAGACAGCTAGGTGGTGCAGTGAATAGAACACTGGCCCTGGATTTAGGGAAGACCTGAGTTCAAATGTGACCAAAGAGAATAGTTGTATGACCCTGTACAATAGGGTTAATAGTGCAATCTATTTTCCAGGGTCATTTTGATAATGTTTGTAAGGTGCTTAGCCTAGTGCCTGGCACATAGTAAGCATTAAATAAATGCTGGTAATTATTATCATTGTCATGATCATTATTCTTGTTATTGAAAGGTAGCAGGTAGCAATTTGAATGACCAGGTTATAAAGAGTGAAATTTAACTGTTACAGTGTCACAGATCCTGTGTCACTAATATAGTATGTTGATATTTTAGCAACTATTTAGCACTTTAATGCTTGGTTGTTTTTCAGCTAGGATCATCACAATCCTTGCTATTAATTTACTCACCATGTCATCAGGTGTTTTTTTCACCTCCTCAAGTGTCATGGTATGTATTTTAGAGATGGCAAGTAGCTAGATCTTAAATTGAATGCGTTCTCTGAAAAATGGGGGCTCTAGATAAATAATATTTTTGTCAGATGTATTACTTGATTGTTAGCAGTGTTTGTAATATGGGTTATAGCTTTTTGGGAAGTTTTTCTCTTCTGGTTACTGATTATAATGAAGATATCCCAAGTTCTCCTTAACCTGTATCAATATTTTATATTCCCTGATGTTGGTCCTAAATTCAGTTATATGGAGAAAAGAAGAGAGAGAAAGAAGACTATGTGGAAGATTGAGAAGGAAAAAAAATCATTTAACAAATGTCATATATGGACTTAAAGGACTAGGTTTTAAATTCCAGCTCTGCTGGTTCAGACTTTTATCACCTTCCTCCTGGACTTCTGAAACAGCCTCCTGATTACTTTTCATACATCCAATTTCTACTCTCTCTAAGTCATTCTCCAAATGTCTGCCAAAGTGATATTCCTAAAGTGCAGGCCTGAGGATATCACCCTTTTGCTCAAGAAATGCCAGCGACTCTGCATTATAATTGCAAACCCCTCCGTTTGGTAGTGAAGGCTCATTACTGTTTGGCTCTAGCCTATATTTCCAGGATGGTTATATATTACTGCCCCACATGTACTCTCGATTGCAGCCAAACTGACCTTCCTACTGTTCCTCACACAGAACGTCCAATTTCCAGCCTCTTTGCCTTTGTTCAAGCTTCTCCACATGTATTTAAATTATTCTCTCTCTTCACCTCTGTGTCTTAGAACTCTGAGCTCCCTTTAAGGCTCAGCTTCAGTTTCATCTCCTTCAAGATATCTTTTCTGATTTTCTCCCCATTTTTAGTGTCCTCTGCAAATTATTTTGGATTTTTTTTTGTTTATTTGTACCTACCTTGGATTTGCCCAACTATGTATACTTATTTCTCCAGTAGAATATGAACCCTTCAAAGAAGGGGGATAATTTTATTCTCAGTACCTACCACATAGTAGGTAGTGAATGTTGATTGATTCCTGTTTACTAATTGTATTACCTTGAGCAAGCTGCTTAACTTCTTTGGGACTCAGTTACTTCATTTGTTCAATGAAGAGAATGTACTTCAGGGGTGGGGAACTGTGGCTCTTTAGGTCCTCAAGTGCAGCCCTTTGACTGAATCTAAACTTCACAGAACAATCAAAGGGGCCACATGAGGCCTGGAGGGCACAGGTTTCCCACCCCTGTACTAGAGGATATCTAAGCAATTTTCTGGCCTGAACTCTTGTCATGTGAAGCAGAGTAATCCTTCTTGGATCTGTGATGAATTGGGGGATTCCTAATTGCCCCAAATCCCAATGACATGAGTCCCATATTGCTGGATAACTACCTGGTAATCTTCAAGGCTCATTAGGTTATTTGCGAGCCAGAATCTATCACCATATCTCCTCTGTCACAGGCATTTCTGGTAGCAATATGTGTGGTCAGCATGAAGCTCTCCTTTGTCAACTCATGAAAAAAAATGGACAGACAGAAGGCCATATTAGTAGGTTGGAGACCTCAACCCTCTAGGTTTAGGGAACTAGCATCACCTTTTGGTAAGGCAGAGACAATAAAGGATTCAATTATACCTTACCATGTATCCCTCTACTGGGGTTGGGGTTTAGACTTACATTGGCTCTCATGTACTTCTCTAGGGGGCAGTACCGAGTAAGCATGGCCTTATACATACGTGGAGCAATCACATTTTTATTAACATTTAAAAAGCTCTGCGATGTATGGTAAAGAGCACACAATAGAAAACCAAAGGGGCAAATGTGTTTTCCTTCCAAAATGTGTTTGTCGTATTGACTGATGTACTTTAATTTAGTTTATTCTATTACCAGAAATTCCAGCAATTAGAGCTTTGTAAAATTTAACTGGGAGCAAATAGTTATTCATACTTTATTATAAATACACTTGATAAGTTTCCTCTTATTCTAAATCATGCTGAAATCATGAGTACTTTGTTTGGGGACAGGGAGAGAGAACAAGAGAGCATTGGGGCCTGAGGGAGCAACTAAATATTGAGCAGCAGAAGTTTGGTTAGGGGCACAGAAAGAGAAATGGTAGGGAGCCGTGCACAAGTATATTCTCTATGGTTTTGCTGAGGGGTCTCCGAAGCAATGAAAACTCTACCATGTGGCTTAGAGAAAAGCTAACTTACTTCTCTGCTTGGCTTTTTGTTGAATTCTTCATAGGACCAATGACACACTATTTGAAGGAATGATGTTGACTAAAATCTCATGTTAGGACACTCTGTTCTAATTTCTCACTACAGTGGTTCTGCCTGTCTATTAATATCTGTGTATAGCCTTCTGACTATCTCTACTATCAGGTTGATCTGTCAACAGGTACAAGATTGCTCTCTACAAAAGGCCAGGGCTTTAAATAATGACTTTGACCCCGAAAAGCAGGTAAAGCCCAATACCAGCAATATTCTGAATGTAATAAGGTTAGTACAGTGACTTTGCTTTTCAGGCATCCCCACTTATATGAATAACAATACAATTGATAGCACCTTTATGAACAAGAACAATCTTATGAAATTAAGTTTACTTCATTTGAAGCCTTTTGAATCTGCCCATTATAATGGCAGCATAGACAAGGAATTGTATGGGCAATCAGGAACCCTGGGTTTTTATCCAGACTCTATTAGTAGTTGACTGTGTGACCTTGGGCCAATCCCTTTCATCCTGATTCCAGGTTTTCTAGTTTGATAAAAGATAATTCAATTTTTTTTCTTCTCCTTACGCCAGGGGTTTGCCCCTCTGGTTTTCTATTGTGTGCTCTTTACCATACCTTTGAGTTAGTGGTTGATGTGAGTCTTTGCAGATAAACATGACCATTTTAGAAGTCAGGAAAAAAAAAGGCAGTCACAGAAGATGTCTAATGAATTCCTTCCCCCTGCCTTCTGATTGCTTCTTTGTCACTGCCTGTCCAAAAGCGTCACTGGCAAGAAGGTTTTAGCATGCTGAGCATTTGACCATTTAGTTCGGCCTAAGGCGAAGGTGATCGTCCAGAAAGAAAATGTAGTAGACATCTGCTTTTTAATTGTACATATGCATTATATGTATATATTATTTGTATAATATACGTATGTGATAAATATACATAGGTTATATCATGCCTATATTGTACATAAATACATAACACATGCATATATATGTACTAATATAGCATATGTGCATATTATACAAATATATAATATTCATATATGTCTGCATATGCATATATTTATTGTTCCCCAGATCACCCCAGCAAAGTCAAGAATTTGTGAGTGATTGATTCAGACATCAGTAAAGAGATACTCTGCACAGAATTAAATTTCAGAGAATACTGTATTAGGAGTAAAGGAACTTCAGTTTCTTATGTGGCTTTTAGGGGACCTTGCAGCACCAATACTGGATCCTGTTGGCTTGGATAAGTTCCCTGATGACTCTGAACCTCCATTTCCTCAGCTATAAACTGAATGAATAAACGAAAAAGCACTGTGTTAAGCAAAGAGGTTAACAAATGCAACAGGGAAATAGTTCCTTTCTTCAAGAAGCTTAAACTCTAATCTTGGGGAGACAGCTCACATAGGGAGTGGTGGCTAGGGAGGGATGTTTTGGTCTGGAAAGTCATAGGAATGATGAATTAGGCCAGGGAGATTGGATTGACATATCTTTTCCAGGAGCAATGATGATACCAATTTGATTGTGGTTCAGAAAGTGAACTGTGGGGTTGTGTTGAGAAAGCATGCCACACACAAAATGGCAGGCAAGAAGATGGAAAAATGGAGTGTAAAATAAGGCATGACTAGGGCTGGCTAGGAATAGTGGGCCACTGAGGCACTTATTAAAAAGGATAGCCCAGGCCCCAAGTGTGGGAGATCACAGGGGATTTGATTATTTTGAAGATTCTTTCTGATTTCACTCAAGTATTGACAGAGTGTATGTGATTCTAAAGTAATATAAACCACTTCTTCTTTTTTAAAAACTTTCTCTAAGCTTACCATTAAGCTCATATTCCATAAAAAATGCAAGTGCATTCCACTTGGGTGACTCATTCCTATCAGTTTTTTCATTATTGAGAAGTGTTCACATGATTCTTTTTCGAGTTCATTTTCACCTTGGATCTCTTTCACTGTCAGAAGGAAATCACTTGTTTACAACATCAGAATCTGTTGACTTGAGAACAATTGCTATGTTTCAGGAAGAGGGCCATTTGCAATCATCTCCATAGAAATGTTTGTGATGGTATAAAATGAATACTTTGTTCCATTTCATCAGATTCCCAAATAACTCTCTTGTTTGGGTGAAAGAAAGCTGACTGCCAGACAGGGCCAGAGCTTAAAGTGAGAGGGCTAAGTTAAATGGAGTTTCTAGAGCTGATCTTTAATTCCAAAATGATTAAATCTTGGGCTTAGAACCAAAAAGTATAATATTCCAAATCATTGTCAATCATTGATTAATATCAATATCAATCAGTATTCTAAATAATTATTATTAGAGCAATAGATTAATTTACACAGCATAGTGATAATATTAATTTATATTTTTGGAGTACTTTACAGATGCCAGAACTTTTCCTTAGAACCAGCCAGTGAAATAGGTTTTATAAGGTTGTTTTGCTATTCCTAGAATGCCTGGCTTCTTCTCCTGAGCCTTGGATAATCTCTAACCCTTTTTAAAAGCCCAGCTCAAGTATTTGTAAATCTCTTAGTCCACAGTAAACTCTTAATTGTGTCCTTCCCCTTTCCCACCTCCTCTGCTATATCAATTTGCTAGTGCTCTTCTCAATAGAAATCAATAATTATTTTGTTTGAATTTTGCTTCCCCCCTTCCAAAATGAATGTAGGTTCCTTGGGGTCAGGGACTGTTTCTTGTCTTCATATTTCCAGTGTGTAGCACACAGGAGCTTAATAAGTACTTGTTGAATGAAAGAATGAATGAAACAAATTCAAGTACTGTTATCCTCATTTTACAGATAAGAAAACTGATGCTCAGAGAAGTCCATACTATTAGTAATTGTAAATATTTGGATTCCAGGTTTTCTGACTCCGTCTTCCCATAATGCCATGTTGCTGCTTTGTGTAAAGGAAAGAACATTGGATCTGAAGTTAGAACCCTGGGTTTTTTGTCTGAGACTCCATTTCATCTGGTACACAGGGATAAATAAGATGGGAAATTGTCTACGTGCCTCACAGAGCTGTTTGGAGGCTCAAATGAAACAGCATACATTTAAGTGTTCTGTGATAGAAATTGTGTCACTCAGTCAATAGACATTTATTAAATTCTAACAAAGAAGGGCAAAAGATAGTCCCTCTTAAGTCTAATGAGGGAGAAAGCATGTAAACAACTATCTATATACAGTATCAATTGGAAATAATCAACAGAGAGAAGGCACTAGAATTGAGGGGGATCAAGAAAGATTTCTCGTATAAAGTGGGATTTTGGCTGAAACTTGAAGAAAGCTAGGGAAACCAAGAGGCAGAAAGGAAAAAAAATATTCATGGGATGGGAGATAGTCAGTGAAAATAACTGGAGTCAAGAGAAATGGAATGTCATGTGCAAGGAAGGAGGCCAGAGTCATTGGATTGAAGAATCTGTGTCTGTAGGAAAGGGAGCGGGGGGAGGATGAGGTAGCTGTAAGATGTAAGAAGACCAGAAGACTGGAAATATAAGGAGATAGGTTATGAAGAGCTTTGAATATCAAACAAAGGATTTTATATTTCATTCTAGAGGTGATATGAAGTCATTAAAGTTTATTACATGGGGATGAGGTGCGTGTGACAGGATCACACTTGAGCATTAGAAAGATCACTTCAGCAGCTCAGTGGAGAATGGACTGGAATGGGGAGAGGTCTGTGGTAGGCAGACTGATAAACAGGCTATTGCAATAATCCAGGTGTGAGATGATGAAGTCCTACCTCGGAGTGATGGCACCTACTAGTATCACCTGCTATGGCAAAACATACTATAAAATGATAGAGTGGGGAGAGACTTGTGGCAGGAAGACTAACCATATCTATTTCTGGATGAGGTTTTTTTTTTTTAAATTACTATCTACTTTGATTAGGCATGTCGGCCAGAGGATAAGCTAGACAATGTATCAATTTCAGAATAAAAATAATACTTGTAGTCTTTGATTCTAGTTTTAGGTTTGACTCTCTAAGGTGTCAAGTGTTAGGGGATGTGAAAATTACTAAGACCTAGTCCTTACCTTTCAAGGGGTTTATAATATAGTGGAGAAATAATACAAAATAGATCATGGTAAGTGCATAAGACAAGTACAATCAAAATGCTATGAGAGGTCACAGGTGATTAAGAACACTTCAGCCTGTAAGGGTCAGTGTCATTGGAGAAGATTTTATAGAGCTTTTGGCATTTGAGCTCATCATTGAAGAATGGGCAGGATTCTAACAGGCAGAGGTGGAGAAGAGGGTGGTATGAATAATAGCAACCGTAACGCCTTACTCATTTTTATTTGCTATGGTTTTGAATTCACTAGGACAAATTAAAAAATTAAATTCATTGACTTATGTAATAAATTGTACAAATTTTTGCATTTTCAAAAATTTTAATATACATCTTTGTTATTAAACCTCTTATTTTACATAACTTGGTTTTGAGTTCACAATTTTGATTGTGAACAGATTTTGGAAATTTGTTTATCATCAAACCACACAATTGTTGTTCAGTCATTTTTCAGTTGTATCCAACTCTTTGTGACCCCATTTGGGATTTTTTTTTGACAAAAATACTGGGGTAGTTTGCCATTTCCTTCTCCAGCTCATTTCACAGATAAGAAAATGGAGATAAATAGGATTAAATAATTTGCTTAGGGTCACATGGCTAATTAATGTCTAAGGCCAGATTTGAACCCATGAAGAGGAATATTCCTGATTCCAGGAAAGTCTATCCTCTGTTCCACCTAGCTGTCCTAAAGTACACAATACATTGGATATTAAGGATACTTTTGACAAGTCCACTTTTCCATGTCTGCCTTTATTATATTTCAGAAAGTTTTCAGTGTGATTCAAATCAGACTCACGACTCCGAATTTTGTTTGTCCCCATATCTTGGATAAATTTCTTTAACTTTCATGACATCTATCAAAGTTCAAGGTCCCAGCTCTATTTGGGAATTTCTGTAATTTTAGATCAATTTTGCTTCTCAGTATATAAATGTATTTATTGGGTTTCATCATTCTTCCATTTGGAAAAATCTCATGTCATTTGTTTCAAATCCCTTGCATGAATAAACAAATATTAATGAACCAGTGAGAAAATTGATTGGTTTGGAAAAAATTGTTTTTCCCTCCTCCCCCTCAATGACATATGGTCTCTCAGTAGGCTAGATGGATCATACTGGGTGGATCCTTTGGGATCTACTCTACAATCTAATTAATCTATTGAAATTTAAAGACATCAAAAAAAAAGAAATGAAGTTCAAGTGAAGAACACTGACTTGGTGTTTTAGAAGAAGTTCCTTCTCCAAACACATACCCCTGGGGAAGGTAGAATTTGAGAAGCCCACGACAATGGCAGCTCATGATTTTTCATATGGCAGGAGATGGTGTTTAATGTTTTTCCCAATGCTGCCCTGCTTCAAACATTTACATTTAAGTAAGCAAAGCTCATCTTTTGCATTTTCATTTTCTTTTTCTTTCTCCTACTTTCCTGTTACCTTTCCCAAGGGTATATGTTCTTCAAGTCCTCTCTTTAAATGAATTAAGCAGTTTGACAAATATTTACATACTCCCTGTATGGAAGAGCCAATGCCAATTAAGTTCTTGGGAATAAAAAAAAAGAATGATACTTTAAGGAACTTACAGTCTCCTAAAAGAGAGAAACTGTACACATATGAGTATATAATTGCATAGGATAGATATAAACAAGGTACTGTGAGGGATCAGAGGAAAGAAGAATGCATTCCTTCTTGTGACACCAAGGAAGACTTAACCAAGAAGCGGCATTGGAGCTGGGTTTTAAAGAATGGGAAGGATGTTAGCAAATAGAGATGAGGAAGAGTTCATTTTCAGGATTGAAAGGCAACCTATACAAAGGGGTTAAAATTTAGTATGAGGAGCTCCAGGAATAGTGAAAATTCTAGTTGAACTAGAGCATATAACCGCTTGGTGTCGTGGACAGAGTACTAGATTTAGAGTCAGGAAGATTTGACCTCAGACTCTATCTCTGACACTGCCTGACTGTGTAATCCTGGGAAAGTTACTCAACCTCGGTTTGCCTCAGGTTCCTCATCTGTAAAACGGGGATAATAACAGTACCTACCTCATAAGACTGTTGTGAGGATTTAATGATATA
>CM053626.1:120311084-120336180 GCA_028646595.1 Phalanger gymnotis | reverse complement strand
CTGGCTGAATTCTGTAGAAGATGCTCTGAAATAAATGGCAGTTCTTCCTTTTGTCCTCTGGAAACAAAGCTGGGGAAATTATCTCTGTGTAACATAGGAGTGCATCAATTGAATTATCATTATAAATGCTGCAGCAAGGGACTAGGACTTCTAGAAAGGGTTGGGGGTGAGGGGAAGGACCACCTGTCCTCTGCCTGGAAAATGTGAGCTGGGAAGCAAAAAGGAAGAGCTTGACTTGATAACAGGATTCCTAGTGATCCAGATCCAGGTTGAATTCCCAGGCAGTCATCATACAAATAATATAGAAAATAGGTGGGGCACATGCATTGAGACTACAGATGGGAATCATTGTGCCCGCTCTCTTTCCTTCTCCCTTAATCCCTTTCCCTTTCTTCTCTATCTCCCCCCCCCTCCCTAATTCCCCCTGCTCTTGTCTCTGTACCTTCCTCCCCCTTCTCTTTCTCTCTCCTCTTCCTCCCTCCCTTTATTCCTCTCTCCTCCCCAAAGCCATACTGCATGCCAATAGATGGATAATTTAGCAGCCTCAGGCCTCTGCTACATCTTTCCTCACTTGACTACACTCAGCAAAAGCCAGCAGGAGCAGAGCACAGAGCCTTCTGGCGCACGCTTTCCACACGGCCTCCAGGTTCAGCTGCCATGCGGCATCGCTGGTCCTATACTTAGGCTTACCCATGAGACAGTTATTGTTCTCTGATTATCATCATTCTGCTCATTTCGAGTGGCTATAAACACTCCTCAGAGCATTGTTTGACAGATGCGTATTAGGAGGGAAGCAATTTCTACTGTGGATCAGGCAAGGTTTAGTAACTTGGAAACGGGAAGAGGCAGCCGGCCCTTTCATTCATTCTGGGACTCATCAGGAGGTTGTGCAATTAATGTTGTGCTTTGTATCTGATGCTAGTTCCTTACTTTCATGCTTCTGGATATAGCTGGGTTAGGCCAAAGCACAGGCTCTCAGGAGCTAGGGCTATAAAGAACGCTGCAAAACAGAAGCAAAAGCTGTCTGCGTAGCTCTCCAACAACAACAAAGAAGCATGCCTTCAATGTGTCCCAGATTTGACCACACTAGTACGTAACTAGCTACAAAAGTTATTCTACTTTCCTGAAACTTTACACAGAAAAAGGAGGAACAGCTGCTCGCTCTATACTACGAAAAACGAGTTCTCAATTTCTGAAAATAGCATGTATGTTGGGGGGAGGTGGGCTGGTGAGAAGGGAGAGTATACAGTAAGGTCCCTCTGGTCAAATGGAAGGTCCACGGGGGTACTTTCTTTTTGTATTGGTTTCTTCATCACATTGTACATAGTAGACACTTTATAAACATATGCTAGATTACTGAATTGATAAAATGCTTTTGTAACGGCTAATTAAAGAAGCATAGATTTAGGACTGGAAAGGTCCGTAAGGACCATTTTAAGTCCCACTTTCTCATTTACAAATGAAGAAACTGAGTACCAGAGAAGAGGTCATAACTTGTGCAAGGGACTGATGTCCATTTCCTTTGACTCTAAGTCCAATGGTTTTTTTTTCCATTGCACCCTTCCCCACCCCCTACTTACAGAGGTGGATCACTTAATGGGTAAGAATGTTGAATTCTTCACTAAGAATCCTCCAACATTGTCTTATAGAAAGCATATATTATTTTCCAAGCAAATGTGCTGACCATCAACAGGGCTATCCCTGACAAAATTGTAAAGAATATGAAGTTTGAAGTGAGGCATCCCTTATTATGGAATGAAAGGGTATCTACATTTTCTTCTCCCACCCAAGAGCTTGGTTTTCCTTCCTAGTATTGTGGCAGTGGGGTATAGCTTTTTTGTTTCTCATTTCCTATATTTTACCTCAATAGTACAAATTCTTGCGCTCCTACAAATGTATAGATTTAAAAAATTACTAAAATGTTAGCAAGACTGTGATTACTGGAGCAGAGACAGAGTTTAGAATTGTCTAGTTTAGGTCAGGGTGTAGCTACATTGTGGCTAGCAGCTGCTGTAGTCATGTAAGACCCAACAAGACCAGCAACAAGAGCTGCCAGCACAGGTTCTTTGATCACTTTTCTAAGGAAAGCAACTTTAAGAGGTTAACAATCTTACTTTAGTCAAACATACATATATCATTCACTTAATTCAGGGGGAAAAGCCAGCACCCTGAACATCAGAGCAAATACAAACAAAAAAATGCAGTCAGAGACGATATAAACAGATCAACATTTCTGTCTAACCAATTCACAATATACACAGTAACCAGGGAAGCACCAACATCTGGGTTTTTTCAAAGCTGAGGGGCTCTACCACTTAGTCTGAGTCTCCATGTCAACACTCTTCCAGTGAGTGAGAACCCCAAACAAAATGCTAACCTCTGAGTTTATATGCCTTATCTGGGGCCAGAAGGCTTCATACCTAATCAGCAAAAGGGTGTGAGCCTGGGGCTTAGCACCTAGCAAGACTTAATCAAAGGTACTTGATTATTTTAGCATTCTAAAAGAGAAAACAGTGGAAAAAATCCCACCTTAATTACCAATATATAGGGTACCTCTCTAAAATGACCAGAAATGAACCTTTCCTTTATATATGCTTTTCTTTCCCAGACTCCCTTTGGAATATCTATTCCCTCCCAGTTTCCAAGAGGCTATTAACAGGATTTTTTTTACCTGGGGCAAAAATCTTCGGAAGGTAGTGAGTATCAGTACAAAGGATGATTCAGCCTTGGGTGTAGTCAGGCTAGAACAAGTATGTCTGGGTTTAGCAAGTATGGCGAGTTTCTCATGGGATGCTAATGTGAGGGGAGCCTGGTAGTTTTCCTGGGTGGTGTTTGTCCCAAAGGGCTGAGTACCAGTAGAGCATCATAGGATTATAATATCATAGATTTAAACCTAGAAGGCCATATGAAGCTATAGAGTTCCACCTTCTAATTTTCATATGATAAAAATGAGGCTAAAAGAGATTAAATAACTTGTCCAGAGTCACATACCTAGAAAGTATGTGAAACAGATACTTTCATGATTTTCTGACTATAAGTCCAGCATTCTGTCTACTGATAGACTTGTCTACTGTCTACTACCTGTCTATACCTGTCTACTACCTCCAAGGGGTGATTGCTCTTGGTAAGGAAGCACTCATCTTCTCTCCGGGCAGACAGGTCCTCCACCCAGATACTGTCACTGTGGCATAAAACTCCTTTCTCTCATCATTGGAGGCAGTGCGGTCTACAGTGTCGACTGCTGTAATTGGGAGTCAGAGAAAGTGGCTTCCATTCCTGGTTCTGCCACTCCATATCGGATACTTAGCCACTCTGGGCTTGTGTCCTGACCTCTAAAACTGATGAGAGGTGGGGCTCAATGACCTTTGAAGACCGTTCTCTCTCCAAATCTGTGATCCTAGTGATGGCTCCGAGTTGCTGTACTTTGCGCAGACAGAATAACTCTCCCACTAAGGAGTCAGTAGCACCGGTTGAATCTCTCAACCCTGCTGCCCCTTTTAGACAGAGCTGTTCTGATTGCTCTTGTGTCTCTCTGAATAACAGCACTTGAGTCCTTTTACCAAATTCTCCCCACTAATTCCCCAGTCTGTTCCTCTTAAGATCCCCAGGGTCTTTTAGTCACTTTTCTTTCAATTTAGCATCTATAAGTATGATCATTTAGCATAGATCAGTGTTCTGAGGATTTTTTTGCTTCATAGACCCCTTTCAAAAAACAAGAACAAAAACGCTTTGTGAACTCTTAGGGTAATTTAATATACTACCATTAAACAATTTTTAGCCCAACACCCTTGGATCATTGTAGCAACCCCCAAGAGGTTTGTTGTTATTGTTGGTGTTCAGTCATATCTGACTTATTTGGGATTTTCTTGGTAAAGATATTGGATATTGGAGTGGTTTGCCATTTCCTTCTCCAGCTCATTTTACAGATGAGGAAACTGAGGCAATGACTTGCCCAGGGTCACAACATCAAGCAAATATCTGAGGCCTGATTCAAACTCAGGAAGATGATTCTTCCTGACTCCAGGCCCAGCACTCTATCCAGTGTACCACCTAACTGCCTAGGTTTGCAAACCTCTAAATAAACCATTGGCATGGATCTAATAAAAGGCAACTGTCTTGCCTATAACAAAGAAGCACGATAACCAACACATAGAGGGGATGAGAGAGGACTTGTGTTCATATTCTTCATCACCCCCTTAGGATTGCCTAGCCAAGTGCCCTCAAACCTCCTCTAGCTACCCATGATGCCCACTACATTTTCTCCTCTCTCCCCAATGAGTGGCGCCCCAAGTATTAAATATTTTCAGATTCTACTCCTCTTCCTCATCAATACTTTTTTCTAGTGGACTCATAGACTATTGAGGCATGAAGAGTCTCTAGAGATCAAACTCTCTGATTTTATAGATGAGGAAACTGGGAATCAGAGAAGTGGTCCCCCAGTTGCATGTCCATTGATATTCTCCAGCAGCTAGGTGATACGGTGGATAGAGCACTGGGGCCAGAGTCAGGAAGAATCATCTTCCTGAGTTCAATTCTAGCCTCAGACACTTATTAGCAGGGTGACCCTGGGCAAATCACTTAACCCTGTTTGTCTTAGTTTCCTCATCTGTCAAATGAGGTGGAGAAGGAAATGACAAACCACTCTGGTATCTTGGCCAAGAAAACCCCAAATGGGGTTATGAAAAATCAGATATGCCTGAAAAACAAGTAAACAACATCCTTTTTTCCATTCACTCATCAACTTGATAGGTGGCTAATCTGGTTAATTCCTTAGAATTATAGCCTTTAGAGGAAGTATGGTGCTGCGTGAAAGCACTAGCTTTGCAGTCAGACAATGTGGACTCAAATACTGCCTCCATCCCTCCATCTGGTGGACCTTGAACAATTCACTTAATTTCCCTGGGCCTCAGGTTCCTCATTCTGCAAAATGAGGGGTTTGGGCTAGATGACCTCTATAGTTCCTTCCTTTCTAAACCTATGTATGCTCGGTTCTATGAGATCTCTATTCCTCAGTTTCCTTATCTGTAAGGTAAAGGAGTTCATTTCTTTATAGCTCTAACTCTGTGATTGCTTTGACTCATAGAACTGGAGAGAATTATGGGATCAACATCATCACCACCCCTTTAATAAATGGGTAAACTGAGACCCAAAGAGGTAAGTTTAATGAGTTACTCTTAGATCACGTGTTTACATTTTAACAAAAACGTTCAATGCCTTTTATTCAAGGGAGAGGCTAAAGGGGGAAATTTCAGGCAATCTGGCAGGTCCTGGAGAGTAATGGTTTGGGTATTTGGTGTTTATTAAATCATAGCATGAAAATACTCTGTTTTAATGCCAACATGGACAGGACAAATTGCATGAAATTAGGCTTAGAGGAGCAGCTGCCATCTGATCATCCTCCCTCAAGAAAGCCATCACACAGCAGACATTAATTCCTAGCCTTTGGGGAAGTTATATATTAATCCGAAGTTAAACAGTTGTAGTCCCTTTTGTTTTCTCTCTGAGCCTTAACCCTCTCAATCCTAAACGAGTCATACCCAGGCTTTCCCTTGTCATCGTTCTTGACTACCTCCTGTCAATCAAGAATATCCCCTCTTTGTTATAAGATTGCATCTGCGAGAAAATCAAGTAAAATATTTACATCATCATGTTTCATCTCTTCCGTACTGAACAGGCTGATTCATGGGTGCACAAAGTATTGCTCATTTTAATAAAGAACATTTCCATCTCCTTCATAGGCAGTTAGGTGGCTCAGTGCATACTGGGTCTGTCTTCAGGAACGCTCATCTTCGTGAGTTCCAATCCAGCCTCAGACACTAGTTGTGTGACCCTGGGTAAGTCACTTGACTCTGTTTGCCTCATGGGTGCACAAATTATTGGTCATTTTAATAAAGAACATTTCCATCCCCTGCATAGGCAGTTAGGTGGCTCAGTGCATATTGGGCCTGGAGTCAGAAACACTTATCTTCGTGAGTTCAAATCTGGCCTCAGGAACTTGCTAGCTGTGTGACCCTGGGCAAGTCACTTAACTCTGCCTTAGTTTCCTCATCTGTAAAATAAGCCGGAGAGGGAAATGGCAAACCACCCCTAGTATCTTTGCTGAGAATACTCCAAATTAGAGCATGAAGAGTTGTATACAACTGAAATGATACAACAAAGAGAGTCCTTTCGTGGACTTGGATGCTTATGTGCTTCAGGGAAAGTTCTTAGAAATGAATAACTGACTACTCAATGTACATTTTCCAATTTAATATATTCAATGGTGATCAATGATCATGTTAAATATAGAATCAAAAATTCAGTTCATCGAACATGATTAAATGGCTATACTAGGTACAGAGCAATGTGAAGTTCTGGGTAATACTTGGCAGACTGGTCGTCTTATTATTTAAGGTACTCCCTCCTCTCCTTGTGACTCCTCTCTGCCCTCTTACCTGATGTGAGTCTTGTCCATGGCTTTCTATAAAATCTGCCTCAGGAGTCTACCTAAAATAAGAAAAAAACCATTTACTTTCTTGGAATAGCTCCAGAAGCACCAATGGACCGCTTGAACTGTTAATAATAGTCCTAGTAAAAACAATAGCTAACATTCATATAGTACTTACTATATGCCAGGCACCGTGCCGCACACTTTCTATTATTGCTTTATTTGAGCTTCACGAAAACACTGTAACGAGTGCTGTTATTAATACCACTTTCCAGATGTGGAGGCTGAGACCAACAGAGGTTAAGTGACTTACCTAGGGTCACATAGCTGGTGAGTGTCTGAAGCCAGATTTGAATTCAGGTCTTCCAAACTCCAGGTCCATCGTACTGCTTAGCTGGCTATCTCTTATGCTTTGTCCTTGATATTTGATTCGTTTGCTTTCTCTCTCCCTATTATCTTTTATTTATTTCATATATAATAATGATGACAGCCAAGATTCACAGAGAACTTTAATGATTCCAAACAATTTTATATAAATTATCTAGATTGATCCTCACAACAATCATGTGAGGTAGGTGTTACTTTATCTTAATTGAGGTGGAGAGAGGTTACGTGACTTGGCCAGAGTCACACAGCTGCTAAGGGTCCAAGGCCAGATTTAAACTCGAGTCTCTCCATTTATGTCCTGCTGCCTCTGCATATGTATACATGTCTCCTTAAACAGAATGTAAACTCCTTGAGGGCAGATAATATTTAAATTTAATTTTTGTATCCTCAGTATCAAGCAGAGTGCCTGCTTCTTGATTGATTGATCATATATGTTATCATATTGATACATATGATATGATATCATATTGAATGTATATGTTCCTTATAAAAAAACTTACTCTCATCCTTCATTGTGTCCTTGGGACCATCCTCGAACCTATATTCACAAATTGCAAACAGTGATCCTTTCTTTAAGTATAGACTACACATCTTCTATCTGACAATATTCTAATCAAACTCTCAAACAGCACATGGTGCTTTGCACATAGTAGGCACTTCATAAATATGGAATGAGTGAATTAATGAAACAGACCTAGTAAGGGTGTACATTAATAATACTTTGCAAAAATATTCTTTTTACCTTGTTGCCAGATTGTCCCTGGCCTCACAGCAAGCCAGACTATATTTTATACAGCAAATAACCTAATGGTAAGCACATGAAAACAGTTATTGAAATAGCTATCTTAGGAACAAAGCCACTTTTGTAGTTTCATTTTTATATATCTTTGGGAAAGTGAATAGCAGTTGAGAGAATTTTCTACCTGCTCTTTGATAAGGCAAGTAGAAAGCGCATCTGGAATCACAGGTTCTAGGTTTGAATCTGCTTCTGCCTCCTAGTACTTTCTGAGCTTGGGCAAATTACCTGACCTCTCTGGGCCTCATTTTCCCCATCTGTAAAACGAGAGGGTTGGACCACTAGACCAACCACAGTTTCTTCCTCTGTAAAATGAAAACGTTGGACTAGATAACCTCGAAAGACCCTTCTAGCTTTAAAATCCATGATTCATTTGGCTTGGTGAATTAAGTGAGGCAATTGAAGTCTTTCACAGTGTCAGAGATTTAAAAATGGAAGGGGCTTTAGAGGTCATCTGGTTCCACCCCCTTCTTTTGTAGATGATGAAAGTGAGGGTGTGAGAAGTTAAGTCACTTGCTTCAAGGCCACATGGTTAATTAACGGCAGAGCTAGGAATGAACCCCAAAACCTTGGACTCCAAATCCAAGGTTTTCCCACTATACAATATCATCTTTTTCATACTAGTTGTTAAAAATAAACAACATCAAAACCCCTCACTAAAACAAGCCATTTCTCAAATTTTGCCATTGGGGTGCAGTGGAGAAAAGAATGATTCTGGAGTAATAGGACCTAGGTTCGAATACTATCCTTGACTAGTGCTACCTGTGTGACCTTGGATAAATCATCCTAAGCCTCAGTTCCCTCATCTATTTAGTGAAGGGTTGGATTAAATGGTCTCTGAAGTGTTTTCTTGCTCTAGATCTAACTCTATGAAGTATCAAGATGTACTAACTTTGTGTTTCCTCTAGTTACGTTGCAAGATTTACAGGGAGCTAGACATCAATCCGTGCTTTGTTTTTCTTAATCTCAACAGAGACTGTCTTCTGTGTTCTATTACCATAAAGAATTTCTATTTTCTTCTTTATTTCTGTGAAAGAATTTCAGATGAGCCCATCCTTTTCATATGCTAAAAGAGAGGTCAAAATCAAACTGCCCCATTTTACCCTTGATGCTTTCCCTAGATGAGAAGGTCTGATTCGGTCACTCAGACTTTGAACTAAGTCCTAAAAGCTCTGAACAAAAATGATGTAACCTAAGAATCATTTCCAGGTGGTCCAAGGAAATTTGGCCACACCCTGGGTGCAGCCAAAGTCTGTGGGCCAGAAGGACAAGTCAGTCCCCAGAGAGATGAAGATGCCCTTGAGTTAATATGGGCTATACAGATACTAGCTCTTGCCTCAAGGGATATCAATTTGCAGTGAACTCTTTAAGACTGTGGGATGATACATTTTTGGTACAATTATATGAAAAGCCTATTATGGGTCATAAAAGATGTTAAGGATCTAAATTACATTTGCATCTCTATGCTTGACATTTCACTCCAAGTTATTCAGGAAACTATAAATTAGTCCCTTAGATGTTATAAAAGAATCAAATGACCTCGAACTCTGAATTAATTGTGCTTCCCCCAAACCTGGCCTCCTGTATTCTTTTCACAGAACAGAGTGGTTCAGTCACAGAAAGTTGGTGTCAGAGCTTTATTTTTTAAAATATCAAAAGCTCTTTGAGGAGATGCCCTGGGTTCTGTACACGTTCAGCACCACCTGTTCATTCTACAATGATATCCATGATGATTGGCTTGAGTTGCTGTCAGATAAAGTATTCTTTAATGTTTTATCATCTTTGATATATTGTAGGTATACAGGCAGGAAAGTAGACTAATTTATGGTGGAAAGATTTTTTAACCACAGTGTTTGAGATAAATAAAGTTTCTAATCAACACTTTTTGGGTCAACAGAGTTAGTCAGAAAACAGTCAGGGAGCCTCATTTATTCCCTAAGCATTTTGGTTAATTGAAGTTTTACTGTAACACGAATCAGTCTTATACTTTGGGATGAACAAATGGCACTGTGCATTTAAGTGTGCAGTCCAAGTTCCTTTTAAAAATAAAACCATTGGAAATATAATTTTTAAAATATGTTTTATTCATTCAAAACCTCTAAGCAAGATTGGAAAACCCCCTTCCCTCTTTTTACCCTTTCTCTCCCTCTCCTTTTTCCTGTGCTCTCTTCTTCTCTTTCTATGTGTGTAAATGTATATGTACATATACATATGTATGTGTATATACATATGCATGTATGCATATTCTTGGTTCATCATCCCACACAATAAATACCTTTAAGAATAATTTCCATTGAGAAAGGACATCTTTCTATAAGATTGCTAATGACATATCTCAGTCTCATATTAAATATATCCTACTGGTTTGATCAAAATATTACATATCTGAGGAAAAACCTACACTTCATTTTATTTGTCTATTAAATTTCAGGTTAAAGTGTTGTAAAATTGAATGTTTTATAAAGCTAAATTGTACCAGTATGTTTTTAATTATTCTGGAGTACAGGAATATTTTTAAAAATGGTTATTTTTTATCTATGGTAAACTAGATGAATATAGTTTAATACTATATTTTAGATTCAATTAAATCAATAAATTCTTGAAATTAGTGTAAATTACTCTGATTGCTAGCTGCACGTTCAGGATCAAATGCTTTCCTTATTCATTAGAATACTTGTTTTTATTACCTCTTTCAAACTGGGAATAATTTTTATAATTTAATATAGTTCAAATTAGAATTAAGGATAAACTTAATTCCTGGACGATTTTAGCACAATGTTTGAAAATCCATACATGTCTTTATTGCCCTGGATACTATGGGGGATCCCCCAAATAAAAAAATGGGGTGTTTTCTTTCAAGGTCATAACTAACACTTGACAAATGGAACTTTCCCCTGGTTGCCAATGAGGAGGATGGGAAGATTATCATAGAATTTAGTTCTAGAAGGGGTCTTAGAAGTCATCAAGTCCAACCCTATCATATTACAGATAACAAAGCTGAGGCTGAAAGAGGTTAAGTATCTTGCCATGTCTCGCCAAAGGTCATAATAAGTATTTGATTTGGAAGTTAAATTCAGATCTTCTTGACTCTAGGCCTAGCACTCGATCCCCTGTACCATATAGCTGCTTGTGATTCTTCCTAGTGATGGTCCTCTGGCTGCCCCAGGAGTGAAACCCCTGCCTCACCACCCTTACCCGATCCCCCCTTTCTATGCACTCCCTACCACTTCATCAACCCCAATCCTCTGCTTTCTGCGGGTACTGCCCTTTCCCTGGGCCTGTGTTTTCCTGTAACTGCACTAGATTAAATGCTCTTTACTGGGATGAATTGCCCATGTGGTACCCTAGAGATGTCTGGGATCACGAAAGAAGTAATGAGGGCTTAAGCTAGGGTAGAAGGGAGAAAGGAATACATGAGAGATGTTGTAGCGTAGAGAGTTCATTTGCCAACTAAGTGCATATGTGGATTGGTTGATGATGAGAAGTGAAAAATGACAACAAAGTTTTGAACCTAGATAAACTGGGAGTATGCTTGTGACCTCAATAGGAACAGGAAAATTCAGAAGAGAGATAGGTTTGGAGTCAAGATAATGACCTCTTGTTTGGACACATTGTGTTTAATTCATCTATGGGAATCCAATTTGAAAGGTGTAACAGTTGATGATGTGGAGCTGACAATTAGGAGAAAAACTAGGGAGATAACTGAAGTGATCTCAATAGATAGGGTCAGTGAGATTGTAGAGGGACTAGAGAAAAGGGCCTAGGACTCAGACTCAAAGTACACATAGAGTTTGGAGGGTGAAGGGCATGATCCAAAAAAGATGAGCTCTGCTTCTGACTATCCAGACTTCTTTTCCACCATGATGCATGAGCCTTCTCCACATAGAAAATCACTAATCCCTTTTGTTCCCTTCCTCTGATTGGTCAGTTCCACCAACACCTTCCATTAAAAAAAAAAGTACCCAGGACAACCATATTTATTCCTTCATTCTCTGCCTATGAGTTTTGGAACTTCTTTCTCTACCTCACCCTCCCCTTTTCAGATTCCTTTCATGCTTCGTTTTCCCCCATTAGAATGTAAGCTTATTAAAGGTAGGGTTTTTTGTTTGTTTGTTTGTTTTTACTTATAATTATATTCTCAGCAACTAGCCTAGTGCCTGGCATATTGTAAGTGCTTAATAAAGACATGTTTATTTAAATTTTTGAGGATCTACTTGACTGTCAGTTCTTTACTACAACAGAAAATATTGCTATAAATACTTTTCCACCTTCATCATCATAATAGACATTATGGAGTTATCTTTGGATGGAAGTAAGGGATTTTACATTCCTCTCCTTCTCTAAAGAAACCAGAAGAGAAGCATCATCAGAATAAGCAGTGGGAAGATTTCTTGTAGCATTCCAACTGTCAGAGCACAGCACAGATGAGTTGGAAGTTGGGGGTTTTGGTTCAGACTTCCTTGGTTAGTAGTCCTGTGACTCCAAATCACTTAACACCCCTGATCTTCAATTTCTTCATCTAAAAATGGGGCTAAAGTAAGGGTGAAATAGGATGATATGGATGAAATGTTTCGAAAAACACAAAATGACATACTAATATAAAATGAGATTTTTTTTGAAGAAAAATTGCCCATTTCTTCTGTGATGCCTGAGCAGCCAGCTATTGCTAGAAAAACCCTGCCCCCAGCCTCTAACTCAAAACCCCAGTTTGCATAAGAAAAACAGACTTAGTTCCTGCCATTTGGTGTTCAGCAAGTGTCCCTGGGCCCCAAGACGTTTCTAAGGAATGTAAGCTAATTAACTAGAGGAAAAGCCTAATGCCTAACAGTCTTCCTTTGTTTCACTGAGTGGGCTCAGAGATGTCTCTATCTTGTGTCAACAGATCAAGCTGGAGCGTCACTTGGTCTGTCCCTGGCTATTAAGGGTAAAAGACACAGCCCTAGACATTATCTTGAATTATATGACTTTTGCCTTATCTCGAGCATAAACCATGTTGTGGGTAGTTGTGACAAGTTGGACACAGAGATCCTGGGTTGTAATTTCAGTTGACATTTTGTCAGCTATCTGATATGTTGTATTTACAATGTATTCAGGAGGTCCCTTTTATTGTATCATGGTCATAAAAAGTGAAGTAACACAGGCTTACCGAGTCTGCAAAATAACATATGCAAACTTCAAGAGATAATTAACCACTGTATCCTGTTTCTTTTTCTGTATAAATACTATGTCTTCATCCTAGCTCCTGGCCATTTTGATTTGGGCTGGCAACTGCCCCTAAACGGACGCAGGCTAATAAACTTCTCAATTTAAAACTTACACTCTGTGGTATGTCTTGCTCGCTGTCAGTATAACACTTCTACCGGTATATGTTTGAATGATATATTTTTAATTTAATGCTCCAATTGGACCTGTGCTCTTATTGATTTAGAAATTATCTTCAATCATGTAGATTGCAACCCATTCATGCCTTCATATTCTGTGAGATTCTTGACCACATTCCTTCATTAATTCACTATAAGTGCCCTTCATTTTCTCCTGATATCTTATGGGTTGACGTAGAGCACTCTGGGACCGTCCATCTGTTCCCTCTATTTTGTTGTTGTTAAGTCATTTTTAATTTTATCCAACTCTGTGACCCCTTTTGAGGTTTTCTTGTCAAAGATGATGGAGTAGTTTTCTGTTTCTTTCTCCAGTTTCTTTTCTAGATGAGGCAAACAGGGTTAAGTGACTTGGTCAGGGTCACCCAGCTACTAAGTATCTGAAGCCAGATTTAAACTCAGGAAGATGAGTCTTCCTGACTCTAGGTTAGGCAATCAATCCACTGCACCACCTACCTGCCCTCCTTCTATTTTAATTTGACTTAAAATTTTAATAATATAATTTGAAATTAAGTTATAATTTTATAATATAATTTACTGCAAATGAAAATTCTCTCATTTCATTAGGAATCAAGCAGCAGATTGTATTTAGATTTCCAATTATTCTGGCCAATGGAACGTTGAAATAATAACAGCAAAAGCATTTGGCTTTTGCTTTTAATCATAAACCATCATAAATGCAACACCCTGCCTTGGTGCTGTTGAAAAATCTGTGGATTTGGAGACAGAGGATCTAGATTCAAATTCTGCTTCTGCCACCTACTACTTATGTAACTTTGGACATCACTGGCCCTTCTCTGGGCCTGTCTTCTCATCTGTAAAATTAGAGGTTTGGATTGAATTATCTCTGTGGTCCCTTCTAGCTCTAAATCAATGACCTATTTTCCCTTCCTAATTGTTGATTATTCAAAACTCTTGGTTCTTAAACTCAAGCTAAAATACTATTTACTTCACAACTATTAGAGTGGCAAAAGAAAGGTTGTTTTGGGGAAAGAGCTGCTAAAGACAAATTATCCTAAAGCAAAGAAAAACAAAAAAACAAAAAATAAAGGTACTGGCTTGCATTTCACTTATACTGTTGTAATTTTGTTGTTTCTCACTTATCACCTGATAGTTTTCTAGTTTCTTTCAGCCATCTACCCTTTCTTCTTTTTAAAGACATCTTTTAGCGGGTTTCATTTCTTGAAATCATCCTGGAGAGGTTTGTGCTTTGTCCTACTGGACAGATTTCTAATTCCTCAGCCAGACTTCCCACCTGATTCCATTTAAATGTCACCCTATTATACCAATTACTTAGGATTATAAAGAACCAAAGACCCTAGGGAACTCAATTATATGCAGCTGGAAATCTTAATAGGAAATCTCTTGTTGCTACTTACATTGTTTTGGTCTTTTGTTTGTTTGGGTGGGAGGTGGAGTAGTAAGTTGTTGTTTTATTATTGTGATTCCCCTATTGAAGTATTTTCTCCTCAAAATTGCAGGGAGAATGTATTGAAATCAATTTGACATCTCTAACCAGGAAAATAAAGTGGTTTTTAAAAGTAATAGAAAATTGCAAATCCATTTCCATAAAGTTTATCATTGGCTTAAATAGAATTTTCTCTAGCTAATAAAGCAAAGTATAGAAAATTTTCTAATCAATCTCTGATGTCTTTAATTTGGAAGTTCCCTACAACAGTGTAAGCAGCCAACCATGGCTGCTTATCTGATGTGACTCTTATGGACCTCTTAAAAATTCTGTCCCAAGGGGTCTACCCAATATGTTGGGGGCCTTCCTTATATTCTCTCACCATCAAGAGATACCAGAAAAATGTTTTTGGTCACTCATCCATCATCACTTGCTTTGCACAGGACCAGACCATCTTTTCTTGATGTCTTAAGTGTCTTTAATATCCTTTCATCATGTTCTTTGTTCAAGTTCTTTGTTGGTATGTTCTAACTTGTTCTTACCTGCCACCCACCATTCCATTGCCCTTTGTAATTCTCATCTCCATTTCTTCAAATAGATTAATATTGTAAATATCGTTGCCATTCAGCAAACACACACATATATTTTTATTTTTGTTGAGCAGTATTAGTTTTATGCATATTACATTAAGTTTTTATTCTTGTTTGCCTTCCAACTCCTTCAACCGTGTTTTAGTGGAAGTTGTAAGTAGAGTAAAATAATAGTTATCAGAATACTACCAGAACTTCCTTCTCAAAGTATAGCTACTTTTATATTAGGAGATATGGGAATTTCATATTAATGAGCATTTCTCTGAGTGGTTTCTGACACTGTTTGCTGAGTTTTCTTTAGATGAACCAGATCACTCACAACTATTTATCTTAGAACAAAGCAATCCATCTGACAATGCTAATGAACTAATTCACACCTGAGTAAGAAAGCTGGGAATCTCAACTTTCTAGGACTGAATCCTTGTGTACAAATGTTTATAAAAAACGTACAAATGAACAAACTGGAAGTAAATCTTCAGGTCTGTTCTTTGTCCTGTTTCTCTCTGGGTAGATACAATAAAACCATTCTACTTTAATAGACATACATCAACCAACATGGCTAGTTGGCTCCAGGTAAAACAACATTATGGGGGGCAGATAGTTCCATAGGAATACTGGAGTGTGGGATGGACTTAGAAATGCTCCTGGAGTAAGGCGCACTGAGTAAGCCAGGGCCTGGGTTTGGACAGCTAGAGCTTCTGAAGGTGAAATTGGTGGTGGCTGGTGGGCTAAGCTGGGCTGATCTCAGGCGTCAAGCCTAAGAATATTATATTAGGGTTTAAGGTATCATGGTAGGGTGAACTGGAGTCTGTCTTAAATGGTGTTATTACCAAATGATGTTTGGTGAGGCATCAATATACGCAGCATGACTGTGGTTGTGACTGGTACCATAACTATTTAGTTCAATATTGGAAACTGATGTCATCTTTATTCATCCTCTTGTTAAGATCAGTAGGCAACACAAGTTACTTTAATTATCACATTCTAGATTTTTCCCCTTTTATCTCTACTTTAAAAGAAAGAAAAGCAAAGTATGGACTAAAAGCGTCATAAAAGTGTCAGTAGGGATGACAAGTGGAAGGAAAAAATGTCCAAGCAAATTCTTTAGTTAGTAGAACCAAGAGCAATGCGAAGTAGAAATATTGAGAACTCAATTTATTTAAATCATTATGACTCAGTGACATCCCAAGAGACCAAATAGTTGTCTTGTTTTGTTTCCCATCTGAAGTACAGAAATACATGCATCCTTTCCCCAAAAAGAAAGCAGCGACTATATTCTCCTTTTCCTTCTCTTTCTCATTTATCTTCAAAGCTTACAGAAGAAGCTTTCCCCACCCTACCCCACCCCAACCCAACTCCATTTTGGTTGTTCTTCCTTCATGTTCCTGTGCTTCCTAGAATTATTGAAAATAAATTCTAGTAAAAAAAAACCATAGTTTAGTATTCTGGTAAATACTGAGTCTCCTTTGCCACCCCTTATAAATTTCAAATGTATTGAACACAACGGATATAGGATATTAGCAAGTTTGTCTTTTTCATAATGCCAGGAAATAGCATTATTTTACATTCACCTCCCACGCCCCACCCTCTTTCTACCCCCCCACCCCCACCACAAACCCTTTGATGTATTATTCCTTTTAGCTGTAGGTATTTAGCTATAAATGTTAGATACTGAATATTAATGAAATCAAGAATGACCTAACTTTGTCATTTTTTTTCCTTTTATAAAAAAAATGTAACATTTCCCCAGTACATTGCCACACGATGTTGGTACATGAACTTTTGCCTTAGGATTACACCTGGGATAGAAGGGATCCCAGAGGCCATCTAATCCACCTAAAAATCATGAAACTGAAGCCCAGGGAGATTACATGACTTGCCCAATGTCACATAGCTAGAAAGTATAAATCGCCATTCCTGGCTAAAGATGAACAGAAATGTACCAATAAAAAAAAAGTTTTAATTGATATGTGATAAATCTTTTTTTAAACTTAAAGGCAGATGCTTCCTTCTCCAGATTTTTTTTAGTTCAGAGCAGATCAGTGAAATGAAGAGAGCAATAAAACAAAATCATTTGATGTCTCCTGAATATATCAAATATACAAGTTAGCCGGAAGAGCATCCTTTACCAAAATGAAAATAAGCATTAAAAAGTTCCTGAATAGGAAAAAAGAAAAAAGTGATAAAATACAATAATCTGAACTTTGCTGCTGCATTTATTCTAACCACTCAGATCATTTTATGGAGACGACTTTAATATTCACTCTACAACAGTAT
Organism: Phalanger gymnotis; assembly: GCA_028646595.1. Classification (NCBI taxonomy): domain Eukaryota; kingdom Metazoa; phylum Chordata; class Mammalia; order Diprotodontia; family Phalangeridae; genus Phalanger; species Phalanger gymnotis. The sequence goes on along the minus strand of CM053626.1, from coordinate 120,318,917 downwards.
TGAAAAAAGGTTAGTAACTATCCCGCTTCATTCATCACCTTGATGTTTTAATAGTCTCATCAATGCCCTAGACTAGTGTGCTTCAGCTGAAATTTGTGTTCCTTTATAAAGCATCTATGGAGGTACTATACATAGCCCTAGAGACTTCCTTTAGGTCTTTTAGTATTTCACTGATACCATCACAATACAGGTTGCCCATTTGCCATCCCTTACTCTCATTACTAGGGCATCTAGGTGTCACAGCAGATAGAGTGCTGGACCTTGAGTCAGAAAGACCCGGGTTAAAATCTGACCTCAGACACTTACTAGTTGTGTGACTCTGGGCAAGTCACTTAACCATGTTTGCCTCAGTTTTCTTATCTGTAAAATGAACTGGAGAAGGAAATAGCAAACCACTCTAGTATCTGTGCCAAGAACTACCCCCCCCCAAAAAAGGGTCATGAAAGTCAGACACGATTCTCATTGACAACAACTCTCATTATATGACTAGTCTACTTCATTTTCCCATTATATATATATGTGTGTGTATATATATATACATATGTACATATATACATACATACACATACATATACATGTATATATATATACACACACACACACATACATACATATATATATATATATATACTTGATTGGCTTTTATTCCTCTACTTTCCTACAAGTCAGGTCAGGTAGTATGTGGATGCCTGCCTTTGTGTTGTCCACAATTTTGAATGTTCTGGGCTTATTGTATTTTATTATTCCTAGTTACAAAGCATCTCAGGGAGAAAAATCATACTCAAAAGAAGAGCTTTTCTGTCAGGGAATAGCTTGGGGTAGTAGAAAGCACTATACAATCACTGAAATGCAATCTGGCCTGTTGTTCTTTTCCTATTAAATTACAGATGCAACTGATTATCCAATGTCTGTTCAAGATAAATGTACTAAAAGACAAATAGGCTTCCCATCTGATTGTATGCCTTAATATGGTATATAATACATGTTCTTTATCCACTTTGATTTACTTGTGTGGATTTGATAAGGTGACCATTTTTGAACGGCAGGTAAAATTTGAGGGGAGGGATTCTTATCCTGGGATACAGTGATCAATTTCAAGGAGTCCATAAACTTGAACAGGATAAAATTCCATTATTTTCCCTAATCTCTAACTGAGATTTAGAATTTGTTTTAATTAAAATTTTTAAAAAATTCTAAGAAATGCTCTATGTGCTTCATCAGATTGCCAAAGGTTCATGATGAAAAAAATAAAATTCCTCTAATTCTAGGGCCTGATGCAACCAAGACAGTGTTACTCTTAAACATGGACGTTTGAAGAAATTTAGCACTTATAGAGAACCCTTTCTGATTTGAATATTGTACAGGACAAAGGTAACCACCATTAGGAATTATATATGACTTCTCGTTTTATTCCTCCTTTGATATTGACAATCAGAGGATCATTAAACAGTTATGGCCAAAGTTCAGCCTATCAAAGGATCTCTTTTCTAATGTATGGCTATTGAAGACTATATGGCCTTAATGTTCATTGGAGAAGTGTTTGGGAGGAAAATGCCAAAAGCTCTATTAAGCTCTACTGCTGAGATTAGTAGTAGTAGGCTATGTTCATGGGGTGTCTGTACTGAATTTAGCATTAAGATGGTGGGTCCTCAGGCATGACCTTACCACGAGTTTGGTTGCCTAAAAAGGAAAGGATTGGCCCAGGTTGGAAATGAAGCAAGTCAAAGTTTCCTTCCAGTCTGGATGAGATAAAGGAGGCTTAAGTGCAAAAAAACCAGTATAATGATTAAAGATATGATTTGCTGTAGAGTATTGTGAAATCAAAGAAGGAAGGAAGGAAACAAGCCTTCTATATGCCAAACATTGTTCTAAGCATTTTATAAATATTATCTGGCTTGTTTTCTATCTATAGTTTCATTAAGGTTGGCCTCAGTAACTACATAGGTCATTTTTAAAATAAGTATTTTGTAGAAATGAGAAAGTGGGTATATGGGTCAGTATTCACTAATGCCATCTTCACCTCTTTTTATCTTTTAGTATTTGTATTTTTATCTTTCCCAGCTCTGTGAAATTTTCACCTCTTCTATATAGCTTCAAAAATGATTTCTGAGTGCCTATAAAATTGTCACTCCCAGCATGGATTTCTTCCGCATGTAATAGATCCAACAACTATTCTCAATTTAATTTTCTTAAGTGCCATTTCAATTTTTACATATTGCATGTTGAATATGATAGTATTAAAATTCAAATGTGACAGCAGTTCAATTCTCAATGACAGCAAGATTATTATAGAAATGCTGGAAAATGTCATTTTGGGTCTTTCCTGTCCTCCTTCCAATTCAATCTGAAAATGCTCTTGGGGAGATATGGTTTAATTGGGTCTTGCCCCAAAATTTCTTGAGGCTAGTCTTCCCTTCCATTATTGTCATCATCATCATCATCATCATCATCATGAGGTTCATGGGGCAAGATACTTTTTTGCATTCTAGAAAATACTATTTGTAGCTTAAGTGATGTTTTACAACAGACAAGCTTATATATTAAATTTGCTACTAGCCTAAACTGCTGTAACTGTCTCTGCTCAACAGACAATTAAGTGGTGGTTTCTAGACTCTTTTACTCTGCCCATTGTCTCTTAAATTAGTTAAAACTTCTCTAAGAAATGGCAATAATTGCAATCAAAAAGTTTCTAGTTATTCATTTCCCATTTTTCTGAGTCAATAGTTAAGAATAAATAAGGCAATTGTTCACTTAAATAGTTTGTTTTGGAGAAGTAATTGGCTAGTGTCTTCATTTTTTGCTCTTCTTTTTTCTAATTTACTGGGCTTTTTGTTTTTTTTTAACTAGTCAATGATTTCATTGAATACAGATTGCTAATTCTGTAATATCCAAAATTAATAACTTTTTTGGAAGGATAACCTTGCACCTTTCCTTGTGCCAGGAAGGTGATTTATTGAAAAAATGGAGCAAAGTACATAGAATTTAGGTCATGGCTAAACTGTCCAAAGTTTTTCTCTTTTTTAAAAATAATATATCTATTTTCAATTCCAGATTCTCTCCCTCCTTCTTGCCCTTCCCTCACCCATTGAGAGGGAAGGAAATATGATACCTGTTATATATACGGAGTCATGCAAAACATGTTTCTTCACTATACATGGTGAGGGGGTGAGATAAGAAAAATAAAGAAAAAAATACACTTCAAACTGTTGGGAAGTATTTGCCACTTTCGGGGCCTTCCAACTCTCTTCTCACAGAAACAGTTTGCATTTCATTGGCTTATGTAATGCTTCTGAGTAATCCAGAAATCTTAGAAGCCTCTTGTCTCTTTTGTTTCTTACTGAAATATTATTTTCCCACATTTTAGTTATCCTCTGTTTTGCGTCAGTCACTGAGTATCAAGGTATATTCTACCTTGGTTTGGAGGATAAGTACTTCATAGAATTTCTATACTTTTTCATCCCATGTGCTGCTGCATAAGCTCCATTTATCTTCATGAAGGTATTTTTGCTTTTGTCATCGTGAGCGATGCAAGACAAAAAGCCCCAGTGATATATGTCTTTTGCTGCCTTTGGAAACAAGCAGCTTCATTACCTCTTTTTTCTTCTCTCTGAGGAGAACCTATGAACTATCTTTTCCCCATTAGGCTGAATATTCTGTAGGCATTCTAGTTTGATTTATAGCAAAAATGTCAGTAGAGAGAGAAGTCAGTTCCTCATGTATTTTCTATTTATGTGGTATATAATTATGAGGGCACATGTTGCCTCTCTCAAAGGACATTAGCTCTTTGAAGTTGGGAACAGTTTGACTTTTGTCTTTGTACCCCTAATGTCTGATACAATGAATGGTGACTAGTAGGCACTTTGTAAGTTCGGGTTGACCGAAAGGCAATTGAAAAAAAAAGATCTCACGTTTAGAGTACCTACAACTAAATTTATGAGCATATGTGGTCTAAAGAGTGTCTAATATTTAACTACTTTCTCTTCATTTTACTGCTACTTCACCATCACAGAAACTAGGGAGTTAGCTACAAAAGACAAAGGCCTTTCATCTTTATTTTTAGATAGTTTCATGTGTCACAAACTTCAAGGAATTCATAACCCTTTGGTAATAAGCCTCTGCATTTTTATCTGTGCTTTTCCATCTCCAGGCCCTGTACTAAAAGGACTTATTGTGCAAGTCTTAGAATCTATTTGCATTGGCCACTTCCAAACTCAGAGCTAAAGTTATTTTAGACACTGCAGTTAAAAAGACATTGGTCTGATGACTCCATTTATAAAACAGCTCTGAAATATTGCCTATTTTTAAATTCAGAAACAGACTTGACTTTGTTCTCTTTCATATTTTATTACTTATTCAGAAGATCTCAATGTACCTATGCCTAGTAAATCTTGCAGTGACTTTGGCCCAAAAAAGTAGCATGCTGAGTAATCAATTGTCTTGGTTAATAAGAACATTTTCCCTGAGATAATATATCATTCCATAGAAGAGTTTAGGTCTCATTTAAGTGATTAAGTGTTGCCATACCTGCCATTAAGGAGCTTTTAATAATAAGACAAATCAGCAATCAATGCAAATAAGTAAAGATAAATACAATAATTACGAGAATGCGATGTGGTGGTAGAAATGGTTTGGAGGATTGATTGCCTTTTAGACTGATGACTAAATCACAGTGGAAAAACCCTATGAAATACAGAGTCATGGCATTATTGGCTCTGTTTTACAAGTGAGGAAAATGTGTCTCAGTTTATCTATTATCACATCAGCAAGAGTTAAGATCAACAAGTATTTTAACATGTGCCAGACCCAGTGCTAAGAGCTAGCCATGCAAAGGAAGGCAGGCAGACTCTGTCCTCAAGAAGCTTACATTCTAATGGTAAGGCCCTGTTTATCCTTTAAAGGGCAGCTAGGTGACACAGTGGATAGAATGCTGAAGTTAGGAAGACCTGAGTTCAAATTCAGCCTTAGACACTTAGTGGCTCTGTCACCCTGGGCAAGTCTCTGAACGCTGTTTGCCTCAGTTTCCTCATCTGTAAAATGAATTGGAGAAGGAAATGGCCCCAAATGGGGTCATAAAGAGTTGGACACGACTGAGCAATAACAATCATTCTGAATTCCCTGTACAAAACATTGCTCCCTTGCCACCACAGCCTTATGTATTGTCTTCTCCTATTAGAATATCAACCTCTTGAGGACAGGGACCATCTTGCTTGCTTTTGCCTGACCCATATTAAATCCTTAATACCTTCTTTTTTCATTCACTTATTTCTATTTCACTATACGAGCCCATTTCAAGGTCAACACTTGTTCAGTGTCTGGAGACACTTTTGAAAATTCTAGAAAAATTACAGCCACAGCTCCCTTTGAAGCAACATTACATTTTGCTATTCTGGCCAAATAAAGTGAGAGCAGCCAGAACCCTTTAATTTAAATTATACCCTTCTTCCTCTCAGACCCCTTAGTTTCCTGTTGTAATGAAGGTGGAAGGAAGCAAAGAAGTGAGAGGGAGTATAATGTAGTGTTGCTATGTCTACAAGGTCCAACCTAGGAGCAAAGTTATCTGGGAAGATGCCTCTCCTCTCAAACTTCTGATCTGTAATCTCTGGCAGCCTGTTTGTTAGCCTGGGAAGGCTTGGCAGCTTGAAGATTTCCACTGAAGTTGGCTAAGAATGTTCCTCGGCCACTCACCATGAATGATAGCAAAAACAGGAGATTTTGCTTTCAACTTGGCCATGAATCCATACTAAGTAGCACCTTCTACTACTTAGAGGTAATTAGATGAAATACTGGCTTATTTGAATAATATCTAATAACAATATTATCTATTACATTGTAATAATATAAATGTTTTAAGGTTTGTAAAGCACTATACATAAATATTATCTTTTTTTCCTCACAGTAACCCAGGGAGGTGGTGCTATTATTATCCCCATTTACACATGAGAAAACTGAGGCAGGTAGCCCTTCCGTGATTTGTCCAGGATCATACAACTGTTAAGGGTTTAAAGCAGGATAAGCACTCTAGTCTTTCTAATTCCAAGTCCAGCATTCAATTTACAGTGTCACATAGCTTCTATTCTAAACTTTAAAAAAAATGTCCTTCATCCAACCTATAAATGGAAACATGGCATTTGTCTTTTTAAAATCATGGTATTTATGAGTAGTTTCGTTATGGTTTAGTTTCTAGTTTCACAGATAGGAAATCTATGTTTTAAATTTTTCAAAACAGAAGTGTGCATGGTTGTTTTCATAATAAGACAGAAAACTTACTTAAGAGCTCCTGAATTGTATTTCTATCTCTCTATTATTAAGCTATATAGTCTGAACCCTATGCTGGAACTCCAGAGATAACATACATAACTTGGGGACTACTGAGTGGTTTCTTGAATACCACATAGTTAATGTTTCTAGAATGTTAATCTACAGTTCTGGTGTCAATCCTGGAAAACTTGAACTTTGTACATTTACTGTCCTGACTCTCTGACCCTTCTATGGTTCAGATACTTTCAAATACTTGGCAATACCATTGAGAAAAGAAGGAAAGAAGGAAGGAAGGAAGGAAGGAAGGAAGGAAGGAAGGAAGGAAGGAAGGAAGGAAGAAAGGAAGGAAGGAAGGAAAGAGGGAAGGAAAGAAGGAAAAGACAAAGGAAGGAGGGAAGGAAAGAAGGAAAGGACAAAGGAAGGTGGGAAGGAAAGAAGGAAAGGACAAAGGAAGGAAGGAAGGGAAGGAGGGAAGGAAAGAAGGAAAGGATGAAGGAAGGAAGGAAGGAAGGAAGGAGGGAGGGAGGGAAGGAAAGAAGGAAAAGATGAAGGAAGGAGGGAGGGAGGGAAGGAAAGAAAGAAAGAAGCAAGAAACGTGTATGTATGCATTATGTATGTATGTAAGTATCTAATATCCTTACAACAATTAGCTCATTTAAAACATAGGTGGCAATATTAATGATTCCTTTGGTTTGGTTGTTTCCCTAGTTTTTAGTTTTAGGGAATTTAGTTTAGATGAAAAACTCTGAATTCAGTCGCAATTACTTTGAGCCCCTGTTAGGAAAAACATAAAATCTAATCAGAGGTTGGGTTTTCTGCTATTGCTAGTTCACCCTTGGCATGTTTGTGATTTAGGCAAAATCCAGGATGCTGGGAATGCCCCAGAAATAAAACAGTAGATTATGTTACAATTCTGTGGAAAGAAAGGAATCATTAGGAGAATTTGGGGGAAAAGCTGACCTTTTCTTGGAACTTCCTTCTGTCTTGATCTTCTGTTTCAAAATACTTGTAGAGCAAATTATTGGCCTAAATACCTTCTTCTCTGCCACAGCTCAATTCTCTCTTTACTCCTCAAAGATGTGATGCTCATGCCATGATTGCTCCAACCTCCCAGACACAGATGCTTGGGATCTTACTCTCCTGTTCTTTTTTTTAATTTCATTTATTCCATTCTGAACTTAAGAAATGAAACAAGCATTTTCATAATATAGTAGAACATTAAAAAAAAAGATTGCCCATAAAACAGCAAATCTATTATGTACAACTCACTATTTCTTTTAAATATATAGTAAAGTTAGCACATAGCTTTCTTTTTTTTTCTTTTTTCTTTCTTTTCTTTTTCTTCTTTTTTTAGGGACTTTCTTTCTTTTGTATATATTGCTTAGGACATGATCCAGAAGTATACAGGTCCAATTCACACTTAGACATGATTATTTGATTTAACGATAAAAAAGTGTTCATATCTAGTTAAGGTATCAAAGCTCAAGTGGGATGTTTGCATATTTATCCTTACATTTTATTTTTTAATACTCTTTATCAAGCAGAGGGCACAATAAGCACTTTTTGACCCTGAAT
>CM053626.1:120292387-120310584 GCA_028646595.1 Phalanger gymnotis | reverse complement strand
AATTAAAAATCTTAATAGAAAATTTAAAAAAAAGATTCTCGCCCTAGACTTTTAATAGGATGATTTGTTTGTCCTTCGTTTTCGAAGAGGACCATGACATCAGGGAAATGATGACATGACTTGCAGTTGCACAGCCCTCCCTCACTCAATCAAATCAAATAGGATGATATGCACACACAAGCTACCATAATACATATATATATATATATATATATATAATAACATACACACACACACACACATATATATATATACATACATACACACACACACATATATGATATAATGGATTCAGTAATGTTATATAAAACCAAGTTCTATATATGAAGGAGAAAGGCATTGCCAAGGAACTGGGATTGGGAGTAGAAGAGAAGAGGGAAGACTTCTTGGAGGGAGCAGCATTGCAGATGGACTTTAAAGCATATATAGTAATAATAACAGCTGACTTTTAGGTAGATCTATAGGGTTTGCAAAATGCTTCATGTCTCTTGTGTCTTCTGCACCCACTCTATTTCAGTCCAACATGTGGGTAATTACCCATTAGACCTCACCATCACTCAAAATTGCCTCACTTCCAAAAATCTGAATTGGAAATTTCTCTTCTGTCACCATACTCTTGTGTCTCGTGCCCTTATAACACCTGAACCTGCTCTTGTGAATTTTATAAGCTTTAAAATAATGTCTAAATGTAAGTTGTAGAATACACTTATTATTTATTCACCCTTACTATGCATTCCAGTGCCTTGCTTCTTCTCCATTTTCCCTCTTTACTCTGTTGACTTAACTTCTTTCCTTCTAATGTTCTGACCCCATGTTTAATTAAAAAAATAGTTTGGTAAAGTAAAAAGAGCACTGCATTTGAAGTCTGAGGTCCCGGTTTCAAATCCCTCCACTTGCATTAGCTCTTTGATTCACACAAACTATTTGACTTCTCTGTGGTTCAGTCCCTTTTTCTCTAAGATGAGAGCATTAGACTAGATACATCCTTTGGTCCTTTCTAGCTCTATGATCTGTTGATTTTTAGCCATGTATTGTAACCCTCTGTCACTGAAGGTTTAGCCCTTTTGATACTCAGTTGTTTCTACCCTCCCAGTCTCCAGCCATAGATGCAACCCCCACCATCTGTCTCCTTTATTCCTGTTATTTAGTCTCCGAGTATTGTTGAGAGACTTCATCAAACCATTCAAATTATGTAAACTATAAATCCGTGGAATTCAAAACTGCAACTTGCAATTCTTTCCACCAAGGGTCAAGTTGGGGGAGTGGTGGTTGTGGTGGCAGCAGTGGCGATGATGGTGATGTTGCTGCCCCTTGGAAAGAGTGAAGTGAGGGGCATAGAAAAACCCTCCCCCAACTCCAGTCCTAAAATATCACCAAACAATCTCCACATGAAGTCACAAGGAAGGGAGATATAGAAGAGAATTTGTCTAGGTTAAATGCAGTCCCACAGTGCAGCTATCAGGAAGAGAGGCATGGAGGAAAAGAGCAGCGGCATAACGTGAGAGGAGCATGACCCATTTGGTACAGTTGTACCAGTTAAGCTTCTAGAGAAATTGAAGGGGAGAAAGTCTTCAGAGGTCCACAGATAAGTCAGTCCTGATCAGCTACAGTTATACTGGACAATCCCCAGATGTAGTTAAAGAAAAGAGGGAGGGTGCAGACAGTGGTTGGTCAGAGGAGCAGGATTCTCATGATAGAAGATGGGTCCAGGATCAAGTCCCAGGATGGGTAATCATGCTACCAATGTGCTCGGAAACTATCAGAGGTTGAAGGTTTGGCAAAGAAGAGGAAAAAGATTTGGTTCTAAGCTGTGCTGGAGCCAGTTCAAACAAGCTAGAGCTGATTCTTTAATTTTCAGTGTGAACATTTGCACCTTAGAATTCTGCAAATGGTACAAATCAGGGTGTGATTTATTGTTTTATTGATGGAGAGAATGTTAATAATTCAGATTAAACTTAAAAGTGTATCCTGCTGTTTGAAAAGCCAGTTGTTGAACATTTAACTGCATATCCCCAGTTGGGACTGTTATAGTGCCTTGTCTCTAGTACCAGGAAGTAACAGAGACGAGGAAGAATCACAGAGATTGTCACTTAGGGTAAATCTCTCCTGGCCTCTCCCTAACTGTGGCTCTGGTTCTTATTAACCTCACTTGGGGCCTTACTATGGCACCACATTCATCTCATTAACTTTCTGTCACATTCACCTCAACAGCAATACCAACCTTTTTTTCCCTTTCTGTCAAGACTCTTAATTTCACTTCTCTACACCCCTCTCATTTAGAAAACAACCTCTGTTCTCATTTTACTGAAAAAATTGAAGCTTTTCTACTTGCTATCTTCCAAACTTTTCTGTATCTGTCTCTCCTCACCCATCCAACCTCTCCACTTCCTCCAATGTCAGTCTGTTGTAACCTTCCTTGCTACCATGGCTAACCAGTGGAAGTCCTAGCCCCTCTAGTCATCGCTCCATCACTTCTGCACTTTTTAATTTTCAATTACCCTTGAACTACAGTGGGAGAGGAAAGCACCAAGTGATGTTGCTATTGTTTCTAGTCAGACACCTAAGTGGACACATAGGTAGCCTTGAATAATAGTAACACTGGCTATAAATAAATCTCCTAGAAAATATCCAAGAGAAAGTAGCTGCCAAACAAAAAATGAAGCTATAGGCTCACGCTTCTTCCTCGGATGCTTTCCAGAAGCAGATGGGCTTTAAACCACAAATATAAAATACATGTACACACAAATATATCTATATCTATGTGTTTATATATGTATATATGCATATATATACCTATAAGCCTATACATACAAAACATGTATAAGTACAAATATTTATAGATATATGCATCACATATAAACAAATGAATGTGTGCATATTACATATCTACATATACATGCATTATATACATATAAAATTCATATATTTGTACATGTGGGTACAAATAAATGGATTTTATATGTGTAATATATAATATATTTGTACATGTGGTTACAATATATTTCATATGTACATATAATAATGCATATATAATATTTGTACCCACATATAACGTGTATATATAATATTTGTATCCATATAATTGTAGCCACATATAAAAATATATGAATCTATAGATAAAACACCTATGTTTGTATACATTCTGTATACATGTACATAGAAATACATGCATGCATTTGTTCTATAGGCAAATGCACATGAATTTATAACATATTTTAAAATTTTATTTGCATGTATTTTTATGAATGTTTACATGTTTAAAAGTCTTTGCTGGATTTCTCATGCATGAGTTCCCTACTTTGAGAGCAATAGTCCCAATGAAATACATGATGAGATGTTGGAGAATGTTCACTGGAGAGAAGGACTGAAATACGGTACAAGTACACTCCCACCACGATGTATTCTTCTGATATTCATCAATAGTCACTCAACTTCTATTCTAATCCACTGGGCACACTTGAGGCTATGCCAGCACAAAGACTAAGATGTGACAGGTCAAGTTGGAAGGGCTTCAAGTGAAGATACAGTGTCTTATCATCCAACCTGCCCAGCTAATGAATATCAACAGAAAGTTGGACATTAGGCGCTGAGTTGCTTTTTTTTTCTCTTTTTTTCTTAAGCAACTGAAATGTGTAAAGCCACTGTGACTGTGATCTGCATGGGGGAGTGAGACAGCTTTGTGTGAATTCATGTGACCTGGAAATCAGAAGGAAACTGTGTAGTTAATGATGCATTTTCCTACAGCAAACATTTCTGTTTGAGTTAGAAAATTATAATAGCTAACTTTTTATATAGTGTTTACTATTTGCCAGGCAGCGTACTAATCACTTTGCAAATATTATCTCATTTAATCCTTACAACAACCCTGGGAAGTAGGTGTGAGCACAGTATATCCCCATTTTACAGATGAGGAAACCAAGACAAACAGAGGTTAAGTGGCTTGCTTTGGGACATACAGCTAGGAAGTGTCTAGGGCCACATCTGAATACAAGTCTTCCTGATTCCAGGCCCAGACCTATCCACTGTGCCGGCTAGATGCCCTAATAATATGGTGATGGAAAATCTAATATTAAGAATAAGATTATCACTCTTCCAAACTTGTCTCCCTCCCCCCACCCGCCCCAAGAAGAAAGCCTAATCTATGCTTATTTAATCACCCCAGAGTTAAATAACAGGTTAGCAGCCTATCCTTCCTGTTAGTCCTCCAATTCTGAAATCCCCAGAGTACATAGCTCAGCAGGGCCATATCCAGAAAACAAGAAGAATCCTTCAAAGATAACCCTGATGAGACTGCTTACCCTAAGTCAGTTCTTTAGAAGCAAAAACAGTCTAGCTAGAGAGGGAACAAGAAAGAATAAAGGACATATAGAAGATCCCTAAGCAGGACAGGTCTGGAAAGGCAAAGAGTATAAAAGTTTTCTCCCAAAAATTTAAATGCCAAGCGCTAGCCCTCTCCATTCTCTCTTGACCCAAGATGGAATGGGGCATATTGAAAGCCAAGACAGTTGTGACATTTTCTTTTGTTGATGGGGTAAAGGAAGAGAAATTGGGTGGGAGTGTGTGCCATATAAATTTTGGCATCTATGTGACCTCAGTGCCCTCCCTTCTCCCTCATGGGGAGAACCCAGTGTTCTGACTATTCCATATCAACAAAAAAGAGGTAAGAAAAGATACCTCTACCCTTAGTTATCATCTTAGTTGAGAAAGTATCCTCCAAATCTCAACCCTTTCTCCTTCCCCTTCCCCCTTTCTTTCTTGGTCATTATTTCATTACCTTGAAAAGGTTCAAATTTCTTCTCTATGCTTAGGATGCCCAAATCTACATACCTAGTCCTCATTTCCTCAGTCCTCTCTCCTGATTGGCAGTTGCCTATTGCCAGTTTCCTTTTGGAGTGCCCATCTGGACATCCCTCAAGCATCTCAAACTCAGTATGTCCAAAGCAGAACTAATTCTATTTCTCCCCTAATACCTTGCTATTACATAGTTCCCACTCTTTGTTCTGACCATCATCCTTGCCAGCCCCCCCGAGTTACAGCTTTGGAGACTTCCTTGTAGCTTCACTCACTCTCTTATCCAATCAGTTGCTATAACTTATCAGTTGTTTCTATATCCAAAAGAGCTTTCCAAACCACTCTTTTCTTACTACTTTTACAGCTTTTATCCTGGTTTGGGCCCTGATCATCTCTTGCTTGGACCATTGTAATAGCCTCCTAATCGGTTTACTTCCAGCCTCTTCCCTCTTCAATCCATCCTTCACACAGCTGCCAGATCGGTATTCCTAAAGGTCTGACCTTGTCAATCCTGTCCTCAAGGAAATGTCAGTGAGTGACTCCCTATCATCTCTAAGGCTCCATCTGGCATTACATCCTTTTGTAATTTGGCTCCAGCCTGTATTTTCAGTTTTATTTCACATGACTTTTCCTACACGCTTTTCTTTCCAGCCTAGCTGACTTATTACGTGTTCCCTGTTCATCCCTTCATATCATCTCCTGCCTTCATACAGACTGTGTGCCATCCATGGAATACTCTTCCTTCACTTCCTTCTCTTAGAATCCATAGCTCACTTAAGGGTTAAGCTCAAGTGACATTGCTTACAAAAAGTCTTTGCTGAATATCCTGGTTGCTCCTTCTTGAAGTTACTTTGTATTTTGCATTTATTCATTTCTGTTTCCCTTGTATCGCCTGCTAGAATGTATTCCCAATGTTAAAGGCTGGTTGGGTTTTTTTTTTTTGTATCTCCAGTGTCTAGCACAGTGTCCTTAATAAAGTAATTCCTTATTAATGTTTTATTGATTTGAATTGAAGAATTCGAGAGGCTTAAAGAGATTCAGTGACTTTCCCATGGTCCTATGACTAGTGTCAGAAATGGGATTTGAATCCAGTTATATCCTAAAGGTTCAATGCTCTTTCCAGGGCATCATACAAATTGTCTTATCTTTTATTATTCTTGTGAAACCATGGGAATAGCAGGACAGCTCCAATAAAGTAGGTGAAATAATTGCTTTCTGTTTAATGAAAGAAAGTCAATTCACAGTCTTCTAATTAAGGGTCTGATTATAGAGGTCCGCTCTCACTCCCCCTATGACATTACTTCAGCCTGACCTAACCTCTCAAGAGTTGGCTAATGCTGATGCTATGCTGGCAGTTGAAGGAAATTGGGGTGGAAAGGAAACATAGGTAGGGTAGAAGATATAGAATATGGAAGCTGGTCTCAGAGCCACAAGTTAGAAGGGGAAAAGCACTCACTCTCAAGGGATATCTGACTAGAAACCCTGCTGGGGTCAATCTTCTCCATAGGAGTTTAATCTAAACAGGAACCTTGAACAGGCCAGCTCTAATATGAGTGCAACCACTATACCCAGACAGTTGAGGAGAGGATGGAGGACAGGGCAGTGTAGTCTTTGAAGCACTGCCAAAGGGTGAGAAAGGAAACTAGAAGCAAAGAATTAGGAATATAAATAAGACTCTGAAATCAATTAATCGAAAATTTATTAAGTGTCTACTATGAAAGACCAAACGTCCCAGAGGAAACCTGAATTCAAAACAGAGCAATAAGACCTGTCGTACGAGCAAATAAACCGAGATGCTAAAGACAGAATCGAGGTATGAGTAATACCTTAAAGAGAGGTCAGAGCACATTCAACAATATAATAATATGGAAGAAAATGAACCAAAATTACACAATAGAAAAGAAAATCATACAAACTCAGAAATTATGGTGAGTAACAGTTACGAGAAACTCCAGAATCACTTGAAAGAGAAATAAAACTTTAAAAAAAGAAATTAGGAATAAATTTGGATTGGAAGTCAGAGCTATTAATACAGAATTAACCCAAAAATCAAAGTAGAAAAATTGAATACACAATCTCCTCATAGAAATAGAGGATAGTAAGGGGAAAAGGGATAGGGAGGTGAGTGGGGTGATAGAAAGGAGGGCTGACTAGCAAATAGGGCAATCCGAAAATATGCCATCTTGGAGTGGGGAGGAGGGTAGAAATGGGGAGAAAATTTGTAATTCAAAATCTTGTGGAAATCAATGCTGAAAACTAAAAATATTAAATAATAAAATGTGGAAAAAAAAGAAATGGAGGCTATATTCTTCTCCAAAGAAATCAGAGTAACAGAATTGGAGAACCAATATATTAAGATGGAGGAATATTTTCTAGAAAGGAATCAAAAGGCAATTACATTAAAAGAATGAATGTTTTATTTAAGTCAAAGCACCTGAACTTGAACAAAGGATCAATTAAAAGGGAATAACAAGGATTATAGGTCTCTGAGAACATGACAAATGAAAAAATACCATATCACATGAAGTGAGATAAAATAGCTGTAGAACACTGATTATAAAACCAGGAAATTAAGATTGAGAAGGAATTCTAAATTTACCTAGCTCAATCTCTCATGAACATATCTCTTCAGACCTCTTTCTAGTGCTCAGGATAATTCTTTGTAGCCTTGTGATAAGAAAACTGAAGAGGCATTGATAACAATGCTGGTGGGAGGTGGGGTGAATTATTTTTTTTTTGAGCTAAGAAAATGAATATTGTCAGGAATTGAAACAGGAGTTTTAGAAGATAAATCTTGCTTTTGTGATATGCATCTTATATACTATTTCTAGAGTATTAAAAAGAGATGTATTAATAACATATTATTAATATCCACTACTGACTTTTTCAATATTGTCTCTAGCATGACAGCTCAGGGGAGGTTTTTACATAGTAGAAATGGTTTGGTGTGATGGATAAAAATCATCACCAGTCAGGAGGACCTGGATTCACATTCTGCTACTGATTTACTGGTTTCTGTGACTCCAGGCAAGTCACTTAAACGTTCAGTACCTGAGGTAACTCTCCAAAATTATGTTAAGGTATAGAGAAGGTCAGATCAAATCAATAAGCAATAATTAAGTACCCACTATGTGCCAAGCACTGTGCTAAGTGCTGGGATACAATGCACGACAAAAATAATAGACTTCTCTCAAGGAGCTCACAGTTTGAAGGGGAGAGACAACATAGAAACTTTACACACACACACACACACACACATTACATATGCATAAATGTGGGTGCATATATACATATATGTATGTGTGTGCATATATGCATATCTGCAAGTTTACTTTGGTAATTTCCTCACCATCCGTTCTTGATGCCATTAAAATCCCAGATCTAGTTAAAAAAAAAACTGACTTTAATTCCCTACTTCCCCTGTTCTCCCTTCCCCAGATACACACTTTTATTTTTTCAGTTTGGTAGGAGCAAGTGCCAAGTAACTGAAATAATTTTTTAAGAACCCTAATTTGCAATTATGGCACAGTTTGCCAGGAAAAGGATAGTATCTGTGAGTGTAGGAGAATCCAATTAGGCAGCCTTAGGTTGCTGCTTCCTGTGGAGTAGCACACACACTCCAGCAATCACAAATAACAAAGATCCATGTTTCCCTTCCTTTTCCACCCTCCCCAACCCCTGCCACCAAAAAAAAAATCTCAAGCCCAACAAATAAATGGTGGTTGGAACACAATTAGTATGCAAGTATCCTTTGTGTACTTGCCCTTTCAGGGTCCATTTAGCACAACTGGTATTAAATCCTCTCAGATTCAATTTTTAGTCTTTCATATCTCACACTGTTCTCTCAGTCCAACTACCTGCTCAGGACATACTGCCTCTTCCTGGATGCTTCCCTGGCCTTTGGTCTTCATGGACACAGCCTCTTATTTTCCACTTGCTAATCATTTCTCTCTCTTCTTAATCTCTCCCTAATCACTGAAGGATGGGAGTGGAGAAGCTTCCAAATAACCCAAATCAAAATTGTGCAACCTGCACATAATTGTCACTTGGTACATGTTGAATGAATGACCCAACAGAGCCAGAGGAGCCCCTCTGTGGAACATTCTAATTGTCTCCATCAGAATGCTTGCTGGGGAAAGTCACCCCTAGGTTTATTTTATTTATTGCCACATAGAAACCCAGTGCTCCTCTGGATAATTGGTCCTAAAAATAGTTAAATATGGAGATGGTTATATTACTGTCCTATCTTCTGCATGAAACGCAAGCCCTTTCAAAAGGAACCCGGGGCTTACTATGAATCTTAAGAAGCAGGTTAGTGATTTTACTGTTCTCACCTGCATTTTAAATCAGTTCTCTACAGCTATTTTGGCCAATTGTTTTAAGTATGCTTGAGACTCAGAATCTTCGATCTTGACCTAGAAGGGACCTCAGAGGTCATCTACTACCACCCTTTCATTTTACAGATGGGGAAACTAAAGCCCAAAGACCTGAAATGATTTGTCCAAAGTCACTGAGGCAGTGTTTAACATGGGATTTGAATCCAAGCCCTCTAAGTCTAGAGCCAGTGATCTCCCCTCCATACCATACTACCTTTCAACATGATTTTCATTGCTGAAAGTTGAAGAAGTCACCACTGTTAATAGTTTTTAAGCTAAAAGTGTCTCTGCTTCCCTTACTTTTAAATCACTCATTAGACCCGAAATGCCTACTGTAAAAAAGGAAAAGGAAAGGAAAAATTACTAATTCATGATATTTGGAAGCATGTATACATACATATATGAAAATATTTTATATTTACATACACACATGTACATGTGTATGTATCGATGTGTTATACTCTTTATCTGTGGGTTCACTGGTGTATTGAACTCCAGGTCAGAAAACTCTCTGCCAAATTCTGTGCCTCAATCTGCACTGATCAATGATTCTTACTATGTGCCAGGCACTGTCCTAAGTGCTGGGGATTCATTAAAAAGCAAAAACAGGCCCTGCCCTCAAGAAGTTCCATTCTAATGATGAGACAGCTGCTGAGATAATTGATCTGGTACTGCTGTCAATCACCGTATCAACAACATAGAGATAGTTATCTGCAGTGGTTTATTATGTCCAGAGTGAAGGCTCATCTGTAAAAAAAAGTCAGAGAGCTCAGAGGATCAGCTTTAGCAGCCGTATACAAAATGGGAACACATGAGCAGGATAGAAAAAAGGAATTTTACAAAAAAAAGCAAGAGGGGAAGATAAGGCTATACATTTCTAGAAACAAGTAACATAAGGGAGAAAATAAGGACACCTGCCAGCTGGTCAAAACAGGAGCTATGGCTTCTTTCCTAGCCTTACTGCAGGTGTCTTCCAGGAACAATGCCTGGAAGCTCAAAATAGAGGCTGGGACAGTGTCTTCTCATCCTAGTGGCAGGAAAGAAGCCTGAGCCATAAATTCTCTTGCCATGATGCAAACTATCTCTATACATGATAAACAATATCTGGCCACTAGACCCAGATGGCTCTGGAGGAGATAGTGAGGCTGATGACTTTGCACACCTTCCCACACTCAACTCAAATCAAATTCAATTGCAAGTCAAGTCATCTCCCTGATGTCATGGTCCTCATTGAGAATGAAGGGCAGACCACACAAACAATTGTAAAATGAAGATGTTCTTAGAGGGGAAGTACTACCCTTAAGGGGGACTGGAAAAGGTCTCTTGTAGAAGGTGGGATTTGAGATAAGGCTTGAAGGAAGTCAGAGAAGCAGTAAGGAGGGAGATCATTCTAGGCATGGAGGACAGCCAATGAAAAAGCATCAATCCAGAGTGTTACTTGGTGAGGAACAGAAAGTTGGCCAGTGTAGCTGGATCATAAATTGTAGAGGAATAACGTGAGAAGACTAGACAGATAAGGAAGGGCCCATATTTTAAAAGGCTTTAAAGCATATAAAATACAAATCAGAAAATCCTCTGAAAGGTGTAGACTTAGTTTTCCAAGGCATAGGGAGTTAAAGTGATTTGCCTCTGGTCCTAGAACTGTCAAAGGATGGCCTTCAACTGAGTTCTTCCTGATTTATCAGCTTTCTATCCATTATACCATGCTCCCTAATCAGATGTTTTTCTTAAATCTAATAAAAATTGGCAGTCATGAAAAAACAACCCAATAGTGTTTTAAAGATGATTCATGTCTTAATTAGTAAGTTGGGGTGCTTTAGAGGACCAGAGAAAGGACTTAGAAAACAGAAAAATAGTTATTGCCCTAGAATAATCCTAGCATGATAGAGACTTTTATTCTAAAAGATCTGTGTGCCCATTAGCTTTTTTTTTTAGTCATTAAACACACACACACATTGAAGATAGAATCAGAGCTTGTTTTTAAACGACTTCATTTTTTGAGTCTTTAAATTTTTCTCATATGCTAATTTCTCACTATAAAATCCCACTTAAGCAGAGTAGATTGGGTGGCATAAACCCAAAGAGTTTCCAGGTCTAAAACCCATATTCTGCTGCCTAGTCTCGTATGATAGATCCAAGGAGGAGCAACATTGTGTAAAAGCATTTAAAAATACTTAGTAATCTACATAAAAGATACTTACAATCTATCTATATTTGTGACTGTTTTTTCATTGACAGACCCTTGTGATCTGAGTTGCATCCTAGGAAAAAAGAGACAATGGTCCTGCACAAGATGTTTTAGAGCACAAAATTAAGAAATGAAATAGATTGTTGATGTATTCCAGCCGGGGCTGCAGTTTTATGTTAAGCTGCAGTTTGAATTTAACTTAAGGGACAATCATCCTTAGTGCTACCTGCTATAGAGTCAAGCCTCCAAACTTTCCAAATGGCCTTTCTGGAAACTTCTGCATACCAAAAGTATTTGGAGCCATTTAGCATTCTTATAAGTGTTCAAATTTTAAGTGAGAAGAGAATAGGTCACACCTGGACAAAGAATACCACCTTCAATTCTGAGACTTAGGGTTGATTGCATGACTAAAAAGTGAGGAGATGAGTAAATTGTGTTAATTCATTTGTAATGAGATGAATTAGCATGCATTTCTACTGTTTAGTGTCACACATAGAAGCTTCTGTTTTACTAAATGATACCATATTTTTATTAGCATTCCCTGTTAGCTTTTATGCAGATGTGAAAAATCTCATTAGCATCATTTATTTGACACTTGAGTTTCCACAGTATGCTTGGCAGTATCCAAAAGTACACATACGAAAAATAACAGAAGAGATAAATAAAAGGGTACCTGCTTTCAAGGGAATGGCATTATATGAGAGGAAGTGACTAATCTAGCATGCTTTTCTCTTGGAATATGCTCAGATTTTTTTTTCGGATGTTAATTTTATTTTGACAAACATCCAAATTTACAAAAGCTGCGACTTTGGGCAAATCTCTTAATGGAGAGAAGTCTCATATATAAAAAAAGAGGGAGATGGACTAGATCATATCTAAGGTCCTTTTTAGCTTTAAAACCCTATTATTATTACTTGTCAGCTGAGTTGAAATTAGATTGGTAGTTTTTCAGGTCATGTGTTTGGAGAAAATAGAATTTGAAGTGAATTTGGAAGGCAAGGCTGGAGAGATGTTGATGGTGGTTAGATGAGAGTTTGTTTCTGCTTTTCACCATGGAATGAAATGAGAATCAGGTAATGGAGATAAGAACTAATGAGGCGAAGGGTGGGATCAGTAAGGGATATGGATTATAAAGTAGAACAAGATGAAAGAGTGTAAGTTATGGAGGATTTAGAGGAAGAAGTAAGTGCTATTTATGATGGAGAGTGACAGGAGATTCTTAAAAGAGGACAGACATTCAGAGGGACTGACTAGAAAAGAGGTTCCTCCTTGGGAATGAGAATGAAAAGAAACTGTAGGTAATATGAGATATAGTGAGAGCATGGATCAAGAATTTTCCCATCCTCCTGACCCATCATCCTGTCTGTTTGTCCATTTGAGTGTTCATTTAATTAATCACTAAACATCTGTAACAATCACAGAGATGACAATAAAGAATAGAGGTTATTCTTCAAATTGTCTGCACTTTGTATATTCATATTCTTCTATTTCTCCATTGCTTAAATTTGTTGCCTTTTTCTCCTCCAAAATTATATTTCTACTTCCCCCTGGTAAAGAATGAACACTTTCTTTCTCAGATTTTCATTGAAGCTTTTGCCTTTTCTCTTTCTATATTTATTCAATGTGTCTATCACTTTTCCATCATAGATTCATGGAAGGTTGGAGGTAGAAATGACCCGATAATTCATGTAGTTAAGCCATCTTCTCTCATAAGTGAGATGAAAATAAGGAATTTAGAAAACTAAGACAAAGAGAGGTATTATGATCTGCCTAAATTCACACAAAAAGTACTGTTCGATGCTCTTTGTACTAGGCCTTTGTTGTTTGTTGTTGTTTTTTTCCAGTCATGTCCAGCTCTTCATGATCCATTTGAGATTTCTTGGCAAAGATACTGGAGTGGCTGTTCATTCCCTCTTCCAACTCATTTTATAGATGAAGAACTGAGGGAAACAGCCTTAAGTGACTTCCCCAGTATCACTTAGCTAGTAAGTGTCTGAGATTGGATTTTAGCTCAGGAAGATGTCTTCCTGACTCCAGGCCCAGATTTCCATCCACTGTGCCAACCTAGCTGCCCTACCGTACCAGACCTTACTGCCTTTATTTGTGTTCTTGTCTCTCCAATTAAACTGCAAGGGCCTGAAGGAATACCATTCAAAAAGAGGTGGAGAAAAGGGAAAGAATCCATAATTCACAGTTCCTAGAGAAACAGAGAATTCGAAACTATAATTTCTCCTTCCTAATTATGATCTTCATCAGACTCTGGGAAAGAGGTCCTATGCCTTGACCTGCTTTACCAAAGATAGGTTCAATGCTAGCCCATCTTACCCATCTCCTAAATCTGTAAAGAAATATATTACCATTCCACTAATGAAGATCTGAATATGGGAGCACTGTTGGGATAGCCTGGTAGAAGAAGAGTTCAACATTAATGTTATATAAAGGTTTTTCGTCTTCCCTTCTTCCAAGCCCAGTACACAGTATACTGCTCTTAGTAGCTCGGTAAGTATTTAATAAATGATGGTTAAATTGAATGGTATCAGATTGTACCTTAATGCTTACTGGTTAGCTTTAAAGATCATTTTTATGAGTAGGGACAGCTTAATGATTAATCTTCTAAAGTGTGTGTGTGTGTGTGTAAAACCTCTAACAGTCAAGCAAGGCCAGACCTTTGACTTGCTGTCTGGAGATGATGACTGTGGTTTAGTACCGCCACCTGGTGTCAATATACCCAATCTGAATGAGCAGCGACAAGTCCATAAACTAAAATTCAGGTAGGTGAATTGACAGCCAACGTCACAAGGGCATTAGGTGCCTCAAGGCAGGAGAGTAGGGGATAGAACAGGGAGGCTAGAGCTTCGAGGGAGGTGAGGAGTAATGTTGATGGAGGAGCTGGAGAGGAACTCACATGAAGGACTGGCCCAAGGAGTCAAGTATAGTAGAGAATCAGAAATGCCAATGAGTTTGAACCAGGACAAACAGAGAGCCTCTTATAAAGGCAGAAATAACTTGGAAGCAACTAGTCAGAACCAGGAATCACATTGGAAGGTTCAAAGCTTAGCACCATTGTGTATATAGTTAAGGGAACATGCTGCTTACAATCTGTCTATGCCCCTATGTACCACCCTTCTGATCAAGAACTCCTGTACTGACCATCCTCAGACCCATTCGTCTTAAACGAATAACCTCAAGGATCCAGGTAATCGCAAAGGCCAAAGTTAAACTTCATCTGCTTCATAATTAACCTAGACCTCCCCCTCTTAGCCCTCTTATGGAATCATCCCACTTAGGAATTCTTCCCAAAGAATTAGACTTAACGAGAATTAATACCAGAAGCCAAAATTCGTGGAGTTTATTATATGTGAGATTCATACACTCTGTGGCCTGACTTATCTTTTTTGTCAGTATGAGTACAGGCATTCTATATTTCCTTTTTTGGTTAATTACTTTTTAAGAGTGCATTAGGGCCAAAAACCATTAAGCAATAACAATAAACTTAAATATTTAGTTATCAAGAAGAGTTTGTAGCTAATTTGTTTAAAAATTCCATGAAATCTATAATTTGTTAATTTTATGATATCAATTCAAAAATAAATGACTTGCAACTCTGAAGCTCAATCTAAATTAGCCTACTGCTAATCTAATTTTTGCAGTCCCCTTTACATTTCTCATTGACAAGGTATGGCTTAAAAATGCATGCTTCGTTGCTGTTTTTATATTTAATTGTGAAATTACCTGGGTGTATGTTTATTCTTTTAAAGTAGACCTAGGGTTCTTCAGTTCACTGTAAATGATATAGGCATGCTTTGTTTCCCTGAGTTTTTCAATCATCACAAAGGAGGATATTTTTCCATGCTTGTTCAGTACAGCACAAAGACCATGCATTTATGGAGAACAGTAAGCTAGCAAAGAATAAACCTAAATAAGAACAAACCATCGCATTTAACTTTAGAAAAACTAACCCACCCTTGCTCCAGTAAATTGATATTATTCGTAAATTTCCATGCTGAATACAAAAGAAAATTGTGCTCCACATTGTTATTATAAGCTATTAAAAGCATCATGGAAATTAGAGATGAGGAGGGAAAAAAACACTTTAGCATTTTGCCAGTTGTCAATTGTTCCTTCCATTTCCTTTTCATATTGGTTTGCAAAGGCAAAACTTTGTTCTGGAAAGAACTAGATTTGGAAGTGGTAGAACTGGGTTCAAAGCTTCTCTATTTCTAGTACTGACAATTATTGCCTCTAGGACTTTGAGTATTTTCTCTGAGCCTCAGTTTTTGTAAAATGAGGGTATTAAAACTAGATCTGTAAAGTTCCTTCTGACTTCAAATCAATCCTATAACCCTATGTGCCTGATAGATGGGATTTAAATGCCTTTCCTTGGTCTCTGTCATACTTCAGTTTGTTTGGTTCTTGTAAGGAACGGGGGTACACTCTTTTGGAAGTAGGTGCTTAATAAATGCTCATTGATTGGCTTACTACTGCACACCAGACCATTGATTTTCTGAAGCAGACTAGAGTACTGAGTCATTTGTTTCTGTTTCCAGTTCGAATAAACTTTTTCAGATGATTGGTGCCAGTAAGGACGATCCAAAATGGTGAGGATGTTAATAATCACTGGATGTTCAGATAGGTTTCTGTTTGTATGGATAGTTATGCTTTCAGGATCCACAACACATCAAACAGCATTGTGAAGCTGTATTAAGAATATGCAACTTAAAGACTATCCAGAATGCTGTTCACTTGCTTTATTTTGCCAACTCCAGCTCATATTCCTCTCTATTACTGTCTCTTTCATTATCTCTCTGCCTTTCTTTCCTTTTCTGCTCCTCCTGCCCTTCCCCCTCTCCCTCCCCTTTTCCCTCCCTCTTCTCTCCTTTCCTTCTCTATTTCCTCTCTGTCTGTGGCTCTTTCTCTCTGTGTGTCTGTCTTTCTCTGTGTCTGTCTTTCTGTCTCTCTGTCTCTCTGTCTCTGTCTCTCTGTCTCTGTGTGTGTGTGTCTGCCATTCTCTCTCTGTGTCTGTCTCTCTCTCTATGTCTCTCTCTGTATCTGTGTGTGTCTCTCTGTCTCTTTCTCTGTCTCCCTCTCTCTCTCTGTCTCCCTCTCTCTCTCTCTCTGTCTCCCTCTCTTCCTTCTTTCCTTTTCTCTCATCTCCTTTCCCTCTCTCTCACTGGCCAGTCTCTGGTACAGATCACAACTTCACATCAAAACTGCTCCAAGTAAAGCTATTTGACACCATAATTGGTTGGCTAATTCACTTTCTTCCTTATGAATTATTTTTTTTTTCTCTGTAGGACCTCCCACTCTTAGTGGTGCTCATCTATATCCTATTCTTGATTAACTTAATCCCTTCTCTTAACCAATACCATCTTTTAGACATTTACACCGCCATGCCCAGCTATCCTCTAATTCGCCCCCTCTATAGTGGACACCAGCAGTCAAATTGTCAGTTCTTCAAAAGTTCCTTCTCTTTTTAAAATTTATTTTGTTTTTTTCCATGAAAAAAAAAACTTTTTCGAGCATTTGTTTTGAGAACTTTGAGTTCCAAATTCTCTCCCTTCTTCCCTCCCCACCCACCCTGCTTGGGAAGGCAAGCAATTCAACATAGGCCACACACGTATCATTATGCAAAACACTTCCATAATAGTCATGTTGTGAAAGACTAACTATATTTCCCTTCATCTTATTGTGTCTACCTTTATTCCATTTTCTTCCTTGACCCTGTCCCTTTTCTAAAGTGTTTGCTTTTGATTACCTCTTCCTACAATCTGCCCTCCTCTCTTATAATTCCTCCTCTCTTATCCCCTTCCCCACTACTTTCCTGTAGGGTAAGATACCCAATTGAGTGTGTATGTTATTCTCCTCTTAAGTCAAATCCAATGAGAGCAAGATTCACTCATTCCCTTTCACCTGCCCCCTTCCAAGAGAACTGCTTTTTCTTGCCACTTTTATGTGAGATAATTTACCCCATTCTATCTCTCCCTTTCTCCTTCTCCCAATATATTCTTCTCTCACCCCTGAATCTTATTATTTTTTAGATATCATCCCTTCATACTTTACTCACCCTGTGCCCTCTGTCTATATATATATATACATATATATATATGTGTGTGTGTGTGTGTGTATGTGTGTGTATGTATATATGTATATATATATGTGTGTGTATATATATATGTATATATATATGTATACATATTTGTGTGTATGTATGTATATTCCCTTCAACTACTCTAATATTGAGAAAGTTCTCATAATTTACAAATACCATCTTTCTGTGCAGGAATGTAAACAAAACGTTTCAACTTTAGTAAGTCCCTTATGATTTCCTTTTCCTGTTTACCTTTTCATGCTTCATGCTTCAAATTTTCTATTCAGCTCTGTGTCTTTCATTAAGAAAACTTGAAAGTCCTCCATTTTATTGAAAGTCCATGTTTTGCCTTGGAGCATGATACTGAGTTTTGCTGGGTAGGTGATTCTTGGTTTTAATCCTAGCTCCGTTGACCTCCAGAATATCATATTCCAAGCCCTTTGATCCCTTAATGTAGAAGCTGCTAGATCTTGTGTTATCCTGATTGTGTTTCCACAATACTCAAATTGTTTTTTTCTGGCTGCTTACACTATTTTCTTCTTGACCTGGGACTCTGGAATTTGGCTACAATATTCCTAGGAGTTTTCTTTTTGGGATCTTTTTCAAGAGGCGATCAGTGGATTCTTTCGATTTCTATTTTACCCTCTGGATCTAGAATATCAGGGCAGTTTTCCTTGATAACTTCTTGAAAGATGATGTCTAGGCTCTTTTTTGATCATGGCTTTCAGATAGTCCAATAATTTTTAAATTATCT